>CM056193.1:60338136-60938136 GCA_029692085.1 Gymnothorax javanicus | reverse complement strand
AGTTGGGGCAAAGTGTAAATTGCGAATAAAATCAAAACACAATGACTTTCAAATCACACCAGCCAGTATTTTATTCAGAATAGAACAGAGATAACATAGCAAATGTTGAAACTGAGAAATTTGACAATTTTATCCACAAAATGAGCTCATTTCAAATTTGATGGCTGCTACAGGTCTCAAAAAAGCTGGGACAGGGGCCTGTTTACCATGGTGTAGCATCCCCTCTTCTTTAACATTAACAGGTAATTTTCTCAACCTGTCCTTCACTTCCTTTGCCTTCTCCAGCGCTCCTAATCAGTGCCTACAACACAGCAGTCTGTCTCTCAGCATGAGACTCAGACTGATGTGGCTTTTGTGTGGCTGAAATTCTGATGTGTCCTGATGAGATGAGTTAGTGGGGCAGAACAGTACCATGGAGGGACCAGGCTGCTCCTCACAGACGAAGAGCAACGGATGAGGGCTCTCCTCATATCTCTTTTCCACCAAGGCCGTGCTGGTGCCGGTGCCGGTGTTGAATGAGCCCAAGTGCGGTGCCTTTCAGCACCAGACTGTGTTTCCACAGCTTGTAGCACCAAACTGAGTGCTATAGAATGTTTTGCATGTTACTATAGTTACGATGTAAATTGTTCACGAGCAACCTTAATCCCGCAAATAACAATGGCTGGCATAAAGAAGTTACTGCTTTTGGTACTCTTGGTACTTTACAAGTTGATTTCACTTCAGTTTGAAGTCTGGCGTCATATAATGAACATGAACAGCATACAGAACATGAGGAGATTAGACTCCAGACGAAGGGTGCGTATGTGAAGTCAGTCAACGGTAGGCTAATGTCAGAAGTTAACGATAGGCTAATGTCAGCATTGCGTTAGCTGTCTCCGGAACATGAAACCATCTCTATGTACACCGCGGCAGCCTGTCTGTTCTTCAAATAGTCTAGAAAGAGTTAAGCCCAACGCCCACTGGTGGCGAAGCAAAGCGTCGCGTCTGACGCCGAACTTTCTCAAAAGCCCACTGGAAGCGTCAGTAGCATCAATATTGACGGATGTCAACTAAACCGAGAAGCAAGCCATGGGTGTCACTCTCAAAATATTAAACAAGACAACGTTTGATTTTGAAAAGACCTATTTTAAGTGATGGCCAAGTGCGACGTTCAGGTTACTATGCGCTATACGTTATCTATCGGCATAATTTCCTTCTAAATTTAGCCGTTTAGTAAATTAAGATTATGATTCGTATTACTTCACCCAGCAGCGAATTAGCTAGCTAGATAACTTAGCAGTGTTAAGTTCTTACGAGTGTACCTTGAGTTAGGTACTGTCTAACTGTAGATCACTTGATAACGTAAATGCCCGCAAAATAACGGATTTCCTTTCAAAACTGCGACTTGGTAAAAAAGCATTTCGACAACTGCATGTGAGGTTGTTTTAGATGTTTTGCTTCTCCGTCAAAGAGCGTCTCCGGTAGTTTGGAGACACCCACAAACCAGCCATTGGTGGGACACCATCGTTCCAACTTTCTGTCGCACAATGTTTATGCGGAACTTCAGAGTGTCACCAGAAACCTTTGATTATATATGCCGTTGCCTTAGACACAGGTTGGGTAGACAAGATACAAATTACAGCCTGTGTATACCTGTGCAAAAGCGAGTGGCCATTGCACTTTGGAGGCTGGCTACTAATAACAAATACAGGACTGTGAGCCATCTCTTTGGTGTCGGCATCAGCACAGTGTGAAGGATTTCTGTGACGCGGTCATAGCTGTGCGTCTCCCCCAACATATCCCAGTTCCCGATTGCACAGTGTTTGAGGAAATGTCCAACTTCTTCAGAGACAGATGGGGCGTCCCGCAGTGTGTGGGTGCTATTGATGGTAGCCATGTACAAACTATTGTTCCAGAGGAGTACCCAAGTGACTGTTTCAATTGAAAAGGATGGCACTCCATAGTGTTGCAGGGAGTAGTTAATGGCAAAGGACTGTTTTGGGATGTGTGTGTGGGATATGCAGGGAGTCTTCATGATGCCAGAGTGCTCAGGCAATCTCACTTGTGGGAGAGGTTGGGTGATGGGGAGATACTAGGCCAACACAAGATCACCATCTCAGGGATTGACATTGGTCATTTTCTAAACGGAGATCCTGCATATCCACTGCAGAAATGGTTAATGAAACCCTTTTCAGACACTGGAAGGTTAACACCAGAGCCGCTTCATTCTAAACATAAGATAAGCAGTGCAAGATCAGTTGTGGAGACTGCCTTTGGGCGGCTTAAAGGTAGATGGGGGTGTCTTATGAAAAGAAATGACTGTCACGTTGAAATCGTTAAAAAAATGGTGCTGGCGTGCTGCGTATTGCGCAACATTTGTGAAGCGCATGGTGACTGCTTTTCTGTAGACATGGAAAACACACACATGAACATGATGCGACCTCCAGTACGAGCTTTACCTGACCGAGGCCAACAGGAAGGAGCTGAAGTCCGAGCTGCATTAATGCACTATCAATTCTCATGATTTGGGCTGGGTATCACTGCATATTTCTGGAATCGATTCAATATCGATTCAGAAGGTCTTGATTTGATTCGATATCTATTTTTTTCAGGGATGGCTGCCTCATTTTGATTGGACATAAAGTTATTTTCAGAGAACTCCTATGCACTGTAAGCAAGGGGGATCATTACTGTTGTACTAATGCAAACAATCTACTCATTTACGAGCTAGTCCTAAAGAGGTTCCATGTATTTAATAGCCATAAGTAACCCAATTAAGAACGTGAATTGTAAAGGGGACAAGAGTTCTGGTTTTAGAAGGAAGTTAACAGGTGCATCCATCAGAAAAATGCATACATTTAGAAAGTCGATTCAGGATTTTTATGAAAACATTTTGCTGACTTCCAAAAAGAATCAATATTAATTGATGAATCAATTTTTTTGAACCCACCCCTACTCACGATGTATGATAGAAAATCTGAGGTTAACCAGTTCATATTCCAAGGTTTATTTACAATAAATATTATCAACAGATCGAATAAATAGTAACAGACAAGAAATTGTAAATAGCAATAACATCTCACACTAATAAATAGCATAAATTTTGTTGATGATTCACTTATAAATACAGTTGTAATAAATATTTGTGTAAAATAAACAGTTTAAATATGGTTAATGGATTGGTAATGTTAAAAACTTGGATACAAACTAGGAGAGGGAGTTACTGTTCTTTTTCCATTGTGCTCACAATTTGTCCCAGGAGACCCAATAAAGCATTGCTGGTGTTGTCCATTCTGTTTAAGAAAGCATAATTCAACTTCTGACTGTGCTGAAGGAACATTTTGTCTCTTCTTTCATCTGACTTCTCCATATACTCCAGTATGTCTTGCTGCTGTGTCTTCTTTTTTTCTACAAAAACAATTGTGCATGTCCATATCTTTCTTTAAAACTTCACTGAGTTCCAACTTATAATGCAAATTTTAGTGTGATAGCCTATTTATGTTTTCGTTTTCAACGAAAATCTTTGCTGGTATGATGTGGCCTGTCTATTTCTATAATTGACATTAATTTCAAAGATGTGTGTTGAGTAATTTTTCAGCTAGGCCCAAAATAAAGGCAAAACCACTTAACTGGGTTGTTCCACATTATTAAGAAAGTCTCAGGTTTCATGTGGTATCACCTAGGGTAAAAGAAATATCTTTTTATAGATTGGGATACCATTGGCTCACTGTAGCTGTAGTGGTTGCTACAGAGGACAACAATTTTTTCTGTGGCAAGATATAATTTTTTTGAACTGGTGGATAGATCATACTATGGGCAAGTATACTGAGCAGTTTACACATCAGGCTTAGCTGAGGAGTTAAATTCAGGCAACTCCTGAAAAACAGGGACTGGAGTGAACTCGTCCATATTCTAAACTGTGTTCCAGCTCGGCTTGCTTGTGAATATTCAATAACTGATCCGGGTGTGCCATCTAGTGATAGAATATTGTAACTGCGTGCATAAATTTGCAGCTCCATATCCGCTGGCGGACACGTCTGCACAAAGATACCTTGCCGAACACCGTTGTTCTTCTCGAACACGACGAATCCAGATAATCCTTAAATGATGACGAGTAACGAAGTGGCCAGTGTCAGAGTAACAAAGTAAAAATATACTTTTTATCTTTTAAGTGTAGTAGAGTAAAAGTAAAAGTTTCGGTTTAAAAAAAACTCAAGTAAAGTACAAATCCTCAAAAAAGCTACTTAAGAGCCAGAGTCTGTAACTTTCCACCAGCTCATAGAAGGGGGTGATATATCATGTTCCAGTAGGCCACTGAAGTTTTTTGTGGGGGTAGATATATTGTCCAAACTGACAAAAATTACTTTTTTTATCAGAAGATACCTTCGGGGTGGAAATTACAGCCCTTTTTAGGGTAGGGGTGAAATGGGCCAAAATGGTGACATAGTCAAAATCTGAACTTTGACCTTCTAATATTTTGGTGCGCCCTCAGTGACCCTCCTTGATCTTATGGTATATGAATGTATGGGTAGAGTTCTTCCATTTAGCATAATAATTTTTAAGGCTTACTGAGGGCAGGCGGCGCTTCAAATCATGACTTTCTGCATTTTGGGCTACATTTGAGACCCTCCCAGGGCCTGCGCCCTCATTAAGCCTTGCTAGTTTATGCATATTTGGATACATTGGGACTAGTTCTTTCCAAATTTGCATAAATGGCGGTGGCTTAGTTAGGGCGCTTTTGCATAAGTGGCACTTTTTTTGGCAAGAACGCGATTTTAGGCAATTTTCATTTGGCCATCTCTCAGTGCGCCCCCTATGGATTTCAGTGAAACTTGTTTAATTATGTTTGTCTATATCTCTGCTATTCATGATAAAAATTTCAAGAAGGCTTTTTGCTTCATTAACTCTTTACATGCCAGAGTTTGACGTATGTTGCAATCAAGCACCACCTCCGAAAAATGCCCATTTTTGTTTTAGTCCCCGCCAACCAGTGGGGTAAATTATTTGAGTCTTTTCAGAGCATTGAGGCAAGAGAACTTATCCAAAAAAGCAAAAATTTGTTCAAATGTTAAAACTGAAAAGTCAGAAAAACAACAATCAAGGCACCCATAGGTGCTGAAGATACTTAGGCCATAATGGACGGCGTCTTTCTGTTGGTGCCACCACCACAGAATAATGACTCAATAATTCTAGAATTGTTTAGCATGGGATAAAAACTATATAAAAATTGTACCAGTAACAGAGGTTTCTGCATTGGTATTCCTGAAATAGTCTGAAATAAATGACGTTTTCTTGAAAAATGGCATGCACATAAAAAACGGTCACCACCCAGGTTCAATAAGCTATGTGCCCTATGCAGTAAGTAGTAAGACTGTACAGTATGTTTTGGTTCATTTGCAACCACAGGGTAGGATGGATCACGGCGACGTTAGGACCACAACCAGTAACTAAACCAACGGGTAGCTGATAGTAAGCAAGAGTGTCAAGAAGCAGAGGGTCAGAACATAATACAGAGCTGTTTATTATGCCTACTTCCCTACATAGCGGGTGGCATCAGTGGAGCTAAATGGTTCCTTGCCCTTCCTTGATCCATGCTCTTCATTGCTGGTTGATGATGGAGGGGGTTGGCACGGAGTGGAGGCAGATGCCACTGCGTTGTCGTCGTCTTCACGTTCAGTGCCTGCGTCTTCTGCTGCATCTACAGCTTCTTCTACAGCAGCTGCTACATACAAATACCAAAGCAAGCACAATATTACTGTCACTATTTTTTCACGTTGATTACGCGTGCTGTAATTATTATGTCATGACGGAGAATCTAAATATTAGCCTGCCCCAAATCAAGCAGTTACAAGATACAAGATTGTTTATTTGTCACATACAATTGTAACAGTGTGCAACAGTAATGAAATTACTGGTCGACTCCATGACTGTGCAGTAAAAATAAGTGGATAAGAGAAGGAAACGTTTTGCCATTTGCAACATAGCAATAATAACAACCTTACGTGACAGCAGCTAGCCTAGTTTTATGCTGCGTTCGATTTGGCTCGGAAGTTGGAAGTCGGGGCTGGGAATGACATACCCAAGCTGACTGCGTTCTATTTATCAATCAATATCAATAACCTTTATTGCAGGGAAGTCCCACTGAGGCAGAGTTCTCTTTAGCAGGGGAGCCCTGATTACAATAAAACAATTACAATGGAAGGTTAAAGACAAACAGCACACATAAAAATACACAAAAGTCACAAACAACTATTTCAGATTAAAGGAATGACAAGTTTTAAACTACAATAAAACATAATAAAAATGAATTAAATATATATATATCTATATACACACACATACATACATATATATATATATATACAGTGAACGACAAATCGGTTGCCCAGGCGCCCGGGACAATCGGTTTTTCATGCGGACAAGTAAAAATGAAAAATCAGTTGCCCGTCGGACAACTGCCTTTGCGCGCTTGAAACATTTCTGCTTGCACTCGAAACATGCTGCTCGTGCTCGGATTTTTTCTGCAGTACACTCCTACCAAAGAAATCGCCAACCGATAGAATGCCAGGTTCCGTGTTGACCAATGAAATTATCGCTGCCTCGCTGCAGGCCCATTCGTTTAACTTCATACAGTGTACCGTGGGGGCGGTGACGTTTACACAGACCCACTCCAAAGATACCGTAGAATCTGTGGCTATGCTGGGAATGCGCAACCGCTTATTAAACTATGTTACTCTGTAAATTATGTTGCCATCCAGCTAGCTTGCTAACGTTAACTATGGAGAATCTTTGTAAATAATCGACATAATTAAGCGGTGTCATTTGTTTTTGCCCTGAATTCACAGCTAGTTTGCAGTACCAGTGATTGCTTTTGAGCTAGCTTGCTAGCTAGCTAACGTCCCAAAAATGTGGAAATGCAGTTTAGAAGCACGGAAGCTAGCTAAGATAGTAAATTCATGGCAAAATCAAATCATATCGCTCAAACAGGATTTTCCGCAGTTAACGTTAGTGTGACAGAGTGGTTTTTAAATCCATCGACTCTCAGCAGAAGGTGTAGATCTTTCACCATTATTGCCTTGCAGTTCCTTGTAATGTTTGCCGTTTTTCCCAAGCTATGCCTGTAATGCAGCTTGTAGCAATTTGTATAGAAGTTGCTTCCATGTGAGGCAAAGTTGTCCAAGTTTTGAAGCATTTAATTGGACTTGAAGATGCTCACTCAGTTATTTGTTAATTGGAATGATTGCGTTTACTCTTTCTCGATAGTCAGTCTGCCATGGGATGCCATGAGAGCAGGAGATATCCATGAGGTTGAGAGACCGTTTTGTCTAATGCCTTCATGCTGATATGGTACATGCAGCAGTGAATGTGCACCTCGGGGCTGTGTTTGTAATTAAAGCCGTGACATATGTCTTTGCCACAGAGGTGCAAATAACAGTCTACTGTATGCATCTGAGGTGGCTGGCATCCTTCTGAATCCGTTACATTAGCTAACTAGATGGCTAAATAATCAAAAGAGTACCGTAGTTTAATCAGCGATCGGTCACACAGCTTATAGCCAAAGATACTGCAGTGTCTTCGGGCGACTGCGGTAAAGTTGGTTTTATATTCGGATTGAGGCGTCAATAACTCATGAATGAAATGTCAAAAAGTAAAGCTAAAAACACGTTCCGAATGCGCATAAAGAGGACAATTAGCTACAATGTCCGTATTTACCGAAGACGGCCAGAGTTTTTTTATGTTTTGTCAGACTTTCGAATATCCCAGCTGCTCAAGCTTCCGTGACATAGGGGACCGTCAATAAAGTTCTCCTTCAGAAATCCATTTGTAAATAAATCATTCATACCATTATGAACATGAGTTACATGGAAGTAAATCCAACCCTACAAAAAATCTAAGTATTTAGTTATTAGAATGGAAAGCTGTTGAACATATTTTATTTTTATTTTCTGATATTTCTGAAGTTATAGTGTGGTTCTTTATAATGGTCGTAAGGCAATGAGCCTGTTTCAATCACAAACGATTAAAAAAATATATGCATGTGTATGTGCTTTTTTTTTTTTTTGGGGGGTTTGTTTGTTTGTTTTTTTTTTTGTGCATATATGTATTTAATGTTTTGATCGCACCTATTACTTTAAAAGCTGCCGGGTGGCTCACGCGGTTAGGGCGATTCATAGTCGGCAAAAAAAGGCATGCAAACGCGAACGATCGAGACGCATTGGCCGCCATGATGCGTCCGATTGTGTAGTCTGAGGCCGGGCCACACTGCCTGCAGTTGCGTCGCGTATTCCGTGATACCGCATGCGTATTTTCGTTTCGGTTCCCATATGTTATTCAATGAGAGCGGCCACACTGCATTCGAAGCTGCGCGACTCACGATGCAAAATCCGTACTGCTGCCTTGCGAAAAAAATATAGATTCGGACTCTTAATTTTTTTTCCGCCATTTATGCGGAAAAAGGCAAAGCAGAGCTGAAAATGACTGTCAGGAAGCAGTCATATCGCCATAAATACATGCATTTTGCTATATTACGAGGATCGTGTCTGTTACAAGCATGAAGCTGACAAACAAAAAATGTAACCACACTTCGGCATGTTTATCATATTAAAAGCCCGTTTATAGGACATAATCCCGCCGGTCAATTCAGCAATGCTTCGTGAAATATTGAAACATGTATTGGGAAATTCGCGACTTTCATCGTAGGCTGCTGTCATTAAAGGGGATATATGGAGAAGTATTTAGTCATTCTTAACTTATTTTTGAAAGCTTTAATACGATGTTGCTCGTTTTATTTTGGATTAACATGTCTAGATCTTGCGGGAATATGCCATTAATTACGGAGCCAAGCCAATGAACATAGCTTATTATGTTGATGATTAAAGAGTATCAGAGCAGTACTTTTCCGTATCTCTCACTCTGGCCATACACCCACGCGATTGCTGAACCTACATCTGACCCCCACTTGTATCAGCAAGTTCAGGTGACCGTTTCCACTTGTAAAGAGAGAGAAAAAAAAACTAAGCTGGATATAGCCTAGCATGGACCTATAAAACGTCCTTGGGATATAATGGCCAGGCGAACGTACAGCACATCAGCCAGTTTCTGAATTGTCTGAACTATTCTTTTTACGATTCGTTTCGCCCTAGCCTATCTGAATGGTTTCAGCCTCGACTAATGTAAATTAAATAGCTTTTGAAAGCACATTCCACATCCGACACCCCTCCCCCTACCCCGAAATTACCTTCAGAAAGAGCAAGACCAATTCAGAAGGGTTTGCAGTGTATTGTTATATGATCGTGTAATTAGATTGTTTGTATGATACGCTCAAGCATGCTTCCCCTACTGTCAAAACAAAATATAAATCACGTGTAGGCTATAACGACGCGAGACGAAATAATATTTTATAGCGATTCCTTGGGCAAAGTCGTGCAGAGACAGAGTTGGAAGGAGGAGCCCAGCGGCAGACCTGCGCTGCAGATCGCCAGCCAGTGTGACCGAGCTGCAAGCGGTATGCGGTTGCAGTGCTCCGCTTGCGGAATACGCATCGCAACTGCAGGCAGTGTGGCCCGGGCCTGATTCTTCAATACTCGACGCAGCAACGCATGTAATACCATCCGTCGCCAACGGCGGCGGTAATGTACTTAATGGACAGTTTTTACCCTACATAATAGAAGAAGACTGTACTGGGAAAAAATAAATAAAAATAAAACTGTTGGGTATTAGTGATAGTGCCACTTGAGCAGTAATACATTTCCACTGGTAACCTGGCCAAATTAGATTCAAATCAGATTCTTGGGCGATACGATGACGTTCGCTTCGTTTGTGCTGGTTAAAATTAGCCTTGATGATTTAACCAGTGACTGCCTAACGTTAGCCTAGCGTCCGGGCATCTGTCAGCCTATGGATCGGTCGGCGCTTTTCTAAACATCAACATATTCACGATCATCATAAAAAAACAGAAATATTGGTATTAACCTGTAGCTAGCTATGTGGAAGAAATGCAATCCATGTATGGCGAAGGGTCGCTATTTTTTTCAGCATGTTTTTTTCTCCCTTTACACTCGTCGACATTTATACATTTGACCTGTGATATTCTGCTATCATATCCGCCTGGCGATGTGCCGTATTGTAGCTAGCTGTATCAGATCGCTACTATTGAAGACACGGCTTACAGCGGCAAAATAATAGGCTACATTCAGCACAGAAAAATAATTTAATTATAAATAGGTCTATGCACTGGCACTCAGCAAGGTTAATTTCTTTTCCAGCGAGGGCGGCATTTCAGAACTTTTGCGAATGAAGCCGCTTTCATACTGGACGCGAAACGAATTTTTCGCACGACAGATTACATTCAAAGTCAATGCATGACGCAAATACACGCGTTTTCGCGAGTATTCGCGTCTTTGTATTTACTTTGAATGTAATCTGTCGTGCGAACAATTCGTTTCGCGTCCAGTGTGAAAGCGACTTTAGGATGTTAAATACATTGGCATGCTAACTATAGATATCGATGTCTCTTTGCTAGCTAGGTAGCCAAATAGCTTCGTCATGAAAGTGTTCCATTATGTTTAACTGTAGCCTTTTTTTGCTCGCTAGCCAGTTGGCTATGTAGCTAAATACATTGGCGTGCTAGCTATGACACACAGTTCGATATCGCTTTTTAGCGTTAAACGCGATGTATTCGCGTCTTTGCATTGACTTTGAATGTAATCTGTGGTGCGAAAAATTCGTTTCGCGTCCAGTATGAAAGCGACTTCATTTGCAAAAGAGTTCTGAAATGCCGCCCTCGCTGGGAAAAAAAAAAAAAATGTTGCTGAGTGCCAGTGCATAGACCTATTTATAATTAAATTATTTTTCTGTACTGAATGTAGACAATTATTTTGTCGCTGTTAGCTTTAGTTTGAAAATAGTCGGGGACGTCCAGTGGTACACATACCCTCAGCACTCACCTCCGTGGAAGTTTAGCTTTCCATAAATGAGCCAATTACCCCATCTACAGCCCAAATTTTGTTTTACAGCATTTGTAAGCCCATTCTATTATAATACAGCATTAGCATTATCAATGATGCTGGCTTAAAAAAAAAAAGTTACGGCGTATGACATGGATCTCATTGATAACGTCAGATGCAGTCGTGAAATCTAGTGTATAAATTAGGCTAGCAAAGGGTCACTAATTTGAAGTGGGCTATGTTCTAGAGACGACCACCTTGACTAGTTGATTATAGCTGGCTATAAGGTGTCATGTTAAGGTAAATCGATAATAGCCATTTAACGTTCACTTATTATTCATAATATATCCATCGCAAGCGACAGCTAATGAATTCTCTTGCCAAATAACTTGCTAAATGTTTGCTCGCTGGAAAGATAGACTCGGGTCAGTCAGCTATCAGTTATTCTATAGAGATCAGTGAATGTCACTCCCCAGCTAATAAGCCAATGTTGGGCCAACGCTGGCTTGCTACCTGAGTCGGAATGTCAGCGAAATGTCACGGTGACGCTGCTACCCCCCTATTGTGTGGCGGTGTATTGCATTTCACGATCGCCGTCGGCGGCGGTTGGCGTGCACTGTGTACACTATGAAAGGGAGTGCGTTGCTTGCGTCGGATGCAGTATAGCGCGGGTACGAGTCCGGATCTTATCAGTCAGCTTAAGTGGGTACATTTTTCGGATGCGATAATTGGCTTCGCACTGCAGCGAAAGAAATTGGGAGGGACTGCCGGGTTGGGATATAATTGCTTTGTTTATTGCTCAAGCGCCTCCTTGTGCTAAAATATTATTCTAAGTTTCTACAACTCAATATCGTTCGAAAGTTGTGTTCATGCATGAGAGCTCAGCATTCTCACTGCATGAGCCATTTTATGATGCAAACATGACAACGAAAATTGTATTTAAAATTGTTTCAGAACAACCCTCAGCCTATGTCCCATAGGTTCAATTGTATAGCATTGTTCCAATTTGTCAAAACATGATATATTCCATGTTATTACCTCGATAATGGTCCAGATTTAAAAAAAAGAAAAAAAAGTGTTTTATCGGACAAACGTCACTCTATCGATTATCGACATGGACATAGAGGTAGTAGCCGATCTTCATGAATTTCATTATAATTAGCCTTTTTACTTAATGCAGAGCTGCATATTGTACAGTAGCTAATTAAAAACAAAGAGAGTGACCCCCTGGCTATTATGTGGTGATCTTATAGAACAGTAACCATTTATCAGCCCTCACTCCAGTATAACAGAAAAATCTATTTTTTTTTTTTTAGGTTACAAAGACAGCCAGTGGTCTGAAATTTCCAGAGGACAGTGTGTATGGTAGCCAAGGGATTAATTATTACCTGAAGGAATTTTGTCAATGGTTTCTGGCAAGGGGATTTTGTCAATAAAGCAAAGGTGTTTTGGAAGCAACTTTATTTAGCAAATACTCTCGCACGCCAGTGCTGGGAACTGGAAGGCTGTATTGGAGTGAAAATTTAGCGACAAATGGGAAAAAAGATCTGAAATAAGGAAATAGTGAAAAGCAAACTTACTGCAAAAGCAACTGTGACTGTGGTTAGGAACACAGGGAAATTTGGACTCTCCGAAAGTGCGTTGAAACACGCACAAACATAACCAAGATAAAATCTGTGAAATATTCATTTTTTGTTAAAGAATTATAATATTTGTACCTGCAGTTGCTTTGGCATGTGGCTGTGGCTGTTAGGTTATGAGGCTTGGCCACAGCGCTACAGGGGCAGAAGAGAGCAAAGAATCCTTTTCTGACTGACAAAAACTTACATTTTTAGTGCTGTTACTCAATGTGGGTAATACTGTCACCAATTCTGACGATTTGAGAGAAATCTACTGAGTATCACCTTTCAAACAAAACCATGATTATACCTGTTGTCAAAGTGGTTCAAGAACAGTAAGCATTTTAGTTTGGAAGGAAATTTGCTCAAAAAAGGGCTGCACTTAAAAAAATGGGTAAAAAATTGGGTAAATGACTGAAAATGGGTCAAAATTAATGGTTTATTAAGTAAGTAGATTTTTTGAGTTTGCCCTATTTGCTGCTGAGTGTATGCCACAACTTTATATGAGACACTTTCAGCTAAGGTGTAACAAAGTGTCACACTGAGGTAAAATTATAAATTTCTTAAATCCTTTATTTTGTCAAAGTTTTATGAAAGTTGAACTTCCTACAAATGGCAAAATGACATACACAACATAGTTTTTCGAACATGTTTTGAAAAAATATGGTTTTTTTCTAAAGATTTGAGCAATTTGCACGTTATAGTTTGACAGACTTTTGTTGGTATTTTCTGCTGGTATTCTCCTGTTAGCCCTATTATCAGGCAAGAAATAGCTTCCTTTAGGTGCCTTAGTGCTCATCAATTCATGGAAATAGCAAGTACAGCTAGAAGTGGATTTAATATTACTCAATCCTGTTCAGTCTCAGAAGTGTGTGAGGGCCGACTCCTGGATCAGTTCAAATCGTCAATTATCAATGTGACTGAACTGTCCAAATTCTTGGTAAGTACAGCTATAGGCAATGACATAAATTACATCACATTTATGGAGTACGATATATCTGCAGGGACTAGATACAAACACCCGAAAACCAACTTCACCGTAATATGATGGTGGCTTGTGGGCGTTATATTTGACAGACGATTCTAATCTGCGGTGAAGTGTTTAGTTCCACCAGAACATTGTCAGACTAGGCTTAAGAAATGCATTGTACACAAAAATAGGACTAGTTCTAACCTGAAGAGCCCGATCATTGATACACTGGAGACCTTTTTAGCAAAAATACAATTAGATACCCAGCGGCTCTAACCACCAGTCTTCTGATCAATCAACACCGTTTACCACGACTCATATCAGCAGGTTACCAAAAAACCAATGTTTTTATAAACTTTGTTCAAACATATAACATGTATCAAAAAAATCTGACATATCAGGTGCATTTCTTTATCATGAATGGCCATCAAAGACTGTTCTTGTCTCCCTTCATAAAACTTTTCTTTTTATCTAATCATTGGACAAATCTATATTTGTGTATGCAACCAATTAAGTCAATTAGTCAGGGTAATTGAAAAAAATAAAAACCCGCATACACACCGGTCCTCCAGGATCGGAATTGCTTGTGCTGGAGCTCGGATTGCTTGTGAATATTCAATTACTGATCCGGGTGTGCCATCTAGTGATAGAATATTGTAACTGCGTACATAAATTTGCAGCTCTATGTCCGCTGGCGGGCACATCCGTACTAAGATACCCTCCCGAGCACCGTTGCTCTTCTTGAACACGGCAAATCCAGATAATCCTTAAATGATGAATTACATTCATATTTTAATTTGTAACGAGTAACGAAGTGGCCAGTGTCAAAGTAACTAAATAAAAGTATACTTTTTATCTTTTAAATGTAATAAAGTAAAAGTATAAAGTCAGGTTTAAAAAAGAACTCAAGTAAAGTAGGCTACAAATCGTCGGGGATTTTGTGGCATAAATTATGCACGTTATTTTGTTTGACAGACAGCATCGTTCTGTGCCTTGATCTCCATTAGGGTCATCTTGGATGAAGATGATGACGAAATCATCAAGTGATACCTATGGGGAATTCCTAGAAATGACTTCGTCACATGGCCTTGAGATAAATCGGGGATTTTGTGGCATAAATTATGCATTATTTTTTTGACAGATAGGGCTAGCTTCATTTGCAACTTCAGTATTTAAAACACGGAACACTGTTTCGCCGAAAAACGGTTTTTTAGCTCCTGTTTATCTTTATTCCAATGCTCAGTTGTGTATATTTCGATATAACCACTGCTAGTTTTATAGAAATCTCGTGGGTGACTACCCATTAATGTTTGACAGACGCACTAACGCGCACAAGCATAACTTTTGAGTTCCCCCCAATTTACTGGGGATATGGAATACTTTCTCCTATTTGTGACAATAGTTCTGATAGGCTAATATATTTTAGGATGGACCAATGTTTATTGCCACTGGGCCCTAACAGATAAAATTATTAGGTAAATTATGAAGGTTATGTAGGCATGTGACGCTTGACACTGCTTAAAACGTGGTCCATCTGATTTTTTTTTTTCATCTTTACTTCATTGATCGTCGTCAAACTATTCACCTTATCTCTTCAATATCTAAATTATGATATCCAACTAAAAATTGGGTATTTTCTCTACAAGGGAATAATTTATGACATTATGGTTTCGTTGGCTTTTCCTTTTAGACCTTAGCTGAAAGTGACTCATATACTATCCTTGTATTGTGTAATAGGTTTCACTTTATGTATTTTGAGCACATCACAAAGCTTGCATATGCCCTCAGTAAAATCAGCAACAATAGCCTAAAATCAATTAAAACTTTTCAGCACCATTCAAGTGGACAGTGCCACATCTAGTTAACAGCGTGCGCGCGCTCCCATTTCAAGTGCTGTTTTGGGAGACGCGTCCGACGTTCAATGAATTTTCGCAGGATTGCAGCATCCCATTTAGGACTCTGCGATCGATCATTATTGGGAAACGAGGCCTGGAGGATAGATTCATGCTTTCAAACAGTCCAATGAGAGTCCTGACCTCAAATCAAGTTTGGGTCCTGGGACACTATCTCTAGGGAGCCATTGAAGAAGGACTTCTCAAAGGATATCAATATCAATAGAATTCAGCCTTTTACAAAGAATGAATTTAAACCTCAGGAAATCCAAGGGTTGACATACTGTTTCCAATCAAACAGATCTAAAGGAATTGATTTTTATTTCTAACAGTCAGCATTCTTCTCTATTATGTAGAGATTTAGGCAGAATTATAATTTGAGTTTAAAGATGTACTATGGCCATTTGATGGCCCTCTATAAAGTGTTATTTCTTTTAAGACTGTAAGCATAACACATCCAAAGCTATTGAGCTTTTGCTTTCATATAAAAATTCACCAAAATCAGAAACAGCTTTAAATTTTCATTTTGAACTATGTATTATGATGATTAGATGCCCCTGGACTAAATGTCATTTATTTTGGGGCTGTATTTCAAACCAACCAAAACCTATTGAACTTTATTTGTTTTAAATGTAATATCTACCAAAATTGGGCAAAACTAAATATTCTACTTCTGAAATGTGTAGTATGACCATAAGACGGCCCTTTATAAAGTGGAATTCATTTCAGGGCTGTCGTCATAACAGATCAAAAGCTACTGAATTCTTTTCACACTTGCATTCAAATTATCATTGAAGAGGATAATAAATTTGGGTTTGCAACGGCGTAGTATGACCACTAGGTGGCTCTCTATAAAGTGTAACTGGTTTTGGACTGTCTTGACAAATCCAATACATTGAACTTCTGTTTACTTATAAATATTCACCAAAATTAGAAAAAAAAAAAAACTATATATTTGAGTTCTGAAAGATGTAGTAGGATTATTAGGAGGCCTTAAATTAAATGTAATTAGTTTTAGGGATATACTACAGACCGATCCAAAGCTATTGATTATTATTTGTATCAAAATAAATATTCACCAAAATTACCCAAAACTAAATATTTGGCTTCTGAAGTATGTAGTGTGACCATTAGATGGTCCTCTATCAAGTATAATTTGTTTCAGGGCTGTCATCATAACAGATTCAATGCTATTGAATTTTTTTTTTTACGCATGCATCCACACTATAATTAAAGAGGATTATATGAGTTTTCAACGGCGTAGTATGACCACTAGGGGGCCCTCTATAAAGTATAATTGGTTTGAAGGCCGTCGTTATGACAAATCCAATACCTGTTTATATATAAATATTCACCAAAATTGGAAAGGAACATTAATTTGAGTTCTGAAAGATGTAGTATGATTGATGGGTAGCCCTCCATTAAATGTATTTAGTTTTGGGGCTATGAAACAAACCAATCCAAAGCTATTGATTTTTATTTGTAACTAAAAAGATATTCACAAAAATTAGACAAAATTAAATATTTTACTTCTGAAGTGTGTAGTATGACCATTAGATGGCTCTCTCACAAATGTAATTTATTTCAGGGCTGTCATCATAACGGATTAAAAGTTATTGAATTTTTTTAGACATGCATCCAGATTATAATTAGAGAGAATTATAAATTTGAGTTTTCAAAGGTTTAGTATGACCACCATATGATTGGAGCGGATGATTATTAATACTTGTTATTGTAAAGAATTAAAAACAGGCTGGCATATACCCTCAGTAAAATCGGTAACAATAGCCTGAAATCAATTCAAACTTTTCAGCACCATACAAGTGGACAGCGCCACATCAAAATTAAGATGTAATTAACAGCGTGCGCGCTCCCATGTCAAGTGCTGCTTTGGGAGATGCGTCCAAAGTTCAATGAACTTTCGCAAGATTGCAGCATCCCACTAGGCCTGGGGGATAGATTCATGCTTTCACACAGTCAAATGAGAGTCCTGACCTCAAATCAAATTGGGGTCCTGTGACACAATCTATAGGGAGCCATTCATGAAGGACTTCAAGAATATCAATAGAATTCAGTCTTCTACAAACAATAAATTAAGAACTCAGGAAATCCAAGGGTTGGCGTTCTGTTTCCAATCAAACGGATCTAAAGCTATTAATTTTTATTGTTAACAGTCAGCATTCATCTCTATTATACAGAGATTTAGGCAGAACTATAAATTTGAGTTTTGAAAGATGTACTATGGCCATTTGGTAGCCCTCTATAAAGTGTAATTGGTTTTAAGGCTGTCATTACGACACATCCAATACCACTGCCTTTTGATCACACATAAATATTCGTCAAAATTAGAAAAAACTATAAATTTGAGTTCTGAAAGATGTAGTACAATTATTAGGTGGCCCTCTATTAAATGTAATTAGTTTTGGGGCTATGATACAAACCAATGAAACACTATTGATTTTTATTTGAAACAAGATATATATTCACCAAAATTACACAAAACTAAACATTTTACTTCTGAAGTGTGTAGTATAAGCATTAGATGGCACTCTACCAAGTGTAATTTATTTCAAGGCTGTCATCATAAAAGATCAAAAGTTATTGAATTTTTTTACACATGCATCCAGACAATAATTAGATAGGATTATAAAGTTGAGTTGTCAAAGGTGCAGTATGACCACTAGATGGCCCTCTATAAAGTGTAATTGGTTTAAAGGCTGCCATTATGGCACATCCAATAAAATTGATTTCTGTTCACACATAAAAATTCACCAAAATTAGAAAAAACTATAAATTTGAGTTCTGAAAGATGTAGTACAATTATTAGGTGGCCCTCTATTAAATTTAATTAATTTTGGGGCTGTGATACAAACCAGTCCAAAGCTATTGACTTTTATTTGTAACAAAATAAATATTCACCAAAATTAAACAAAATTAAATATTTTACTTCTGAAGTGTGTAGTATAACCATTAGATGGTCCTCTGTCAAGTATAATTTGTTTCGGGGCTGTCATCATAACAGATCAAAAGCTATTGACTTTTTTCATAGATGCATCCACATAATTAAAGAGGATGATGAATTTGAGTTTTCAACGGTGTAGTGTAACCACTAGTTGGCCCTCTATAAACTGTAATTGGTTTGAAGGCTGTCATAACAACACATCCAATACCACTGCCTTCTGATCACACATAAATATTCGTCAAAATTAGAAAAAACTATAAATTTGAGTTCTGAAAGATGTAATACAATTATTAGGTGGCCTTCCATTAAATGCAATTAGTTTTGGGGCTATGATACAAACCAATGAAACGCTATTGATTTTTATTTGAAACAAGATATATATTCACCAAAATTACACAAAATAAATATTTTACTTCTGAAGTGTGTATTATAAGCATTAGATGGCCCTCTACCGAATGTAATTTATTTCAAGGCTGTCATCATAACAGATCAAAAGTTGTTGAATTTTTTTTACATGTGCATCTAGATTATAATTAGAGAGAATTATAAATTTGAGTTTTCAAAGGTGTCGTATTGGGCTGAATACAAGAAAATTTGTAGTATGAGCTACGAGTGGACCTGTGAGTAGTGGAACTGGTTATGGGGCTATGATGTCTAATTATGGGTGCAAAGATGATTAAAGCTTTATTAAAAACATCAATCATAAGTAATATAAATGTGAATTTTTGGGACCAACCACTGAGAGCTTTTCAGGAATGACATCCAACACCCCATAGTTGATAAAAAATAACACTTTGAACTGCACCACCAGACAAGGCCACAATCAAGGAGTGAACTCAGTGTTAAAAACTGCCGAACTGTTTACAAAAAAAAGAAAACAAAAATAAATAAATAGAAATAATTCAAAAAATGGATTGCAGCAGTTAAGCTATGGAATTTAATTGTAGGCAAAAGTACCACTCAGAGTTTTGAAAGCTGTCTTGGAGACAGAGGCAGGCCCTGTATAAAGTAACTTCCATTTTTTGCCCTCATTAAAATGGTGAAGAATTATGTGTAATTAAAGCTTTATACTCTATAAAGCTTTATTTATAAAGCTCTGATGTGTAATTAAAGCTTTATACTTCTATCTCTCCTCATGATTAAGCGGAAGAGTTTTTTTTAAAGAAGAAAGAAAATAAATCGAAAGTCAATCCAGTTTGTAAACTGCCCTGGGGTAAAAGCTGATGAGCATAAGGTAAAAGCTGTTTAATTTCACTCTATCCCCCACCCCCCAGTACTTGAACAGGAATTGTTTGTAGTTTTTCTGCAAAATCCCACAAGATGAACATTTCTCAATTTGAAAGAGGTAATACTTTCAATGGGAAGCACTTGAAAACATGTTGATGACTTTGATGATTTGCCCATTTTTTTCTGAAGTAATAAAGTACAATTAAAATTTATGACAAATTCATATATAAGGTCATTCATTCCATCATATGATTTGAATAGATAATTATTAATAATTGTTATTGTTAAGAATTTATTTTTAAAACATGTTAAATCTGAAAACCTGAAATGGCATTGTTCTTTAATCAGATTCTTCTCGGTTTAGCGCTAGTATACACCTGGATTTGACGTTTTGAGTCTTAAACATTTCTAATGACTGTACTTGTTCGACGGTCCCTAAAATACAGGAGTCCATAGAGATCAATGTAATTTGTAGCTCTCCGAACGTAAGTATGTCTGACAAAAAAGAGGTTGTAGTTGACAGTTTGTGCTGTCAAGGTTCCGAACGTACAGATTATATTGTATTTCATTGTTTTCTTCGTGAGCTATTGACGTACAAAGACCGAATATCCGAATATGAAACCAACTTTACCGCAGTCTTCGGGCGTGGGTCTGGCAGTCACCGCCCCCAGGCCCCACGCTATGCTACCTAAACAGCAATCACTTGTAAAGCTAACAAGCGGGATAAATTAGGGCAAAAACAAATGACGCCGCTTAATTAGGACGATCATTTACAAAGATTCTCCATAGTTTACGTTAGCTAGCTAGCTAGATGGCTACATAATCTACAGAGTAACACAGTTTAATGAGCGGTCGCGCATTCGCGGCATAGCCACACATTCCGCAGAATCTTCGGAGTAGGTCTGTGTAAACGTCACCGCCCCCACGGTACACTGTATGAAGTTAAACGAATAGATTCTTCAAAGTAAAAATCAAATCACCCCGAGAGGGAAATTTTATTGGAACTCCCATTTGGTAGATATAAACTGGAAAAAAAGCATGGCTTTTACCTAATAAGTTTTGTATTCCTAACAAAGTCAAAGCAAGCCATTTCAAAATTTTGCATAAAATTTTTCCTGTGAACTCTATAATTTCCAAATACGTGGACAGTATTAACTCTTGTTCATTTTGTGGACATGCTGATGAAACATCTGTCCATCTATTTTTTCAATGTACAATAACAAAAAAATTTTGGGCTGACCTAAATTGTCATGTCTTCAATATCACTGATGTTTCTCATTGTTTCAAGCTTAAAGATATAATTTGTTATTATGATAATAGGAGTAACAAATCTTTAAACCATGTTGTCAACTTTTTTATTTTAGTGGGTAAATTTTATATTCATAAGCAGAATTTTTTAGGTGGTCAACCTTCTTTCCACCTCTTTTTGATTGAATTTAATTCATTGCGGGACTCTCTTGCCCTTACAAACAATAAAAAAAGCAACAGGTTCTTGGAATATTACAGAAACATATTTGATGTAACCCTTTGAAGTGTAAATTTTCTGTCTGTCTTTAATTACTTTTTGATTCTGAATTATTGTTGTATTGTGTGTGGGTGTTTTTTTTTCCATTTATTTATTTATTCTATTATTGAATCTCTCAAGTCCCTTAGTATAGGGGCTTGTCTGTCATTGCATTGTCGTTGTCACATCCTTTCTTTCTTTTGCATATTTTGATGTTATTAGCTCTCATGTTTTGTCGTGTACTCGTTTGTACCTGACTTGATTTGCATCCTCGTAATTTTGCCAAATAAAGTTTTGTTAATAATAATAATAATTTAAAAAAAGAAGTTAAACGAATGGGCCTGCAGCGAAGCAGCGATAATTTCATTGGTCAACACAGAACCTAGCATTCTATTGGTTGGCGATTTGATATACGGACAACCACCATTCTAGACGGGCAACTGATTTTCATTGAAGAGCTTGTCCGTGAACAACCAGTCAAAAAATTGATTCGTCGTTCACTGATATACAGTGTATATATATATATATATACATACACACACACACACACACATATATATATATATATATATATATATATATATATATATATACAAACATATATACATACACATGAGAGCATAGGACAGAGAAAAATAAATGAGCAAATCCTACCATAAACTAAAAGCAAATACATCTGGCCTCCAGAAGCAATATATCCAACACTAATTTCTTGAAGGACATGAAGGGGATAAGGCTGTCTAGCTTCATGGTGTCCTGGAAATTATTCCACATACAAGGTGCGAATGCACTAAAAGAGGTACCTCCCAAATTTGTTCTAGTCCTGGGAGCCTCTAACAAAAACCACTCTTGTGATCTGGTATGCTGACTTCTGATTTTGATGGATAAGAGCTTAGTGAGATATGAGGGAAGTTTGCCTAGCAAAGCTTTATAAATAAATAAAATACAATGTAACTTCCTTCTAAAATGAAGGGAAAACCACCCTACAGAATTATATAAAGCACCGTGATGGGTTTGAAAGCCATCACCTGTGATGAAGCGCAATGCGCTATGATAGATTGTATCCAAGGGTCTTAGGGTACTATTAGAGGCATGCCTGTAAAGGACATCTCCGTAATCAAATATGGGTAATATTGTTGCCTGGACAATCCTCTTCCTATTGTCCAAAGAAAAACAGGAACTGTTTCTGTAAAGAAACCCAATTTTCATTCCAAGTTTCTTGGAAAGGTTGGACATATGCGTCTTAAAAGAGAAGTCATGATCCAACCAGATACCTAGATATTTGTGAGACTGAACCTGCTCAATTTGAGCACCAGTCACTGAGAAAATGGAGTCACCCGGCATAATTGCATTCTGTGCAGAAAAGATCATGAACTTCGTTTTATCAGTATTTAAAACCAGTTTAAGATCACCTAGAGCATACTGTATAACATTAAAAGCAGATTGTAAATATATGAGGGCCTGTTGTTGGAGCAGAGGAATAAAGCACTGTGTCATCATCATAAAAATGAACCTTGCAATTTGTTACATTACGAGCAATGTCATTTATATAGATTGTGAATAAAATTGGCTCAAGAATGGAACCTTGGGGTAAACCTTTTGTCACCTTTAAAAATTGAGACTGCGCATCCCCAGAAATAATAGCTTGTGTTCTATTTGAGAAGTAGTCCTGGAACCATGAGCATCTCTGTGACCAAGACCAATGGAGGACAACTTATTTAATAAGATAATATGGTCTACTGTGTCAAACGCTTTTGCGAAATCAATAAATAGGGCCGCACATTTTTGTTTACTATCCACAGCTGTTACTGAATCATTTATAACCAATGAAGCTGCTGTAATGGTGCTATGTCCAGGCCTGAAACCAGATTGCTGTGATGTTAAAATGTTGTTGGAAGTTAAGAAATTGCAAAGTTGTTGTTTTACAAGAGATTCTAAAATCTTAGCCAGGCATGATAATTTTGAGATGGGCCGATAGCTGTTTACTGAACTGGGATCACCCCCCTTAAATAAAGGAAAAACATGAGCCGCTTTCCATATACTGGGAGTAGACCCAGTCGATAATGACACGTTAAAAATATTAGTTTTTGAATGTGCAATCAGTGGGGCTGCAAGACGCAAAAGACTCGGGACTAAGTGATCCTCTCCAGTGGAATTATTTACATCTATACGTTTTAATTCTAGTAGGACCTCACTAACGCTTAATTCCCTGAAAGAAAACAATACTCTAGGATTTTGAGAATTTGTAAATGCACTAGAGCTAAGGTCAGACATCTCCTATAGTGGATTGATTATTAAAATTTTCAAAAAGGTTTCCAGCCGCTATAAAATGTTGGTTAAAAAAGTCACAGATTTTGTGCTTATCAGTAATAGGACCAGAATCCATGCGGATAGAATGAGGTAATGAAGAAGAAGGACTATTATTCAGGGACTTGACAATTTTCCAAAAATTTTGCCGGATTACCTTGACATTTAACCAATGACGAGATGAAATATTCCGATTTTGCCTCTTTTATCAGTATGCAGCATTTATTTCTTAGTTTTCTGAAAACCTGCCAGTCAGAGAGTGCCTGAGTTTCCCTAGATTTAACCCAAGCTTCATCCCTTACGCGAAGATCATTGGATAAAGCAACCGAAAACCAAGGATTTCTTCTGTTTTTTACTCGGAGTCTCTTGACCTGAGCATGCTTATCAACAGCACGATTAAACACAAAAGTAAAATGAGCTAACGCTAGGTCAGGGTCTGGAATAAAACCTGCAAAGCTTAAATCACTCTTGTGAAGGAAGGCCTGTTCACAGAAATGTTTAAAATTTTTTTTAGTAATAAAACATGGGGGTGTCTTTGAAACTTTCATATCCCTTATACACGCTGCTGGGCAGTAATCACTAACATCCAGGGGAAAGACGCCGCTCAGAGTGTACTTGTGCGGTCTATTTGTTAAAATTAGATCGATTAAAGTTGACCGTGATAAATCTTTAAAATTTGGTCGCGTAGGCTCTGAAATAAGTTGCGACAGAATCAGGTCATCACAGACTTCTTTAAAATGGTTCGAGGACGGCAATAGCCAGTTGATGGTAAAATCGCCTGCAACAACTAATTCAGCGTGTGCTGAATTATTTAGTAAGTCGGAAAACTGACTTGGGGTCAGTGGTATGTCCTCTGGTCAGGATGGCCTTTATTGGGTATTATTAGCAATACTGGCTGATCACAACGTATTACTCGGTATTTTTTCGCGTGCAAACACCATAGCAATAGTCCTAACTTCTAGGCTAGAAGCTGCTAGTGTCAGCTACACAACCCCACATCAAGCTTAATGACAGATTGTAATGATGGTGGAAGTAATGAAACCAAATGGAGAGACTTTCCAGAGTACAGGGCTGGCGAGGAGAGAATCTGCAGCACGAGAGAAAGATAACTACAAAACCCAAAACCAGTGAAGTTGGCACGTTGTGTAAATCGTAAATAAAAACAGAATACAATGATTTGCAAATCCTTTTCAACCTATATTCAATTGAATACACTGCAAAGACAAGTTACTTAATGTTCGAACAGGTAAACTTTTGTAATTTTTTGCAAATATTAGCTCATTTGGAATTTGATGCCTGCAACATGTTTCAAAAAGCTGGCACAAGTGGCAAAAAAAAGACTGAGAGAGTTGAGGAATGCTCATCAAACACTTATTTGGAACATCCCACAGGTGAACGGGCTAATTGGGAACAGGTGGGTGCCATGATTGGGTATAAAAGCAGCTTCCCTGAAATGCTCAGTCATTCACAAACAAGGATGGAGCGAGGGTCACCACTTAGTGAACAAATCGTGAGCTGATTGTCGAACAGTTTAAAAACAACATTCCTCAACGAGCTATTGCAAGAAATTTAGGGATTTCATCATCTACGGTCCGTAATATCGTCAAAAGGTTCAGAGAATCTGGAGAAATCACTGCACGAAGCGACAAGGCGAAAAACCAACATTGAATGCCCGTGACCTTCGATCCCTCAGGCGGGACTGCATCAAAAAACCGACATCAGTGTGTAAAGGACATCACCACATGGGCTCAGGAACACTTCAGAAAACCACTGTCAGTAACTACAGTTCGTCGCTACATCTGCAAGTGCAAGTTAAAACTCTACAATACAAAGCGAAAGCCATTTATCAACAGCACCCAGAAACGCCCCGCTTCGCTGGGCCCAAGCTCATCTAAGATGGACTGATGCAAAGTGGAAAAGTGTTCTGTGGTCTGACGAGTCCACATTTCAAATTGTTTTTGGAAACTGTGGACGTCGTGTCCTCCGGACCAAAGAGGAAAAGAACCATCCGGACTGTTATAGGCGCAAAGTTCAAAAGCCAGCATCTGTGATGGTATGGGGTGTATTAGTGCCCAAGGCATGGGCAACTTACACATATGTGAAGGCACCATTAATGCTGAAAGGTACATACAGGTTTTGAAGCAACATATGTTGCCATCCAAGCAACGTCTTTTTTCATGGACGCCCCTGCTTATTTCAGCAAGACAATGCCAAGCCACATTCTGCACGTGTTACAACAGCATGGCTCCGTAGTAAAAAGAGTGCGGGTACTAGACTGGCCTGCCTGTAGTCCAGACCTGTCTCCCATTGAAAATGTGTGGCGCATTATGAAGCTGCGTGAAAAATACGACAACGGAGACCCCGGACTGTTGAACAACTTAAGCTGTACATCAAGCAAGAATGGGAAAGAGTTCCACCTGAAAAGCTTCAAAAATTGGTTTCCTCAGTTCCCCAAACGTTTACTGAGTGTCGTTAAAAGGAAAGGTGATGTAACACAGTGGTAAAAAGGCCCTGTGCCAACTTTTTTTGCAATGTGTTGCTGCCTTTAAATTCTAAGTTAATGATTATTTGCAAAAAAAATAAAGTTTCTCAGTTTGAACATTAAACATCTTGTCTTTGCAGTGTATTCAATTGAATATAAGTTGAAAAGGATTTGCAAATCATTGTATTCTGTTTTTATCTACGATTTACATAACGTGCCAACTTCACTGGTTTTGTATAACAGAATGAGGCCAGAAGCTTCACAAATAAATCCATCCAAACGGACGAGAAAACTCCTAAGGCACCAAATAACGGTGCGAATTAAGGAAAAGAAACAAGAAAGAAACTTAAGAACGAAATTCCTAAGAATGCTCTAAAAATTTCCTAAGAATGCTCTAAAAATATCTGCAAAATAGTTTGCTAATAACTAGAGTAGACCTTTCCTGGCTTGTGTGAACTCTTAGGGCGCATTCGAATCCCTGTTCTTGGCGGCACTCAGGTTGGCTCGACACGAGAACGACGTTCCGAACAGCCGAGAACCAACACGAGAACGCGTTCTTCCAACTCCCCACTTTTTGGAGAGTGCGACGAGTGTCGTCAAGAACAAAGATGGCAGACGCGGGACATACGTATGTGAAATTTTCATCAATTTCACCGATTAATCTTGTTAATAGCCCTCTATTCATGAGAATAAGTAGTTTCAGTGGCAATTAACTATGTATAGAAGCATGAAGTGACTTTCAGGCCCAGTTACTAGGGTTGATCTTGCTGAAATTTTGTAAAAACCGCCAGTATCGCAATAATTCAATTCAATTCAATTCAATTACTTCGAACAGAAGGACATCCTTCACGGCCACCATTTTGCCGCTGACCGAGAACACCCGAACTTGCACTTCCGTGTTCGGAACGAAAAACCCCGCACCTTGCACTCATGTTGACCCGTGTTGGGGATTCAAAGACGCCCAAAAGATCAGATACTCAAGCAAAGAGGCGTGGTGAACCTCCGGATTAAAAAGAAACAGAAACAGGTGCCGCCCATCTTCAATCAAAGCTGGTGTAAGGAATTCGATGTCGTCCTAGACGAGAGACCCAAAAAAAGTCCATACCAAACACAGAGTACAAAAACCATGACAAGATCCCCCCCCCCCTTAAAGGGACACTGTGTTGTGTTTTAAGTTGTCGTTATTGGTGTAATATTACCTCTGCCAGTAATCTGACTTATTCTCGTAAGCAAAGAATATCTTATCTATATTTACATTGCACAGGTAAGTCCAAGGATGATTCCATGTCGTTCCGCCATTTTGAAAACTACTATCGCCGAGAGGGTCATAAAGCACTACCTGGTACTAGCTAATTAGCCACAACGCGTTTTCATTCGGAGCCAGCCTGACTGAAGCGGAGAAGGAGATCAGCGACAGGCGCTTGTCACTGCCCCAGAAAATTTGAAAGCCTGCACTGCACTTCAGTTCATAATGGAGGATCATACTTATGCCGAGCCACAGGAGAAGGAATCTTCGTCGTCAAAAAAGCGAAAAAGGGAATTAAAAAGGCAGTGGCTATATTTACAGCGCCATAAACGGTGATTTGGGGCTATATTTACGGCAAGTCGGAGAGGGCATGCGCGGAGGCGTCTCCGGGCAAATCCAAGATGAAGCACTCGGACTCGCGTTTGACAGGCGTCTCCGGGCAAATCCAAGATGACGGACTCGCGTTTGACAGTTGTAGGGAGAAATTTTGATGATTTAGCCACTGAAATTCAGTCAAGAAAATTTCGAGATTAATTTATTGTACTGCTATACGTTGTAATCCATGTTACTGAGTGATGACTCAATGGGTTGCTAGGGCACGCGCAGCATGCATTCACGAAATTAATGTTCTAAAGCCCCTTCTCAATAATAAAATCCCCCATAACATATTGGCGCCTCCTTATAAAATCGCACTGGCAAGTAAAAAGCCAAAAAAAAACAGAGATTGGATACGGAATTCTTTCTAGGCAAGAGTTAATTACTCCTTTCTGTATATTTCCCCATTTAAAACTACCTAGGTGCATACTGCAATGAGCTGTATTGGAATTTTGGCCTATGTATACTCGGGTATGGTACAATATTACTAGTGAGAAAGCTGACCAGCGGGGAGAGGGGACAATCGCACTGTGGCACGGCACCGAACAATCGTACCTTGTGCGAAAGCGGTCTGAGAGTTTGTATTAAAGACAAACACTCCGCCGTAGACTGCATTTCAGCGTGCTGAGCTTGGAAGCTGCCAATACAAGTTAAGAAACGTCAGTGCGCACGTGCCGTAAATAAAGCCCCAAATCACTGTGTACGGCGCCGTAGATATAACCACTTCCAATTAAAAAAGCAATGTGACCGGCGAATAAAAAAAAAAAAAAAAAAACGAGGGTAAACATCGGGGTAGCTTTTCCCAGGTGGAAAGAGCTAATGAAGGAGAAAGACTTTCAAAGGGACGCTGAAGTTGCCTGCTTTCTTCTCAACAGGTAAGTAAATGTTACTGTCTGAATTACAAGCTTTTTTCATTGCTTGGTTGTGTAATTCGTTATACAGTATAGGCAGCATAACAGTAGAACATGTATAGGTAAACATCGTCGTTGGTGAATAGCAGCATAGGCTATGTTTGATGGAATAAGGCAGGGTTCCTCCTGGGTTCTGAAAAAATATTCTTCACTTTCTCCCTCGAGAAATAAAGTCAAAAAAATATTCTTCACTTTATCATAGGTGTCATTTATTATTAGTCACTCATGGACTTTATAAAACTTTGAAAAGCCTTCAAAGCGGACAAAGTGCATGCAGCATGAACAAGGTCAAACCTCGAACATTTGCGTTATAACAGATCTCTCCATTATACTTTGGATTGTATATATAATTTTGGGTCCATTCAAGTTCAACCTCTAATGATGGGGGCCCTGTGGGCCATGAAAACTAAATTAAAACCTCTTGAACATTTAGCATGGAATTTATTCAAAAGACTGGCAAAAGAAATCCCTTTAAACCCTTAATTTCTTTATTTTTTTCCTTTACATTTTTATCAATGCAGCCATTTTTGGCATCCCAAAATTAAAAAGGGACACCCTTTCAGGGCAATAGAGAGGCCTAACAAAAATGCTAAATTGGACTTGGGGTAAGCTCCAAATTTTATGCTGTTGGAATCAGAATTAGTGGAATTGTCAAATGTTTATTTAAAATGTTTAACTTTTAAAATTTCCATTTAACTGATTCCAAATTGAACTTTAGGTGATCTCAATGTTTTGTGCACAATTTATTGGAATCCTTAATGTAAATCAAATGTTTAGGGTTTCAAATGTTAAATATCTCAGATAATTACTAATTCTGATGTAGGCAACAAACAAGCCTCAGTACTGGTACCCTCATCCACTGCTCTCGAGTAAGTGCTCTCTGGTTACTGTACTGTCCGAAACCACCATGTGATGCTCAGCTGGTAAACCCAAAGCCCATTGGGATTTACAAAGCGCCATGGGATTTACATAATTCAGTCAAACGCTAATATATAGTTGGCAAATCATCAATATTATCATTCAGTATCCTTCAGAGACATCCATTTTTGATAACCAAGTCGCTGTTCCTGTCAAAAAATCTGATTATACGCCAATATAGAAACATTTTAAGAGTGGCGTTCATCAATATTTGGCTAACACATGTTTTGGTAAATGGTCAAGGATCATAATAATCCACGAGATAAGGTTTCGAAAAATCTTTAAAGGGGACCTATTATGCTGATCCTTCTTTTAATACATATTAGTAATGTTATAATGTTGGTTGTCCATACTCAGCCTCAGAAAAGTTTCTAAACATAAGATACATAGGTTTTGCTGTAATCCAAGAACGTGATTTCATGAACGTGATTTCCTCTCTGAACAGCTCCTCCTGAGATCTTCGCGAGATCTGGGTAAAACCTGACGTCAGGTTGTGCCGTCCAATTAGTACAGACCTAGCCAGAGCCAATCACTGCGCTGAACCTGCCCACACCGGAAACTATTCTAGCAGGCACTAACAACGGCAAATCATACTATACCTTAGTAGCGTGTACACTTTTTGAAATACAAAAGAAGAACCGCAGATAATTTGAGGTGCAGTGTTGTCAGCATCTCTCCCAAAGCTGCGTGTCCGTTTACTTTTGGATGCAAAGAAAAACACCTATTTCTCGTCCAAAAGAGGATGCCACCAGAAATCAATGGGTAGCTTTTTTTGTTTGCTGGCAGCAAACAGCCACAGCCCAAAGGGAACGTTAGCTGTTTGTGCTTAGCATTTCACCAAAGACAGCTTTGTCAATAAAGGATAATTCGACACTGGATAAGCGTTTCAGCTGCTTCTCAAACCTGAAGCAGTTGCATCGATCAAGCGCCCGGAGCCACAAGCTGTAAGTAACGATATAACAGTAAATAATGTAAGTGTAATGTAAGTGAAGCTAATGTGTTACAGGTGGCTAGCAGGACTGCTAGCGATAGTTAGCACTAACAACTGGCCTCAAAGCGCAGGCTTTTCTAAAATATCTGAAGATAAAGCCTGTATTGGTTATGTCTGTCCGTGACTCACAGACACAGAAGCTGTAAGTTGCTTTTACTGCATAAGCCAACCTGACGTGATAGCCAGTTGATTGTGGCTGTAGCACTGAATGCTAACGAGCCAAGTTACTGTTGCTAATGTTTGTGTCCTAAATATGCAAGAGTAATACCAGGGAAATTCTACAGAAGGTGTTTGACATAAACCTCATTTGAAGCTAACTTTTAATACTTGTTTGTAATTTGGATGCTTGGTACAACTGTCCACGGTAACGGAACTTGCTTGTCTGTAAAACCAGTTGTTATGGCGTCAATTTGTTATGACGTCACGGACAGCAAGGGATGACAGACAAAATTCTTAAACTTTAACAGATTTAATTAAACAAACACTTAGAACCAATCTACAATCTACCCTACTGACCAAGATTGAAATAAAAAAAAAAGATAGTTACAGTCCCTTGGTAATTGAGATGGGCTGCTATATTGCGATGTCCTGGGACAGGAAAATGCTCCAACACAGGCAAAAATCCACAAAAAGCTTCACAGGTCTTGAAAAGAGTGACAGGTCTGGTCAAATGTATCCCTCCACAATTTCTCCTTGCAATTTCTCCAACTACTCCCCCACTCTCTCGATTTTTCTCCTTATATACTCTTTTCCAGCCCCCTCTGAGGCATGCCCGGGACATGCCCCAAACCTACCTCCAGACTGGGCTTAACAAAAAAATGTCAATACTGCCATCTAGTGGCTTTTTTTTTTTTTTTCCACATTACACTGTATTGCAAGGATTTGCCTCTGTGGTTATGACCGCTCGGTGACCAGCTACTGCTTGTTAGTTTGCATGCTGCCGTGCTATTTAAAAATGCTCCTGGTTAACTTATATGCAGTAATTCTGATCGGTATGCTTGTTACTTCGGTAAGCATCAATGTGGCAGTTTCATCATAACGTTGCCCGATTGTAGCCACTACAGTTAAAGCGGCTGCTTGTGATCGCTTCACTTATCCATGACCGAGATCAGCCGGATCCCTATCGCAAATATCTGGGCAAGCTCTCTGATTCTACCGTGAAAGAAATCGCGAAATGCAGAAGCTCTAATGTGTCTGTTATAACAAAGGATTTCTCTGCACTACCGTGACATAATTTCATCCCCCTTTAAAAATTGTTGTGGGTAATAAAAAGCTGAAAAAGGCAGAGATTAAATAGGAAATTCTTTCCTGTAGAAGTGATCGATTTGCTGGTTCCACATAAGCAACTTGTCCACGCTAACAGAACTTACCGTCTGCAAAACCTGTATTATGTTCATAACACAACCGAGCTGTCTCTAGCTGTCGCGTACTATCCATAAAGCTGCTTTCACATCATACGCGAAACAAATTTTTCGCGGGACAGATTACATTCAAAGTCAATGCAAATACTTGAATACACGAGTTATGGGCGCGTTAAGCAGCTTTCACACCGGACGCGAAACTAACAGATTACATTCAAAGTCAATGCAAAGACTCGAATACACGAGTTGTGGGCGCGTTAAGCAGCTTTCACATGGGACACGAAACAAATTTTTCGCGGGACAGATTACATTCAAAGTCAATGCAAAGACTTGAATACACGCGTTATGGGCGCGTTAAGCAGCTTTCACACCGGACGCGAAACTAACAGATTACATTCAAAGTCAACGCAAAGACTCCAATACCCGAGTTATGGGCATGTCAAGCCGCTTTCACATGGAACACTTAAACGAATTTTTCAGGAACAGATTACATTCAAAGTCAATGCAAAGACTTGAAATACCGCAGCGTTATGGGCGCCTTCAGCAGCTTTTCACACGGACGAAAACTAACAGATTACATTCAAAGTCAATGCAAAGACTCCAATACGTGAGTTATGGGCATGTTGCCGCTTTTTCATACCGGACTAAACGAATTTTTCGGCGACAGATTAGCTACATTCAAAGTCAATGCAAAACGCGAATATACGCGTTATGAGTGCGTTAAGCAGCTTTCACACCGGAAGTGAAACTATCGTGCGACATATTAGCTACATTCAAAGTCAATGCAAAGACGCGAATACACGCGTAATGGGCGCGTTAAGACGCGAAATTAATTTTTCGCGCGAGAGATTACATTCAAAGTTAATGCAAAGACAATGCATTGACTTTTAATGTAATCTGTCGCGCGAAAAATTCATTTCGCGTCCGGTGTGAAAGCGGCTTATCACGCCCATGTTTTGCGAGCAAACGCTGGTCATTCCGACGCAATAAGTAAACCATTACCATGGGCAATTTCCGAAAAGGCCGTTTAGCCTGGAGCTTTCGCCCCTTCGTCATACACCAGCGCAGAGGCTGTTCGTTACTCCACGCTAACTCCACGCTAACAACACACCACAGCAATACACACGAACCAGCAGGTCCTTATACACACCGAAGCAGTCCATAAGTTGTTGGTCCACTTTTAGCTGCTCCTCACTATCCGTGTTTCCCTCTAAACTCAGACCCACCGGATTTCTACGGTCTCCGGTCTACACTTGGGTTTGTCGACCCGTTCTACAAATGTGTCTATATGGGGTGGATTCTAGCTTTCCCTCAATCCTAGCTTGAGTAGAAACACCGGTGTACTCACCATAGTAGCTGTAGGTAGACAGCAAATTCGAGCTTGCGCTGACAGACATTCGCACTGCGTCCTCCGCTTTCGCCGTTGCGTTTATTAGAACAAGTTAATTTCATTAGATCTATACACATGTACTGCGTTTGATTGCAGAATATGCCTGTCAATTCCTTCGGGAGACGCGTCAGTTTCACTCTGAGGAGCCGGACCCGGAAAACTGCGTTCTGCTGCCTCGTCCTGCCTAAATCCGCCCTCCACAGAGCTGGCCAGTCAGAAGAAAGTGGGCACACGGGGAGTGGGGGCCATAGTGGAAGAGCCACCCCAATGAGGCGTTTCAGGCAGAGACTACTATGGACTACAAATGGGGTTTTTTGAGGATGGCAGTATGAGCGAAATAAGTACCCTTTCTTTACTTTGCACGATCAGGAGTACTCTAGGGGAGTCAAAGACCAAAATATAAACTTAGAAAAATAGCATAATAGGTCACCTTTAAGCAATTGGGCTTCAAGAAAAACCGTTCGCATTTTTTTTTTCTTCACAGTTCATTTATTATTTCTGAAGGCAACTGGCAAACGCAAGGTAAATTGCACCGAAGATTGCGCATTTACTTTCAGCGTTGTTTAAATCCACTACACCACAACCTAGAGCTTAATTTACACTTTCACACAAGAAAGGTCATTAGATTTAACTGAAGATTTTCGTGAAGAACCATGGCTTACTCGCCGCGCTTACCTGATTCCCGCTGGAGCAAAAGACCATCACACGCAGCGTCCACCCCAGGACCGAGTTTGAGAACTGTTGAGTTCGGCTTCAGCAAACTACCTTACTGGCCAACTATCACACTGGCCTGAACATATTTTAAACCGCAATGTGTTCACAGACAAACAACCCAGCCGTGTATGAATGGTTTGGTGTCAATACGAAGTTTTGATCATTATTGATGATGAACCAGATATTGTATAGTACTGTCTTGTGCCTTTAAAGCTAACTTGGAAGTACTATGTTTTGCATAACGTTAGCTCAGAAATCGCCAGTCTTACTGTGGTAGAAAAGTTAGCAACAAACGACATGGTTGTACGCATCAAGCGATTGTTAAGTAAAAGTCAAATCAAACTAATATATGCCGTGTAAAGATGCGCTCATATCTGCTAATATCAATCACGTTTACGTAACTAGGGACTCATATAGAAATTTACACACCTTGTTTTCCTAGTTCATTATGAGGGGATGATTGTGCTTCAGCTTCCACCGTTTTACAGGTAGGCCCACGAATATGCACTCCACTCCCTCATATGACTGACTGCCCATCATTTGGCTTTTCAACCCCACGGAGACCTGTCAGCCAATAAGACAGCATTTGGACGTATTTTCCCGTAAAACCCCTCTCTGATCGGTCTTTCTTGAAGATAATTGAAGATAAAACAATATGAAAGTGCTGTCATGTTTTACGGACATTCAGTAATGTAGTAAATTGCCCGAAGTTAATAACGGACGGCTCGATTCTTTATTTTTTCAGAATAGCAATATGTTCAGAGTGGAGGAAAGATAAAAAAATAAAGATCAGTAGCCTTCCAGGAGGCGGCAGGCGGAATAAAAGTAATATTTTTTTAATTCCATTTTTGGGATTTTTCTGAGCGGCGAGCCGAGGATCAAGGAATAAAAAAAGTCTGGCCTTAGAAATCCTCACCATCATTTCTTTCTCGCCAAAGTGACGAGGGGGCGTCTTTTAGCTTCGTCACTATCACTTCAGTGTTCGTCAGTGATGAGAGTGACGAGTGGTAGCGGGAACCCTGATAAGGGTTGCATTTCATCGTGCCCACTACCTCCATCAGTACGTTTCTTAGGAAAATAGACAACGGTGGTAAATGATGGTCTCACGTCTGCCATCAAGTTGTAATATTATTTTTTGACAGGCATTAAACAGGCGTCTCCAGGCAAATCCAAGATGACAGACTCGCGTTAGACAGTTGTAGGGAGCAATTTTAGCAATTTTGATGATTTAGCCACTGAAATGCAGTCAAGAAAATTTCGAGTTTAATTTCTTGTGCTGCTATACGTGGTAATCCATGTTACTGATTACACACCGGGGTGCTAGGGCACACACAGCACGCATTTGCGATATCAATATTCTAAAACCCCTTCTCAATAATAAAATCCCCCAAAACATATTGGCGCCTCCTTTTAAATTTGCACTGGCAAATAAAAAGCCAGAAAAAGCGGAGATTGGATACAGAATTCTTTCTGCGCAAGAGTTAACTACTCCTTCTTTCTGTATATTTCCCCATTTAAAACTACCAAGGTGCATACTGCAACGTGCCGTGTTGGAATTTTGGCATACTCCTGTATGGTACGATATTACTAGTGAGTAAGCTGACCATCGGGGAGAGGGGACAATCGCACTCTGGCACGGTACCGAACAATCGTACCTTGTGCGAAAGCAGTCTGAGAGTTTGTATTAAAAACAAACACTCTGCTTTAGACCGCAGTCCTGCGTGCTGAGCTTGGAAGCTTCCAGCACAAGTGATGAAAGGTCAGTACGCATGCGCACCATAAATATAGCCCCGAATCACCCTTTACGGCGCCGTAAATATAGCCACTTCCTTGTTTGAAATAACGAACCTCATCACCCGAAGGAATACTCGATGAAGTGGTATTGGATGACATGATGTCATAGCTTCTTGGTACATAACGGCTACCGTAGTTGCAACACGCCTTTGAAAAAGCGAGGCGCGAGAGAGCATTATTCGTTTCAATGCAAAATACAATTTCACCGTTTGATGGGAGAAATTCCTACGCAATGTACCTTTAAGGAACGGCCCCAGAAGTTCCCCTAAAACACCGAACGCGGAACTCGGAAATCAATATAGGGTCCAGAATATCTCAGGAAGGGACCCAGCACCGCTCCTCTGGCCCATGCCCCTCCCAATCAACCAAAAATTGAGCCGCGCGACCGACACACCTTTCAGCTAATATGCGACGCACGGTGTAAACAGGCCCCCCTTCAACCATGCGCGGTGAAGGCGGTGGTTTGTCCGTCAGTGCCAGGACGCACATGCTGACAGGTTCAAGTCTAGACACATGACAGTACAGTAATGGGATTTATCTTCCAAATGATCTTGAAAGGACCAATAATGTGGGGGGCCAACTTCCGTGACTCCACCCTCAAAGGAACGTCCCGAGTCGAAAGCCAAACCCTCTGATCAACTCGATAAGACGGTGCCAGACGGCGCCTCCGGCAGCGGCTTTCTGCCTCTGTACGGAGTGTAAAAGAGAAGACCGGACCCTATACCACAATGACCGGCATCGGCAAAGGAAACAATTAACGGTGGGAACTTCCGAATCCTTCTCTAAATTGGGGAACAGCGGCGGCTGATAGCCCAGATGGGTCTCAAAAGGTGAAAGACTTGTGGAAGAGTTACATAAAGAATTGTGGGAATACTCAGGCCAAGCTAAAAAATGACTCCACAACGTTGGGTTATTGGCAGCCAAACAGCGAAGTGTATTCCCCAGTGGTTGATTGGTTCTTTCGGTCTGCACATTGGTCTCAGGATGGAACCCAGACGAAAGACTGACAGACGCCCCTAGCTGGTTGCAGAAAGCACGCCAAAACCTCCCTGTAAACTGCGGACCCCGGTCGGAGACCACATCCTGAGGTAACCCATGCAGCCGGAACACATGGTCAACGAGGAGGAGGGCAGTCTCCCACACCGAAGGCAGTTTGGGGAGGCGACAAAGTGTGCGGGCTTGGAGAACCGATCGACTACAACCAAAATAACTATTGCTGTCAGAAGCCGCAGACCCAAAAAGAGGTCCAATGCAATATGGCTCCAAGGACGCCTGGGGACAGGCAATGGCTGCAGCAGACCAGAGGGAGAGAGATGAGAACCCTTGTTCTGAGCAAAACCCCACAGGTCGCTACAAACTCCTGAATGTCCCTATCCATACAGGGCCACCAAAAGCGCTCGGTCAAAAACTGTTTTGTCCGTTGAACCCCAGGATGACCTGCCAAATGGGAAAAGTGACCCAACTGGAGAACCTGCGATCGTGCCACTAAGGGAATAAACAAACAGCCAGAAGGCTCCCCACCCAGACCAGGATCAGACGGCAAGGCCTTCCGTATCACAGACTCAACCTCCCATAGGACGGGAGCCACAATCTGACCCGATGGAATCAAGGGCTCAGGAACAGGGTCACGGCCAGAGTGATTGTAAATACGCAACAGTGCATCCGGCTTAGCGTTTTTAGAGCCAGGGCGATAAGTCAACGTAAAGTTGAACCGGTCGAAAAATAACGTCCAACGCGACTGCCGCGAATTACGCCGTTTAGTCTATTAGATGTATTGGAGGTTTTTGTGGTCTTTCCAAACCACAAAAGGGTGTTCCGGTCCCTCTAACCAGTGGTGCCACTCCTCCAACGCCAACTTAACTGCCAACAACTCCCGGTCACCAATACTGTAATTCCGCTCAGCTGCAGATAAAGACCTAGAGAAGTAGGCGCAGGGGTGAAATTTATCATCCTGAGGAGAGCTTTGGGACAGAATGGCCCCCACACCAACCTCCGAAGCGTCAACCTCTACCACAAACAGGAGGGAGGGATCGAGCACAACGAGAATAGGCTGAGAGCTAAATCATTCTTTCAACTCCCAAAAGGCAGAATCAGCTGCAGGAGTCCATGAAAAACGGGATGTAACATTCTTTTTTGTCAGTGCAATAATCGGGGCAGCAACAGCGCTAAAATTGCGAATGAACCTCCTGTAGAAATGTGCAAAACTCAAAAACCGTTGCACTTCCTTAACCGACAGAGGAATCGGCCAATTCATAACCACTGCCACCTTGTCCGAGCCCATGCGGACAGACCCTGCCGAAACAATGAACCTGAGGAATGACACGGTCCGGGCGTGAAAAAAACATTTTGCAGCCTTAACAAAGAGCTTAATTTCAAGCAGGGCAGCAAGCACTTGCCGGTTATGCTGCTTGTGCTCTGAGAGAGTTGAAGAAAAAAATCAGAATATTGCAGAGATAGACAAAGACAAATTTCTCCATCTCTTGCAGCACTTCGTTGACAAGTGCCTGGAACACCGAGGGGGCGTTAGCCAACCCAAACGGCATCACTAAATATTTGTAGTTGCCGTCATGAGTATTAAACGCCGTTTTCCACTCATCCCCCTCCCTAATCCGAACTAGATTGTAAGCGTTGCGGAGGTCTAATTTAGTGAAAAACTATGCCTCCTGCAGTCCGCCTCAAACGCGGAATTCATCAGAGGAAGCGGATAACGGTTCTTAATAGTTATGTTAATTAAGTCCCAATAATCGATGCAGGGTCTCAGCCCTCCATCTTTCTTCTCCACAAAGAAAAAACCCGCTCTGGCAGGAGATGTCGAGGGCGGAATGAAACCGCTTGCCAGTGCCTCTTGAATATACTCCCGCATGGCCTTGCGCTTAGGATCTGATAGCGAGTATAACGAACACCTAGGCGGAATAGTACCGGGGTAGAGGTCTATAGCACAGTCATTCACGCGATGCGGAGGCAAAGAAGAGGCCTGTTGCTTGCTAAAAACCTCGGCAAGGTCGGCATACTCAGCGGGGACATTGGAAGGCAAACTGAAATTCAGAGTGGCCCCCAAACTCCAACCCTCTTCGGGATCTGGGGCCTCAACCACTGACTGGGAGTCGGAAATATCCTCCAAAAATAATTTGTCCTCTGGCTACCGCCAGTCAAATTGGGGATCCCACTCAAAATTATCCTCCCCTCTATCATCACAATCCGGTTTGCCATGTGAGATGCCCTCCTCGTCATCACTCCAAGCCTCCATCTCTCCCAGAGGTTGGCGTTTGGGGCGACATGCGATGGTAGAACTACAGTGAGCCTTGCAATTAAAACCCCATTGAATAATAGGGTTATTATGGCTGCCCTAAAAAATGTATGGCCTATGTTTGACCAACCAGGCATGTCCCAACACAATGGGATAAACCGGAGAATTAATAAGAAAAAACCAAATCTTCTCGGAGTGGCCACCAAACTGGATGAGCATAATCATTAAATCTGTGACCTCCGTAATAAGACTAGTTCCCAATGGACGACCATCCAAAGACGTAATAGCACGAGAGTGCAAAAGGGAACGGATAGTTAAGGAATGCTTTCTAGCCCACCCAGCATCCATAAAACAATCTACGGCCCCCGAGTCCAAAAAGGCTTCTACAGAAATTTTCTGCTCCTTAACCATTAATGCCACAGAAATAAAAGTGCGAAAGAGAGATTGAGTCTGTCCCTCTAGCGCCCCCCATACAGCGAGAGGGACTTCCCATTTCCCTTACGCTCAGGGCAGTGTGGTCGGGTATGTCCCGGTTTTCTGCACCTAAAACAGATTATACGCCTTTGCTCAGGATCACGAGCCTGGCGGACAAATGATCCGTCCACCTGCATCGGCTCACTGAGACTGGGAAGTTCTAAGGGCGGAGCTGGGGCTACATGCGGATCTGCGGCTGATCCAAAACATTTGCCTAATGGAGCCTGCATTGCTCGTCACTCTCTGTTATGCTCACGGATGCGGTTATCAATTCTAACTGCTGTACGAACCAGAGAATCTAAATTGACGGAAGGCTCTAAGGTTGCCAGAGCGTCTTTGATCAGTTCAGATAATGCATGAATGAATAATGTCATAAGCGGGGCTTCTGGCCACCCTGTTTCTGTGGCCAGAGAACGAAATAAAATAGAAAACTCAGCCACACTCTCGCTCCCTTGGCGTACATGCATTAAACGAGCCGCGGCGTCCTGACCAGAAACGTCATGATCAAAGACTGAAATCATTTCTTTCATCAGGCTATTAGCTGAACTCACAACAGGCGACCTGGACCGAATGAGAGGCCACGCCCAAGAGAGAGCCCGATAGTAATGACAGGATGAAAGAGACTTGCGATTCTTCAATGGTGAATCACAAAGGTTGTGATTTAAAAAATATCTGGCACTGAGCAAGGAAATCCATATATTTTCCGGGTTCCCCTTCATAATGGGGCGGTAGTTGAAACTTGGGCTCACGGGGGATTTGAATGGATTGTGCTTGTGGTACATTTTGTGTGATTTGAACCGTTAAAGCCCTGATACTTTCCATAAGCCTTAACAGAATATTCTCCTGCCTTTGCAACGCCCCTTCCTGAACACGCATACGGTCAGCCAACTCAGCTTGCTGTTTATTCAAAGTAACAAGTCCTTCGCCGTGACCAGCAAGAACAGTTTGTTGATTAGCAACCACCTGGTCAAGCGGCGTAGCTGCAGGAATCTCCATGACTGGCTTGAGTGTGCTGTAATGGCGGTGGAAGTAATGAGACCAAATGCAGCGACTTTCCAGAGTACAGGGCTGGCGAGGAGAGAATCTGCAGCAAGAGAGAAAGATGACTAGAACAGAACGAAGCCAGAAGCTTCACAAACGTCCAAACGGACAAGAAAACTCCTAAGGCACCAAATAACGGTGCAAATAAAGGAGAGGAAACAAGAAAGAAACTTAAGAAATTCCTAAGAATACTCTAACGGCGAACCTCTGGCTTAAATAGAAATAGAAACAGGTGCCACCCATCCTCAATCAAAGCTGGTGTAAGGAATTTGATGTCGTCCTAGACGAGAGACACAAAGAAAGCCCAAAACACAGAGTACAAAACCATGACACAGATACTGTCCCATACGAGAAAGAAGTATACTTCAAGTTCATATTTTCAAGTAAACTTAAGTAAACGTCAAGTATATTTTCCAAGTATACTTTTTGTAGTGTACTAGTGTCAATGTACTATTAGTATATTTGCAAGTGTACTAATTAAATACTACTTGGGACTAAATTGGCCCACTTTAAGTTTATAAAAGTATACTTTTAAGTATACTCCAAGTTTAAGCAAAGTAAACATAAAGTACACATCTAGTTTACATCTAAGTTTTATTTTATACTGCAAGTACACTACAAGTGAACTTTTTAGCATGCTGTGAGTTAACTAGTTGCATACTTCTAGCATAATTTTCAGTTTATGAAAGTATACAGTAAGTATACTGCGAGTAAACTTACAGATATACTGCTAGTTCATTAGTTGTATACTTCTAGTAAACTTTTCAGTTCTTGAAAGTATACTGTGAGGTATACTGCTAGGAAACTTAAAGAATGTCATTGGATGTTTAATGACCGCAGTGAGTCAGACCTTCAGTTTCACATCTCATCCAAAAGACAACATCCTAATCACTACACTGGAGTATTATTCCACCAGAGGGAAGATCCTAACCTACTGGCCCACAAACACCACCTCCAGCATCAACTCGTTTTCCCATTTGTTCTCCCATCCAAGCACTAACTAAGCCCACACCTGCTTAGCTTCAGGCACACAGCTAGTGCATATCAAGTAGTGGTATGGCTGCTAGTTATAAAATTAGTACAAACATTTCATTGTCACCATATCAGACCAAATAGCACTGAAGTTCCAGTCTTCTTAACCTCATGTTTGAAAATACTGTGTACATTTATCTGTGAATCTGCACATAATGGCCAGCTAGATTGAACTGATATCTCAACTAAAACACAGCAATATTTGGTACAGGTACAATATGCAGGGCTTTGATGTCCACACTCTTGTTTAAAGATGATTAAATCATTTATTAAACAGAATGTACCATCTTTCAAGTATACAGCACTGTTGCATCTTTTCTTTAGTCGGTCATATTTTTGACTGTAATACAGAACTCCATTAACCGAAAAACATATATTTCATCAGCCTTTGCTTGAGTTCTTCAGCCTACTGGTAAGGCTGAAGGAATTGCTAATTCATATTTTATGCATATTTCTGCTTCCATATGAGAGAAAGAGGTATTTTTTGTTTTGAATTGGGATTTCAATAAGAGTTGCCATTGCTGTGTTCTTATACTTTGGCATCCAATACAATATTGTGTTTGAAAATTTAATTTATAAAGGAATCAATTTTGTTCTAAATCCTGAGTATGTGTTTTGTTGCTAATTCTTATAAGTACCATCATCTGTTAATTAAAGCAGACTGCACTTAAGCATTGTCTACTAGTAGAGTACATGAAGTAACCCCTCATCTACTTACGTTAAATAATATCTGAATAGCAACAGTCATACATTTTAGAGTGCAAACATCATAAGCTGTGAGATTTATGTTAAGTTAGCTTAAAGAAGACTTTGAAGCATACCTGCAGTTTAAAAACAAAAAACTTTTAGCTTCCTGAAAGTTTTAATTATACTATACTAAACTTAAATTATAGAGTGCTTGAAGTATAGAACTAGTGGACTAGTAGTGTGCCTACAAGTTTACTTGCAGTATACTTCCAAGTGTACTTTCATAAACTAAAAAGTTGGCTTGAAGTATATAACAAGTTGTAGTACATCTGAATTTACTTGCAGTATACTTCAAATTATACTTTTATAAATTCGACATTGTGCTAGAAGTATATAACTAGTGAACTAATAGTTCATCTTTAAGTTTACTAGCAGTATACAGTACTTTACAGTCTATTTTCATGAACTGAAAAGTTTACTAGAAGTATATAGCTAATAAACTAGCAGTATATCTAAGTTTCCTTGCAGTATACTTTAATGTATACTTTCATAAACTGAAAAGTATGCTAGAGGAATACAACTAGTCAAGTCAAAGTATACTAACAAGTTCATTTGTGTACTTGCAGTACAAAATAAAACTTAGATGTAAACTAGATGGGCACTTTAAGTTTACACTGCTTAAACTTAAAGCATTCTTCTTTTCTGTAAGGGTATGTATCAAGTCCGTCAATACTGGAAGAATTGTCAAATTTGTTCTCAAACAAAATGAGACAAATTTTTATCTGTTACTGTGTGGGTTAATAACACTGCATAAAAATCAAGTTCAGCTCCACCCATGTGCTATTTACTCTGCTATGCTACCCCAAAGCTGACTTGTTACTGAAAACTTATATGTAGAATATGTAAGTTCATTAGATAGTAAAAACTGAGTAAAACTATAATGCATTATACTTCAAAGAAGCCAATATGTATGGTAAAAAATATTTTAATGTGCTTATTCTTTTGATAGTAGCCTAACTGCGAGCCAAGTATACTTGGACATTAGGCATGAATATTTTAATACTTTATTATATTTTTCTTGAGTATATCTCGATCAAAAGTTTAGGTACAAGTGTAAGCCAAATATACTTAGCTTATACTGAAAAGTACACAGAAAAGTCTAAGTATACTGAAGTATTACTTTGCTAAGTATTTCTCTGAAAAGTACATCAAAAGCAAACTGAAAGTATACTCTCCTATTTTTAGTTTAGAGGAAGTATACTAATGGCACACTTGAAAAAACTTCTTTTTTGTAAGGTGTAACTTGAGGTGATAGGTTGAAAGCAGATGAAAGCGTTAGTATAGCATCACGCTGACAGACAAATAAAACCACTGGATGAAAGCAGACCAGGCTCACAAGAGAACGGATCACAGATAGCTTCAAGTGTTCTAGTAACCGTTGCCGAATTTAGAGCTGTTGTCCATTAGCTGTAGATTCAGCCCAGTTTTCATTTTCTTTCTTCCCGCTCCACTCCTGGATAGTTCAGTTTTGTAATCCCTATACTCCTTCCTCATTTTTTTCAATTTGTCGATTATTTGAGTTGTTGTTATTTTGAACCCTGCCACCTCCAGCTCTTCCCTAATTTCTTTGTAAATTTTAGTCTTTCGTACCACCCCGTCCAATTTTTCTTGTATTTCTGTGGATGCCCAAATCCCAATTAATGCATTCATCGCTTCGATGGTCCACACCTGAGGTGAATTTTCAGTATTTTCACTCATTTTCTCGATTATGGCTCTTTTTTAATCTCGGCCGACTAAAAAAAAATGGCGGCCAAAATTTCTGTTGTTGATGATGTAGCCCCGCCCATACCCTTTTTATGGCCTTAGCGGTGCCCGGCTCTGGGCCCAGCAACTTCAGGAGCCGGCTTGGTGCCTGTTTTGTGCCGACTTTTGGGAACCAGCACCCACAGAGCTCCTGTGGAAAAGCGCAGCACTTGTTCAAGTTCAGACACCGGCCCGGCACCGGTATAATGTCAGTCGAAAAGGCCTATAAGGAAAGCAGGGTGCTTTCACCCCCCTGTGCAGATGTAGACTCCAGTGGACATGGAGCTGCTCTATTTCTGCATGCAGTTACACTATTCTATCACTAGATAGCACACCCGAACAGTTTATTGAATATTCTCGACAGAGCCTTGCCTGTTACCGATTTAGAATATGAATATGGACGGGTTAAGTCCCCTCCCTGTTTCCCAGGAATTGTGGGAATTTCACTCCTCAGCCAAGCCTCATGTGCAAACTGCTTAATATACCTAATTTTTATACCCTAGTGAAACAGGCAGTGATTCAGTGGCTGAATATAGTTTCTTAACACTTGGATAAAACTAAAATAGGTGGAAATTATTTCCTGGTTTAATTTTGGTAGATGTTATTCACCTCCACCAAGGAGGTGTATGTTTTTGCCGGCGTTTGTCTGTCTGTCTGTTAGCAACATATCTCAAAAACGGTTGCGCAGATTTTAACCAAACTTTGCAGGATGTTTAAGAGGCACAAGAAGAACAAGTAATTGAATTAAGGCATATCTAGGTCAAAGTACAGCTGAGATATAGGCCAAAGTTCAAATCCAGCCATGCTGGCGGAGATATGGGCTCTCGCGAGTCCAGCTCAGAGAAGGTCAGAAATGACACAAGGACCAATTGATTAGATTTTGGGAGTGATCCGGGTTCGGGGTTAGGGTAAGGGTCAGGGTTAAGGCCCTGGGTGGAGGTGCTGCGCTCTCTGAGTGCTCGTTTACAATAATCTTTATGGGTGCCTTTAATTGTGAAACCTTAATTTGGAGAAAATTGATTTTTTATTGGAACATTAATATTGTTCAGTATTTCTCACATGTTGTTATTTAGAGTTTCTCTATAAGTATATTTTTTAGATTAAAAAAAATAAAATTGTTCGTGCATTGCTGGTCAGGGGTGCCTGTAATTTTGGAGCCCACTGTAGTTCTAGAACTGGGTCAAATTGGCATTGGTAGAGGTCAGTAATACGTACTTTGAAAACTGCTTAAACTATTTTCTGTGATTTTAATGTTCTGGCAGCTGTCCCTGAAGTATTGAACAGCTGTGAGCTTTATGTTAGCTTTCTTGGAGTGCATCCCATTTGTGCCAGACAGGAGGATAAAGATCTTCTTGCACGTATGTTTGTGTTGTTCTTCTGGCAGTATTGCACTGCTAAAATTATTTGATTTTAAAGTGTCCCTGGATTGGTCTCTTCACATTATTCTTTGCCTTTGTGCAGGTACCTTGTTTGGATCAACTCCAAAAAAAGGAAAAGATGGCAAAATTCCAATGAGAAAGCAGTCAGTCGAAGAATGTACAACCATTTTAAACTGACAGTTCAAAGCATTGATACTCATAAAAGGTAATGTGAAAATCTTGACTAAATGCATTTTTTCCCCCTTTTATTGCAAAGGATTATTTTTTGTGCATTGTTGGTTCCCAGTTGCTGATAACAAAATTTTTCTGAATTGACAGAATAAATTATTTAAAACGTGAAATTCATTCTCTGCGCATTTGTGATACAGTGGTACATTCCACATTTCATTCAGAAATGATGTAATTTAAATTACAACATTTTGATTACGGTGAGAGGATACAATAAAATCAACGATAGTTGCTGTAATATGAATCATAACAACAGATCCTACTGCAGTAAAATGTATTTCATTATACAGCATATGTATTCTAGACTACAGTAACTTTTTCTGTTGAACAAATAACAGCAATTTATTGGCCAATTGCTGTCAGTGGCTTACTGTTATTTTTACAAGATGTTTCAGGGTAGTACCTAACTAATTATGTGGACAATTTCTGAAGTCTTATACTGTAGCTTTAATACAATACTTCATTGTCGCTATCACATCTTAATAATTATTGACATCACATTCGATGGAAAAAAAAATAAGTTGACCAAACTTAAAAAAGTTAAGGAACCAGCTGCAAAGGATTTTTGAGTTCATTCAACTTAAAGTCCCAATTTCATTTCTGAAAGAACTTGGAATTTGAAGTTGAGAAAATTGAAAAATGCTTTGCAGCTGGTTAACTTAAATTTTTTTTTTTTACCTGGGTTATTTTTTACAGTGTTGTATAACGCGATTATAAATCGTGAACAGATTGAGAGCAGCCCAACCCTGCAACGAAGATAATCGATTACTGCGCATATTGGCGCTTAATATTCGCAAAAATTCTATCCAAACATGAGCTTCCAATATGTGCATGTATCTATAGCAGAAAAATTAGTCGGCAGATATGTTAGAGGCCAATAAACTGTGGGTTTATTAAACGTTTACCGAAATCCACGTTCACGAATCTGAACCACCGGACAGATGAGAAGCAAATGTCAACATTATATACGGAGCAACAAAAGAAACGCAAGTTAACTAGTGAGTTGATATACTCTTATGGTTACTCAGTCAAAGTGACCACAAAACAAAGAAAAGTTTGATGAAACGAGCGTGAATGTGCACACGCAAGTAATACATTTGATTTTCTATAATAATTAGGCGCCAACTTATATTCCGGTCTGACTTTAATTATTAGCAGTGCAAATTTCAAAAGGAATAAAAAAAATAAAAAATAAAAGCAAGAATAAAACTGGGTAGATCACGATCGTGCAGGCCATCCTCTGCACTATTGAGTAGTCCAACATGAGTAATGCTGTGAAATTCACATTAAACTTCCCGCATATTTGCGCAAAGGTCTGAGCCGCGAATAACTGTTTTTCATATTTGTTTCCGAGTTTAAAAAAAGCATTTGGCCGAAAACCATTTTTCTACTCTGTTTATAATCGTTTTCATTCATATTAAACGTGACCTATGGTACAACCTCGGGCTGAGAGAACCTTTTTTGCACGTTTGGAATTGGAAACCCATTTGGGCCGGATATGTGACTGGGTGAAAATTTTGAATTATATATCATCTGATGATACCCTGTATATTACTTGTAATGCATACGATTGTTCCGCTTTTGGTTCATCTTGCTACTTGCTGGCTGAGAGGAAGACAAATTTCTTTCTTCTGTGAAATGTGATTTCTGAGAGTTTTCATAAGTCTAAATCAATGCCCAAGAACACGCGGAGCTCCGGTGTGCGGTGGCCCTAAGACGACATCATCGGAAAACAACCGTCAGCTCATGTACCTCAATCCGAGGAAAACGTGTCTTGATCCGAGGAAAACTTCTCTCAATCCAAGGAAAGGAATCCGAGGGGGCTTTGAGGAAAATGCCACCAAAGATCTGTGACATCATTTTGGCATATGGTGTTTTGCACAACATTGTGCAAAATAACTGCATGCCATTTGATCCGGTGTGGCCAGAGGAACCCGTGCCTAGATCTATGTCCAGGACAGCTCAATCTGAGAGCTTTACAATGGAGGCAGACATCATTAATTGCTTCTGAAATGTAACTGAAACGTAGTGTTTGGCAAGTGGGCTATTCATTACAAGAAACAAACACTGCACAACATGTAGTACACATTTATTTCTAATGCTGTCATTGATCTCCCTTAAAGTGTTGTTGATCGCTTGAACAGTGTGATTGATTTCTGCCATTAACCGACCAATTTCGGCTTGTCTTTTCAGGATCTCGGTGGTCAGGATCCTGGGTTGTGGTGGTGCAGCACGTGGGGCTGAGGATGTGCACCCTCTCTCACAGCTGGTTTGTGTCCATGACTGTGGCTCCAGGTTGGTTGATGCAGCGGAGGGCTGGGTGCTGGTGCTTGTCTCGGATTCATCTGAAGACATTAAATGAGAAAATGTTAAACTATCACATTTTAAACCTTGAGGTGGTCCTAATAAATTCAAATCAAATTCTGCAGACGTGTTACTTTCCATTGCTATAAATAGGGCACAGCTAAGTGTGGGATACAAAACATAATGCCAATGGCGTAAGCTGTTAAAAGAGATTACTTAACCATTATCTGGCTCAGACACAAGTGGTGCATCAGTATCTCCCCTACCACTTATGCCCGAAACAGAGGGAGATCCCAGAAGAGCCTCCACAAGCTCCTCCATCTGTTAGTGTCAGGCTGGGGTCTGGCTGTCCTCCTCCAGTGCAGCAACATGCGTTTCAGTGGCGATCTTTAAGTCAGACCATTTCTTCTTCATCTAAATTTAAAGAATTGCAAGATACTTTTTTTTTCTTTTTTTTTACTTTTAATGAATGAAATATTTAGACCTCAGCTGCAGCTCTTAAATCCATACCGAAGCTGTGGACCACAGCAGAAAATCTTTCCATATTGCCGCCTTCTGGCAACCTTTGATGCCACTTTTCAGGCTGCCAATTGCCAAATAAAACCAACTTGTGCCATTGGACCTCTGATGTGAGCATTTCAATCTGCTTCAGAGAGTTTTTTTTTTTTTTTCTTGATCGTCTACCATGTCTCCGTGTCGTAAAATATAGGGGCGAGGCATCTGAACTGAGAATATATATGGGCGTGACATTAAAATTACAACTGTTTTCAGCTGCTGAATTTATCAACACCCGATCGTGCGTACGCTGTGATTGGCTGTAATAAGAACGTTTTGTGAATAACGTGAAACCTGGCATAAGATGATTTTTACACTTGGATGAACACCTGTTTGAAAGCACAATTGATAGATGAGGGCCAGTGTGATCCTTTCTGGTATAGTCATCACCAGGCCAAACATTTCATTTAAAAAAATACAATAAGATTGACAGTTTTAAAGGGAATCCTGGACATTTCCATGCAAATGTAAACATGAAAAAATGAAGTTTTAGATGAGCCAAAAACACTGCAAAATATCACTTAGTTCTATATTTTGGTGTACTTAATTTGGCTGAACTATAGTTGGATAATTTCAGATTTTGTTACGTTTGTGGATGGATACCAATAGCGAGTGATGAATCCAACAATGATATTTATTAAACATAGAATATCCAAACAAATAAGGCACATGGGCCAACAGAAACATAATGAATGAATAGAAAAAACTGAAGAATAAAGGAGGGCACAAGGCCAACAAAAAACTACACTCAATGAGCTGGAAACCAATGGGGAAGCATAACTCAGAAGACATGAACCAGAACATGAGACACACAACATGAGACAGGCATGGAACAAACATGAAAACAGATACGTGGACACAACGGACCGACTGCCAACTGGAATGACTCCACAGAATAAGAAGGGACAAGGCTTGATCAGGGAACGAGGAACACCTGGGCAGAACAGGGAGGGAACAAAGCATGAACATGGGACATAGGACAAGGCTTGATGACATAACAAGCCTATTAAGAAAATGGGCGAGCTCAGCTAAGTACCAATGAAGTATGCAGATAGAAGGAAGCGTGAAAAAGTTACGCAGCAAAGTAAAGCAAGATCTGAAATAATATCAAAGCAGGAAATCATGACAATTAACGCCCTACCTAAATTAGTAATATTAGTAAAGTGCCTGTCCAAGAAAAAACACCTCCCATGAATGTTAGTAGATGTTAGTAACTAAAAACAGTTAATTGACACTATGCTTACAGAGACCCGAAGCCAGAACAGCACTGAAGGAATATGGAAATACCGCAGCCAGCCAATAGCGAAGAAGCAGTGCACGCACTAGAGAAAACAAGACGTGGACTGGAACACAGACATGAGGAGGATTCCATTGGCAGTGCGGGACAGGACCTAGAACAGACAAGGCTAGACAGAATGTGAACATAACAGGTTTTTTACAGCTATTGTAAGGGATGCAGATACAGTACTTTCACACATGATACTGCACAGGTAAAAAGTACACGCAGAGACAGGAAAACTCCCCTTCCAACAACCACCACCATCACCACAAGTTAATACCAACAATCCTATGAAGGAACATCTAACAAACGGCACACCACTACAACAATCTAACCAGATAGTGAATACATTTATCAAACATTTTATAAAATTCTCATCAATGATACACGTGTCAAGGGTTGTCCAGACAGAATGATAACCTGGGTTCTTGTTAATTTTTCTGACAGCAGGAAATTTAATTGCTATATAGGCATGGGCAACGCTCTGCATAAACTCTATTGGAATGCGAAACAGCTGAACTGGGGCGGTAAACAAGCCTCAGAAAACTTATTTAAAAAATGATGTAAATACCATTTTCATACAAAAAGAACACCATGGTTTGATTAAAAGCAACCTTTTTCAATAGGATACCGCATTTCATGCATGAACTCTGCGTATTACGCCAATAACGCGATTTGAACAGAGCTATTATTCGCCCGTTGGATGAATGCGTGACCTCAATTTGCGCCGTGTTTACAAACTTTCAAGTGCACGGCGTGGCAAAAATATCCATTTTGGAGGTAGATTTCAAATAGGCCGCGCTGACGTGATATCCCAGCTACGGCCCTGATTGAATTACAGCCATCTAATTTGAGAAATTACGAGTCTGTTCGTCCACTCTAGACCTCCAGGGGATGTGAAATAAGTTCAACAGAAGTTGTTTAAGTTCGTCGCGAGTTCGCCGTGACTTCCTCTCAACAATAGCAAGAAAGGTGAGTGCATTTTTACTGTCAACCTACATAGTTAGTTGACAGAATATCCTGTGACCCTATTTGTGAAGTTTCAGTAAAATATACCAAGGAATAAACTAGCGCTAGGCGTTCAAAGCCTACCAGTGTTCTGACAAATTTTGCTACCTATGCCACCTCGCGAACACCGGTCACAAGATTCATTCACTTATACCCTTCAATTCGAGACTGCGAGGATGGAAATCTGAATAATCAATTAGGAAAAATTCTGGGTTTTTGTAATTCTGTATATCGTTTAAACATTTTGTTAATCGGATTATGAAAGAAGACTGAAAATAAGCGCCCGCTTTTTGTTTGGGTGTGAAAGCGCGTATTTAAAGGAGCATACATTGTATATTGATTAAGCATTGAACTCTGCATAAGTCGAACTGTTTTAATATTTGTTGATGACATTGCTTCGGCTTCCTGGAAGCAGAAAGCACGCGCCAAATCTGCTGTCTAGTGAGCATTTCAGGTTCGATGTACTGAGTAATAACGCCGCGGAAACTTAAACTGGCCCGTCATTCTGCCGAATATTCTTCCTAAACGAGTTAATCGTCTGATTGCTAATCAAGCAAAGGGGAGGTTTCTGCCTCACTAAACTAACCTCCGACTGCACGTCACTGTGTTTTACCGTGAATTATTCACAGTAGCTCATTGAAACTATCATGGGAGGAGGGTATATGGTCACAGTAAAAAAACAGTGCAAAGTTTTTTTTTTTTTTAAATCACCACGGGTTATTGAAGAGGGAACGTTTGATTCATTTAGTAGCAGCATCAGCATCAGCGGCATCACCGGCATCAGCGACTTCACTGCATTTTATATAGTAATGGGCGAGTAGCGTTGTTTGCCCTCCCACCGATAATTTTGACATTTTTGCAGGCCATTGATCCAAAAAAAACTTCACAGGCAACCCATTCATACCATTTTTAATATCAATGCAAAACCTAATGTTTGTTGAACATAATTGGGTGAAATTCAATGCATTTTCCATTAAAAAGGGCCTAGGGGGCGCTGCTGTACTTCAGAAAAGGGGTAGATGACTTTAGCATCAATTATTTCTGTTAGGGTACCCTAATGGATAATTTGGCCTGGTTTATTTCTGAATAGACTGTATTTTCGAAAATGCCCTCAGGCTTCACCCCCCAATTTTCACTATGGGTTTTGTTGAAAAATGCCGAAATCAGCCATTTTTGGGACCCTGTGGCTCTGAGACCCTTTCCTGTAAAGGCGTTGGACTTGTGGCAAACTCTTTGTCTGTGTCTTCTGTACTTACCCGCAAAAAATCATTAGAAAATAATAAAAACTTTTTTTCTCAGCAACTCAAGAAATGTTGTCATTTTATTCATTTGTATTGCCCATGCCTATGCTATAGGCGGTTACAAGACGTCGGGGGTCTGGGGGATGCACAAGCCCCTAGCAGGGTCCTGGGGCAGCACTCATGGCGGGATCAAGGGGCAGGGCCCCTTGCAGGGTCCCAGGGGAGCTACACATTTTTCACAAAGCGATCTGGTGAAATAAGCCAATCTACACAACCTGTAATGCATATATGACTATCTTAATGAAGTAAAAAAGAAGTGAAAAAAAGAAACTCAACAAACTCATTTTATGTGGACCCCCCACAGCTACAGTGGATATAAAAAGTCTACACACCCCTGTTAAAATGCCAGGTTTTCGTGATGTAAAAAAATGAGACCAAGATTAATCATTTCAGAACTTTTTCCACCTTTAATGTGACCTATAACCTGTACAACTCAATTGAAAAACAAACGGAAATCTTTTAGGGGGAAAAAAATAAATAAAAAACTTCCAATAACCTGGTTGCATAAATATGCACACCCTAAAGTTAATACTTTGTTGAAGCACCTTTTGCTTTTATCACAGCACTCAGTCTTTTTGGGTAGGAGTCTATCAGCATGGCACATCTTGACTTGGCAATATTTGCCAACTCCTCTTTGCAAAAATGCTCCAAATCTGTCAGATTGCGAGGGCATCTCCTGTGCACAGCCCTCTTCAGATCACCCCACAGATTTTCAATCGGATTCAGGTCTGGGCTCTGGCTGGGCCATTCCAAAACTTTTATCTTCTTCTGGTGAAGCCATTCTCTTGCTGATTTGGATGTATGCTTTGGGTCTTTGTCGTGCTGAAAGATGAAGTTCCTCTTCATCTTCAGCTTTCTAGCAGAAGTCAGAAGGTTTTGTGCCAACATTGACTGGTATTTGGAACTGTTCATAATTCCCTCCACCTTGACTAAGGCCCCAGTTCCAGCTGAAGAAAAACAGCCCCAAAAGCATGATGCTGCCACCACCATGCTTCACTGTGGGTATGGGGTTCTTTTGGTGATGCGCAGTGTTGTGTTTGCGCCAAACATGCCTTTTGGAATTATGGCCAGAAAGTTCAAACTTGGTTTCATCAGACCATAACACATTTTGCCACATGCTTTTGGGAGACTTCCAACGCGTTTTTGCAAAATGAAGCCGGGCTTGGATGTTTTTCTTCGTAAGAAAAAGCTTCCGTCTTGCCACCCTACCCCATAGCCCAGATATATGAAGAATACGGGAGATTGTTGTCACATCTAATACACAGCCAGTACTTGCCAGAAATTCCTGCAACTCCTTTAATGTTGCTGTAGGCCTCATGGCAGCCTCCCTGACCAGTTTTCTTCTTGTCTTTTCATCAATTTTGGAGGGACATCCAGTTCTTGGCAATGTCACTGTTGTGCCATATTTTCTCCACTTGATGATGACCGTCTTCACTGTGTTATATGGTATATCTAATGCCTTGGAAATTCTTTTGTACCCTTCTCCTGACTGATACCTTTTAACAATGAGATCCCTCTGATGCTTTGGAAGCTCTCTGTGGACCATGGCTTTTGCTGTAAGATGTGACTTATAAAATGTCAGGAAGAACCTACTAGAACAGCTGGACTTTATTTGGGGTTAATCGGAGGCACTTTAAATGATGGCAGGTGTGTACTGACTCCTATTTAACAGGAGTTTGAATTTGATTAGTTAATTCTGAACAGCCACATCCCCAGTTATAAGAGGGTGTGCACACTTGTGCAACCACATTTTTCAGTTTTTTATTTTTATTCCCCCCCAAAAGATTTCACTTTGTTGTTCAATTGAGTTGTACAGGTTATAGGTCACATTCAAAGTGGAAAAAGTTCTGAAATGATTAATCTTGGTCTCATTTTTTTACATCACAAAAACTTGGCATTTTAACAGGGGTGTGTAGACTTTTCATATCCACTGTACATGTTTTACAAGAACTCATAAATGGTGAGATCAGCCCATCTGAGTGAATAATGTGCAATGCAAATCAATTATTACCATCCTAATGGAGGGAAAAGAGCTAATAAGAATTATTTTACCAATTCTTGAAATAAATCATTGACAATATGAACAATTTTACAAAACAACAATTGTGAAAACCATGGTTTGACCAACTATCTATGCAGTATCAATTTTAAAATCTTGTCGCTAAGATTCTATTTCTGCACCACATGAGTGTCCTCAGCTTCCAGCTAGCTTCTTCATCAACAATGATAGTCAGATTGTGCTGTAGGAGTATTAGATACTCTTACAGGCAGGCTACAGTGCATACAGGCACAATCTGGCAATCTTTGTTGATAAAAGACTCTGGTCCAGCAGTCTGCACAAGTCTTCAGCTTTATAATCACGTTATTCATTATTAAATGATGATTTTGGATAGATCGATCACAATTTAAACAGAAATAAATAACTATGTCACATTGTCTTGACTTCAATTTTCTTATAAAGCTTTGTTGGTTTTAATTTCATGTTACATTTTACTTATGGCCATATTAGTACTACGGTTAGTGAGTGCAGTGATCATGAATTGAAGTTAGCCAGTTCTTAAGGTATGCACCATGTATATGGTATGTTTTGGTGCCTTCTTTTTAGTTATTAATTTAACCGTACTTGACTCGCGCTCGCCTCAAAATGGATGACTGGTCTGATTTGCGATTGCAATCATCGACCCATGTGCATTGAGACCCGATGATAATTTTTTATGATTCATTTATTGGCCTTCAGTTCATGCTACAGCGCGGATAATTTCACAAATACAAAACGGCAACAAACCTTTACACTCTGGCTAGCTTCAAATCAATGATCGCTTTATAACAATGTGTGCATGTAACAACTGAACATCATGCATACGGATATCGTGGAGCATGCATGCGGCGGACCATCTGCACGTTATTAACTGCGCTGCACTGCATGCACTGTGTATACTGTGCGAGGAGCTCGAGTGGACGTGTGTGTGCAAAAGATCGCGAGCACAAGGCGGAGAATTTGGACCTGAAATTCAAGATTTCGACAGAGAAATGTGACGACAGCTCCAGAGGGACACTAAAACAGAATATTTTGCTTTTGCATTGTCAATATAGTCCATTGCAGAGCTGCCAACTCTCACGCATTCGGCGCGAGTCTCACGTTTCTTAGTGGCATTCATGTTCCTGTCCTGTAGTCAGCAATTATTCAATTAATGCGCATTTAAGAGATTCTCTTGCAGAATTATAGTCATTGTGCATGAAAGTTTATCTGTTTCAGGTGCATTATGGTTCATTTACCGACTAGTGACATGGAAATCGATTATGACTCTGGAATTCTCACGCTTTTCTTTACTCAGGAATTGGAAGCGATGAAATGGCATGAAGACACTTCAAATTGTCTTGTTCCATTTAAACAATCGAAACGATCATGAAACACATGCATTGCTTTTAATCCCCAAGTGAAAAAAAAAAAAAAAAAAAAGCGCAAGAGGTCCAGAGTCATAATCGCTATCCGTGTAACTAGTGGTGAAATCCACCGTTACGCAACTGAAACTGAAACTGCCATGCACAAGGACTTTAATTACGCGTAAGAATCTCATTAATATATGCGCTGATTGAACAATTGCTGACTTCGGGGAATATGACTCGGAAATGCGTGAGGCCTACACCGTATGCGTGAGAATGCGTAGAAAGTTGGCAGCCCTGCATGTGCATTTTGAAAAATGTATATTTTTTTCTTTTTAGTTTTTTCCCCTTTTATTTATTGATATTTACCAAAGCAATAGCTTTGCTAACTTTGCGTTTCACAACCAGAAAAAATAACCAGTTACCGGCTATTAACAAGAACCCCGGATAACTACAAAAACTACAAATAAAAATGGTTAAAACTCAAGTGGATGATGCAGTCCACACCAAAAACTAATAATATAGAGCAGTGCTTCTCAAACCTCTCCTGGAGGACCACCTGTCCTGCCTGTTTTAGATCTTTCCCTGCTCCGCCACTGGTGATTCAAATGATCAGGACATTATCAATGGACTTCAGGAGGTTAATAACGAGCTGATCATTTGAATCACCTGTGCAGAAGCAGGGAGAGATCTAAAACATACAGGACAAGTGGTCCTCCAGGAGAGGTCTGAGAAGCATTGATATAGAGGCATCCAGAACAATATGGTTTACTTTTTATTTGAGGCTTCGGGCTGGGCAGATTCAACCATCAATGGCCGATCAAACCAAAAAAATCATTCCATTGCTTCCTGGTTTATGCAATGGGCAGGCTACTCATATATCATTAGTCAATCAATGTGTCATCCGTCGATTGAATGGGTGTTATCATCCGTTATTAGTGCCATAGATATGGGGCAGGAGGGCCCTGATGTACCTAATAAAATGTAGATTTGGTAGTTATCATCGATTGTGTCGCTGATCAGTTAGTTGGAAGTTGCATTTTGTAATACGATGACTGCGCTGCAAAGCAGGAAGTCATATAATGCTAATACATGGAGCAAAAGTTTGTGTTAGAATGGAGGCTGGGGTGGTTGGATGGGTGTGTGACACTCAACTTTCCCACAATAAGCCCAGGTTCGATCCTAGCCCCGGGCAGCTAAATATTTATTGGCGTGAGGTGCGATTACCCTTTTAAAGAGTGAACTGTGTTTCATAAAAGCACGATTGCCTTTCCCAAATCCTCAGCTCAAACCTTAACCTTTTAAAAAGCATGATTGCCTTTCCCTAACCTTGAATTTTGACCTTACCCTTTTAAAAACCACAATTGCCTTTCCTTAACCCTGAAACGCAGCCTTAACATAATGAAAAGAGCAATTTTTCATTAGCAATTTTGCTTGCTAACCTATATCTATGGCGCTGATAACAGATGATGACCCCCATTCAATTGACTGATAACATTTGAAGCAGGTGCCTTGAGGCAGCTTTGTTTTACGTTGCAATATTTTATAAATCAAAACTGTAACATTAATTGGGCATCAAACAGAAGCAGAAAACAGCCCCTAACAATCTGTACGAGATACCAAGGCCTGATGTATTTTAACAAATGCTCTGTAAAATGCTTGTGTAAAAGAAAGCATCCAATGACACGCAAATATCTTAGGTGAATCATTTTTATTCATGGTATTGCAAAGAGAAAATTACCATTTGAATAACTGCTATGCAAAAATTATTGTCACCAAAATAATGTTTGATAAGCCTTTGAGAGAGTACACTTTTACTGAATTTAAGAACCTCGTGCTAATAGTACTCAAGTCAAATTTTCCCTCACCGAGCAGTAAGGATGGGAAAACGTCTTACATTGTTACCCAAGTCGATTTTCTCAGTTTTCTCAAAATGAACATTTTGACACTGAACCCCTTTGCACAGAATACAATTAATGCCAATTTTTTTCCACTTATGCATGAGCCTATTTAGGCTTTACGACTCAGTATCTGTGACACAGAGACTGTGGAAAATTATTCCAGAGAAGCAAGACATTTGGAAATTCAATTACAGAATTATTTGAGAATTTAAATTTCGGAATTTACAGACGCTGGCGTCTATAACTGTGCAAAGGGGTTAAGGATTTTTAGCACTGGGGTCTCCAATTACCAGATTTTATGGATCTATTATATATGCAGACCCTTTTTTCTCAAAATAGACATTTTGGGAAAGAGGAACTTTCAGCACCAGGGTTTTCAGTTTTACTTTTACTTGTAAATACAAATATATGCTTACCCAATAGATCACTTTATTATTGATTATTGATTTTAAAAAAAGGGGGGATTTGCAAATGTTATTGTACTTCGGTGAACTGGTAGTGCCTGTGAATGAATATTTAACTCCACTTTTAAATTTTGTTGACTAGCCATAAACAGTACCAGTCCGACAGAACAGTACAAGAACATACCACTTTCTTTTCTTCTCTTTTGGCTTTCATAATAAATCACAAAGCTAAAAATATGTGTCTGATGACTCATGTTATTAACTGTATTATTTGTATTTCTGAACACAAATGAATATTATTTTTGACATAGCTGAACTGGACAAACTCATCATGAGTTGTGTCGCAAGTCTTCTCCATGTCTTGATGTTGAGTCCCCATGAAAACCTGTATAAAAGGAGAACATATGATTTCAGGACTTCACATAATTTTCCACAAGAATCCCGTCAAAAATCCCAGTGTACAAAGCAGCAAAGATCAGAGGTGGGTTTCCCGAAAACTTCATGCTTCAAACCATTACATCAAATGCAAGGTAAACACCCCATGTCCCATCAGAGCCTGAAACAGATTGGAGCAGCAAGTACTCATTGAAATAGGCAAATAAATCACTAAGTTAATAAAGAGCCAAATAAGATAGATTTTCTCCTGAGAGAAACCAAAATATGTTTGGTTTAGCATTTCCCATTAGCCTAAAATAAAGTTTCTCATTTGATACTATAGTGTGCTCGTGCACGTAACATTGGTGATTTCGCTTTCAGAAAGTAGAGCACCTCAGATGTGATGAAGTACTCGTAGCCATTCATACTATGTAATGTTAGTGGCATGGTAGCCAATCACAATACATGGAACTGACCGTTGAATAATCACCACTCCAAATTAGAAAACGTAGGCAAATTCATCAAATTAAAATTAAACCTTAATGCAAAAATGTTTCTACTTTCTTTGATTTATATTATTTTGCAAAAAATAGGACAGAACATTATGTAATGTTTCACCACATGAAATTTATTCATTTTTCAAAATGAACTAATTTCAAACATATTTAAAAAAATTTGGGATAGTAAAGTATTTACTACTAAGTCTTGTTAGAAGGAATGTAAACATCACCAAAAAACAACATTAAGGTACTGAGAACACCAAGTGTCTAACTGTTTCATGAGTAATTTTGTCGCATTCTTCCTGCAAACAAAATATAAAGGCAATAGATCACTGACTGTAAATAAAGATGGACGAGCCAACATCTCCCCAAAAGTGAGGCCAGACATCTAGATTGCCCTATTCTGGTTGGCTGCTGTATATGTTAACACGTTGACTGCCGACTACGAGATGACTCGTACTGGTGGGTCAGGGCTGGCGCTAGACCTGAAAATTTGGGGGCAAATATCCATCCCTTTATTGACAACAATTAGTCCTGGCTAATTCTAGATGGTTTTCCTTTATTAACATGTTTTCCAATTCAAGAATAATCAAGTGGCAATTGAAGACACGGCTTCCCTCCTCCATGCGATCAAACAGCGACAAAAATAATGGGCTACATTCAGTACAGAAAAATGATTTAATTATAATTAGGTCTATGCACTGGCATTCGGCGATGGCATTTCAGAACTCTTCAGCGAATGAAGGTAATTTTGGTGACTAGTGCGTGGTTTCGTCTGTTTACATTTTCCAATCGGACAGCTGTCTATTTTTTACAGCAAGTTGCGTGACCGTGCTGCAAAAACAGGTGTACATACTTGTCGCCGAATTACCTTCATTCGCAAAAGAGTTCTGAAATGCCGCTCTCGCTGGAAAAAAAAATTACCGTTGCTGAGCACCAGTGCATAGGCCTAAAAACAGATGCTATTTTGTTTGGACCCAGTGGCAACAGCAAGAAGGTTGTGGGTTCGAATCTGGCCTGGGGCCTCTCTATGTGGAGTTTGCGTGTTCTCCCTGTGTTTGCGTGGGTTTTCTCTGGCTATTCTGGTTTCCCCCACCCACAAAAACATGCATCTTAGGAATGCTCCTGCCAGAACCCCTGACCAAGGTACTGGCCTGAGAACTGGAGTTGGTCCCCAGGCGCTGCTCTGTGGCTGCCCACTGCTCCTAACTATAGGATGGGTCAAATGCAGAGGACAAATTACCCACGGGGTTCAATAAAGTGTATCTTAATCTCAAAATGGATCCAGATTTTAAATTAGTTCACCGGATCAGCTCTGTGGTTTAAGCCAATTTTTATCAACTCAGGCAGTTAGCCAAGGTTGTTTTATCAAGGCAAGTCTTTGAAAGGGTTATCCATGCTTTTATAACGTCTCGTTTGGACTACTGAAACGCACTGTATGTCGGTGTTAGCCAGGCTTCCCTCTCACGGTTGCAGTTGGTGCAAAATGCTGCCGCTCGTCTACTAACTGGTACAGGCAAGCATGAGCACATTTCCCCTATTTTCGCTTCCCTTCACTGGCTCCCTGTGCATTATTATATAATTTTTAAAGTCCTTCTTTTTGCCTTTAAATCTCTTAATGGTCTTGCTCCACCCTACCTCTCTGACCTGCTTCACCCCTACACACCTTCACGGTCCCTCAGGTCAGCTGATCAGCTGCTCCTGGTTGTCCCGAAAACTAGGCTGAAACTCCGAGGGGATCAGGCTTTTGCGGTTGCTGCTCCCAGATTGTGGAATGAGTTGCCAATCAACATTCGGCAGACTCATTCTTTACCAGTTTTTAAATCTCGTCTTAAAACTCACCTTTTTTTCCCCTGGCATTTAACTCGGCGTGAGAGTTGTCATTCTTTTATTTCTTTTATATGTGCTCTTATACCTTTTGCTCCTATTTGTGAATTCTAGGAAATATTTTTTCAACCTATGGGTGACTTCCTAGGCATAAAGGTTAAATAAAATAATAATACTCACAATAATTTCGTGCAGTTTACCTTAACTAGTAAGAATAGCATCACAAAATGACACCAGCTAGCTCATTCAGACCCATGCAGCTGGTATAAAATATGACAGTAGCTATCGCTACTAACTAATTTATCACTCACCTGTCTGCAATGGAAATTAAAAAAACAATTAACTTGTTCCTGATATTTTAGCCTATTGCGGCACAAAGCTTGGCCATGATTAACACTAACACTTTATTGATGGACTAATTGTGTGTCCATTGCAAAAATATAGAACACGAAACATTGTACAATTTATATATTTACATCTTATTTTGCCTACATCTTATCAAAAACCTGCATCTCTGATGGTTTGGGGTGACATTAGTGCCCATGGCGTGGACATCTTAATCGTCAGGAGAGGCATTATCAATGCTAAAAAGTATATAGAGGTTTTACGACAACATATGCTCCCATCCAGACAACGTCTCTTTCAGGGAACGCCTTGCATATTTCAGCAAGACAATGCTAAACCACAGACTGCATCCATCACAGCAGCATGATTTTGCAGTAAAAGAGTCCGGGTGCTGCACTGGCCTTCCGGCAGTCCAGACCTTTCACCAACAGAAAACATTTGGCGCATCATAAAATGGAAAAATCTGGCAAAGAAGACCTAGAACTGTTGACCAGCTAGAATCCTACATCACACAAGAGTGGGACAACATTCCACCAACAAAAAATCCAGCAATTGGTCTCCTCACTTCCCAGACATTTACAGACTGTTGTTAAAAGAAGTGGGGATGCTACACAATGGTATGCATGGCCCTGTCCCAACTTTTTTGAGATGTGTTGCTGCCATCAAATTCAAAATGCGCTAAGATTTTTCATGAAATGGTAAAATGACTCATTTTCAACATCTGACATGTCGTCTATGTTCTATTGTGAATAAAATGTGGGTTTATCAGATTTGCAAATCATTGCATTCTGTTCTTATTTACAATTTACACAGCGCAGCAATCTATGTGAATGAAAGCATAAACGTACAGGAAATTCCCGAAATTGAACATTCCTTGCCCTGTGATATCTGGGTCAGGCTCATTGGCAAACACGAGACAGGTTTAAACATAGGAGTATGCTATCGACCACCAGCTTTGGACAGTACAGTCAATGAAATGCTTTTTAAGAGGATTACGCAAGCTTGTAGAGGTGGAGGGACTATTATTATGGGAGACTTAAATTATCCTGGTATGGATTGGGAAATGGTGAAAGGACAGGGTAGGGGGGAGGACGAATTTCTAGATGTTATAAATGATAATTTTTTGGTCCAGTATGTTTATAAACCTACAAGAGAGAAGGCAATTTTAGACTTAGTGCTCTGTAATGACCCAGATAGAATTAGCAATGTTGAGGTAATGGAGCCACTTGGGACAAGTGATCACTCTGCTGTTAATTTTGATGTTTCATGGGAAGTTAAAAAGGTGTATTCAAAAACAAAAATTTTCAATTTTAGGCGAGCAAACTTTGACAGGATGCGCTCATATCTATGTGAAATAAAATGGGAGACACTCCTGGACTGTGAGTCTGTAAATGAGATGTGGGAAAGATTTAAGAAGGTTTTACTTGATTCACAATGCAAATTCATTCCAAAGGTGTCCAAAAGTAAGCTGAAAAAGCAGAATCCTCAGTGGATGGCCAAAAGTATTCGTAGGATTTTGAGGGAAAAGAGGAATCTTTACAAGATATACATAAAGGATAACAATGAGAACACTAAGGCTGAATACTGTAAAATGCGGGCTGTGGTCAAAAAAGAGCTGAGGAATGCTAGAAGACTGTATGAAAGACAAATTGCAGAGGGGGCAAAAACTAACCCTAAGCGCTTCTTTCAGTACTGTAGCAAAAAAGGGAAAGTCAAAGAGCAGGTTAAGTGCATAAAGAATAAAAATGGATCGCTGCTATATGATAACAAGGATATTGCGGATGCCTTAAACAGTTACTTTGTTGAGAATTTTACCTCAGAGTGGGTCTTTATTCGGCCAGAGGGCATGTTAAATGCTCAAGATTATTTAGCGGAAATTGAGGTTAGGGATAACGAAGTATTAGACAAGTTGCATAAACTAAAGGCAAATAAGGCGGCGGGTCCTGATGGCTTATATCCTAGAGTGCTCAGGGAAGTTGGTGAGATCATCTTTAAGCCGCAATCCGCCATCTTCAGACGGTCTTTAGAAACTGGAGAAATACCAAATGATCGGAAACAGGGCAATATAATACCAATATATAAGAAAGGGGACAGTACTGAGCCAGGAAATTACAGGCCAGTCAGTTTAACTTGCATTGCATGCAAAATATTGGAATCTATCATAAAAGATGAGCTGGACTTATTTCTTGAACATAACAAAATCTTGAGGGATAGCCAACATGGTTTCCGTATGGAAGGTCATGCCTGACAAACCCTCTGGAATTTTTTGAAGACTTATGACCAGAGCAGGGCTTATGACATCATATACTTGGATTTTCAGAAAGCATTTGATACCGTACCGCATAAGAGACTAATTTTTAAAATGAGCTCCATTGGAGTTACAGGAGGTATTCTGGAGTGGATTCAAAACTGGTTACAGGACAGAACACAAAGAGTGGTGGTCAATGGTATCTCATCTGAGCTAGGTATGGTGGGGAGTGGCGTCCCACAGGGATCGGTGTTGGGACCCCTGCTGTTCCTCATCTACATTAATGACCTTGATAGGAATATTGAGAGCAGATTAGTTAAATTTGCAGATGATACTAAATTGGGGGGTTTGGCAAATAATTTAGAGTCCACTAAAGTGATTCAGGATGATTTGGATAGAATCCAGAATTGGGCAGACATGTGGCAAATGAAATTTAATGTAGTGAAATGTAAAGTTGTACATGTAGGTAATAAAAACATTATATGGGATTACTTCATGGGAGGTTTAAAACTGGAATGTGCTCCACACGAGAAAGATCTGGGAGTGATTGTTGACCAAACCCTCAAAGGCTCTAGCCATTGTGCCTTAGCAGTTAAAAAAGCCAATCGGATGCTGGGATACATTGCCAAAAAGTATTGAGTACAAATCTAAGGAGGTGATGCTTCTTTTGTACAACACATTAAATCAGACCATATCTGGAGTATTTGTGTACAGTTCTGGGGACCATACTTTAAGAAAGATATAGAGGCTCTAAAGAAAGTTCAGAGAAGAGCCACTAAGCTAATTCCAGGTATAAAAGATGAAAGCTATGAGAAGAGGCTGAAGATCCTTAATCTCTTTAGTCTTAGGAAAAGGAGACTAAGGGGTGATTTGATTGAGGTCTTTAAATATGTTAAAGGGATTAACAAAGTGAATTATGTGGAATTCCTTCGACCAAGTGTTGTTAGTAGAACTCGGGGTCACAAATGGAAGTTGACCAAAGGTAAATTTAGCACTGATATTCGGAAATATTTCTTCACCCAAAGAGTAATTTCGATGTGGAATAGCCTGCCTGACCATATTGTTGAGGCAGAGACCTTGGGGGTTTTCAAGAGCAGGCTTGACTTAAAGCTAGATACCATTGAGTGATGGAGTATCTGAAGGGATATATTCACAATAGTATAAAGAAACTGGCGAGCGTAGTTGGGCTGAATGGCCTGTTCTCACCATTCATGCTATGTTATGTTATGTTATCCCAACTTTTTTGGAATTGGCGTTGTAATTAATTTGTCATTAATGGCCGGTATGTTTCATGTGATTTGCCTTTAAGTATGATGATTTTTTTTTCTCTAGAATGACCATTATTCTATTATAAAAATTAAGATTATTTCTATGGTGTACCCAGAAATAAAATAACTCTTTATTCTCAAAAATAAAAACACTTAAATACCTTAAACCATGACATATATTGCACACTATTCAAGCAGTGTACGTTTGTAGATAGCGTGGTGATCCTTACACTGTATCACAATAACAGCATTTCTGCTCTAATACAAACTGTGCATACAAGGTGGTACCTCTTTTAGTTGCAATTGTTTCCTTTTATGAGGAAGAAAGTTCCAACTCCAACTCCCACCAGGCCCATAGTCAGTCCTATTCCACAGAATACTGTTGCTCCCCAGTCTGATCCACTGTTTGCTTCAGGCTCTGTGTGAAGAAAGGACTTACATTCAGACAAAATGTGACAAAAATGCACATTTTTCAATTTAGATGCATACCATTTCTGATGACAATCAACAATCAACGCTGTTTTCCAAAACACTAGGCTTACAAAGGTATCTTTCAGGCACCTAGCTATGAACTTGCATAGCCTACACCCATCATGACGTATGGCTACAACTGACCTTGCGCTGCCTTACCCATTTCACATTTATCTGAGGTCAATTACTGCCATTACCTACTGAAATGTCAGTGCAGCTGAAATACACGTATTTAACGGTCTTGCTCAAAGAAAAAAACTATTCCATTCTTTCATCTAGTAATTTCATTCAACATGACAGTAATATTGCTGCGACCCATAGTAAGATTCTTGAAATTCTTCTGGCTTGACGAAAAGGATGAGAAGGCTGCACGGTTTCCAACCTTGTGGAGGTCGTTAATTTTTTTGGAAACTGAAAAACGAAAATAGTTCTAATAACAAAAGCACATTCTACATTGAAGAAAGATATGTTTTGTATACACCATTTCAAAACAATCCTTGCAATTAAGCAAATATGAGAGTGCCAAAATTGTTTCATAACATGAATTTTCTAAACCATCTTTCTCTTGTTTTATTTTTAGCTCCGCTGTGACGATAGTCACAGTCAGCGGAGCTTTTCTAACGCCGAGTCGTCCGGCGTCCATCTGTCTGCCTGTCCGCCCGTCTGTCTGTACGGCGTCAACTTTTCACTTCAAATTGGAATATCTCAAAAACTGTCTGATGACATTTTTCTAATTTGGTGTGAGCCTTCCTTATGATTTTCTGAATATTTACTGTGAAAATTAGAAAATTCGACGTCCTGGTTTTTAAGAAATTAAGCATTTTGGACTTAGAAAATCAGTGTTTGTTCTCATTTTTTCAGTCTTTCATTAATATCTCAAAAACTGTCTGATAACTTTTTGTCTAATTTGTTGTGAGCCTTCCTTATGATGTTCTGATGATCCCCTGCGAGAGTAAGAAAATTCTACGTCCTGGTTTTTGAGCAATTTAGCATTTTGGACTTAGAACATCAGTGTTTATGCTCATTTTTTCAGTCTTTCATTAATATCTCAAAAACTGAGGACTTTTTGTCTAATTTGTTGTGAGCCTTCCTTATGATGTTCTGATTATCCCCTGCTAAAATTAGAACATTCCACGTCCCGGTTTTTGAGAAATTCAGCATTTTGGGCTTAGAACATCAGTGTTTGTGCTGATTTTTTCAGTCTTTCATTAATGTGTTATGTGTTAATATTGCAATAATTTCCAAGGATTTCTGGAGTTAAGTTATGACATGGACATTTCAGTCATCCTCAGCGGAGCTCTCTAGGCCGACAGGCCTCTTGTTTATATTTTCAGTGTCTGTGAAGGGATGTTTTCCCCCAGAATGAGATACCTGTGTGGCTACCTATGTCCCTGGAGATTATTTTTGAGCACACCAATATGGTGCGCGGTCGCTTCAAGATTATTCCATTGTCAGCTATCCATTCATTCAATACAGATCAGTGGTACAGAATCATTTTGATTTCAAATATGCATATTAAAACATCCTTGCACAAAATATAGCTTACTGGTTACACTGATGAATGAATGAATAAATAAATAAATAAATAAATAAATACTCTTATTGATACACAAACAAATATTTCCAAAATATGTACTGTATATGCATCTATAAAATCCCAAATTTTGAGACCACTACAGGGAAGTCTTATCTACAATCTCATTCCTGGCAGCTAAAAGAATATTATTAACAAGAGCCTCAGTCACAGAATATGTGGAAAAATTAGTCATTCTTATGAGTCTCAGTATCCCTGTCTTAAATTGATGGTCATATGCTAACTTTAATGGATTCTTAGACTCACACACATGTGAGAAGAATCAATTCATTTTTATGGCATCATACTGAAACCGCTTACATGCTAGAATGAAACATCATCGTCATGTTCGTGTGCTCCATGGATGAATGGTTTTGACTGTTTCCAAGCGCATTATATTGTGAATTAAGTGTTTAACAAGGACACCGCGAAATGAATGTTATTCATATATTCCTATTTACATGCAGCCTTTCATAGTTTAATTTTAAAATGGCCATGTTCATTTAACAAAAATATGCAACACTTCTGTTTTTGAAGCAAATTTTGAAATAATGAACCAAAGATCTTTTCTATGTGTGCAAAGATGTTACCTTTCTCAAATTTTTCTGACACATTTGCTGACCTCACAGTTAGCTAGCATTTCTCCACTGGCAATATAATCCATCTCCTAGCAGCAAGGAGGTTGTGGGTTCGAATCCGGCCTGGGGCCTTTCTGTGTGGAGTTTGCATGTTCTCCCCGTGTTCGCATGGGTTTCCTCCGGGTACTCCGGTTCCCTCCACCCACAAAAACATGCATTATAGGAACACTCCTACCAGCACCCCTGACCAAGGTACTGGCTTTAGAACTGGAGTTTGTCCCCGGGTGCTGCTCTTGGCTACCCACTGCTCCTAACTGTAGGATGGGTCAAATGCAGCGGACGAATTACCCCACGGGGTTCAATAAAGTATATTTTATCTTAAAACCCCTCTCTGCAGATGTAGACACCAGTGGACATGGGGCTGCTCAATTTATGCATGCAGTTACACCATTCTATCACTAGATGACAAACCTGGATCAGTTATTGAATATTCACTTGCAAGCCGAGCTCGAACACAGTTTAGAACGCGGACGAGTTCATTCCCATCCCTGTTTCCCAGGAACTGTATGAATTAAACTCCCCAGCCACGCCTGATGTGCAAACTGCCTAATATCTCTGCCCATAGTATCTATCCAGCAGTTAATAAAAAAGATCTCTTGTGACAGAAAAAATCATTGACCTTGGTTGCAACCACTTCAGCTATAATGAGCCAAAGGTAAGTCAACTGAGTAGTGAAAAAAAAAAATCCGTTTTCTGAGGCAAAAATTTAACAAGGTATTGAATCTATATGATTCTACAATCAATTATAGTCATCAGATATTAGAAACACGTGATTCCCTACCATTGAATTACGCGTAGATTCACCCCACTACAATTGCAGTTGTTCCTCACAACCTCATACAATGCCTCATTGTTATCCAGTGTCTCTGTTTGCTCAGGCTTATCTGCGTAATGCTCAGTTTTAGTTCATGCCCACGTGAAGCTTTCCTGGTAATAACCAATTGATTGACATGTTTTTTATCCAATTCCAGACAATATAAACTTTCCTCAGTAATTGAATGACATTGATTGGACCCTCAGAAAAGTACTTAAACACTCACACATTAGCAGTTACGTTGTATTCTCTCAACTTTGCGCACCTGGAAATGACGTGACTGCATTGAAAAAAAAGACTTTCAGAACCAACCCTGGAGTGCTGAGGTTATATTTGCGAGATGGACATGTGATTCAGAGATGGAAAATGGCAGTTATTCTGTATGGAGCCGACTGGAGGGCTGACAGCATTGATTCTTTGGAGGAGAAATTCAATGATGGGAGAGTTTTTCCTGTTGCAGGGCGAGTATAACTGACTTTGTATGGAGTAGCCCTATCTTACTTCTACCCAGCTAGCTAACTAGCCAGCTATTTCTTATTTTCGGTTTACCACCATTATCACAGTGCTAGTTTGCCACATTGGCTAACAACAGTAGCCGATAACCTTTGCTAATGATGCTGCATGTGCTGGCATTTTGCTTAATGTGGCGATCTGTTTTAGAATTTATACCGCATTCAATGAAATGGAATGCCTTGGATTTTCGCTCCTTTAAAATGTGAACAGCTCGAAGACTTTGGTAAATTCCCTGCTTCATTTGTTATGTCAATGACTCTGTTCAATCTAGCGTGGCATATTGCCTGCTTTTTCCAGAAGGTTGAATGTCTATTTTGTTAAAATAAGGTATATTTCAGGTATTACTGTGTTAGTGATTTACAGTGTACTTGCTCCTTATAGGGTGAGAAAAGCATTTATACAAGCTTGCATTTCACTTGTTTGATCGGAATTGTAAACAGCAAGCTTTCCGTCTCAGAGTTAACGTTCTGACTGTAAAAGAAGCAGTTTCTTTAATGAGTATGTGTGCTTGCTGATGGCTTTGTAGAAAAATGGACAAAACTCTGAACTATATCATGGAGAAAAGGCATGTTTTTGGTTTGGAGAGGTTACTGGTGGCTACTGATGTCCATCGACGCCTTATTGATAAATTCACGCTAAATTCTGCCAGAAAATCATCGATTCATATTCATGAGGGGAAAGTTGATTTGTGTTAAACATATGATTGTTTCATGATTTGACAGTGTGCTATTTTGAGTGCTCTTACAGCATGGAGAGCCACTTGGAGAGCTGTATTACTGGGCTCATAGAGAGTTGATCATTTTGAAAAGCAATGTCAGATGAGGTACACTTGTGGTCAAAGAATTTATGATCCCAGAAATGTATTGCTTTTACTCCCAGCCATTTTTAAATTCTCAGTATTACTATTTTTTAAAATAATTTCATTACTGAATTTTTATAAAGATTTTTTGTGTTTGTGACCCTTACTCTGAACTAAAATTATGAAAAAGAAATGGAAATATGATTCTAAATGCTTCAAGTATCTTTTTTTCATTTCAGCCATTTCCCCCCTGTCTGTGAAGCCCAGATCTTGAATTATAAAGCTTTAAATTGGGTAACGCATAAATAGCCATATTTGGCTTCTGTGCGAAGGGGTTAAAGGCTGCAGTCATTACACACGAGATCCTTGTGATGGGGTCAATAAATGGCCACCCTAAAATGTTGAGTTTTTGTTGTATAGCACCATACCATTGATGCCTCAAGATTTAAGATAATATGCAGTTGGCAGGCTTATTGTAGAAATGCCTCATAACTTGGGTTTCCATCCACCATATTTAATTCGCATTTTCAATTTGCACATTAAAAACCCAAATGGAAACACTGAAAATTCAAAAAAATTCCAAATATCGCAAAAAAAGTTTTTATGCTTGGGGGGAGGTGGAAAAGTTGGTGTATCGATAAAAGGAAGATGCGAATAAGTGCTCTGGAAACAGATGTAGCGAGTAAATGGTGACGCTCATAATCACGTGACATATAGGCCACTGCAAACTCTCTTCGTCTCTGGGTGGCTTTCAACCATATATCGAGGGCTTAGAACCAGAAGTGGCTATGTGGCTATGGTCGGAATTTGAACATAGCCACATCTGGTTCTAAGCCCTGGATATAGAACACTAGATTGCTGATAGGGTTCTTTATTTCGTTCCGTGCTTTGGTGATTTCCAGCATGCGAAGTGAAGCTTGGGTACTGTACTTCCATGCTCTGAATAATTATTGTTGCCCACAGCTAATGTGATATCATTCAGTAGTGGAGCGGGTGACAGCTGGTTTTTAGCCTTGTGCAAAACAAAGAAACTGCTCGCCAGACTATTTGCTGAATCAAAAGCATTTTGATACGCAGTTTGCTAGCTAATCAGTTCCTGCATATGAATTGCAACTCGCCGTCTTGTCACGCTTTTTTTTACTTTGGCTGTAGGAACGTGTATAGCCACCCAAATAAATATCACATCTTTGTCGAGCTAAAGAATGTTTTGGCTGAATAAAAAATAGGTTAGCTAGCCTCTATATTTGAATATACACTGTATGTATGTGTATGTACACATCCCGCTGTACCACAGACGCTAGCCGCAAGCTACTACTCGGTTTGATGAAAAAGGATGTAAGCAGCAGTTCGACAAGAAGGAGGAGAATGGCGAGTCCGTTGAACCACTATGAATCAGGGGAGATAGAACGTTCAGGGATTAAGGTGGATATGAGCAGCGTATACGTGACCTCAGACTGAGTGAAGACAGCAGTCGAAGAGAATGGGAGGGTCCCTAGTAAATCGAGAGTGCCCATTGGTTAGTTTCACATCAGAATAGACTGGCAAAGGAATCCACCAATCACACATAGTGATAGATAGATGAAGCATACGTAAAGCTCTCTCTTAATGGCTGTCTACCTCCGGCCATGAATCACATGGGATATCGCGTGTTTGCTGTCAAATAGTAGTAAATCAATTTTTTATCTTGAGTTTTCATTGGGTGGGCAGAGCTTTTCTCGGGGTGGGCACTGCCCACCCCCTGCCCCCCCTTGGTAACGCCCCTGCATCTAATCGAATTAATATTTGCCAAAATGAAAAAGTTTTGAATTATTTTGCAAACTACAGATTACACTTTTAAGTAAACAAGTTATTTGGATTGAGCAGCACTTTTGCAAAGCACAGCATGCACGTCACATTCTCATTATGGGCCGAGCCCCCCTAAAGGTGAGATCCTAGAATTGTCCCCAGTGTATAGGATAGTTCAGGTTTATGTGTGACGTTCTCACAAAGGCTGTATTTGTGAATCTTATTGTGTGCATGAAAGTGTGTATGCTTTTAGGTGGGGGTGAGTTTGAAAACAAGAAAAAAGACACAAAAGAGTGCTACTTCTAGTGCTACAAGAATGAGCAGCTGCAGGTTGAAGAGCTGAATGGGGTACGGGACTGTAAAAGGTTTTATCTATTTATCAAAACATTATTGAGCTCCAAACTTGTTGAACAGCATTGAATGCTTCTGAATGTGACACACCCATTTATTGTGCCACCCATCCGATGATGCTGCGAACAAATCCCTTGCAGCAAAGATTCTGTTTGCAAGGGAGGTAAGTTGCATGTACATTTGTGCCCAGATGCAGTTGTGCTTATTGTGACACGAAATGTGAAAGACATTTTTGACAAACATCAAAGTTTTGCTTAAGAAGTCATTAAGAATCTTCTAAACTACTGGATCCTTACCCCAGAATTTGGTATCAGGTTTCTGAAGCCCTTTGTGCTCCACGCTGCAAGAGTAGACATCCCCCTCTTCAGGAATAATGCTCAGAGTTGAGAACTGTTGGTAGGTGAAATCATTATTCGGGTAGTATCGGCTTAGAGTCACTCCATCCTTCACTTGAACATTGTTCTTGGTCCACTTCACTTTAACAGGTGGGGGAAGGAAGCCAGTCACAAAGCAGATGAGGGTGTTTCCTTTCCCCATCTCCACTTCCTCCAGTGAGTAGATTGAGCTGTGAGGGGGATCTGCAGAATAATTAATCATCACTTTTTTCAATTTTGAATAAGAGTGTTGCTTTGTATTATTCTTTGCATTCATTGAAATTCCAAAACTGATTGTTTGAAAACTGAGATTATATTTAATTTCATTACTTTTCATTTAACCTTCTAAACCTGCATCCTCAGGCCGCAATGCAAGATCATCATGATTAAGAAACTGGAGCATCCTTGCATCTGTGTCATCCAATCCACACAAGCTTAATTGTACAACTCTTAAAACAAAACGCACAAATAAATGCGAGTGATTTGCTTCTATATTCGTTTCTGTGCCTCTAATTTGTATCTTTTAAAACAATGAACATATAAATGCAGAGTGATTTGAATCAGTAGACCTGTACCTGTGCTTCAAATTTGTAACTTGTATCTACATTTGTACATCAATGTAGCATTTTTCTGCCCAATATTTTTATTATTCTTATCAGTGCCCTATAATTAGTATGAATTTTAAAAATTCAAAAGGAAAAACAAAAGAACAAACAAATACACCAACTATAAACAAAGGATACATACAAGTACACCATTCTTCCTGAAATTCATGTCTGCACATTTACTGTATCCCTAACCACCCCCATCCTGCCCATGCCAAACCAGAAGGAGAAAAACACGTACACAGTACAATCCAAATAACATCAACCCTACAGAAAAATGGACACAAACACACCCACACTTTTGCTCACGGGAAGCTGTGTTATAATATAGGCATGGGCAACGCTCTGCATAAACTCTAATGGAATGCGTAACAGCTGAACTGGGGCGGTAAACAAGCCTCAGAAAACTTATAAAAAAAATGATGTAAATACCATTTTCATACAAAAAGAACACCATGGTTTGATTAAAAGCAACCTTTTCAATAGGATACCCGCATTTCATACATGAACTCTGCGTATTACGGCCAATAACGCGATTTGAACAGAGATATTATTCGCCCGTTGGATGAATGCGTGACCTCAATTTGCACCGTGTTTACAAACTTTCAAGTGCACGGCGTGGCAAAAATATCCATTTTGGAGGTAGGTTTCAAACAGCCCGCGCTGACGTGATATCCCAGCTAGGCCCTTATTGCCTTACAGCCATCTAATTTGAGAAATTACGAGTCTATTCGTCCAAACTAGACCTCCAGGGGATGTGAAATAAGTTCGACAGAAGTTGTTGAAGTTCGTCGCGAGTTCGCCGTGACTTCTTCTCAACAATAGCAAGCAAGGTGAGTGTATTTTTTACTATTACCTACATAGTTAGTTGACAGAATATCCTGTGACCCTATTTGTGAAGTTCCAGTAAAATATACCAAGGAATAAACCAGCGCCAGGCGTTCAAAACCTACCAGTGTTCTGACAAATTTTGCTACCTATCAAAATATGCCACCTCGCGAACACCGGTCACAAGATTTATTCACGTATACGCTTCAATTCGAGACTGCGAGGATGGAAATCTGAATAATCAATTAGGAAAAATTCTCGGCTCTCGGTAATTCTGTATATCGTTTAAACATTTTGTTAATCGGATTATGAAATAAGACTGAAAATAAGCGCCGCTTTTTTTGTTTGGGTGTAAAAGCGGCGTATTTAAAAGGAGAATAACATTGTATATTGATTAAGCATTGAACTCTGCATAAGTCGAACTGTTTTAATAATTGTTGATGACATTGCTTCGGCTTCCTGGAAGCAAGTACGCACAAATCTGCTGTCTAGTGAGCATTTCAGGTTCGATGTACTGAGTAATAACTCCGCGGAAACTTAAACTGGCCCGTCATTCTGCCGAATAGTCTTGCTAAACGAGTTAATTGTCTGATTGCTAATCAAGCAAAGGGAGGTTTCTGCCTCGTAAACTAACCTCCGACTGCACGTCACTGTGTTTTACTATGAATTATTCACAGTAGCTCATTGAAACTATCATGGGAGGAGGGTATATGGACATTTAAAAAAACAGTGCAAAGGTTTTTTTTTTTTTTTTTTTAATCACCACGGGTTATTGAAGGGTGAGCGTTTGATTCATTTTTATTGTAGCAGTGGGAGGGCAAACAACTGCGGCATCAGCGACTTCACTGCATTTTATGCAGTAATGGCAATAGTAGCGTTAATGTTTGCCCTCCCACCGATAATTTTGACATTTTTGCAGGCCATTGATCCAAAAAAAAAAAAAAAAAACACAGGCAACCCATTCATACCATTTTTTAATATCAACGCATAAAAACCTAATGTTTGTTGAACATAATTGGGTGAAATTCAATGCATTTTCCATTAAAAAGGGCCTAGGGGTGCTGCTGTACTTCAGAAAAGGGGTTGATGACTTTAGTATCAATTATTTCTGTTAGGGTACCCTAATGGATAATTTGGCCAGGTTTATTTCTGAGTAGACTGCATTTTCGAAAATGCCCTGAGGCTTCACCCCCAATTTTCACAATGGGTTTTGTTGATAAATGCCGAAATCAGCCATTTTGGGACCCTGTGGCTCTGAGACCCTTTCCTGTAAAGGCGTTGGACTTGTGGCAAACTCTTCGTCTGTGTCTTCTGTACTTACCTGCAAAAAATCATTAGAAAATAATAAAAACTTTTTTCTCAGCAACTCAAGAAATGTTGTCATTTTATTCATTTGTATTGCCCATGCCTATATAATACACATCTTTTTTTTTTTAATGATCATTTTTTTGGGGGGATTTTCACCTTTATTTGACAGTCACAGTGCAGAGAGAGACAGGAAAGTTGGGGAGAAGAATGGGGATGACACGCGGCAAATTACCCAAGCCGGAATCGAACCCAGGTCGCCGCGAGAAGGACACAGCCCCCACGGTGCGCACGCCCAGACCAATGCACTACCGGGGCGCCTCATAATACACATCTTAGTACTGGTAATATTCATAGTTGAACAAAATTAATCTTTCAAATTCAGTGCATTTACATGACGTTAGAGAAAATCAAATTATTGTGTTAGTACGACTATAACCAGACTTTTAAAATGCATGTAAACATGTTAGTCCGACTGGAATCGCGCTAAATCGAATTTCTCATAGTCCGACTAACACAGCCAGATAATGCGGTAAATAGTCGCATTATTGTAGCAGGCCGGAATATACCCCTAGGCCCCTAGGCCTATATACCCCCGTATATTCTGTCCTAGGCCAAAATATACCCCCCCAGGCCAGATTATACCCGGGGTATATTCTGGCCTAGGCCAAAATATACCCCCAGGCCAGATATATGCCGGGGTATATTCTGGCCTAAACCGATTATACCCGGGTTATATACTGGCCTAGCCCTAAATATACCCCCCCAGGCCAGATTATACCCCCGAGTCTAACTCCTTAGTCTAGATCAGTGGTTCTCAACGTCGGTCCTGGTGACCCCATGTGTGTGCTGGCTTTTGTTCCTACCACAATTACAATTGTAGAACTTTAACAAGCTGTAACTGTCTTAATTAGGTGCTTTTCATGTTCAGAGTTGTTAATATATCTCTTTAGTCAAATGTTATATAGGAACATCCATACATGCAATGAAGAATAAAACACCCTTGAAGACAGTGTGTTTATTGCAATACTGCAAGTAATGTCAAGTAACATAACATGTCAAACAGATCAAATTATACACTGAGGAAATCAATAAAACCCAGATTAGGCTGCTGGACACAACTGTTTCAAGTTCTTTCAAAAAGCTTCAGGTGAACTTAATCAGATCAACATAACACAAAACTGGTTTGTTTGTGGACTACATTTGTCATGATGAGCCAAGTAGTTTTCACTAATTAGGAGCCAACTACATCATTAATTTGATTGATTACATTGTTTTCTCTCATTTTATGCTGTTATTTCAGATATACTGCAATGTGCAAATGGTATTTTTGAAATTCTTGATGGCAAATAGATATTTCTGTTAAGTTGTGGGTTAAGAGGGTAAATAACTGCTCTAAACATTAAATGCACATAATTAAGACAAATTAGCAGCTTGTTAAAATCCTACAATTGCAACTGTTGTTGGAACAAAAGCCAGCACACACATGGGGTCCCCAGGACTGATGTTGAGAACCACTGGTCTAGATTATGGTCCAGGGCAAGTTATTTTGTTAACTTGAATGTACATTACAATATGTTTTTTCAATTCATGGCTAGACTTGCTTCACATGTGTTGAAGATGCTCTGTACACATACATTGTAAGGGTCAACTCACACTTTGCTAAGGCATATACATTGTACATGTAGCACCATGCAATTAACAAAACCAATGACAGTATCACAGATAGTTTTTGAGGTCTTCTTATTTCTAAGTGATAGTTGAAATATATTTACATCTTCTGTGCTGAAAAGCTGCTCAAAAGAAAAGATGTTCATAATACATGTACTAGTATAGAAGCCCATAGTGGACAATATTCAAATGAAAATGTAATCCCACTATTGCATTATAATTTTCCACTTATGAATGAGTTATTTGAGACAATATTAAATTGAAAATGCATTAATACAATTATCACTTTCATTTTCTCATATACATATGGGAAATCTATGACTATATTCAAATGATAATGAAAAGCTGTTTGACATTTCATTTTCAAAGTCATGCTCCGCAATACAGTGGACAATATTCAAATGCAATAAGCAAAACAGCACTCCCAGCCTATTGCATTTACATTTACATGTCAACATGCTCTTTTAGGGTCAACATGAAAAGGAAAAAGCTGTTTTCTAATCACTTGGAAATAATAATGATATAATAATGAAGACGACATTTGACATTTCATTTTCAAAGACTTATCCTGCAATACATGGGACAATATTCAAATGCAGTAAGGGAAACAGCGCCTCCTAGTCCATTGCATTTTCAAATACATGTCACCACGCTCTTTTTGGGACACAATGAAAATTAAAATGCAATCTGTCAGCGTCTCATCAAAGGCGGGTCTTCCGCTAGGACGTCACTCATTAGGGGCGCAAATGGAAACCATGTTCCTCATTTGCATACCAATCAATCATCTTCTGGGTAGCGGTTGTACGCACGGAGGCTCACTGATAATGTCATGATGCTAGGCTGATATGTATTGTGTGCCCAGCGCAAGATTAGGCTACGTTGCGCTTTAGATGTGGCCATGTCGGCAGCTTGTATGCTAGCTAACGTTAACTAAGGAAAATATTTGTAAATGATCATGACATTAAAAGCGATATGATTTGATTTTTGCCCCAACTCTATTAACTGAGCTAGCTGTAATATGCATGAACTTATCCGAGGCCAGCGACAGTGTTGCGCAACTGCAACCCAAGTGTGCTTGCAGATTTCAGGCGTTAGCTAGCTTGCTAGTGAGTCTAAAAGCAATCGCTTAGGTACAGCTAGCTAGCTATGATGCCTACTGGAGAAGCTCTTACAGCCCTGATTTGTCGCTTTCAACGCCATCTCGCACACCGACCTCTTTCACCATTGATCAGCAGCTTCTTTTTACCTAAAGAACAAACTGACAGTTCACCCTGAGACATGTTATTTCATAGCTAGTTAAAGCAGCATTATCCTTCCATCGTGCTATAGCACATTACATTACTCCTGATAAAACGCTATCCTTCTCCCCCACCCTGCTGACGCTAGTTAGGGAAATGTTTGTCATCATTTTTATACTTAATCGCTGTGATTCGGTTTTTGCCCTAGCTTCACAAGCTAGCTAGCTGACAGCGATTGCTCTTGTGCTTGCCGAGTTGCAGGTTCGCCGCTGGCCTCTCCTGAAACATGCACAATGTATGCATCATGCAGAACGGTCCGATAAACAGACAGCAGTCAGACTGCCGCTGTTCCTGGTTTAATCGCGATTTCCAAGCCACGGAGCAATGGGAGAAGTCTTGATGACTCTGACTAGCTGAAAACGATGTTCCTCACTTGCTAACTTAACCTGCTGTAATATGAACTTCTTTGATATGTCTGGCAGCAGTTTTGTACGTCCCAACAGTACTATCAGATTTCTGGGAGATTTAAATGGATAGCTCATTACCTGTCTAGCTCAAGAACAATCGGCAAGCACAAGAGCAATCGCTGTGAGCTAGGTAGCTTGTGAAGCTAGGGTAAAAACCGAACCACAGCGATTAAGTATAAAAATGATGACAAACATTTCCCCTAACTAGCGTCAGCAGGGTGGGAAGACGAATAGCGTTTTATCTGGAGTAATGTAATACGCTATAGCACGCATGGAAGGATAATGCTGCTTTAACTAGCAATGAAATAGCATGTCTCAGGGTGAACTGTCAGTTTGTTCTTTAGGTAAAAGAAGCTGCTGATCAATGGTGAAAGAGGTTATGCAAAAGTAGATGGCGTTGAAAGTGACAAATCAGGGCTGTAAGAGCTTCTCCAGTAGGCATCATAGCTAGCTAGCTGTATCTAAGTGATTGCTTTCAGACTCACTAGCAAGCTAGCTAACGTCTCTGAAATCTGCAAGCACACTTCGGTTGCAATTGCACAACACCGCCGCGAAGCCTCGGATAAGTTCATGCATATTACAGCTAGCTCAGTTAATAGAGTTGGGGCAAAAATCAAATCATATCGCTTTTAATGTTATGATCATTTACAAATATTTTCTTAGTTAACGTTAGCTAGCATACTAGCTGCCGAGAAGGCTACATCCAAAGCACAACGTAGCCTAATGCGCGATGGCACACAATACATATCAGCCTAGCCATCATGACATTATAAGTAAGCCTCTGTGCGTACAAGCGCTACCCAGAAGATGATTGACTGGTATGCAAATGAGGAACATGGTTTCCGTTCGCGCCCCTAATAAGTGACGTCTTAGCGGAAGACCCGCCTAATTGAGACGCTGAGAGATTGCATTTTAATTTTCATTGTGTCCCAAAAAGAGCGTGGTGACATGTATTTGAAAATGCAATGGACTGGGAGGCGCTGTTTCCCTTACTGCATTTGAATATTGTCCCATGTATTGCAGGACAAGTCTTTGAAAATGAAATGTCAAATGTCGTCATCATTATTATATCATTATTATTTCCAAGTGATTAGAAAACAGCATTTTCATTTTTATGTTGACCCTAAAAGAGCGTGTTGACATGTAAATGTAAATGCAATAGGCTGGGGGTGCTGTTTTGCTTATTGCATTTGAATATTGTCCACCGTCTTGCAGAGCATCACTTTGAAAATGAAATGTCAAACAGCTTTTCATTATCATTTGAATATAGTCATAGATTTCCCATATGTGTATGTGAAAATGAAAGTGATAATTGTATTAATGCATTTTCAATTTAATATTGTCTCAAATAACTCATTCATAAGTGGAAAATTATAATGCAATAGTGGGATTACATTTTCATTTGAATATTGTCCACTATGGGCTTCCATATACTAGACTGTGTTATTGTTTACATTTACCACTGAATAGTGCATTTCAAGTTCTATATCCTTTGTGGACTTTATGACTTCCCTTCAAATAGGGTAAGAAACTATCGCTGCTTTCTTGAATAATGGTCATGTTAAATGAAGTACAAAGTGCAACGTATACGCATGTACAACCCCAATTCCGAAATAGTTGGGGCAAAGTGTAAATTGTGAATAAAATCAAAACGCAATGACTTTCAAATCACACCAGCCAATATTTTATTCACAATAGAACAGAGATAACATAGCAAATGTTGAAACTGAGAAAATTTACTATTTCATCCACAAAATGAGCTCATTCAAATTTGCTGGCTGCTACAGGTCTCAAAAAAGTTGGGACAGGGGCCTGTTTACCATGGTGTAGCATCCCCTCTTCTTTTTAACGCAGAGTGGAAGCGTCTGGGCATTGAGGAGACAAGTTTCTTGAGTTTTGCCATTGGAATTTGATCCCACTCTAGTTTAATTCAAGCTTCCAGCTGCTGGTGAGTTTTGGGTCTCCTTTGATGGACTTTTCATTTAATTATGCGCCAAATGTTTTCAATCAGTGAAAGATCAGGACTGCAGGCAGGCCAGTTCAGCACACGGACTCTTCTACTACGAAGCCATGCTGTCGTAATAGCTGCAGTATGTGGTTTTGCATTGTCCTGCTGAAATACACATGGCCTTCCCTGGAATAGATGTCATCTGGAGGGAACATATGTTTCTCTAAAACCTTTATATACCTTTCAGCATTCATGGTGCTTTTTAAAACATGCAAGCGTCCCACGCTGGCCAGCTTTTGAACTGAACGCTGATAACAGGAGGGGTGGTCTTTCTCCTCTTTAGCCCGGAGGACACGACGCCCATGATTTCCAACAAGAATGTCAAATTTGGACTCGTCTGACCACAGGACACTTTGCCACTTTGCTACAGTCCATTTTAAATGAGCCTTGGCCCACAGAACACGGCGGCGCTTCTGGATCATGCTGAACAATGACTTCCTTTTTGCATGAAAGTTTTTGGTGGTATCTGTGGATGGCACGGTGGACTGTGTTTACAGACTGGTTTCTTGAAGTATTCCTGGGCCCATTTAGTAATGTCAATGACAGAATCATGCCGGTGAGTGATGCAGTGGCATCTGAGTGCCCAAAGATCACGGGCATCCAGTAAAGGTCTTCGGCCTTGTCCCTTACGCACAGAGATTTTTCCAGTTTCTCTGAATCTTTTGATGATGTTGTGCACTGTCGATAATGAGACCTTCAAAGCCTTTGCAATTTGACATTGCGGAACATTGTTTTTAAAGTATTCCACAATCTTTTTACGCAAGCCTTCACAGGTTGGAGAACCTCTGGCCATCTTTACTTCTGAGAGACTCAGCCTGTCTAAGACATCCCTTTTATAGCCAATCATGTTACACACCTGATGCCAGTTAACTTCATTACTCGCTAAATGTTCTTTCAGCTGATTCTCTTATATATTAATTGCTTTTTCAGCCCTTTTTTGCCTGTGTCCCAACTTTTTTGAGACCTGTTGCAGCCAGCAAATTTGAAATAAGCTCATTTTGTGGATGAAAATGTAAAATATCTCAGTTTCAACATTTGAAATGTTATCTATGTTCTATTGTAAATAACATATGGGCTCATGTGATCTGAAAGTCATTGCATTTTGATTTTATTCACAATTTACACTTCGTCCCAACTATTTAATGAGCTCCATTGGAGTTACAGGAGGTAGTCTGGAGTGGATTCAAAACTGGTTAAAGGACAGAACACAAAGAGTGGTGGTCAATGGTATCTCATCTGAGCTAGGTATGGTGGGGAGTGGCGTCCCACAGGGATCGGTGTTGGGACCCCTGCTGTTCCTCATCTACATTAATGACCTTGATAGGAATATTGAGAGCAGATTAGTTAAATTTGCAGATGATACTAAATTGGGGGGTTTGGTAAATAGTTTAGAGTCCACTAAAGTGATTCAGGATGATTTGGATAGAATCCAGAATTGGGCAGAAATGTGGCAAATGAAATTTAATTTAGCAAAATGTACAGTTGTACATGTAGGTAATAAAAACATTTGACAGGATTACTTCATGGGAGGCTTAAAACTGGAATGTGCTCCACATGAAAAAGATCTAGGAGTGATTGTTGACCAAACCCTCACAGGTTCTAGTCATTGTGCCATAGCAGTTAAAAAAGCCAATCGGATGCTGGGATACATTGCCAAAAGTATTGAGTACAAATCCAAGGAGGTGATACTTCAGTTGTACAACACATTTGTCAGACCACATCTGGAGTATTGTGTACAGTTCTGGGGACCAGACTTTAAGAGAGATATAGAGGCTCTAGAAAAAGTTCAGAGAAGAGCAACTAAGCTGATTCCAGGTATAAAAGATGAAAGCTATGAGAACAGGCTGAAGATCCTTAATCTCTTTCGTCTTAGATAAAGGAGACTCAGGGGTGATCTGATTGAGGTCTTTAAATATGTTAAAGGGATTAACAAAGTGAATTATGTAGGATTCCTTCTGCTAAGTTCTGTTAGTAGAACTCGGAGTCATACATGGAAAATAAATGGAAAGGGTAAATTTAGCACTGATATTAGGAAATATTTTTTCACCCAAAGAGTAACCTCGATGTGGAACAGCTTGCCTGACCATATTGTTGAGGCAGAAACCTTGGCAATTTTCAAGAGCAGGCTTGACTTAAAGCTAGATACCATTTAGACATTGAGTATCTGAAGTGATATATTCACAATAGTTAAAAGAAACTGGCGAGCCTAGTTGGGCTGAACGACCTGTTCTCGCCACTCATGTTATGTTATGTTAACTCGACAAGCCCAGAACATACCTTGGGTAAGAAACAGGCTTGCCCACTAAAACCCTCAGCCTGAATGTGTGGAGTACAATATAAGGGGGTATAAAATGTCTAGCCCAGAAGATGATGTGGTAAAAAACTATGCTGACCCACTTTCATCTTACAAAACCCAAAACCAGTGAAGTTGGCACGTTATGTAAATCGTAGATAAAAACAGAATACAATGATTTGCAAATCCTTTTCAACTTATATTCAATTGAATACACTGCAAAGACAAGATGTTTAATGTTCAAACTGAGAAACTTTATTTTTTTTTTTGCAAATAATCATTAACTTAGAATTTAAAGGCAGCAACACATTGCAAAAAAGTTGGCACAGGGGCCTTTTTACCACTGTGTTACATCACCTTTCCTTTTAACGACACTCAGTAAACGTTTGGGAACAGAGGAGACCAATTTTTGAAGCTTTTCAGGTGGAACTCTTTCCCATTCTTGCTTGATGTACAGCTTAAGTTGTTCAACAGTCCGGGGTCTCCGTTGTCGTATTTTACGCTTCATAATGCGCCACACATTTTCAATGGGAGACAGGTCTGGACTACAGGCAGGCCAGTCTAGTACCCGCACTCTTTTACTACGGAGCCATGCTGTTGTAACACGTGCAGAATGTGGCTTGGCATTGTCTTGCTGAAATAAGCAGGGGCGTCCATGAAAAAGACGTTGCTTGGATGGCAACATATGTTGCTCCAAAACCTGTATGTACCTTTCAGCATTAATGGTGCCTTCACATATGTGTAAGTTGCCCATGCCTTGGGCACTAATACACCCCATACCATCACAGATGCTGGCTTTTGAACTTTGCGCCTATAACAGTCCGGATGGTTCTTTTCCTCTTTGGTCCGGAGGACACGACGTCCACAGTTTCCAAAAACAATTTGAAATGTGGACTCGTCAGACCACAGAACACTTTTCCACTTTGCATCAGTCCATCTTAGATGAGCTTGGGCCCAGCGAAGCCAGCGGCGTTTCTGGGTGCTGTTGATAAATGGCTTTCGCTTTGCATTGTAGAGTTTTAACTTGCACTTGCAGATGTAGCGACGAACTGTAGTTACTGACAGTGGTTTTCTGAAGTGTTCCTGAGCCCATGTGGTGATGTCCTTTACACGCCGATGTCGGTTTTTGATGCAGTACCGCCTGAGGGATCGAAGGTCACGGGCATTCAATGTTGGTTTTCGCCTTGTCGCTACGTGCAGTGATTTCTCCAGATTCTCTGAACCTTTTGACGATATTACGGACCGTAGATGATGAAATCCCTAAATTTCTTGCAATAGCTCGTTGAGGAATGTTGCTTTTAAACTGTTCGACAATCAGCTCACGATCTGTTCACTAAGTGGTGACCCTCGCCCCCATCCTTGTTTGTGAATGACTGAGCATTTCAGGGAAGCTGCTTTTATACCCAATCATGGCACCCACCTGTTCCCAATTAGCCCGTTCACCTGTGGATGTTCCAAATAAGTGTTTGATGAGCATTCCTCAACTCTCTCAGTCTTTTTGCCACTTGTGCCAGCTTTTTTGAAACATGTTGCAGGCATCAAATTCCAAATGAGCTAATATTTGCAAAAAATTACAAAGTTTACCTGTTCGAACATTAAGTAACTTGTCTTTGCAGTGTATTCAATTGAATATAGGTTGAAAAGGATTTGCAAATCATTGTATTCTGTTTTTATTTACGATTTACACAACGTGCCAACTTCACTGGTTTTGGGTTTTGTAAACAAACATTGTTTTGCTCTTTGTACATAATCAGTATAGCTACACAGTACATTGGGCAGCGGATTGTACCTACCACCATTAATACTACAAACTTGGTGCCCAAATCCTTCCTCAGCAGGGAGAAAATTCAGCGACCATAATGTGTCAGTGTTACACAGTGTATCACTTGCAACTTACCAAGTCTTTTTGTCTACTTGAAAATGTATTACTACATGTAAACTCCTCGACAACAGTCTAAGGAATACCTTAGCAAAGTGTGAGTTGACCCTTACAATGTACTTCAACATAGCATCTTCAGCACAAGTGAAGCAAGTCTAGCCTTTTAAAATATGTGATCTTTTGACTACCATCAATTGGCGTTATAGTTATAGTGAAAGTTTACAAAATAACTTGCACTGGAACATAATCTAGACTACTAAATTAGAGTTAGGGGGTATACTCTGGCCAAGGCCACCCCCACGGTATAATCTGGCCTGGGGGGGTATATTTTGGCCTTGGCCAGAATATACCCCGGGGATGTTCCCCTAGGCCAAAATATACCCCCCCCCAGGCCAGATTACTCCCTGGATGGGTATATTCTGGCCTAGGCCGGAATATACCCGGGTATATTCTGGCCAGGGGTATATTCCGGCCTGCTACGCCTGAAGTCTTGTGGACATGTAAACATCGAACTGCTTAGCGAGAAGTCTGAGCTCTGACTAGCTCGCAAGTTTGTTCTGAATAGAAGCAATCCTCATCTGCAAAGGTATTGGTGCTTGAACAGTAATGTCTTGGGGTCTCTTAACTTCTACCCTTAATTCGCATGATTTGTGGAATGACTTGCACATCATCAGAAAATTTTCCTTCCACTCGCCATCGGAAAAACGACACTCTCCCACCAGTCATTACTCCTGACCCGCATCCAACATGCATGGGAAGCCCGGGAGTGCGTATCCCAAAAGCACAGATGCTAACTTGCATAGTTGGGACCAATGACTGTGAATGGACAAACTATGTTAGTTGCTAGCAACTACACTACTGGAAATCACACTCTGGGGTAGTAGAAAGGACACAAAGTGGAGCATAGCGGCATTTCAGCCTAGCTTCGGCTAACGCCATAGCGCGCATCTCAGTTGTACCAAAAAAATAGCGAGCAACCCGTATTAAACATACAGAGCTGTAGAGTTGTCCATGTTCTCACCACTCGATCTTACACAGTTGATGCATTAGACACGCTACTAGCTAGCTGCTAGCTAACTTGTTTGTCAAATATTTGGTCTGTGACAGAATAGGTCAATCAGAAAAAGATGCAACATGAACAAGCTGAAAGGCATATCGCCACCTATTGTAGCAGAGACGAGCATACTTCGATCAATAAATCGAATTTCATCCTGTACATGTATACTGGGACAACGACAGTAATCCGATTGCATGGCTTAATCGAGCTATTACCGTAGCTCGACTTAACTGTGCATGTAAATGTACTGATTGTCTCCGTCCAGTGGAAATCACCCAACTCCCAAATATTGAGGTTCTGAACCTACTGACAAACTGAATTGGGGGAGGGGTTTTCCCCTATGGAGTTGAGACACTGCCATTTCTTTAGCGGATCATCTGAAAAATTCATTGCCACAGCGTTGCTAAAATGGATTTCGCTTTAACCAAAGAAACCAACATTTTGGAAGGACATGGTTCTCTCTTGATGACTACAACATATATACATACATAAATGTATGCATACGTACTTGCAAACACAGATATATATATGCAGAGTTTGTTTCCAAAACGCAATATATCCATTTAACTCATTTTGAGTAAATCAGCTTTTTCTATGTCGGCGCCTATTGCATTTTATAGAGAAACACAAATTTTGACCATGAATAATACACCTTAGAGAACGAATTTCTAAAAACGGATTTCTGCTCCATGAATAGGAAGCACAGGGCTATCGCTCTATGGTATTATCTCAATTTTTGTAAAGTTAGCACTTATTGCATTTTGGAAACAATTTCATATACATACACACACATACAACCCCAATTTCGAAATAGTTGGGACGAAGTGTAAATTGTGAATAAAATTAAAATGCAATGACTTTCAGATCACATGAGCCCATATGCTATTTACAATAGAACATAGATAACATTTCAAATGTTGAAACTGAGACATTTTACATTTTTATCAGCAAAATGAGCTTATTTCAAATTTTCTGGCTGCAACAGGTCTCAAAAAAGGTGGGACACAGGCAAAAAAGGGCCAAAAAAGCAATTTATTAATAAGAGAATCAGCTGAAAGAACATTTAGCAAGTAATTAAGTTAACTGGCATCAGGTGCGTAACATGATTGGCTATAAAAGGGATGTCTTAGAGAGGCTGAGTCTCTCTGAAGTAAAGATGGCCAGAGGCTCTCCAACCTGTGAAGGTTTGCGTAAAAAAAATTGTGCAATACTTTAAAAACAATGTTCCTCAACGTCAAATTGCAAAGGCTTTGAAGGTCTCATCATCGACAGTGCATAACATCATCAAAAGATTCAGAGAAACTGGAAAAATCTCTGCATAAGAGACAAGGCCGAAGACCTTTACTGGATGCCCGTGATCTTCGGGCCCTCAGACGCCACTGCATCACTCACCGGCATGATTCTGTCATTGACATTACTAAATGGGCCCAGGAATTCTTAAAGAAACCACTGTCTGTAAACACAATCTGCCTTGCTATCCACAGGTGCCACCTAAAACTCTATCATGCAAAAAGGAAGCCATTGTTGAGCATGATCCAGAAGCGCCGCCGTGTTCTGTGGGCCAAGGCTCATTTAAAATGGACTGTAGCAAAGTGGCAAAGTGTCCTGTGGTCAGACAAGTCCAAATTTGGCATTCTTATTGGAAATCATGGGCGTCGTGTCCTCCGGGCTAAAGAGGAGAAAAACCACCCCTCCTGTTATCAGCGTTCAGTTCAAAAGCCAGCATTTCTGATGGCATGGGGATGCATTAGTGCATATGGTGTGGGACACTTGCATGTTTTAAAAAGCACCATGAATGCTGAAAGGTATATAAAGGTTTTAGAGCAGGGCCATTCTCAGTCACGTGTGTGACCAAAAATGTAACAAATAGTAGAAAAAATCTCCTCCAATTACAAAAGCATTGGAGGTTCATGATTGTGGACCTTGTATAAGAGTACTACTTATCCAAGTCTATCAAGTAAAAATGTTATTTGTTACATTAACTTTAACTACTTAAGGTCAGAGGTCAAATACGACTGGTCACGTGTGTGACTTCACACGGAAACAGGTTTTTCATAACTCTATTTGACTTCAAAAACTCTGTGAAGTTGAAAAAATCTAGAATTTTCATAGTTTTGGGGTATGGAGAATAGCAAGGAATAAATTTGATACCTTTCATTAATTTTCAAAGTATTTCTTTATTTGATGACATCTGGTCATGTGTGTGACATTTTGGTTCACTTCTCAAAGAATGGCCCAGCAACATATGCTCCCCTCCAGATGACATCTATTCCAGGGAAGGCCATGTGTATTTCAGCAGGACAATGCAAAACCACATACTGTAGCTATTACAACAGCATGGCTTTTGTAAGTAGAAGAGTCTATGTGCTGAACTGGCCTGTCTGCAGGTCCTGATCTGTCACCGATTGAGAACATTTAGCGCATAATTAAACGAAAAGTCCGTCAAAGGAGACCCAAAACTCTCCAGCAGCTGGAAGCTTGTATTAAACAAGAGTGGGATCAAATTCCAGTGGCTAAACTCAAGAAACTTGTCTCCTCAATGCCCAGATGCCTCCACTCTGTGATAAAAAGAAGAGGGGATGCTACACCATGGTAAACAGGCCCCTGTCCCAACTTTTTTGAGACCTGTAGCAGCCATCAAATTTGAAATGAGCTCATTTTGTGCATTAAATTGTAAAATTTCTCAGTTTCAACATTTGCCATGTTATCGCTGTTCTATTGTGAATAAAATACTAGCTGGTATGATTTGAAAGTCATTGCATTTTGATTTTATTCACACTTTACTCTTTGTCCCAACTATTTCGGAATTGGGGTTGTATATACATATATTCTGAATAAAAAAGTACATCATTATACTGAAATGCCCAGGCTCTTTCAATTTTTTACTGCACGGGCATACAAAGAAAGAGGGTTACACCAACTTAAAATCCGAAAGTGTTTGAAACCATGATGGAAGTTACCTCATACTCTGTTTGAAAGTTTAAATGAATGATAAAGATCAACAGTGTAGTGATTTATATATAATTAACATGTAGGACATGAGCTATCAGTGAGTCTTTCTTTCATTATCTCCGCCAAACGAAGTTGGCAGGAGGTTATGTGATCGGTGCTATTTGTTTGTTTGTTTCTTTCTGAACAAGATAACTCAATAAGTAATGAACGGATATATCTGAAATTTTGTGGGTTGGTCACCATTACATCAGGGATGGACCCTATTGATTTTGACTGCGATCAGTCAAACAATATGGCCGCCATGGCGGCCATCTTAAAATTGTATGACACGTGATAACTGAACTTTCCTCCCACTCACCAAGATTTGGACTGTGCCGCCATGGCGGAGGTTTGCACTCTAGGAGTGCCTCTCGTTTAATTATGTGATTGCTCTTTTCAGTGAAAGATTAAATGTTCTGTTAGTATTTTTACAGAAATATGCTTTATACTCTGTTTTTGCTTTACTGACGAGATATACGCACCACATGCACCAAACGCACATGATGTAAGTAAAGAAGATTGTCTTAAAGGGTACCTATTATGCTATTTTTTCAAGTTTATATTTTGGTCTTTGACTCCCCTTGAGCACTCCTGATCGCGCAAAGTAAAAAAACGTGTACTTATTTCGCTCATACTGCCATCCTCAAAAAACCCCATTTGTAGTCCATAGTAGTCTATGCCTGAAACGCCTCATTGAGGTGGCTCTTCCGCTATGGCCCCCACTCCCCGTGTGCCCACTTTCTTCTGACTGGCCAGCTCTGTGGAGGGCGGAGTTGGGCGGGACAAGGCTGCAGAACGCAGTTTTCCTGGTCCGGCTCCAAAGTGAAACTGACGAGTCTCCTGAAGGAATCGATGGGCATATTCTGCAATCTAACGCAGTACATGTGTATAGATCTAATGAAATTAACTTGTTCTAATAAACGCAACGGCGAAAGTGGAGGACGCAGTGCGAAAGTCTGGCAGTTCAAGCACCTAATTTGCTATATCGGCAACAGTGGTGAGTACAGCAGTTTTTGTACTCTAGCTAGGATGCAGGTGTAACCTGGGAAAGCTAGAATCCACCGCATCTAGACGCATTTGTAGAACGGGTCGACATGCCCAAGTGTAGACCGGAGACCGTAGAAATCCGGTGGGTCTGAGTTTAGAGGGAAACATGGACAGTGAGGAGCAGCTAAAAAAGTGGACCAACAGGCTTATGGACTGCTTCGGTGTGTATTAGGACCTGCTGGTTCGTGTGCATAGCTGTGGTGTGTTGTTAGCGTGGAAAGCGAACAGCTTTTCGGGCTGGTATATGACGGAGGGGCGAAGCTCCAGGCTAAACGACCTTTTTCGGAAATTGCCCGTGGTAATGGTTTACTTATTGCCGGAATGACCAGCTTTCCTCGCGGAAAATGGGCGCAATATGGTAGTGTCCGAGAGCTAACTAGAGCTCCGGTTATGTCATGAACATAATACAGGTTTTACAGACCTTAAGTTCGTCTCTCGTGAACCGTTGCTTATGTGGAGCTAGCGAATCGATCACTTTTACAGGAAAGAAATACCTATTTAATCTCCGCCTTTTTTCGCTTTTTTTTTATTAGCCACAACAATTTCTAAGGGGATGAAATTATGTCAAGGTAGTGCAGACAAATCATTTGTAAACGGTAGAGCTTCTGCGTTTCGCATTGCTTTCTCGGTAGCACCAGAGAGCTTGCTCAGACATTTCGAGCATCCGCTGATCCGGTCATGGATAAGTGAAGCGATCACTAACTGTAGTGGCTACAATCCGCAACGTTATGATGAAACTGCCACATTGATGCTTACCAAGTAACACAAGCATACCTATCATAATTGCTACATATAAGTTAACCAGGAGCATTTTTAATTAGCAGAACACGCGAACTAACATGCAGTAGCTGATAAGCGGTCATGACTGAATGTAATCTGTCGCGCGAAAAATTCTTTTCGCGTCCGGTGTGAAAGCTGCTTAACGCGTGCGTGTATTCGCGTCTTTGCATTGACTTTGAATGTAGGCTAATCAGTCCGCGAAAAAAAATTTGTTTCGTGTCCGATGTGAAAGCAGCTTTATGGATGTCTGCGACAGCTAGAGAGAGCTCGGTTATGTTATGAACATAATACAGGTTTTGCAGACCGTAAGTTCCGTTAGCGCGGACAACCTTATGTGGAGCCAGCGAATGGAGCATTTCTACAGGATAGAATTACCTATTTAATCTCCGCCTTTTTCGGCTTTTTATTAGCCACAACAATTTCTAAAGGGGGATGAAATTATGTCAAGGTAGTGCAGAGAAATCCTTTGTAAACCGGTAGAGCTTCTGCGTTTCGCATTGCTTTCTCGGTAGCACCAGAGAGCTTGCTTAGACATTTGTGAAGCATCCGGCTGATCGGTCATGGATAAGTGAAGCGATCACTAACTGAAGTGGCTACAATCAGGCAACGTTATGATGAAACTGCCACATTGATGCTTACCGAAGTAACACAAGCATACCGATCAGAATTACTGCATATAAGTTAACCAGGGCATTTTTTAATTAGCAGAGCACGCGAACTAACATGCAGTAGCTGATAAGCGGTCATGATTGAATGTAATCTGTCGCGTGAAAAAATTCGTTTGCGTCCGGTGTGAAAGCTGCTGCAGGGCGCAAGATAACGCCTGTAATCGCGTCTTTGCATTGACTTTGAATGTAGCTAATATGTCGCGAAAAAATTCGTTTTCGTGTCCGATGTGTAAGCAACTTTATGGATAGTATGCCACAGCTAGATAGAGCTCGGTTATGTTATGAACATAATACAGGTTTTTGCAGACCGTAAGTTCGTTAAGCGGACAAGTTGCTTATGTGGAGCAAGCGAATCGAGCACTTCTACAGGAAAGAATTACCTATTTAATCTCCGCCTTTTTCGGCTTTTTATTAGCCACAACAATTTCTAAATTGGGATGAAATTATGTCAAGGTAGTGCTGAGAAATCATTTGTAAACCGGTAGAGCTTCTCGTTTAGCGTTGCTTTTCGGTAGCATCAGAGAGCTTGCTCTGACATTTGTGGAGTATCCGGCTGATCCGGTCATGGATAAGTGAAGCGATCACTAACTGTAGTGGCTACAATCAAACAGCGTTACGATGAAACTGCCACATTGATGCTTACCGGAAGTACCACAAGCATACCGATCAGAATTACTTTATATAACTTAACCAGGAGCATTTTTTAATTAGCGGCACACAAACTAACATGCAGTGGCTGGTAACCGGCGGTCATAACCACAGAGACAAACCCTTGCAATACAGGTTTTACAGACAGCAAGTTCCGTTACCGTGGACAGTTGTACCAACCATCCAAATTACAAACAAGTATAAAAAGTTAGCTTCAAATGAGGTTTATGTTCACACACCTTCTGTAGAATTTCCCCTGATATCACTCTTGCATATTTAGGACACAAACATTAGCAACAGTAACTTGGCTCGTTAGCCGCTGTGCTACAGCCACAATCAACTGGCTATCACGTCAGGTTGGCTTATGCAGTAAAAGCAACTTACAGCTTCTGTGTCTGTGAGTCACGGACAGTCGCGACCGATACAGGCTTTATCTTCAGATATATTACCAAGCCTGCATTTGAGCCCAGTTGTTAGTGCTAACTATCGCTAGCGGTCCTGCTAGCCACCCGTAACACGTTAGCTTCACTAGCATTATTTGCTGTTATATCGTTACTTACAGCTTGTGACTCGAGCGCTTGATCGATGCAACTGCTTCAGGTTTGAGAAGCAGCTGAAACGCTTATCCTGTGTTGAATTATCCTTTATTGACAAAGCTGTCTTTGATGACATGCTGAGCACAAACAGCTAACGCTCCATTTGGCCGTGGCTGTTTGCTGCCAGCAAACAAAAAAAGCTACCCACTGATTTCTGGTGGCATTGTCTTTTGGAAGAAAAATCCGGCGTCCAAAAAGTAAACGGACAAGCAGCTCTGGGAGAGATACTGACAAAATTGCACCTCAAATGATCTGTGGTTCTTCTTTTGTATTTCCAAAAGTGTAGACGCTACTAAGGCATAGTATGATCTGCCGTTGTTAGTGCCTGCTAGAATAGTTTCTAGTGTGGGCAGGTCCAGCGCAGTGGTTGGCTCTGGCTAGGTCTGTACTAATGGGATGGCACAACCTGACGTCAGGTTTTGCCCAGATCTCGCGAAGATCTCGGGAGGAGCTGTTCAGAGAGGAAATCACGCTCACGAAATCACGTTCTTGGATTACGGCAAAACCCCTGTATCTTATGTTTAGAAACTTTTCAGAGGTTGAGCATGGACAACCAACATTATAACATTACTAATACGAATTAAAAGTAGGATCAGCATAATAGGTCCCCTTTAAAACAAGACATGCTTACAAAAGTAGAAAATAAAGTGAAATGAGAGGTTCAGTTCTCCAAAAAAGCTGGTATACAAGCACTATTTCTGGTGACTTGTGTGTTTTAAAACTTATAGTGTTGTATTTGTATTTTTTTTTTTTTTTTTTTTTGGCAAGTAAAATTCCTCTTGGCAAACGTTCTGCAGCTGTTTGAAAATTTGCTTGCCCGACCAGGCAAGTGCTGAAAAAAAATTATGTCACACCCTGCCTGGGGTCACCTTAATAACCTCAAATCCAGTTTAATAGTACAGGCCTATGGAAGTTGCCGCTTGCTCGTAATACGATTTGTATCTGTAAATCTGGATCGATATCTGCGGCCGCATTTACACCGCAGATGTTGATGCCCAATTCCAATTTTTTGCCTATAGCCCAAACCTATTTTTTGATCACTTATTTACATCTGCATTTAAAAATGATCTATATCTGATACCTGTGTGTTTACCCTTGCTTAACACTTGAGACGACTCACATGCGTGCACAAGGATTTGGTTACCAAAACGAAAGTAAACAACCAGCCTGCACTTTCACATTATGGAGTACTATGGTGACTATGTCACGCTGGTGTCGGAAGTGGAAATTTTCATCAATTTTACCCATAGACGTTTTAAAATATTCACTTTTGAAGTACTTCTCTGTTGTTTTCAAGCCTCCATCTATTTACAGATTTTTCGTTGTACAAACTCCCGAGTAACTACAAATGTCTTTTTCTAGACCGCAGTCAACTATAATTTAAATCATTAAAATTTTTTTCCCACATGCTAATCCTTGTAGTCTAAAAAACTACACGTCCCATGAGCGTCCTGATCTCCAGACAGTGCGCAGTCATAGCAATGCATTATAAATGATCCAGACCAGCACCTTGCCATATTTGATACCTTGGCCTGGTGAGACTGTGCTAATTAGTTTGCCACCCTTAGGTCTACTGTACTTAGTTATGCTTACCAAGCTAGATATCAAGTTTTGCAACTAGTGCCAAGTTATATAAATTACCAAGTATCTTTGGCTAATGCTTGTTTGTGTAAAAACTCGGTAGCTCACAAATGAGCTAATCAGCCTCATCAATGCGTAACTGACTTTGCTAGCTACACAGCAAATTCATGGCTAATTGCTCACCAAACACAAGTCGCAAAATAATTGCTATTCACCGTTTTTCTTGACTTCATTCACCAACTAGATAACACGGTCGCCACAGGGACTGAGTCGTGTATCTCCCCGATCCCCATCAGAGATTATTTGCAAGTTTTTACAGCTGCTATGTTACTGTATGACATTAATATGCATCCCTGTATATGTATATACATGTAAATTGGGCTCAAAATGACCAGAAAACACAAAATCTGCAAAAAAAAAAAAAAAAATCAGACAAAATGGCCGCCGGCAGCCATATTGGACGTCCAAAATTGACGAAAATCGGTCTTGAGCATTGTCATATATATATATCTTCGCCTGTGTAAAATTGCAAAACATTCCTGTAATAATTGTGGCTTCCAGAGCCCGGAACATAAAATCTCTGCGGCGGCGGTGGCCCCGGAACTAAACCATAGTATCTCCCGACTATTGTCGTCGTCGGGGAGATACAAATATAGCTAGCAGAGCAGGCAAACTAGCTAGTTACCCAAGCCAGCGAGCCAGTTCACTGGCTTTAATAGATAGCTTGCAAACGCTAATTTGGTGCATACAAATTCCAGCTCGCTAAATGCTGACAGTTCAATTCTGGCTAAGTAATAATATAATGGCTATAGCTATATGAACCAAATATAGCTTGCTAGCTAGCTAGGCCAGCAAATTAGCAAGCTAGCTAGCTAAGCAAGCGAACTAGCTAGCGAGTTGGCCAGCCATTTTGCTAGCTCAGCTAGTTATATTTGGTGCATATAAATGCTAGCTAGCTAAGTAAATGGTCTTACAACAGCTATTCACTACTATCCAGGGGTGTCCCTAGGCATACTTAAGCCCCCAAAAATATTCTGTAGCCTCCCCAAAATAAATTTCCTGACAAATGTTTGGCTAACGTTTTGAATATTTTTTCACAATAAATTGCGATTGCGCCATTGAGTCCGTAAAAAGTTGATTTTCTGTCAGTCTTAATACAGATTAATTTCAGCTGCTCAAACAACACAGCCACAAACAATGCATTAGGCTACCATAGATGCACCTGAACAAATGCATCTTTTGCGCCCCGAAGTTATGGCACATTGAGTTTACGAGACTTTACAAACAGAAAATCTAGAACACCTTTGACTTCACATTCAGCGTTTTCTACTAGGTAGACGTATGACATGTGGACTACGGAAAAACTGTTTTCTTAAGTTAAAAAGCCATCTTAAGTTAAAAAGCCCATTTTGATTTGTGGAGAGATATAGCTTCATAAATATTGCAAAACACCTGTCATTTGCGGATACAGATTAAAGTTAGTGTGAGGTACGATTCAGGAGCCACACGTGAGAATCGAAATGCCAATCTTCGTAAAACTTTGTTCGTTCCAAGTTGTGACCAAAGAAGCTCAGAGATTGCAGTGCCGGAGGGATTAACAACAGTAGTCGAGGGACAGGCAGGGGTCAAAACCAAAAGATCAGAGTTCTCACGGTACATAAACGTAAGGCAAAAATTCGAAATCCAAAAACAGGCAATGGTCATACACAGGGCGTCAGTAGAAGGAATCGTAGTCAAACAGGCAGGGGTCAAAAAATCCAAAGTATCAAACAAGGCTAGGCAATCTCATGGTCGTACAGAAGGGTGTAGAAGAAGCAACAAACCACAATTGGCATACACGGCTCTCTGCTCAAAAGGAAATGATCAACGTTCTAACAAAGTCAGAACCACAGTGAGGACTCTAAATAGACAGAAGGGAAGTCACATGCTATGCAGGGAACAGGTGAGCTGGATCAGACTAATTAACAAAGGAATGAACAAGACGAAGTTCCTAACCACATGAAATTGGCAAAAGCCAAAAACATGGACAGGGATGACACAGACAGCCTATGACAAACAAACGGCTCCGGTTAGGGAGTTCTAAAGTGCACAGAGTGAGAGGCAGAACAGTGTTTAACCAGGTGCGGAGAATCCGCTGAAGCACAACAAAAGTAAATTGAGTGAAGGCAAGGGGCGGAGACTAGAGCAGAAGCGAGTGCTGAGAGCTTGTTAGTCAATTAGTAATGTGCAGCTATACAATCCCTAAGTGCTCGTTAGTAAGTTAGTATAATGTGCAAGGTTAGTTGCTGTTAGTAGATTAATAAATAAACTGTTAGTATTAGTTAGTAATGATAGAACAGTAAGATGAAGGAAGTAAACAAGATTGGAAGGAATGTTCGGAAACCCAGAAACCATTGAAATCACCTGCAGCAGTTAAGCACACAGACTGGGGAGACGGACTGAACCAACTAGATCACAAGACAGGGGAGACAATGGTGCAATGGAATACAGCAATGGCAAGAACCGAAAACCAGAATGTACAATAAATGGAAAATCATAAAAATAAAGACATGGTAAGCACAAAAACATGGCAAAACAGGGCATGACAGATCAGAATCACAACATAATGTTTCCTTAGCTGTATTAACTTCACATTTGACGTCTTTTCGAAGCTGACAGCATCTGTTTTACTACGGTGTATAGGCTGTAGCCACTGAGGAACACAGACAGTGAATTTACCTGGAGTCAAACTAGCCGTCACTCGCAGCTCGGGGTTCAAACCTTCACATGAACACTAGACAACTGATTACTCTCACACAGATTGATGTATACATTTGTAAATAGTTTTCCTACAATCATGGCCTCATAAAAAGTGCCCAGACCCTACAGACCTGAATTAGAGCGCAGTGAACCAGCGGTAAGACATGACCATGAAACTGTATCACTAATATTCATTCGTGGAGTAAAACTGGACAAGTCCTAAGCACTTCAGGTCAGAGTTTGGGGTTGTTGCATTCGTTATCAAAATTAGCATGTTACCAAAAGTTTACTCTAGAGATGCATCAGTTGTCAAGGTTAAAAAAAAAAAAAAAAGAAGCGCTCAGCCAAAGCGACGTGCTCTGCAATCATTGCTCCCAGTTGTATTTCAGAACAGCACTTTTTTCTTCATTGTTCGTAAAAAAAAAAAAAAAAAACACTTCAAGTGTGAATGCAACCTAATGCAGCTGCCAGAAATAAAACATAAGAATTTCCAAATGATCGTTGGCTTTGGATTTAGGTTGTTTCTTGAACACTCATAGAAAGGCAATGCCTTGGTTTTCCTGATCATTAAATAGGAATACTAAAATTCTTCAGCAGCAGTAGCTCAAAAGGCTGGTCTGGTGAGAAAATCTTGCATATTCAAAAACAGAGTTTTGATTTATTATTCATAGGCTACAGTAGCCTCCACAGTAGCATTTTTCAGTTTCTGTAAATGAATGCGAGTTATCCTACGTACATGAAAAATAGTTGTTTTCATCCATACTTCTGTATTTATCCTCATATCTCATCATATCTGTAAATACAGTGACAGGCCTATAAGTGTGCAACAATGTAATTAAGTTCTCTCAGTCATTGTCTTCTGCAGTAAAGCAGAAAATAAAATTCTGGAGTTGCTCACTGCCTCTATTCAATTAGGTAAGAAAAGCACCAAAAAGAGGCAGTCCTCTCTGCTTGTGAACGCGCAGAGAGCTGAACGTGTGTCTGTGACCCAACGGATTCTGTGACCTCAGGGGGCAATATTCTACAGTATCTGTATGTGCAAGGTTGACAACAGTCAAGAAGAAGAGTACTTATCTTTGATAATCTACAAAGTGGAACAGATGAAGCTTCCGATCCCAGCGCTATGAGAAACGGCGTACACAACAGCCAAAGCTCCAATAACCGGTAACCGGTATTGTCTGGTGGCTTAGGAAAATTATTGTGACAAACCGGATAAAGGCATCAAATTTGGCATGTAGATACCATGAGGGATTACAATCCCATTTATGATAGGAGCCCTCATAAATTTTCCTCTTTTTTAAAAAAATGGATGAAAATCCAATATAGCTGCCAATTACATTATGCCAAGTAATTGTAAGTGTGATTTTAATGCAAACCATGTCATGTGACATATCAAATTAAATATCTCTTCATAAAGAACTCTTATACTCTTATAAATAAAGTACACTGGATAAAATATGAGCTGGAAAGAAATAACAGTTTTTATGGTTGCCATGGAGACAAGTGAACCTATCTGTATTTGGGTTCATTTACTTTTCCGAGCTATGTCTCAATTACTACATTTTTTACAAAATATAGTTTAGACAAAGGCTGTGTCCTAATTCAGCGGCTGCATCGTTTGAAGGGCGCGCAGCCAAGGATCTCAAGGCCATGTCGCCGTGAGACCGCAAAGGCCGAACTGAGTGATCTCCGAAATGAGACGGTTTAGTCAACGGAGGATTCGCAGTTGGCGTCTCATGCTGTTCCCGCCCTTACCTTCACATCTGGAAGCCCTGCTCTCGTCGCCTAACAACCTTGACAGCAACAGCTGACAATCGGGACCCTTCAGCGTGACTTGAGAGATGGAAATTTTCAAATTTTTTTTTGTGTATTTTTCAATTATTGGAGGAGATGGAAGAGATGCTTCGCCGCCGCCGACGCCGGCGGGTGATTTATCTCAGGCCAAGAGAGCCATGTCCAAGTAAAATACATATCTTGAGGTTTGTACTTTGAGCCAACAGTTAAAAGTAGCTAATCAGCCAACTCCCGTCAGCCTAATTAATGAATGGCTAATGCCATTTGACTTTGACCATAAAGCAATTTCATATTAAAAATAACCAGAGGTGGAATGTAACTTTGTGCTTTTACTTAACTGCTAATTCTAGATACCTGTACTTTTTATAATTTCCATTTTATGCAAATTTATGCTTCTTAATTGTCCTCTATATCTTATGGGCAAATTATGTACTTTCCAGCTACTCATTTATTTCTCCAAGCACTAGCTTTATCCAGCCAGTTTCATTTCAGATTACAAATTTTCATACTCTTCCTGTTCAGTAAAAACCATGTAGCTAATGATAATGCTTTTAATAATCATACATTTAAGAGTGACATTCCTTTGTGGATTTACAACATTCTCCAACCCCAAAATCAATATATACCATTTCAACCTCCCTTGGATTGGTAGGAAAATGAATCATCACAAAGCCAAAAATAGGGCTTTTTTTTGAGCTCATCGAACTACAAAACCAGAAGTATATTGAGCAGTTGAAATAAGCTCAACCTTTAACATCTACAGCAGTAAAATGCAAAAACGCAGAGTAGTCATACTTTTTACTTGCTTAATGGTTCTGAATATTTCTTCATCACTGAAAAACACTGAATCTTATTTTAAAGGAGCAATATGTAAGAAATGTATGTTGATTAATCATGAAATGGCCCTGATATATCACCAGACATTAAGGAATGATGTTAATTTCAAATACTTATATCACTGACAACAGTAGTCCAGCCAGAATATTCTCATTACAAAACCGAAGTTGCAGCCCACAACTAATGTTGATGTTGTCATTTTGTGTTTTGGCCTGTTGCGCCGCCCTCCACCTATCTCCCAATCATGAAGCCAGTAGAATTTCGGCATCCAGGTTGCCAGTTACCACTAAGCTGCAGCTACTAGCGTTTCGGAGCACAAATGTCTGACGTTGCTAAAACTAAAAGGCCTCGTTATGATTCCGAAATACGTCGTGACAAAGTCAGAAACAAAACAAGGATCTGTCTAGGACATGCCTTTGAAAGATGGAGACGGCTGAAAGCAGAGACGAATTTGAAGACCGACGCCAAAGTTGCTAATTTTCTCCTGGGCAGGAACGGTTTCCACAGCGTCTCAGCATAAAGCCCGAGAGAAGGACTAAAAATGCATTGCTAATGTTAGCAATGAAGAGCCAGGGTTTTTATTTCTCAAACAATGTGTCACCTAGTCAATTCGATGACCCACCTGCATACGCACTAACGTACCATGAACAAACATACATAACGTTATTCGACGTAGAGAATATTTGAAATGTCCGTGCCTACAGCAGACGACCCAAACGGCGTCGCACGATCATTGAAATGAACGGAAAACGAAGGGGAAGGCAACCCATCATGAAATAACATAGTAACATCGCATATCATTGGAAGGCTGAGAGTCTTGGGAATCTATATAAACATAGCTTACAGTGAAAAAACATGTTTTGTTCGCTAAAACAGTCAAATTATGTCACTGTGTCACGTTTCAAAACACCCCGAAACTCCCCTTGAATCGCGTCTCTTCGTACCTTCAAGCCGGTGTTTACATCGAAGCCTGTATCCGACCCTGGCATGCTTGGTCTTGAAATGTCCGTAAGAACCCAGCAAATTCGAATATCCACCGTGTTTTGCTGATATTGCGATGGTAGATGCATTATCCAACTCAAACAAAACAGTTTAGTTATTAAAAAAAACAAACGCGAACTTTTCTCCGGTAAAAAACAAGACATTTTGAATAGTTCTGTGGTATCTACACTGGATTGACAGTACATGCCGTGTTTGTTAGACTCTCACGATCACGTAGACACCACATGCATGTCTGTAGGACCTATCGTTGTCGAGTTACAAGTCTTGAAAGCCAATGAGTCTCGTCTGCTTGAAATCACACTACCTTGCTTTGATTGACGGTTGCTCTACGAAGATGGGACCAAGATATCCTTGTAGCCAATGAGGAGACCTTCTTCTTCTTCAATGGGGTTTTCTGGTGGGTAAACTGACTTAAAGGTGCATTACCGCCACCGACTGGACTGGAGTGTGAGACAGTAGATAAACGGAAAAAAAAAAAAGAAAAAGCCTAAATCCTCTCCATTAGCCTTGTATCCTTCAGAAATGCTAAAAGAGGACTGATCACCACTGACCCTGCCCCAAGTAGGTTCCCTATGTTCAAATTAAAGTTTGCTCTCTCTGCTGCTGTTCTCAGTGCCCTCCTTTCCTCCTCATATGCCCTACATTCCAACAGTACATGTTGGACAGATTCTGTCATCCCACAGTGACCACATTTCCCATCAGGGTGTTTACCTATTCTATGAAGTGTGTCGTTCAATCCAGTGTGCCCTATCCTAAGACGTGTGATGACTGCCTCTTCCCTCCGGCTTCTGCCCATCCTTCTTCCCAACCCAACCTGTTTCTGTATGTTATAGAGGTCTCTTCCCGTGTCTTGGATGTCCCAGTATTCTTGCCATACTTTTTCCACCCGCTTCTTAATTATTGATTTCCCCTCTGCCCTACTCAAAGGAATTTCAATATCTACAGTGCACAATTTTAATGCCTGCTTGGCTAGAATATCCACATCTTCATTTCCTCTAGTCCAACATGGGCAGGAACCCATATAAAGCAGACCATCAGCCCCCCTCCTGTACATTCTGTAGAGTAGATTATGTATTTCTAGAGTGAGATCTAGTCTACACGATTCCAATGTTTTGATACTAGTGAGTGCTGCCCAGCTGTCTGATGCGATTAGTTATATTACCATGGTTGTTTTCTTCGACCCACTCCAACGCCAATATAATAGCTGAAAGCTCAACTGTATACACTGATAAATGGTCTGTGGTTCTTTTCTTGATGCGTACTTTGTAGTGTGGAATGAAAACTGCAGCTCCTGTACGTCCAGTATCAGGGTCTTTTGACCCAAATGAGGAGACCTTTCCAACGAGGTATAACACTTCCCCTCTCTGTCTCGGGAAACCTGGGAAATTGAGTGCGTATCTCTCGTTGGACGCCAGTGCGTAAAGAAGCTGTATTATAGCGGTTCTCGCCTCAATAAAACTTTCGTATTTTTGCAAAAAATGCCAAAACGACAAAGAAAAACAAAACTCACGGAGGAAGAAGGGCAAAGGAAGAGGAAAAGAGAGAAAGTGATATTGAGGAAGAAATAAAAGAAGTCGAAGAAAGTGAAATCTCTGAGGATTCTAATGGTTTCATAGATTTCTTGGAAGGAAGGACCCCGATTTTGAATGGTTAGTAGCCTAATCATTATGTCTATATAAATAAAACGATATAAACTATGCTTATTTTTATCCTAACATAATTACAATACATAATGAGGATTTTCCAATGATGTGTAGAATGTATGTGTAGAATGTGAATTGAGTTGCCTGGGGAAGAGTAGAAAGGTGAGAGTGCAGGGGTAGGGGATGCAATCTGTGTGTGTGCATGAGAGAGAGAGAGAGAGAGAGAGAGAGAGAGAGAGAGGTGGGGGGATGGTCAAGGACCTGAGTGGGAGCCAGGTATGCAGGGGGAGGGGACGCAATCTGTGTCTGAGAGACAGCCAGCCATAACTGCACTTCACTGCACTCTGACTGACTGACTGACTACACACTGCACAACATTGTGTTTTCCCATTTGTAAATAGTTTTGAATATTTTGTATTCCTTTTCTATTCTATTCCATATTTATATAATTATTTGTATGTTATATTATGTTTGTGTGTATTATACTTGTACTTGATTCACTTTTTACAATTACACATTTGCACTTCATCACTTTGTCTGTCCTTTTTTCTATAGAAAATCGTGGGTGCAGTGGCAAAAATAGTTTTATGTGAAATAAGGCCTCTGTAATACCATGACACAACTTTTACTAACTAATCCAGATATGGGTAAGAAACTACAGAGGGTTATCTTTCATTTGAGACCAAGGTCATGTTTCTAGACCAAGGGTTCTTGTGCAATCAAGCTTTATTTAGAGTATGCATTTTGGGTATCCAAAGGTCCTTTTGGAGTCTCCAAAAGGACATTGTGCAAAAATGCAAGTGAATTCCCACTCAAAAAATGGCTCTCTAAGGGTCATAGTTCATTGTATAGTCATTTGCTGAGACACTCAGCTTCACAAGACCTTGGAGTGGGCCAGAGTTGTGTTTCCATGGAGAAATAAGTGACCTAGAGTGCTGTGATGGGGTAATTTCCAGAGATGTGAAAATTCGCATGGAAGAAAAACGAACATTCTACCCTCTGTTCCTCTTTGACAGTAAATCACAGAGTCATTTTGACAATTCCTACAATTTCTACAAGGTCTCAGGTTTCAAAGGAGGTCAAGCATTTGATGATAGGCCAAAGTATGTGGACACAGTGACCTTTTAAGTAGACGCTGTCCCATTTTGAGAAAAACAAATATAGTGGGTATGGGTAAAGGGTTTTTAAATAGAATTAATTTAGCCAAACTTAGCTGAATCTTACCAACATTAGCACAGCCATTATGGCAATATGAAATGTAATTGAGACAGTACATCGGTAAAATGAGTCCTCGTTCATTCTTTACGCATTTTATAGTATGGACTTTAGTGGGCTATCCACACAGAAGAGTGACGAGCAAGTTGACCAATATGACCATTGCTAAAGTTAGTCAGTCATTAGTCTCGATCTTTTCTGAACTGAACTGAACACAACCCTGTGAGAGCAAATCATTGGTGATATTGAAACGTAGCCATGGTAGCTCCGTGTAGTAGACGCTCTTGCTGGATCCGGCAACCTAGCTGGCAACCTCTCGTCTGGGGGAGAGAAGGAGGGGATACTGCACTCTGCACTATTTTGAATGTGATTGCACTACAAGTTTTGGCCAAAAACTTACATATTGCTCCTTTAATATTAAAAAAGAAAACCATTGGCTCATTTCAAAACGGCTGAGTAGATTGATAGGCTTTGAATTTTACCTATGCAAGTTCTCTACAATAAATATATCTAGCTTTTGTTCATTTATCAATTTTCTTCTTTACCTAAACCAGCCCAGTACTGCAGGGTCAACCTCAATGTCCCTGTGCTGGACATTCTTTGGTGAAAAAGACACCAGGCCTGATTTTTGGCTGACCAGGCAGGCCCTGGCAGTGCTGCTGGACCTCCTCAATCGGGAGCGGCGACATGGATGGGGTGCCACAATCGAGACCCTGCTTTTTTTGTTTTGGCAGTCGAGTGTATACTTGTGCAGATAATTTTAAGACTTTTTTAAAAGCACTCAGTGGTTTTTGTATGCATTTCGTATGTTTTGTCGTAAATAGTTGTCAGTTATAAATGAATTAAGAATAAACAATGGATTTAACAAAACTTTTTTTAAAAATTATTTCTGCACCATTTTCTCTAGTAGAGACAAGAGCCTCTCCATCCTATCCCTGCTCTCTTGAGCTCTCCTCTCCTCTGCCTCTCTCTGCCATCTCATCTTCTTTCAAGAGCTCTTTTTCTTGTTCCCTCCTGCTGTTGCTCCTCCTCCTCCAATACCATCACGTAACCTGAAGCAAAAACCTCATCATACCATTATAAGCCACAATGAGCATCTGCATAATATACTCATGACCATAAGAACAATACATAGAAATGTATCAATTTTCAGTAATTTAATTTCATTTGGAGCAATTAATTCATCCTCAGCTTTGTGCTGAGCCAGCTGAAATCCATCCATTTACAGTGAGCAATACTTTATAATGCAGAAAGAAAAAACAAAAATATCATTCCTAGTGCTGTGTTTTTTTAAAGGTCATGAATATACTTACTGCGCATAAAAAAAGCTATAAAAACGCACCTAGCTATGATATAAATCAACATTTGAACCTTTAAAATTTAGAACTGAAGGCATTTCAGGCTTTACAGCAGTGGAGCTGCTGAACAGAAAACAGGAGGGGCAGAAGATTTCCCTTGAAGCATTTGATTATAAACCTGTTTTCAATCTTTGGCTTTGATTAGCATGTTTTCTGATATCAATAATCCATTGGCAGTCAAACATGCAGCTTAGTGCAATGTTTAGGCGAATAAATAATCAATGCCTCTCCTAACGACATAATATAAAATACTCAATTATTGGAGTTAATTTGCCATGTCCAGCAAAGCAGCCACCCAAACCTGCGCTTCATGATTTATATAACAAAAGCATTTCGCATCCAAATAGTTTCTTGACTTCGGTGAGTTAACTCAAAGCAAACAAGTTAGCCACACCTGAAATAGCTGAATGTTGGAATAGTTAACATGGCTATCTTTAATCAATGAAAATGACGGAAAACTGATTGGAGCTAGTTACCAATTTAAGGGAATGCTTTACGCCCTCCTGGCTTTCTGTTCAGCAGTCATCACTGCTTTTTAGAGTCAAAGGCTAAAGCACAGGTAAGATGCAAGCCGCAGCGGCTCCCAGTAGTTAGCAAGCTAGCTAGCCAATAAAGTAGCTAATTCAAAACATGTCACTAACTTTTTTTTCCACTTTTAACGCCCCTTGGTTTTATGTATTTTTTGCTATTTGCCGAGCTAAAACCCAGTACTTGCATTTAAAAGTGAACTCCTCGCTTCCCGCAGCCGCCATTGTTCGATTCGATTAACCACTGTGCAATGAACCTTGGGAAAGATTGGACCGCAAAGGATCCACCTGCTGCAGCCTTCGTTGCCCGCGAAAAGAAGGCTGCATTTCTCAGCCGCATTTGAAGGAGACTTCGAAATGAGACAGCTGCGTCACGCTACTGTGACACAACCGGTCTTCATTTGTAGCCTTCGAAGGATGCAGCCGCTGAATTGGGACACAGCCATAGACATTCGAATTCTGGGTTTAACAATGTCTCGTCAGTTTATTAGATTATTTGTATGGTTTCCATGGAAACCTGTTGACTTTAGACGGTCGTTATGTTGGGTCTCTTTTTGGGACCATATCTCAATAGCCATAGAATATTTTTACAACACTTTGAAAATGCATGGGAATAGTTCTGAAATTGCTAGTATTTATTTCAATTCAAAATTAATGGTTTCCATGGAAACACATGAAACTTTGCCTGTATTTTGTGGGGGATCAGTTTAAGAGCCGGTTCTCAAAAGCAACCTGTTGCAGTTTAACTGCATATAGAGTACTTAAGTGATGACGTCACAGCTACTTTGGACTCTTTTGGCATTGCTCGAACTTGTATTAATTTTATGAGCCGCCTCGCTCCGAGATTAGCCTATGGGGTATACGGATACAAATGATCACATCAAATTTGTTGTTTATTGCCAAAAATTATATGCTTTTGCACTTGTAGTCCAGTTTGTAGTCCACTTCTGCGAACTACATATCCATTGCATAAGCTGGCGAGTACCCCGTGATTTGTTCCCAGCCAATGGGGTACCTCAGTTTCAGCAAACGTTCACAACGTACAATGACGGTAACTGATCAGTGCCTCAAATTGCCGTTGTCTATGTCCGTGCATCCATTACCACATAGGGGGCAACCATTAGCTAGCTACATGCCTAGAAATGAATGGATCACAATGAGTTATTTCGCCATTTAGCTAGCTAGCATTTAGCTATGCTAGCGAACCACCTAGCCAGCCAGCTAGTGAGCTTATTACATCTTGTACACATTGCTAAATCAAAAGAAACAGTAAATGGTTAGTTTAATGTCACTTACTGTCATTTAGCAAGCTACCTAGCATTAAAATTCACTGACTATAAATGGCTAAGCTAGCGAAATCGCTAGTTTACTAGCCTAGCTAGAAAGCTAGTTAAGTCAATAAAAATGGTGAATAGCCATTATTTGGCTACTTAGCTAGCGTCGAGCCAGTAACATTTCGCAAGTTGGCATTTACATACTGCTACCTAATATGACTTTAGTCAGCCACCTAAGTTGGTAAACTAGCTCGCTGGCTAAGTTAGCCGGCTAAAAGTGAGTTTGCTTGCTCGGCTTGCCTCACATGGTGAATAGTAATCGCTAAAAACAATGAATTGCAATTATTTTGGCGCTTAACTAGCGTTAGATGAGCAAGCAGACCTGAATTAGCTACGTAGCTCGGTCAGTTATGCATTGACAAAGCTGATTAGTTCGTTCGCTAGCTAGCTAGCGAGTTTTTAACCAAACAAACGATAGTGAAAGATGCTTGGCTATTAAAGTAAATTGGAGCTAGTTGTAAAACTTGATATCTAGCAAGAAAATCTACATAGACATATATACATAGACGCCGCATTGGTTGCTACTGCCCATTGGAGCGACGTGCCTACAGGGCGGCCATCTTGGAACAGTGCTGCTCGCTCTTTCAATGCATTATGTCTGTGGAGGAATGACGTGCCTACACAGTTAAAGTAATCATAAATCGCTATTGTCAACCTTTTTTTTAAAAAATAGAGACACTTTGTTTTCCCTGTGGGGAAATTATTTTCCAGTGAGAAGGAAAGTCATTGTGACCATTATTTGGCGTGACATTCAGTGACGGCACCGGAACTGGAATTTGGGATGCACAGACACCTACCTTTAAAACAATTATTATTCCTGACTTGGGCGCAGTCATTTTCTAAATTAATATATTCATTCCGAAAACACTCAACACTATCAGGGGTCGTTAGCTCCCCTAGTTAAAGTAAGGCGACTATCATTCATTTGGACGCACACTTTGGTGCATTTAAATCAGCGTCATTAAAAATTGCAAAAAGGTATTTCAAATGCTCTTTTATTTCATTTCAACAATATAAACAATCATAAAGCGCAGGTTAGATCGCCCGATGTGCCGATAAAGTAGCGCAGAAGTTCCAGAACTGTTTGTCTCTCATAAAGCATAGACCTGTTTATAAATTATTTTTCTGCACTGAATTCAGCCCATTATTTCGTCATTGTTAGATCAAGTGGAGAAAGAAGCCGCGTCTTCAATTACCAATGGATTATTACTGTAATTGGAAAACGTGTCAATAAGGAAAACGCTTGACTACCAGGACTAATTCTTGCAAAAAAGGGATGCATCTGTGCCCCTCAACTCCCCCAATTTCCATTTCTGGCGCCTACCCCAGTGACATTGCCGGAAAATGTTAAAAGGAAAAAGACAATGTAGGTATTAGTACTTCGCTCAACCCCGAAAAAATTTAATATGATGTAGTAATAGTGTATTTTAATTTCAAAAATTGCATCAAAAAAATACACATTTCTGGCCAATTTCATGCGTATAGCACAGTCACTGCTATAAAAAAAAGTGATATTACTAAATGATGAAATAATATTACAATGTAGCAAGATTATACATTTAAAAAATAAACCTTGAAGGTAAGGCAACTTTATTTATGTAGCTCATTTCATGTATTTAGGCAATTCAAAGTGCTTTTTTCATAGTAAAAGAATTTGTGAGAATGCACACTAGAAATAAATTACATGATCAGACATAAATGAAATTATATGAATAAAATAATAAGAAGGTAAAATAGTAATGGAACAGAAAACCATGAAATAGAAATAAAAACATAAATGGGCAAATAAAACCCTGGTCTAAAAAGAACAAGCCAAGAGAGAAATAAATGCAGCATTAGGTCAGTTGAGACAATGCATCTGTAAAAGTTTGGTCTTGAGACTAGTTTTAAAACAGTCTGAGCATTATTTATTTCATTCATTCGAAGTCGTCCGGCTTGAAGTGGTCACTGCAGAGCAAGGACCTCTCAGTGGTAACAAAACCATCCCGTCTCACAGCAAGTTCCCACTGTCTTTGGGAAACCTTGAAAATGTGACAAAAAAAGAGGCAAGAGATGTTAATTCTCTATACTATAACAAAAAAGAGACAAGAATCTTTCCCCTTCAGATAAAAGTTAAATTCAAAAACACACTCAATTATCAATTTTAAGTATTTATTCTTGACCAAAATAATTTAAAATTTCTTCAACTTTTATGACAACCTTTAAAACAGTAAGACAACAATATATTATATATTAGTATACTGTTGTCTTACTGTCAAAACGTTGCAACATATTGAAATATGTATAATATACATATGAGAAATATCTATGAACTGCGACATATTTTTTCAAGTCTTTTTAATATTATTCAAAAATGGTAGTAGATTCAGGCCTTTTTAATACCACAAACATGATAGAAAAATTAGAATAGAAAGAGCATTTCTTTGTATCCAACCGGTGTAAAATACCTGGGTCAACAACAATCGTGTAACTTCATACCAGTGGCGGCTCGTCGGCTGTAACAAAGGGAAGCCAAAACCTCGCCCTTCAAAGCTTAATGACTTAAACTTGAGGCTGTTTACTTTTCTTGATCAGAAGTCGCTCAGACGAATAGGTAGAAGGAGAGTCAAATTTAATTTCGATAGCATTGTTATACACAGCACCACAAAATTATGAGGGGTTTTCTTTCGCACATAAATGACGACGCAAATTATCAATACGTCTTTAGCATACATTACAACGTAGTTTGCGAGGCTTCTTTCGCAAGAAGCCACGAGAATCCGTTTTCTGCAATCTTAATATGCAACCTCAATTCCGAAATAGTTGGGACAAAGAGTAAATTGTGAATAAAATCAAAACGCAATGACTTTCAAATCACACCAGCTAGTATTTTATTCACAATAGAACAGCGATAACATGGCAAATGTTGAAACTGAGAAATTTTACAATTTTATCCACAAAATAAGCTCATTTGAAATTTTATGGCTGATACAGGTCTCAAAAAAGTTGGGACGGGGGCCTATTTACCCTGGTGTAGCAACCCCTCTTCTTTTTATCACAGAGTGGAGGCGTCTGGGCATTGAGGAGGCAAGTTTCTTGAGTTTAGCCATTGGAATTTGATCTCACTCTTGTTTAATACAGGCTTCCAGCTGCTGGAGAGTTTTGGGTCTCCTTTGACGGACTTTTCGTTTAATTATGCGCCAAATGTTCTCAATCGGTGAAAGATCAGGACTGCAGGCAGGCCAGTTCAGCACACGGACTCTTCTACTACGAAGCCATGCTGTTGAAATAGCTGCAGTATGTTGTTTTGCATTGACCTGCTGAAATACACAAGGCCTTCTCTGGAATAGATTTCATCTGGAGGGGAGCATATGTTGCTCTAAAACCTTTATATACCTTTCAGCATTCATGGTGCTTTTTAAAACATGCAAGTGTCCCAGACCATATGCACTAATGCATCCTCATACCATCAGAGATGCCGGCTTTTGAACTGAACGCTGATAATAGGAGGGGTGGTTTTTCTCCTCTTTAGCCCGGATAACACAACGCCCATGATTTCCAACAACAATGTCAAATTTGGACTCATCTGACCACAGGACACTTTACCACTTTGCTACAGTCCATTTTAAATGAGCCTTGGCCCACAGAACACAACGGCGCTTCTGGATCGTGCTCAACAATAGCTTCCTTTTTACATGATAGAGTTTTAGGTGGCATCTGTGGATGGCACGGCGGACTGTGTTTACAGACAGTGGTTTCTTGAAGTACACCTGGGCCCATTTAGTAATGTCAATGACAGAATCATGCCGGTGAGTGATGCAGTGGCGTCTGAGGGCCTGAAGATCACGGGCATCCAGTAAAGGTCTTCGGCCTTTTCCCTTACGCACAGAGATTTTTCCAGTTTCTCTGAATCTTTTGATGATGTTATGCACTGTCGATGATGAGACCTTCAAAGCCTTTGCAATTTGACGTTGAGGAACATTGTTTTTAAAGTATTCCACAATATTTTTACGCAAGTCTTCACAGGTTGGAGAGCCTCTGGCCATCTTTACTTCTGAGAGACTCAGCCTATCTAAGACATCCCTTTTATAGCCAATCATGTTACACACCTGATGCCAGTTCACTTAATTACATGCTAAATGTTCTTTCAGCTGATTCTCTTATATATTAATTGCTTATTCAGCCCTTTTTTGCCTGTGTCCCAACTGTTTTGAGACCTGTTGCAGCCCAAAAATTTGAAATAGGCTCATTTTGTGGATAAAAATGTAAAATTTCTCAGTTTCAACATTTGAAATTTTATCTATGTTCTATTGTAAATAACATATTGGCTCATGTGATCTGAAAGTCATTGCATTTTGATTTTATTCACAATTTACACTTCGTCCCAACTATTTCGGAATTAGGGCCGTAGAAGTAGCCTATAGAATGCGATGTTGCACAGCTTATTGCTTAATGAGGCTCACTAATCAATTTACGAAACTATGCCGTTTCACGAGCTACTTGAGCGCGGAATTAAAGACGTAGGCCTATGGTAATTTACGTCGTAATTTATGTGTGAAAGAAAACCCCTCTTAATTTCTTGGTGCAATGTATGACAATGCTATCGAAAATAAATTTGACTGTCCCTCTACCAATTTGTATGGGCAACTGCTGATCAAGAAAAGTAAACTGCGAAAGGTTTAAGTCATTTAGCTTTGAAGGGCAAGGTTTTGGCTTCCCTTTGTTACAGCCGACGAACCGCCACTGCTTCATACTAATGTTAGGATCTGACCTGGCAGCCTTAGTAACCAGCTTTATAATACAATCACATCCTCTATGTTAGTTGTTAAGAAAAGATAGGATTGTAATAAAACTGGGCGGTGTGGAGAAATACCCGGACAACTATACCTTATAATTATGATTTACATGTTATAAAGCAGGGGTGGGGAACCTCATCCAGAAAGGGCCGCAGTGGGTGCAAGCTCTCATTCCAACCAAGCAGCTACACACCTGATTCTACTAATCAACCTCTGGAATCTTTGCAAAGGACCTTGATTAGTAGAATCAGGTGTGTAATTACCTGGTTGGAATGAAAGCCTGCAACCACACCGGCCCTTTCTGGAAAAGGTTCCCCATCCCCGTTATGAAGTCTCTACTTTCATGACTAGGGCTAGCCTAGCCTAGCTACGTTAGCATTTAGCTGGTGGACAAATAGTTACAGTAGCTCTCAACATAATGTTATAATACTCAAATATCTCCAAAATCTATCGTTAAATCTTACCTGTGAAAGGTAATTCCACGGGATCTGGTATGGATATCTCGTTCAGCATCCATATGCTGCGCAAAAATCTGGCATCTTCGGTGTAGATTTAAGTTTAAGCGCTCGACTGCTGCGAATACAAAGTTGTATTTTGGTAGTATAACCGGCATTTTAATGTATGAAGGCATCCTGGATCATAGCTTCATGTGTTACGTTTTTAACAAATCAAACCGCTTGGAAATCGGTCGAAAATTCAGCGAAAAATGATTTGTAGAAATTGTTTGATACTTCTCACCCCAATAGACGTACATGCACTGAGGCTTCCACTAACCCTGTACTAACATGGCCGCCCTGTAGGCACGCCTCTCCCCCACTCTTTCTTTCTTTTACATTTCTGGCAGTATAGAGCTACTAAGGCGTATTACTGCCCTCCGCCGGTCGGAAGTTTAGTTGAAATTCTAAACTAAACACAAGTGATAATAATAAAAAGAACTAAAAAAAATTCCCAGCCCGTACTTCTCGATTAATGACAACTAAACAAAACTACTCAGAAGATATCTGACTCCCACTCCCCCCAAACCCTTTTTCTAACATCTCCTTTATGTCTTCTCCCTTTACATCAGTGATCCCAAGAAACTCCCTGGCTGCATGCACAACCATTTTAATTCTTTCCATCTTCGACTCTCTCGCTCGCACAATTAATCATCATTGCCACAAAAGCCAAAAACCTCCTTTTGTCCACACTAACACATTCAAGATCACGTCTTTGTTCTTTTGGTTCTGCAACTCCCTTTTCTTCTCTCACTCTCTTAACCGTCTCCGCATACAAGATTTTACTATGTACACGTGTCCGTTCAATTTCACCCTCAACTTTTCTCCGCTCACACTGTTTTGCACTGGCTTCCTGATTTCCCTGACAGCGAGGACATACAGCTCTTTCCTTTGTCAATTCACATTCATCCTCATTGCACCCATCCTTCCCGCACCATCTACAACGGTAAATCCTTCTTCGACACACAGCCGCTACATGACCATAATCTTGACACCAAAAACACCTTAGTGGATTCCGTTCATAAGCCCTCACTCTGTAACTAACATAATCCAAAATTACACGTTCCGGTAGCTCACTTTCAAATTCTAATAAAAATGATAAACTGTCAGTTTCTTTGCCGTCAATATGACTTTTTAATCGTCTAGCGCCACAAACACCATCTACCTCCAGAAATGACTCAGCTTTCACCAAGTGTATAACTCCGCTAATAACTCCCTTCACCGTTGGCTGATTACGCATTTTAAAACATGTCACTTCAGCCAGATCAAACTCCTTAATTCTCAGAGCCCTGTCCCTTTTATGCTTTGTTTTGCATTCTATTATTACTAATCCACTCCTACAAACCCTCACTGTTTTAACATCACCCACTTCTTTCTTAATAACTTAGCCTATAAAATGACTATCATTAAATACATGAATTGTTCTGAGACTAGGTCCTACTAATTTCATTCCAATTACAAAAACTTCCTCCTCTCCATTTTCAATTTCTTTTTTCCTTTTCTTTTTCCCTCCTTCCTCCCCTTCCCACTCGATTTTCTCCAAAAAAAAACTTGCGCCAACCGAATCCGACCTACAACCTCCCTTCAACAACGCTCTCTTCTCCCGCCATCCCTCTCCCCCACTCTACGTATACTGGAAGCGTCTACGTATATATACTGATGGACTTTAAAAACTTATCAGTCTGACTAGACAGAAATAGTATAGTTGAGTTAGGGAACTTTAATTAGATGATTACATAAATGATATGCAGTTGTCTTTGAGTAAGGAGACACAACAGTACGTGAGGTCATGACCTTGTTTGTGTCTGTGGAGCAGGATTTGAGGAATTAGTGATGTAACCTCGTCCGGCTTCACTGATCACAATTGCTATGCTGTCAAATGCCTTAAAACAATCCTTGAGGTCATTAAAGCCAGAACCCGAGAGCATTTGTTCAAAGACACTACGTGCGCCATGCCTCGCCTTTCCAGATCCCAACGTGATCAAGCTATTGGGCTGTGGATGGCTGGAACATCCCAAAATCGCATCACCCAGCGTTTTGGGGTAAGCCAACCCACAATCTCTAACCTTGTGGCTCGTTACCAGGAGACTGGAAGCACCAATGATCGACCCCGACCTGGTCAGCCTAGGGTCACGACCCCAGCCCAGGACAATCAGATCCGCCTCGTCCACCTGAGAGATTGGTTTCGAACCTGCACCAGGATGGCTCAGAAGACCCTAGGAATCCACAGACCAAGGATAAGCAGAAGAACAGTGACTCGCCGACTTGCAGAGCGAGGGATCAGAGCCCACAGGGCATGTGTTGGAATGCAGCTTGATGCACGGCGCAGGGCTACCAGGCTTTGCTGGGCTGAAGAATATGGTCAGAGACGAGTCCCCAACCGATTCTGGAGGAACGTTGTCTTCAGTGATGAGTCCAGATTTTATCTGTACCGACATGATGGAAGACAGAGGGTCTACAGATGATGTGGTGAGAGATACGCGGCCCCCTGCATTGCTGAGACAGATCGCTTTGGAGGAGGCTGGTCTGGGGTGCCATTCGGTGTGGCTGGAGGTCCAACCTGGTCATAATCAATGGAAATCTTAATGCAGCCCGCTACTGTGACCTTGTCATCAGACCGCACATCGTGCCTTACATCACAGACCACCCTGAGGTCACGTTCATGCAAGACAATGCACGACCTCACTCAGCATATGTGACCCAGCAGCTCCTGGCCCAGAATGGTGTGCGAGTCATGGAATGGCTACCTTTCAGCCCTGAGATGAAGTGCATTGAGCATGTGTGGGACCTGTTGGATCGGCGGGTTCGGCAACGCACTCCAGCACCCAGGACGAGGGCGGAGCTCCAAGAAGCCCTTCTCCAGGAGTGGCAGGCCATTCCCCAGCAACAGCTCAACAGAATGGCGCTGTCCATGCCAAGACAAGTGATGGCTTTGTTGCAGGCACATGGCGGTCACACTTGGTACTGAGATTCGAGTTGATCTATGTTGTTGATTTTGTTGTTAAACTTGTCATTGTTGATTCTTTTGTCGTTCTTTTTTTGTTGATGTTATCTGACATTTTGTCGAAGTTGCTGGTATGGGTAGAGTCAATAAATGGTTACAAATTTGAATCAGAGTTTGGCTACAGTTCTGGTCATAAATTAAAGTCCATCAGTGTATGTCTATGGTGAATATAACTAAGTAGAGCGTAGAGTGGCTGACGAATTCACAGTCTCACCAAGCTAAGCAAACAAATAGCTATGGCAAATGGCAAGGTGCAGGTAATTTGTAACACATTTTAAACTCGTTCTGCCCGGGAATCAGGAGGATCATGGGACGTGTAGTTTTTAGACTACAAATAGGATTAGCATGGTGGCGAAAAATTAAAATGATTTAAATTGTAGCTGATTCTGGGCAAACAAATGACATTTTTTGTTACTCAGAAATATGACGTAAAATCTCGAAATCGATGGAGGCTGGAAAACAACGGAAAGTGCTTCAAAAGTGAACTGAAAAAAACATCTATGGGTAAAATGAATGGGAAATTTTACTTCCGACACCAGCGTGACGTCATCACTTTACTACTCTATACTTTGATTTAGGCTGCCTGGGATCTAATTTGGAGACCATGACTGAAATGTCTTAAGGTTTAATTTATAAAGATTACTTTTAAACAGATTTCTAAGATATCTAATGTAAGATTTTGAAAAGTGTTCAATTCTATTCCGCAAATCTGAAGTGGGTTTTTAACACAGGCATTGTCCTGGGACGTCATCACTCATTGTACTGATTTAAGGGGATGAACCACATTGGTATACTTTGGATGGGGTTCTCTGACATCATTGATGAGGTAGTAGGAGGACATCATAGTGGACATTAAGTATTCCAGCTTCAAATAACAATGCCCGATCTGGGCATAAACCTGTTTTCCTGAAGTACTATTACTTCATTTTATTACATATTATTATCTCTTCTGGTACAATAAAATCTATAAGCAATTTTTTACCCCAAAGAGGTGATTATGTGCTTAAAAAGTTATGATCCATAATGTACATGATCTCCGTTTCTTTGCTACATGTAGATATTTGTATCCAAGGAAACAAGATATACAGTGATGTGAAAAAGTATTTGCCCCCTTCCTGATTTCTTACTTTTTTGCATATTTGTCACACTTAAAGGGACTATGTCAGCTGGGGCACATGCATAGTAGAGTCCAGTCGATAAACATTTTCATACATGCAGTGCGATATCAAGGGAGCAGAAATACAAACCCCAAGCTAATTAGTACGTGTGTAAAGCATACCTTCGTCGCTGTTTTAAATGCAGAAGATGGCCTGCAAACATGAAATTACTAGAGTAACCACATTTATCTTTGCCGAAACCCACGAAGAATAAATTGTACTATCCATCCATATTTCTTTGGTCGAAAACACATTGAAAGTGTAAGGTAAGGTAAACCGGTGAACTCGTGGTGGAGTGTCAATCTGTTTGCATCGCGTGCATCCTTGAGAAGTTTGGGGAAATTTTTATCAAGCAACTGTCTTTAACATTCGCAGAACCTGTTTGTTGCAACGTTTTGTCTGACATGCGGCTGTCATAAGCCCTATTCAGACAGAGCGACTACAGCGGCTCTGAAACGCCTCTGCAACCCCTCCACTTTCTGTCTAAATGGTGCAAGGCGTCGAAAAGGGATACTAAAGTGAGCCGGCCCTAAAACGCCTCCTGATGTGTTTCAGCACCGGCGAAAAAGAGAAGTTGATACGCGTCACCTTCTGTCTGAATGGGTTAAGCTGCCGCTACTACTCGTAGCGCAGTGATTCATACACAATAGGTCAGAGTTCACCGACTTTGCGCCGAAAATGTAGTCCACGCTAACTGTGCAGGTGCAGTGGCTTCTTAGTATGAAAAATTTAATTAATTTTGCAACCTTTTTTATGGTTAACTGTTCAGTTTTCGTGTAAACACAGATTTTGTGCTAATGTAAATAATGCATTATTCTCGCCGATTGTGGTGTTTGTTTTAGAGCAATAGTGCTGGAAATTGTACCACATTTAGCCTCCATTAATATCCTATAAAATCAGAACCTTCTCGCCTTACCGTAATGTTTGGGTACCGAACCATTCAGGTGCGAAAAAACGTCAAGCTTACATCCAGTCAAGAAATTTTAGAGTTTAATTTGTAGTACTGCTGTACGCGGCAATAGCATTTAAGAGCCATTCCACGAGAGACTGATATTTGGTGCGCAGTTGACCCCCCTGGAATTGAATGAAAATTGGCGCATAGGTAGATACGGGTGTCTCACAGAAAAAGCCAAATTTTAGGTCCATATCTTACTTTGCCTGCCGGTAGCACCACTTGGAAGCCATTAAAGTGGCTTAGTTTTGCTGTCAACACCACATTTTACATCAACGATCATGACTTAAGGATACACAGTACCAAATATGTTATACTTTTATCATGACCTTAGACACTTTAAGCCTGGATAGACATCAGCACCACATCAGCGCCAAACTGGGTAGCTACGTTATTGAGCCAGAATTATTTGAAAAATAACAGTAAAAATTGAAAACGGGAATGGGAATAAAATAATATCCCAGATATATACCAATCTAGAATGCTTTATTATGTGTTTACTCACAACAAGACTATAATTTTCAGTGAATAGTACCTTGGTATCTTGCTGGGTTAGTGCAATGGACGGCCAGAAAGATGGTCAAAATTGATTTTGGTGCATGTTTTCAGTATATTTTCTCAGTAACCCAGAAATGTACTGTGGTGGTAAATGCCATTTGTTGTGCTTTTGGAGCTCTATTTTCAGGAATAACAAGTATTTCTTTGGTAGTGTCTACACTTTCAAGCTAGACAGAGCCTAAGCTGGAGGAAAACTCAAAACGGACCATTTCATAGCAGATTGTGCCAGTGTTTAGACGGCATTATTTTGTTTACCCAGCAAGATAGAGATCTGATGTTCTCTGGATACACAGTCCTTTTGGGGTACATTACAGCATTAGTAAAATCTCAATGGTAGTATTTTCAGTGCAGATGATATTCAACATCAAAAGTCGGAAAATGTCACCCTCAGGGGTATGCTGGATACAAGTACTGGCTATCCCCAGCAATGTACCAAAGAAATTTTATTTTTAATTGTGATGCACACAGCTAGTTTTCTGAGAAAGTGAAGAGTTTGGTTTGGTACTATGCTGGGTAGATAGCTTTCTGACTAAAGGTGGCGCTTTAAAGAGCTGAAGTTCTACTGACCTAATATTCCGTATTCCCAGACATATACCAAAGTTCTGCCTTTTGAAATATATGAAGTACATGCACAGTTATACATAAAATTTGTAATCCCTTTGGCATAAAACTCTATTGGTTGTGTACTGGTGGTGATTGTGAGCGTTACAAACACACAATACATGTATTATTACCAAGTACGGGTACAGCCCAGTCAGAAATGTACAGCAAGTTATAAAACATGACCAGTCCAAAAATAAAAAAAAAATGCCAAAAAACAACTAATGTAAAAGGAGTATCACCATAAGTACGTATACAGACATACATCAGCAGTATATGTACACTTGTATAAAATAACAGTCCATGATTTGAACTCTGAAAAAGAATCTTAGTCACAGAACTGTGTACATGAAGACAGAATGTTTAGTACTAAAGTTAAAACTGTTTCATACTTTTAATGTTAGGCCAGACTTTTTTTATTCCTTGGTCCTTGGGCCCGCCACTATGGCAATTGCCCGAAACAGAAAAAAAAAATATATATTTTTTGCATGTCCTCGGGCCTGCTGCTCAGAAAAATCCCAAAAATGGAATTAAAAAAAAAATTATTATCTTCGTTCCACCCGCCGCCTCTTGGAAGGCTAGTGATTTTTATTTTTTGTCTTTCCTCCACTCTGAACGTATCGCTATTCTGAAAAATAAAGAATCAAGCCGTCCGGAATAACCATCGCATCGACCATTTCCATGTTGCCACGCTGGTCATCAGTTGACAGTCGACTGTTCACGGTAGCGGAACTTAGTGTCTGTAAAACCAGTATTTCCCGGTAACGTTCGTCTCTGTGGTTGTTATGAGCACTCGTTTACTACTGCATGTTTCTTCACGTGTCGCGCAACTGGAAACGCTCCTGGTTAACTAAAATGCAGTAATTCTGACTGGTATGCTTGTGTTTCTTTGGTCAGCAATCAAGGTGGCAGTTTCATCATAACTTTACCAGATCGTAGCCGCTACAGTTGAAGCTAACCGGAGAGGCATTGTATGCAACTAAGTTGGGCTGATAAGGCTGCAGTTAGACCAGATGTAGGCTTTGCGGAGCTTAGGGTGCGTGTTTGGGTTTGTTTACAGCTGCTTATCCGGGGTCTGCCGGGAACTTTGCCGTCGTGCGCCCTCACAAAAAAGACCATTTAATTTACCATTGGATACCATTCATTTACCATTGCGAATTTTCGTGAAGGTGGGCTAGCTCTCTGATGCTAAAGCTGTGTCTGGTATAACAAACTATTTCTCTGCATTGCCGTGGCGGAATTTCATCCCCCTGTAAAAATGCATGTCTAGGTGCAAGATGATTTATTTTCATGAGAGTTCGATAGATGCGAAAAGCTGCGGTTCTTATAGGTTTATAGTCTGTTTTCTTTGGGGTTCAGCGGCCCGTAGAATAGTATTTTGCCAATTGCAGCAAATGTCGAAAACTACTGATTCAGAAACTAACTGGTTACGCCTCCCAATGAAACGCGGACTTTCACTCTCGTTATTGTGTGGGTTGATAAAAAAAGTGGCACTCGGCAGTTCAATAGGCTATAAAAAGCGTGCGGCTCCAGCTATTTGCGTGAGTCGACAGGTATGCAATTTTGAATAATGTTGATTTAAATACAGCAAATACGCATCCAGATGAATGATTGTCGTCTGACCTAATCGGGGAGAACAAGCAGCACCTGTTACTTGTGGAGTGCCCTTGGAGTGAACCTTCTGTTAATTATGAAAATGACTGAGAACAGGTCAGGACTAATAATCGTTTTAAACTGATGTTTTGTGCAACCCAATTCTCTGTTCCTGTTCCGCAACTGTACTGAATTTACTGAACTGTCCATGATTTAATCGCTGTTAGATCGCAAATGGAGAGAAACCGTGTCTTCAGTTGCAAATTGGAAAACGCGTCAATAAAGGAGAATGATTGAGAACTAGCCAGGACTAATTATTGTCATAAGGTGACGTGTCTGTGCCCCCCCCACTGGGTACGCCTCAGCACATGTACAGCATTTGATTGCGCAATTCCCAGTTGATTCCTTACATAAGATGCTAGGCATTCACAAGAACTCGTAGCCACAAATTCAATTTGACTGGTGCAGTTTCTTCAATCTGTCACCTTCAGTCTGTGTACGTATGCCCATTGATCACATCTTATCAATTAGATGCTCTTGAAAAGAGCAGTTACTGGATTGTCATTTATTACTGCGCATTCTATAACTCTGCAGTAGCTGTGTGGTAAATCTGAAATGACAACATAAAGTGGAGAGCTCCCTCATCATTTTCAGCCACCCCTCTTTAAACTGCATCTATGCAGTCTACACACATCACCTGTTATCTCACTACTGAGCTGCCCACCAGCATACATGTATTTCATTTCTGATCATACTGAGTGACTGTCAACCAGTCTGGTAACAGTGATGTTGTGCAGGTGAAAACTAAAAACTACTGCAAGCACACCAACACGAAAAGCAAGACAAGATAAAAGTAGAGGACAGGAAAAACATGCATTATTGCTGAGGTGCTGTGCATAGACTATGATACAAATTAGAAGGTGGTCACAGGCTGGTTTACGACTCTCCACTTAGATTAGTTTGACAGAAATTACCAAAGAATTCATAACAATAATGCAGGTGCATACAGGCAACAACAACAAAAATAGGCCCTACTAAAAAGAAATGACTGGCATGATTTTCAAAATCATTCCCCCAGGGTAATCCCATTGGAGTAATAAATCCTGTGGGATGAAGTGAAGCAGCAAAAAAAATGCTTAATGAAAAATAACATCTTTATTTTTGAAATGAATTTTTTTTTGTCTTCCTCCTCTCTCGTACCTGCCAATGACCATTTTGAGGAAGTGGAAAATAAAATTTTATTATTTCTTTTATTTCGCCCTCCTCTCTTGTTGTCTGTGGAAAAAAGCCCAAGGAGCAAGGAATCAAAAAAGTCTGGCCTCTTCCAAAGTGAAATGACGTCAACCCAGCATGTGACTTGCTCTATCCCTCGGTCTGTTTTTGGAATTGGACTGTGGGTTGGCGGCAACTGGTGGTGCGTGCCAGAGGTGCTCCTTGGCCTTGGCCCTGAGCAGCTATCCAAGGCCGCCTTCGTTCGATCTGGGTCGATGTTACCCTTGGAGCTAGTTGAGCCCTAGGCAAGCCCTACTACGCTAGATCCTGGGTCTCTACAGGGCGGTTTACGGCCCGTTGATAGTGAGCTTGTCTGTCTCTGAATTAAATAGCTGGCTACAGCCTATATGGCACAATAGTTGCGTCAACACCCACAGCTTGGTATGCACCAAAATGGGAAGTCTGAAAAAGAAACCACGCCCTCCCACCCAGCGGGCATCCCGTAGGCTAGACATCATGGGCTGGTGTTAGGAATGAGGGCATGCAAGTAACCACTACAAATGAACTGGCCATATCTTGGCAGGCTGCTGCTTGCTTACTACATACTCTGTGGTCTTTTTCAGGACAACCACTCGCTCGACGCGACTGCTGTGCCCTTTTTCTTACCTCAGCACCCTGCCCTTGGGAAATCCTAGAATTAACACTGAAGCCTGCTCACAAATTGTAATAGCAAAGGAAAAATGCTGAGCATTTGTTATTTTCTGAAAACGCACTGACTGTCATGGTTCTGGATGTTTGTGTGGTTAAGGACTTTGCTTTGTGGCTCTCGTCCAGGGACGATATCGAATTCCCTTTCAAACGGATTCTTTACCCAGCTGGCTGATTGAACTGGGGTGGCGCTTCCCCAGACTTTATATAAGCCGGATGTCCGCCACGCCTCCTTTGCTAAAGTGTCTGTTTGTAGTTATGCACTATAGCCGAAGATATCTGTAGTCAGGATTTATAGGGTTATTCCCTTTTCCTCTCTTATCTTTGTATCACCCCATTTGAGGAGCTTTATTTGTCTCGGTTCCGAGATACTTCTTCTTTCTCTCTCTCGCTTTGCTTCCATGTTGTCGGATGGTTGGACGTCCTTTTGGAAGCGCGAGAACTGTTCCTGTCGTGCGGTCTGTATCATTCTCTGTGTTTGTATTGAGTCCGTGCTGCTCTGTTTCCCTCTTGCAGCTGCACTGGGCCTCTCAATTCAATTGGCCATTACAGAACACTCCAGCCGGCTATGGAGTCGCCAGCAATGGCTACGCTGGAGGGAATTGTTGCTAGTCAACAAACGGTCCTTGCTGGTTATGGCGAGGGCTTCACTTGCTTAAATAATCGGCAGGCAGAGCTGACAGAGAGAATTCACATGCAGGAAGACGCTATGCAGAGACAGGAAAGCCTTCTAATAAGTCTCTCCGAGAGTATTAGAGCATTGTCTGCTCAGATTACACAAAGTGTTTCACAAGCACAATCAGTACACCTTCCCCGCGAGCCTAAACTCCAGTTACCCCCAAGATATGGAGGCGAGGCAGGAAAATGTAAAAATTTCATTGCTCAATGTGAAATATTTTTTAAAGCGCAACCCTCACAGTTCTCGATTGAGGAATCACAGGTTTCATTTATTTTATCACTGTTGACGGGCACAGCCCTCACTTGGGTGGGGCCACTCATTCGAGCTAGATCGCCGGTCGTAAATTCAGTGGAGACTCTTGTGAGAGAAATGATTAATGTTTTTGATCAGGATGTTTGTGGTCAGGACGCAGCTACGCGTCTAATGCATTTGAAGCAGGGCTCTGAGAGCGTCGCTGATTTTTCTATCTTGTTTCGCTCCTTAGCCACAAAGACAGGGTGGCCAGAAGCACCTCTTATGACAGTTTTTGTTGACGCTTTGGCTGAGGAGGTTAAGGACGCTCTGGCTACATTAGAGCCTTGCGTTTCTTTAGATTCGTTGGTTCGTACTGCGGTGCAAGTTGATAATCGCATCCACGAACGATAATCGCATCCGCGAACGAAACAAGGAGAAACATACTGCATTGGCTCTTGATAGCAACAGGGTTAATGTTTCTTACAACACGCATACAGCCCCAACTCCGCCCACTGAAATTTCCACTTCTAGTGAGCCCATGCAGGTTGATGGCTCATATGAGAGCCGGGCTCAGAAGCCTGTTCACAGACAAATAATTTGTCATCATTGTAGCGAACCGGGACATATCCGTCCCACGTTGCCCGAGCTTAAAGGAGACGGAAGCCCCTCTGGCGGTGGAGGGGGCTAGAGGGACAGACCCAATCTCCCGCTCAAACTTTTATTTCAGTAAAGTTGACTATGGGGAAAAAGAAAATATTAGTTAAGGCCTTTTTGGACTCGGGGGCTGTTGATTGTTTTATGGATGCGGAGTGGGCTAGAAAACATTCCATTCCCATCCGCTCTCTCTCACATTCGCACTCGATCAAAGCTTTGGATGGTCGACTGTTGGGAGATGGGCTTATAACCGAGGTCTCTGATTTTTTGACCATGTTTATTCCTTTTGGCGGTCATTCAGAGAAGATTCGTTTTTTCTTAATCTACTCCCCAGTTTGTCCTGTGGTTTTAGGTCATTTCTTGGTTGCTTAAACATCGGCCACAGATCTTTTGGGGCAGTCAAAATAACCCAATCGTCCAGTGGGGCTCTGACTGTAGGTCTCACTGTAGTGAGATTCTGACAAGTCGCCCCGAATTTCAACACATGGGGGAGGCGTCAGGTTCTGAACAAGATTGGCGTGTAGGAGCCGCGCTGAACCTTGGTTTACCTCCCAACGTTTTAGATGATTATGCTGATCTCGCGGAGGATTTTGGCAAACAACGAGCTTCGTCTTTGCCTCCGCATCGTGATTACGATTGTGAGATCAAACTATTCCCTGACAAGGTGGCAGCGGTTAGGAATTGGCCTGCGCCTCAGAATGTTAAGGAGGTTCAACGATTTTGGGTTTTGCTAATTTTTATAGGAGGTTTATTCTCAATTTTAGCGCTATGGCTGCCCCCATCATTGCACTTTCTAAGAGGAATTCCTCCTCGTCATTTGCTTGGTCTCCAGCTGCGGAGGCTGCTTTTCAGGAGTTGAAGAAACGATTTAGAACCTATTGTCGAATGAACCTCTGAACCTATTGTCGTTTTGCCGGACCCCTCCCTCCCATTTGTGGTGAAGGTTGATGCATCAGAGGTCGGGGTGGGTGCCATTTTGTCCCACCGCCCCCTTCGGGACAATAAGTTGCACCCATGTGCCTACTTCTCCCTGTCGTTGTCGCCGGCTGAATGGAATTACAGTATTGGTGACCGGGAGTTGTTAGCTGTTAAGTTGGCGTTAGAAAAATGGCGCCATTGGTTGGAGGGGGCTGAACACCCGTTTGTGGTTTGGACGGATCACAGGAATCTCCAGTGTGTCCAGCAGACTAGGCGACGTGATTCCCGGCAAGCGTAGTGGGCATTGTTTTTCAATAGCTTTGACTTTACGTTAACTTATCGCCCTGGCTCCAAAAACATCAAGCCCGGCGCCTTGTCACGGATTTATGACCGCTCGGGCCATGATCCCATTTTTGAGCCGGTTATTCCGGCGGCTCGGACTGTGGCTCCCATGACTGAGTCTGTTGTGCGGGAGGCCTTGCGGCCTAACCCTGGTTCTGGTGGGGAGCCATCTGGCTGTTTGTCTGTCCCCATGGCGGTGCATAAATGGAAGGCTGCCGCTGATAGGAGGTGCCGTTTTGCACCTGCTTATCGGGTTGGCCAGAGGGTTTGGTTTTGTGCTAAGGACCTTACATTGAGAGTGGAGTCACGGGGGTTGGCCCCGCGTTTCATTGGCCCATTTGAGACTGTGCGTCGCGTGTTGGTCGCGGGGTCCAGTTTTTTGAATTTGGAGGAATGTGGTCCTGAGGAGCGGTGCTGGGTCCCTTCTTGGGATATCTTGGGTCCCACCCTTATTTCGGAGTTCCGTGCACGGGGTTCTTTGGGAACGTCTGGGGCCATCCCTTAGGGGCAGGGTCCTGTCATGGTTCTGGATGTTTGTGTGGTTAAGGACTTCGCTTTGTGGCTCTCGTCCTGGGACGATATCGAATTCCATTTCAATCGGATTCTTTACCCAGCTGGCTGATTGAACTGGGGCGGTGCTTCCTCGGACTCTATATAAGCCGGAAGTCCGCCACGCCTCCTTTGCTAGAGTGTCTGTTTGTAGTTATGCCCTATAGCCGAAGATATCTGTCGTCAGGATTAATTTGACATTATCTCTTCTCGTTATTTGTGGAGTTTCTATTTCTCTGGGGTTATTCCCTTTTCCGCTCTAATCTTTGTATCGCCCCATTTGAGGAGCTTTATTTATCTCGGTTCCGAGATACTTCTTCTTTCTCTCTCTCGCTTTGCTTCCGTGTTGTCAGATGGTTGGACGTCCTTTTGGAAGCGCGAGAACTGTTCCTGTCGTGTGGTCTGTATCATTCTCTGTGTTTGCCGCTGCACTCGGCCTCTCAATTCAATCGGCGATTACACCAACACTACAAAACTATACACTGTACTGACTACTGGTAAGATTCTTGCATGTTAACACAATGCTACAATCACCACCAGCATTCTTTTCCAATTTACAACCAACCCAGCTTTATACCAAAGAGATTACAAATTTTATGTATAACTGTGCATGTACTTTATATATTTGTCAAAAGACAGAATTTTGTTATATGTCTGGGAATATGGAATATTTGGTCAGCAAAAGTTTAGCTCCTTAGAGTGCCACCTTTTGTCAGATAGCTATCCACCCAGCATAGTGCCAAGCTAAACTCTTCATTTTCAGAGAAAACTAGGTGTGTGTATCACAATTCAAAAACAATTTCTTTGGTACATTGCTGGGGATAGCCAGTATTTGCATCCAACCTACAGCGCCCCCTGGGGGTGAAATTTTCAAACTTTTGATGTTGAATATCATTTATACTGACAATACTATCATTGAGATTTTACAAATGCTGTAATGTACCCCAAAGGGACTATGTACCCAGAGAATTTGAGATTTGCTATCTTGCTGGGTAAACAAAATAATGCCACCTATACATAGGCACAATCTGCTATGATATGGTCCGTTTTGAGTTTTCCTCCAACTTTGGCTCTGTCTAGCTTGAAATTGTAGATTATACCAAAGTAATGCTTGGTATTCCTGAAAATAGAGTTCCAAAAGCACAACAAATGGCATTTACCACCACAGTACATATCTGGCTTAATGAGAAAATGTACTGCAAACATTCACCAAAATCAATTTCGACCATCTTTCCGGCCATCCATTGCACTAACCCAACCAGATACCAAGGTACTATTCACTGAAAATTATAGTCGTGTTGTGAGTAAACACATAATTAAGCATTCTAGATTGGTATATGTCTGGGATATTATTTTATTCCCATTTCCATTTTCAATTTTTTTGTTATTTTTCAAACTTTTGGCTCAATAACGTAGTTATCCAGCTTGGCGCTGATGTGGTACTGATGTCTAGCCAGACTTGAAGTGTCAAAGGTCATGATAAAAGTATAACATATTTGGTACTGTGTACACTTAAGTCATGATAGTTCATATAAAATGTGGTGTGAAAAGCAAAACTGAGCCACTTTAGTGGCTTCCAGGTGGCACCACCGACAGGCAAAGTGAGATACAGACCTAGAAATTTGGCTTTTTCCGTGAGACACCCGTATCTACCTATGTGCCAAGTTTCATTCAACGGGGACCTGCCCGATATCTAAAAATAGCATGTACGTAAGGTGAACGTCATTCTCCTAACCCGGAAGTCGGGCAAGCGAACAACAGGAGGCAGTGTGCGAGTTAGAAAAAGTAGGTTTTTAGGTGATTTTATCAACTTTTATTTTAGATCTAACTTGTGTTGACAGTGGGGATCTGGGGTGCGTTTCCCAAAAGCATAGTTTTTTAACTACGCTAGCAACTTACGTAGTTCGTCAATTCACTGTCAATGGCTCCTACTATGTAAGTTCGCACCTGTTCTTTCGAGAAATGCATTCCTGGCTCGGCAGAGCAGACCGAGCAATAGCAACAATGGCTCTGAAAAAATTCACTTCATCATCGACAGCTAACGGGGAAACACAGATAAGGGGTAGTCCAGATAACACAAACCGCGACAAGAACAACCCTTTTTTTGTTTACGCTTAGCCAGCTACAGAAATGCAAAAGCAACGTGTTCAATGCTCGAATCATGGCAGGATAACGGGGAGACTTCGTATTCATACTTTAATTTGTGACCCCTGTGACAGGTTTGTAATGGCAAGCTAGCTTGGTAACAGTTTGTTAACCTACTTGATAATACACTAGTCGTATGATTCTATGCTAGAATTTGAAGTTATTCCACCTATGTTGTTAGGATTTTCTTTCGCAGCGGCTGCGATTCATTTGTCGGTATTGTTCATTTTGGTTCGAAAGTAGGCATTTTTAGATGCATAAATGTGATGCGATACCGCTTATTTTCAAACCTTGCAGTGTATGTAAAAATATGTTGATGTTCAAGAATAATGCTAGGTAAGGGAACAAAGCCTGTGAGGACTACTAAAGGAGCTTTGTACACCTATGCTGGTGGGTCTACAAAAGTATCAGAAGGCAGCAGGTTAACCAGGTTACCTGGGCGTAAGTCGCAGCCCGGGACGGGGAAGAAAGGGAGGAGTGTGACTAAATTTACCGCTCGTCATTCGCCCATTCATTTAGTGTAATCAGTTAATATTCATCGATATATGCCTCGGGAGGAATAATTCTATTTTTTAACTACCTTTGAGCACACATTTCCGCTTCATTCCATGGAGAAAAAAACGAATAACAAGCAGTTTAGTGCGTCTCGTTTTCAATGATTCTCTATGGCAGATGCCCAAAGCTTGCCCGACATCCGCATCACGTGACGATTATTCACGTTTTTCGTGATGTCATCTGGGCGGGTCCCCATTCCAGGGGGGTGAACTCCTCAACTTCTTCTAAAAGTGCCATTTTCTCATGGAATGGCTCTTAACGGCGGCAGCTGTGATACCGATGACACTCCTGAGAAATTTTTTTGTAACCAAGCTAAGAATATAAACCAGTTGAAAACCAGTGGGAACATTTAAGGGTCAGGGTTAAGGTTAAGGGTTAGTGTTCTATGAACCCATCACTGTGCATGTCACAAATTTGTACAGTCATTAATATTCATTTTCAACTGGTTTCTGTCCTGGCTTGGTTACGAAAAAAGACGTCCCACCGTTGTTGCTATTTAGGGCATGCGCAGCATGCATTCACTATAAGTGTATATTAATAAATGGGCCGTTTAGTATCGCACGAGTAACAGCACGACAAGTCCATATCAGCACTCTCTTCAGTCATAATTAGGAGTGGAGTTCCGAAAGTATCCACTGCTATGGCAACGACTCCGCCTTCCTGGTCGCCGTGTGAATGGTTTAAGACGGCGAAAAGGCGCAGCTGCTACACCTATTTTTCGCTGTCTGAAAGGATTTTCCAGAGCGATTCAAGACTGCTCTGAACCGCCTCAGATACACTTTTTTCTATCTGAATACGGCTATAGATCCTTTTGCGACCGCTTCCAGTTCGACGGCCACCATGGGACGACATAACAATCAACGTAGGCCAACTTAAAAGCAATAATAACGCTACAAAAACCCGAACTATGACAAACTGATGCTACGAACAGGCTCCACAATCAATAAAAATAGTTTTTTGGTAAAAATTTCATCAAACTTTTCAAGGATGAACGCGATATAAACAGATTGAAAAGCTTACGCGAAATTTCCTATGATCTTGAAATAGTTAGCCTAATGCTTTCAAGAAGTTTCGCTTCGTCACGCACACGCGCCCTGGCTGACATAGTCCCTTTAAATGTTTCAGATCATCAAACAAATTTGAAAATTAGACAAAGATAACCCACGTAAATAGAAAATGCAGTTTTTAAATGATGATTTCATTTATTAATTATTGATTTTTACTGCTTTTCCAGGGAGGCACGAGTGGAAATAAAGAAAAGCGCGTGGTATTGTAATCCTGACACGCGCCACATGAACGCACCAAGCACTTTAGTAATAACAAACATTGTGCTGTTTGTGATGTGTACAGTGACACTTGACTTGTTCTTTCGGGTGCGGTCAATAGCCTACATTAAGCCAACAAAAAAACTGAAAAATGCTACTGCATCAAGAAAATGGAATGGCTTGTGGCACAGGAGAGAGAAAAAGAGCCATTAGCTTGTTACAGGCAGGTCTCAGCCGCCGAGAGGTGGTGCGTCATTTGCACTGTCACCGTTCAACAATCAGTAGGCTGTCTATTGGAGAATGGAACACAGGCACTGTCACTGACCGACCCCGCTTAGGGCAGCCACAAGTGACTATGGCAGCTCAAGAGCGCCACATCTGGTTACAGACTGTATGTGACAGATTCCGGACAGCAACCCAGACTGATTCCGTTCCATTTTCTTGATGCAATAGCATTTTTCATTTTTTTTGTTGGCTTTATGTAGGCTATTGACCACACCCAAAAGAACAAGTCAAGTGTCACTGTACACATCACAAACAGCTCAATGTTTGTTATTACTGAAGTGCTCGGTGCATTCACGTGGCGCGCGTCAGGATTACAATACCACACGCTTTTCTTTATTTCCACGAGTGCCTCACTGGAAAAGCGATAAAAATCAATGGATTCTTCATTTTGCTGCAAATACAGTACATACCTCACCCTTGCGTTTCTTTTGGAGTTAAGTTTGAGAAATAACAGAGGCCTATCTTGCCAAAATGATGCCGAGTCGCACCATTCTCATACTACAGAAATGCGCAAGAGTATCTTCCGCCGCATTATAATCTTCAGTGTAAACTGTAAAATGGCCAATTGCAAAAAAAATCAGGAGCATGGAAAAGACAGGAAAAAAATGAAAGAGAAAATGAAAAGAGAGGTGCAAGGGATTTCATGACCAGTTTTTTAATAGAAGTCTACAGACTTCGTAGCTTACATGGCTATTCAGACTGCAAAGAATATTCAAAATGTTCAAACTCTTTAGTAAGCAAATGTGAAATATATTGGTAAAAATATCACTCCTAGTGATCCAAAAGGGCCATTCCGCGTTACGTGCATTACAGTTCGAACACGCATTTTGATAATAAATATGACTACAATTTTTTATTGCTTGGAGTTTCCATCTTGTTTAAACATTGTTTGTGGTCCTGGGTCAGTACTCTTTCATGGAAAGTAAGAAAAATTTCCCTCCCTTTGCCAACTTTTTTGCTACAGCCTCATTTTCAGCGTTACGTGTGTTACAGTCAGAGAAAAATAAAACGTTGTCACTTTTTTCAAATCCTCAAAAGTCTGTGAAGTGTGCCACTGAGTGCATTTCTCTTAGTTATGATTTGAATACCCAATATATCAAGTTGTCATGTCAGGTATTGTTGGGGATTTTAGAAATACCGAAATCTTTTAATGGGGGAATTCAGGCGTTACGTGCGTTACGAAAAAAGTTACGTGCGTTACACGTCCAAACTGGGTATGAAGAAATCACTTTCTGGAGCATTTTATGAACATCGAGTGATTTGTTTTTCTTTGAAATAAATATTTTTCACAAAATGAAGTGGTTTAGGAGTCCTTTCTTTGTGATGGGTTCAGATAGGAAGCCATTTATACCAAGGAAACTGCAAGAAGCCATTCTTGCCGAGACCAGTTTCTGTTGTGAAACCTTATTGTTTTTCTGCAAGAAGCCATTCTTGCTAAGGCCAATTTCTGTTCTGAATCTGAAACCATGTTGTTTCTGAGCAACTTCTTGACACAACTGACAGTGACAGGGCCACCGAGTCTTCTATAAAGGAATAGAGTGAAAAAGGACTAGCAGACCTATGTCCTCAATGTTACACAGAGGACCGATTCTCAGGGTCACTCACTTTTATTCAGACAAGTAAGTTTCGCTCTTTACCGAATTTCCAATTTCTGCTCATGATTCTCACTTTAATTTAAGATATTTGAAGTTTATATTTACCCAGGGCTGTACAGTGTGACAGTTTTGCTCGCATTTACGATAAAAAGAAAATTATGCGCAAAGATAAATTTGAAAACACTTGCACACGTGCGAAAGGTTGCATAATCAGTGTTGATCTGCCCCAACTTTGTTTACTGCTAAAGACGAGTGGGTGTGATTGTCTTTAAGATATGAAGGAGCGAAGCATCAAGGGAAATGTATTTTGAAGTATCTACCGACCATTTAAATGCTATCGATAAAAAAAACTACATTTCCTGAAAAAGAGCGCGCCGCACCGTCAAAGACGGTACGAAGCAGATTTGAATCGCTCATTCATCCGCCAAACTGACATTACATCAATCAGGTTCCTGTAAACGGCTTCAGTTTACGCGGGTTGTCACTTATTTCCCCAACCCCATACCAACACCCAACCCCTAACCCAAACTCAAGCCCTGAACTCTACCTTAACCCAAATTGTAATCTTGTCTAGATGTTTTGAGAAAGCTGGAACCACCAGTTCCAGTAGGTATGGTTGGAGCAGGTGGCAAGGAAGACATTTTCTATGAATTCAATACTGTTCTATAAATCAAATGTCAACATGCACACAAGCAAAAAGCAGGAAAGAAATCACAAAGATTGTCACTCTTTTCTGTGAAAAATGACCTTTAAATTTTCGTAACACACGTAACGTTACGTGCGTTACTTATCTTTCAGGCAAATTTCCATTGGGAAAATATGAAAATCTCAGTGATTTCTTTGGTTTATTTTTTTTGTTCACCCATTCTACCTTTGCATATGAGAAGTGCAGGCCAACTATGGACAATTGTTTGTTCTACATACATAAAAGGGTAATTTTTGCTACGTGTGTTACACAGACGACTCCCTATATCTTCATCGGAAATTTTTCAAAAATCGTCTTTAAGTCAGACATTGAGCAATTGTCATTGATTAAAGTATGCCTCTATTCAGTAAAAGACTGTGTGACTCTGTATTTTTTGTGTTGGAAATGATAAAAAAGCGAGAAAAAATATATCATTGTTTTTGCCTTTTTTTCTAATCTTGAAAGTGGCTTATATTTGATGATGTGGCACGGATGGCACACATGATGAATCAAACTGAACTTATAATTTCCTACTGGTTTCCAAAAAAATGTGTCCCATTGATAGAATTCAAAATTTTATTTTTCTGGCCCAGGACCACTTTGGCAGAAAATGGCCAAAATGTTTACAGGCATTGAAAAATTCTGAAAGTGAAGGCAGATCAAAGTTGGCACGAAATGGTCACAGCTCCCAAATAACCCCTGGTAACTGAAAATGATTGTATTTTGGCCTCAAATATCAAAATTCTTTTTGAAAATAAAAAAATTTGTGAAAGTGGGACTGGATTGAAGTTGGCCTGAAATGAGCCCTGGTGACGCAAATGGATTGTAATTTGACCCAAAACACCCAAAATGTTGATCAAAATTGAAAACTTGTGAAAGCGGACCCGGTTCAAAGTTGGCCGGAAATGCTCCCACATGACCCCTGGTGACCCAATCGTATTTTGGCACAAAACACCCCAAAAGTTGACTCAAATTAAAAAATTATGAATGTTGAGCTGGATTGAAGACAGCCCAAAATGGTGTGAGATGATCCTCGGGGACCCCAAAGGTCACATTTTGGCCCAAAACACCCAAAAAGTTGACCAAAATTTAAAAAAAAAATGTATGACAGTGAAGTTTGGTCGAAGTTGGCCTGAAATGGTCCCAAATGACCACTGGCCACCCAAAATGGTGATATTTTGGCCCAGAATATCCTAAAAGTTGACCAATATGGAAAAATCGTGAAAGTGGAGTCCAATCATAAGAAAGGGGACCGTACTGAGGCAGGAAATTACAGGCCAGTCAGTTAACTTGCATTGCATGCAAAATACTGGACTCCATCATAAAAGACGAGCTGGAATTATTTCTTGAACGTAATAATATCTTGAGGGATAGCCAACATGGTTTCCGTAAGGGAAGGTCATGCCTGAAAAACCTTCTGGAATTTTTTGAAGAGGTAACCAAGACTTTTTATCAGAGCAGGGCTTATGACATCATATACTTGGATTTTCAGAAAGCATTTGATACAGTACCACATAAGAGACTAATTTTTAAAATGAGCTCCATTGGAGTTACAGGAGGTATTCTGGAGTGGATTCAAAACTGGTTACAGGACAGAACACAGAGAGTGGTGGTCAGTGGAATCTCATCTGAGCTCGATATGGTGGGGAGTGGCGTCCCTCAGGGATCAGTGTTGGGACCGCTGCTGTTCCTCATCTACATTAATGACCTTGATAGGAATATTGAGAGCAAATTATTTAAATTTGCAGATGATACTAAATTGGGAGGTTTGGCAAATAATTTAGAGTCCACAAAAGTGATTCAGGATGATTTGGATAGAATCCAGAATTGGGCAGAAATGTGGCAAATGAAATTTAATGTAGCGAAATGTAAAGTTGTACATGTAGGTAATAAAAACATGAGACAGGATTACTTCATTGGAGGTTTAAAACTGGAATGTGCTCCACTTGAAAAAGATCTGGGAGTCATTGTTGACCAAACCCTCACAGGTTCTAGCCATTGTGCCGTAGCAGTTAAAAAAGCCGATCGGATGCTGGGATACATTGCCAAAAGTATTGAGTACAAATCCAAGGAGGTAATGCTTCTCTTGTACAACACATTCGTCAGACCACATCTGGAGTATTGTGTACAGTTCTAGGGACCATACTTTAAGAAAGGTATAGAGGCTGTAGAAAAAGTTTAGAGAAGAGCCACTAAGCTAATTCCGGGTATAAAAGATGAAAGCTATGAGAAGAGGCTGAGGATCCTTCATCTCTTAAGTTTTAGGAAAAGGAGATTTAGGGGTGATCTGATTGAGGTCTATCAATATGTTAAAGGGATTAACAAAGTGAATTATGTAGGATTCCTTCGGCCAAGTGTTGTTATTAGAACTCGGGGTCACAAATAGAAGTTGACTAAGGGTAAATTTAGCACTGATATTAGGAAATACTTCTTCGTCCAAAGAGTAATTTCGATGTGGAATAGCTTGCCTGACCACATTGTTGAGGCAGAAACCTTGGGAATTTTCAAGAGCAGGCTTGACTTGAAGCTAGATACCATTGAGTGATTGAGTATCTGAAGTGATATATTCACAATAGTTAAAAGAAATTGGCGAGCCTAGTTGGGCTGAACGGCCTGTTCTCGCCACTCAAGTTATGTTATGTTATGATATGTTACTCTAAGTTGGCCCAAAATGGTCCCAAATGAAGCCTGGTGAGCCAAAAGTGTCTATTATACACCACAACACCGCAAAAGTTAATCAAAATCAAAAGATTCAACACAAAATTCGCTTGTTTTAAACAAGCGACAAGGTTAATAGATCGTTTCCGAGTAAGCACAAGATTTTTTCTGTGTATGTGTAAGACGAAGTTTGTATGGCAAGAAGAAGTGTCATAGCGCAGTGTTTCTCAAACCTCTCCTGGCGTACCCCTTGTCCTGCGTGCTTTACTTTTGTAGATCTCTCCTTGCTCCAACACAGGTGATTCAAATGATTTGCTTATTATAAAGCAGCTTCTGGGGTTAATAATGACCTGATCACTTGAATCACCTGTGCTGGAGCAGGGAGAGATCTAAAGCACGCAGGACAAGGGGTATGCCAGGAGAGGTTTGAGAAACACTGTTCTATTGCATTGAATTTCGTTTTGCAACCACTGATGTCGCCATCTGCTGGCCATTAAATAGAATGCAATTTTCAGAGATTTCCGCATGGGCTTCACTTGTCAGACCCGGGTGCGGCGTCCATCTGTTTATATAGTCTATGCTCTTACCTCGCCTGAAAGCGCTTTACTTCTCCAAACCTGTTCCCATTTACATTTCTGAATTAAAAACTAAATGCTTCGTTCAGGTTTGTGTCTAACGGAAAACCCAAAGTTTTAGGGTCGTACACCGTTTATTTTGTTCACAGCGCCCCCCGGAAGACCAAAAAACAAGGTCCAAAATGGGATAGACATGGCAAATTGAATGAGTTTTCATGAAAAATTGATGGAAGGTCCCAAACTACAAAACCCAAAACCAGTGAAGTTGGCACGTTGTGTAAATCGTAAATAAAAACAGAATACAATGATTTGCAAATCCTTTTCAACCTATATTCAATTGAATACACTGCAAAGACAAGTTACTTAATGTTTGAACAGGTAAACTTTGTAATTTTTGCAAATATTAGCTCATTTGGAATTTGATGCCTGCAACATGTTTCAAAAAAGCTGGCACAAGTGGCAAAAAAAAAGACTGAGAGAGTTGAGGAATGCTCATCAAACACTTATTTGGAACATCCCACAGGTGAACGGGCTAATTGGGAACAGGTAGGTGGCATGATTGGGTATAAAAGCAGCTTCCTGAAATGCTCAGTCATTCACAAACAAGGATGGGGCGAGGGTCACCACTTAGTGAACAAATGCATGAGCTGATTGTCGAACAGTTTAAAAACAACATTCCTCAACGAGCTATTGCAAGAAATTTAGGATTTCATCATCTACGGTCCGTAATATCGTCAAAAGGTTCAGAGAATCTGGAGAAATCACTGCACGTAGCGACAAGGCGAAAACCAACATTGAATGCCCGTGACCTTCGATCCCTCAGGCGGTACTGCATCAAAAACCGACATCAGTGTGTAAAGGACATCACCACATGGGCTCAGGAACACTTCAGAAAACCACTGTCAGTAACTACAGTTAAATCGCTACATCTGCAATTGCAAGTTAAAACTCTACAATGCAAAGTGAAAGCCATTTATCAACAGCACCCAGAACGCGCCGCCCGGCCGCTGGGCCCAAGCTCATCTAAGATGGACTGATGCAAAGTGGAAAAAGTGTTCTGTGGTCTGACGAGTCCACATTTCAAATTGTTTTTGGAAACTGTGGACGTCGTGTCCTCCGGACCAAAGAGGAAAAGAACCATCCGGACTGTTATAGGGCAAAGTTTAAAAGCCAGCATCTGTGATGGTATGGGGGTGTATTAGTGCCCAAGGCATGGGCAACTTACACATATGTGAAGGCACCATTAATGCTGAAAGGTACATACAGGTTTTGGAGCAACATATGTTGCCATCCAAGCAACGTCTTTTTTCATGGACGCCCCTGCTTATTTCAGCAAGACAATGCCAAGCCACATTCTGCCGTGTTACAACAGCATGGCTCCGTAGTAAAGAGAGTGCGGGTACTAGACTGGCCTGCCTGTAGTCCAGACCTGTCTCCCATTGAAAATGTGTGGCGCATTATGAGGCGTAAAATACAACAACGGAGACCCCGGACTGTTGAACAACTTAAGCTGTACATCAAGCAAGAATGGGAAAGAGTTCCACCTGAAAAGCTCAAAAATTGGTCTCCTCAGTTCCCCAAAGCGTTTACTGAGTGCCGTTAAAAGGAAAGGTGATGTAACACAGTGGTAAAAAGGCCCCTGTGCCAACTTTTTTTTGCAATGTGTTGCTGCCTTTAAATTCTAAGTTAATGATTACTTGCAAAAAAAAAAAAATAAAGTTTCTCAGTTTGAACATTAAACATCTTGTCTTTGCAGTGTATTCAATTGAATATAAGTTGAAAAGGATTTGGAAATCATTGTATTCTGTTTTTATCTATGATTTACATAACGTGCCAACTTCACTGGTTTTGGGTTTTGTATTTATAGGGGTATATGGCCCGAAGGTACTTAAAGTTTCACATCATGAAGGTGCCACCTGGTGGCAACCCTGGATAACAAGTCTGGGATGAGCTGAATTTTGGTAAGAAAATAGAGGAAATTCAGGTTTCTGTCACAAATAAAACTTTAATCCAAGAAAGTCCCATGGAAATGTGGTTTTCCAATCAATATTTGAGAAAGAGTGATTACATAGAAAAATTTTCGGCAGGGTATATTGCGGGATATCCGAGATATCTGGCCTCAAAGTAGCTAATACATCATTTTACACCCATCTTCAGGCTCAAATTATAATTTAATCCAGGTATGTATTGAGAATATGAAATTGGTTTTTGAAAGGTCTATCCTTGTTCCTATTAGTGCACTAGAAATCTCGATGGCACTCTGCGGTTTTCACGCACTGAACATGTCAAATTGTAGGTTTAGTGAAAACCACTAATTTGGTACCAGTTTCAAAGTGCTCTAAAATTTTAATCCAGAGAGCTAAAAGCCTGATACTTCTATAATTAACAGTTTCTGCCTTATTGATTCACATGTGATTAAAACAACTTAGAGACTTCTTACGGTTTGGCGGTCTTTCAGCCCTAATTTTGGGGGGGGGCGGAGAACTGCCACTCGTTGGTACTGTTCACCATATCCCATTTCTGCTTTAATCCAGTTACATATCCAAACAAAACCTTTGGAATTGAAATCAGAACCATCGTTCATTCAGTATACAAGTTTTTGCCACAGCAAAGCATTGGATTAAAATTCTGTACTACAGAAGGTGGCGCTTTAGTTCTAGGTACAGTTAAAGTGGAAATTCTGTTGGAATTCAGACTTGCACCTGAGAAAAACACTTTGATTTAGCGCAAATACATTATTTACAGCAAGAACAGGCCATTTCATCACTAGCATAACCTTAGATATGAATAAAATGACTTCAACCACTTTAAAGGGTGTTCTCAAGGCTGACCCTTTTTAATATGATCCTGCTGATAAAAACAAACCAACCTGTTAAAAATATACTATTTAATGACATTTACTGGTTATTTAACAATGTGATAATTCCTGTGTCCATAGCACATGCATTGTACAGGTGAAGTATAGAGTAGGGCTTCAGGAATTAATCCCTCATTCTGGTATGAAGGATTCCAGTTATGGATATTCGACAAAGATAACCCGAGTAAATATAAAATGCAGTTTTTAAATGAGGATTTTCTTTATTGCTGCAATCAAGCGTTTTTGATAACTGGCAATGAGGCTTTCACATCCCTGTTTTGGCCCACTCTTCTTTGCAGAATTGTTTTAATTAAGCCACATTGGAGGGTTTTTGAGCATGAACGGCCTGTTTAAGGTCATGCCACAGCATCTCAATTGGATTTTAGTCCAGACTTTAATTAGGCCACTCCAAAACCTTCATTTGGTTTTTTAAGCCATTCAGAAGTGGACTTGCTGGTGTGTTTCGGATCATTGTCCTGCTGCATAACCCAAGTGCGCTGAGCTTGAGGTCACGAACTGATGGTCGGACATTCTCCTTCAGGATTTTCTGGTAGAGAGCAGAATTCATGGTTCCATCAATTACGGCAAGTCGTCCTGGTCCTGAAGCAGCAATGCAGCCCCAGACCATCACACTACCACCACCATGTTTTATTGTAGGTATGATGTTCTCTTCATGAAATGCTGTGTTAGTTTTACGCCCGATATAACGGGATGCACACTTTCCAAAAAGTTCAACCTTTGTCTCGACAGTCCACGGAATATTTTCCCAAAAGTCTTGGGGATCATCAAGATGTTTTTTAGCAAATAAGAGACAAGCCTTTGTGTTCGTTTTGGTCAGCAGTGGTTTTTGCCTTGGAACTCTCCCATGGATGCCATTTTTGTCCAATCTCTTTCTTTTTGTTGAATTGTGAACACTGACTTTAACTGACGCAAGTGAGGATGTTGTTCTGGGTTCTTTTGTGACCTCCTGAATGAGTTGTTGATGTGCTCTTGGAGTAATTTTGGTAGGCCAGCCACTCCTGGGAAGGTTCACCACTGCTCAAAGTTTTTTCAATTTGTGGATAATAGCTCTCACCGTGGTTTGCTGGAGTCCAAAAGCCTTAGAAATGGCTTTGTAACCCTTTCCAGACTGATAGATGTCAATGACTGTGTTTCTCATCTTTTCTTGAATTTCTTTAGATCGCAGCATGATTTGTTGCTTTTTGGGATCTTTTAGCCTACTTCACTTTGTCAGACAGGTTCTATTTAAGTGATTTCTTGATTCAACAGGTCTGGCAGTAATCAGGTCTGGGTGTGGCTCATGAAATTGAACTAAAAAAATTAGATTAATCACAGTTTATTCATGATTTAACAAATGGGGGGGCAATGACTGTTTCACATAGGGCCAGGTAGGTTTGGATGGCTTTTTTCACTTGATGAATGAAATCATCCTTTAAAAATGCATTTTATATTTACTCGGGTTATCTTTGTCTCATATTAAAATTTGTTTGATGATCTGAAACATTTAATTGTGACAAATATGCAAAAAAAAAAAAAAAGAAATCAGGAAGGGGGCCAATACTTTTTCACAGCACTGTAGTTGAAGTCCTTTTATTCATATTCAAGGTTATGCCAGTGATGAAATGGCCTTTTTTTGCAGTAAATGATGTATTTTTGCTAAATCTTAGTGTTTTCCGCTGGTGCAAGTCTGGATTCCGGCACAATTTCCACTTTAACTATACCTAGAACTAAAGCGCCTACAGAAGCGCCTACAGAATTTTAATCCAACATTGTGCCGCGGCAAAAACTTGTATACTGAATGAAACAATCACTCTGATTTCAAATCCGAGGGGTTTGCTTTGGTATATAACTGGATTAAAGCAGAAATTAGATATGGTGAACAGCACCACCTAGTGACCATTTTTCCCAAAATTAGGGCTTAAAGACAGCCAAACTGTAATAAGTCCCTAAGTCGTTTTGATCATGTGAATCTATTAGATAGAAACGGTTGATTATGGGAGTATCGGGCTTTTAGCTCTCTACAACCTACAATTTGACGTGCTTAACGCGTGAAAACTGCAAAGAGTGTCATAGAGATTTCTAGTGCCCTAATAAGAACAAGGATAGACCTTTCCAAAACCATTTTCATATTCTCAATTCATATCTGGATTAAATTATAATTTGAGCCTGAAGATGGGTGTAAAATGATGTATTAGCTACTTTGAGGCCAGATATCTCAGATACCCAGCAATATGCCAAAATTTTTCTATGTAATCACTCTTCCCCAAATATTGATTGGAAAACCACATTTCCATGGGACTTTCTTAGATTAAAGTTTTATTTTTGACAGAAATCTGAATTTCCTCTATTTTCTTACCAAAATTCAGCTGGTCCCAGCCTTGTTATCCAGGGTCAACTGCAGGCCGACTGCCATTCTCTCAGAAATTGACTCTTAAACTCTGTATACAACCAGCAACATTACGATAATGCAGGTGAACTCTTAAAGTGTATATGTCAGGTTAAACACTACTCTCGTCTAATGTGTACGTAAAGCCCTCAAAATGTACATACAGTATTTCAGTATTTCTAAAACTATCTACAAATGCAGTTAAATGACACTTTTTGTCTGTTTCTGTAGTAGCTGTTTTTTTTTACGTAACCTGGTAACAACATCACGTAGGGGATTCCTGGAGGAAAGTAGCCTCTGCTTACTATGGCAAGTGATTAGGAGCATGAGGAAGTAGCAAGAAACACTGCAGAAATTTATGATGGGTCGCAACCATATAATTTCGAGCCAGTCAGGCTTGAGAGAGGGGAAGAAAATCCACTAAATACTAGCACTCAGAGACAGATTAATCCTTCAACGGAGGGGAACGAGTGGTGGGTTGGCGAGGTGTCCAGCTGGAGAGTAGCTATATAGCAACAAGCGCTTGAGCTAGTCTGCGATCAGCAGTGAAAACCATAACAACAACAACACCACCACATATTTTACAGTGTATGAATAACACTGAGTGAAGAAGCCAACGTTTTCTGTACATCTAGCTGCTGTGATAGTGTGATATGACAAATTGAACCCACTGGCATAAAATTTGTTTATTTTTGACAGGGAATGAATGGACCCTGTGCCCTGTTTAGAATGAATTCTTACACCCCGCACAAACACAATAATTCTTCATTGCAAGCAGTTGTATAGTGCAGGCTCATTGACAGTAGTACTCTGACAGGCTCTTCTCTACCTTACGTGGCGTAGGCATTGCATTATGGGAACGTTGTAAACCGCTGTTTAAAATACCTACTTTTTTGTATAATAATCCGTTTTCCGATAACCAACAACATAAAAATATGATGAATAATCTTTCAGATATTTATTACTCACAAGAAAATAGTACAAAATCTTTGGAAAATTAACCTGACATTATACACTTTAACCTGTTTCCGATTAAGAATCGGACTATTAATTTAATTAATTTACTGAACAAATAGGCTGCGTTGTCAATAATGATTATGACATTTAGCCTTGAGTTAAAGAGGAAGGCTGCAATATGAGTTTGCGTTGATGGCAATTAATTGAATTTTATTTATTTATTTATTTATTTTTTAATAATTTGGCATCTCCAATCACACCCGAATCTGGAATGTCCAACTGGGGCTGGGCAAACCTGTCAGCTGCCCTGATTAACGGATACAAATCATTCTGCATTTATTTGTGCATTGCGTTTTAGGAATTGTATTTGCTTTTGAATACTTATACAACTGTTTTAATCCCATATGTCACATCAAATATTATATGATGGTAATTATGTATCATTTTGATCAGCCGCTCACATGGTGTCACTGCAGGACATGCATGCCAGTTTGAAAATCTCAGTTTTTGACTTCTTTAACCTGTGGATTTATGTTGGCGCACATACTATACTGCTCACGAAAATACAGGGACATTATGGTTATGTCAAATATAAAATAAAATACCGAAGAATGAACATTAAATGTACCATTTATTCTTCTTTCTGAACATTTCATTGAGCCAACTGAAAAAAAAAAATCAAGCGTTAACAAGCAGTCTACCAGTCCGTAGCGAGCGAGTAATGGAGTACCCATACCCTGATGAAAACACGAAGGTGGGTGATTGGGCTCAATATCGAGTGCGACCACCTCCAGCATCAATCACCACCTGACAACGACTTCTCATACTGTTCACAAGTCTCCTTAAGCGATCCTTAGAGAAGTTTTGCCACTCCTCTTGCAGCATCACCTGGAGCTCTTGCATGTTTGTTGGAGACTGAGGGTGATCCTGAATGCATCTTTTTCATTGGTCCCAGAGGTGCTCGCTGGGAATCAAGTCTGGAGAATGTGCACACCACTCTACATCAGGAACTTCAGCCCTCTGGATGCGCTCAGTGACTATTCTCGCTCGGCACACTCTGGCATTGTCATCCATGAACAGGAGATTAGAGCGGTGAAGGTGATGTAAAGGCACAATAATTGGTTTAATTATTGTTATCAAATAGCACTAGCCAGTAATTCGCCCATTAATGATGATTTAATTGGTTTTAAAGTCACTAGACATGCCTGCCCACTCCATAACACCACCACCTCCATGTCATTCATGTTGAGCAACTTGATATCAGCGTAACGCTCACCCCTCCATCTCTAAACGCACCTTTGACCATCTGATCTGAACAAGTTTAACTTGCTTTCATCAGTAGAGAGCACTGATGACCACTGACGACGTGCCCAGTTGACATGTTGCCATGCCGACTACAGCCATTCCCTGCGATGTCGGTTTGTCAGGGGTTCAGCCGGCAACGGACGTCTGACATTCAACCCAAGCTGGTGAGGGAGGTTTCGAATAGTTTGTCTGGACACCCTGAGTTGCCTGATCTCTCTGAGATGCATCTGCAGTTGTGTGGCATTGACAATTTGGTGATGTAAGGTATTAGTACGAATGTACCGGTCACCTTGGCGGGTTGTTAGAACTTGTTACATGACGACGCCCTCTGCCCTGTCTTTCCTGAACACTGCCAGTCCGTCTAAAGCCTGTAATGAGTCGAGAGATGGCACTCTGACTTACAGCAAGCTCTGCAGCTACCTCAACTTGACAACATCCTGTTTGGAGTCTGGCCAATGCTTGGAGGCGCTGCTCCACAGTAAGATGTCTCCAGTTTGGCATTTCAACACAAATCACTGCGTTGTTATCACAGTTGCTGCCTGTCTCTGACTAAGAAAAAGCTCTATGACCATTTTTATAGGAATAACCTTATCCCTGAGTTTTACTCAACTACACCCAACACAACACTGAGTACTGCTGAAAAACAAATAATCTTGTGCATTCACAGTTGATTAATTCTGAGAGCAATACGAATAAGGTATCTATCACGGAGAGCTTTAAGGAGTGCCACATACACTTGTTGCAAAATTTTGGGTACCTTTACAATATCCCTATATTTTTGTGAGCAGTATATAACGTCACATCTGATTTAACTGTGAGTGCATTATCCTTTTAACGAGTAAGATCACAAATATGTATTTAGAATGTACTACAATGCTGATGGAACAATCACTACTGATAACTCAAAGCAAATGTGTTCTGGAACACTGACTTTGAATATTGACATAACATTTTAGAAATGTCTACTCTTCAAACAGAAAGAGCGCTTGAAAAGTGTGGAATTTGGGAGAGAAAAAAATACAATACAATATACTCTTCAAATGGTTAAACCAATAATATTATTCTTACCCTTAAGTAACACTAAACAGGTGCTACATAATGATAATGACTAATCGAACATTGACATGAAATGCAAATATTCCAAACTCAATGGGATCTATAAAAGAGAGCAAAGTATGATAATTATAAATATTGGGTGCTGTGTGATGAATGACCCTATCTTTACAAGGTCTGTCAACGAAAGTTTGGCAGGTGAACGATAAACTAAAACCTATGTAAATAATAATTCGGACAAAAAAAGTCTGTATTTCAGTCATAGACATGGTAACGTCTTACCTATCTTTTCAGGTGGGAACTTTTCACCTTCAGCACTAGTCAGCACATTATGGAGGCAGGTTTGCTGGTTGGCTATAGCCGTAGGCACCCAGGTAGGAAATCTCCATTTACCAAAATACTCTGGTATGGTATAAACTAGGTCTTTCTTTTGAAAGTCTACATAGAATATCTCTTCGCCATCCAGCTGCAGCTCATCTTCTGTATCAGTGTCATTGGTGTGACATCCAATAACATTAATGTCAACATGAGCTAGGGACATGGACAAGAGAGAAATAAGATAAAATAAGTCTTGCGTTTTCATAGATTATTTCATATGGCATGACAATTTATTTTCTTGACTACTTACTGATTTACTCATTTATTTACTAACATACAGTACATTCACAGACTTAGGACCCTTGATGGCATCCAACTGTTTATCCTTATGGGCTCTATCCATTTTTTTTTTTTTTTTTTAATTACTCTTAATGTTGTTCAAAGGTATAATAAACATCATGACACCAATTTTGCATTATGAATCTTATCAATATCTGTCTCAATATGATCCAAACTTTAATTTTCATTTTTTGGGGTTAAACCACTCTTCCCATGCATTCCACATATAAAATATGGGATGTCTCTCAATTTCCTGATGCGCAATTGTGATAACACATCTATCTTGCTCTTAGTGCCTTAATCAAGATTTTCAATTTTTAAATAATCAATTCTGTACCGTTGACAAGATCTTTGCACTCTCATCAACCTTTATTTCATGGTAAAAGCTCTCATACTTATGAAGGACCATTTTATGCATTTGTATACAAATTAATTTCCTCCTGTTTTGATAACTGCAGAGCCATTTTTTTAGCCTCTGTCTAAACATCATAAACATCTACTCACTCTAAGGTGTCTGGAACTCAGCTACTTGGGTAACCACTCACATTTGCACTGAGACATACACATTAACTCTAAGAGAAATCTTCTCCCATCACTGCCATCTTCTGTAAACTGTTTTGCTCCCTATCACATCACACATGTACTACAAACTGCTCATCATGCTCAAAGCTCTTCATGATTGTGTGCCACCATCTCCTCTCCAAATGACCCCGTCTTTATATTCCTTCATGTCTCAAGTAATCTAACAATGGTTTGCAGACTATCCATTACAATTGGCTATTGCCAACTGGCATTTCCAGCACAACCTCATATTCATAACCTCATATCCACAGAACATTCACACTATCATTGATCATTCTAAATTGTCACATTTTCAGTTCAAATTCTTTGTTTGTTTGTTTATTTATTAACTTTACTCCAAAGGAATTGTATTTACTACAGTCCAAAGCGTTTCAGCTTTTCCACATAATATGAAGACTTTGAACTCAAAGTCAAGGTGCTCTGAACAAGAACAATACAAAAAAAAAAAAAACAGGCAGTTGATATTACCATATCTTTTTTCAACGGGGTATGGTTATATAGAAACTTCACAGGTAAATGTTGACTCAACTTTCTTGTTTCTTAGTCCCGTATTTTTGCCACCTGTACTTCATGGTTTGTGTCCCAGGTAGTTTTATGAGTGAAATCATGAAAGAATAATTTCAATTAAAAAAATAAATGCTTGCACTTACCCTCTACCTTAACAAGGACGCAGACTGCTCCCAGCAGCACAGCTATAAAAACAAGATGGTTCATATTAAACTTCATCTTAAACTTCAGAGGGTACAGACTGGGTCTAGTCAGGTGCTGTCTCTTTGGTGAATATGTAGCAGCTTGTGTGCGCACAAGGTAGGATATCTGTGAAGTTCATCTATTGCCTGTCCCAAGCAAGCTCTTTCACTGTTCAGCCAATCAAATAAAAATGTTACCTTGCTTTCACATCAGTTGCCAGGGAAGCTAATTTATTACTTCGCATTTGAACATTGTCATTTTCAGTTTTTCTGCAATGTGTTGTAGTTATTGCAAAATATGAATAATTACTTTGTAATGAAAAGACCCTAAAGCAATCTATCAATCTGTGAAAAAATAGTAGCTACATAATATTATTCCATGATTAGAATTTCCCCGTTTTTGGAAGAGAAACTAGAAGACCATGACATTTTTTACTAAATTTTGGCTGAATTTTGTCATTTCATTTGTTTTCACAACAGTTCAACAGTGGTCACCCCACATGCAAAGCTGCAAAGCTATGAAGATCATCCTGAATTTTGGCACCTTAATGGAAATACATTTTCAGAACCATCAGTTTTACAATACACGTGCGGTCAGCTTTTCATTGTAGACCCATGATGTGAATGGAAGAAAGTATAATGTAATCCTTCCAAAAAAAAAAAGAAAGAACTTGCATTATCTACTGCCAGGAAAATATGTTTCCTCAGTACAGAGAGCACTACAGGACTGCAATATGAGGTACAGCATTGCCACCTAGAGGCATCATGTTATTGGGTTTATTGGTGCTGTTACGATGGCTAAAAACACTGGCAGATGGTATAAACTGGGTGGCACCGGTGTCAGTTATTTTTAAACAAGGTTTCACAGAGCACAGCGTTTTCCTGAAACATAACACTATCTGCGTATGACTTGTAAGAACCAGTTCTAAACAGAGACACAACCTATTTTGTGTGTGGGTGCTGAGAAACCTGGCCAAAAATTTAAAAGTGTGTTACATCTCGTACTCCTGTGAATTTGTGATTCCACTGAGATTCTGGCCATTCTGGTGATGGGCTTCTTTGATAAATAAATGAAAGGTTTGACGGTAAAATGAGAAAAACAATGAAATTTGATTTCAAAAGAATAAAATTTTCTATAGAACTGGATATGTGTACTCCTACTCTATGTGTCCCAGTTAATTCAGCGCACATTTTGATGAAAATGTTATCCCAAAAAATGTTCAGTTTTTATTGTTGTATTTCATTTTTTGTATAATGCGATATATCCAGGCCCATTTTTTTTTTTTTTACACCAAGTAATCTGCGTGTAAATGTCTGGTATAAAACCGAACAAGCAAGCCGCCATGTTCGTTCAGCAAGAAAAGAATTCCTATGTCACTCGGGCTGGTAGCTCACATCAATCGGGTTTGGATCGCCTGTTTCATTGGAAAACCCAACAGCCGTGCAACCTGTTTCCATGAACTTTTCCTGATTGACAATCAATCAATTTTATCTTTTTTTTTTTTTACACCAAACAATTAAGACCTAGCCTAGGTTATGTGTGGCCTGTAATGATTCAGATAGTGATAGCGACAAAAAGATTCATTTACGTCTATGCTTTGATTCGAGACTGCAAGGATGGAAATCTTAATAATTAGGCTACTAAGAAAAAAAATCTCAACTCTCTTGGTAATTCCGTGTATCGTTTTGACCTTTTGTTTATCAGATTATGAAAGAGGACTAAAAATAAACTCCCTATATATTTTGTTTGAATGGCATTATGTATGTATTTAAGGGGGAAACATTATCGTGAACATATTGACCACGCATTGAACGCGGTTTTGATAGGTTATGATATTTGCTAATGGCATTGCATTAGCTTCCTCTAAGCAAATATGAAAAAAATTGCTGTCTCGTAGGCATTTTAAGTTCGATGCACTGAGCAATAATGTCATGGATGAAATTGGCACGCCATTCTGCTGTTAAGTATTGTAAATTAGTTCATTAATCCTCTGATTGCTAATCACGCAAAGTAATTAGGAGGTATCGTTTGTTTAACAGTAAGGATTCAGCCCCCGTTTACATGTACATGGTTATTTTGACAATCGAAGACATTTCCCTGCATTTGTGCCCTTCGTTTACATGCAAACGGAGAATTCGCCTCTGATGACTCTTTCTAAAAACTCCGACCAGAGAGGAGTTTTTGGAAAACTTTGGTTGCAAGTTTGCATGTAAACTGAGAAAAACTGAGTTTTAGGCAGCCAACCTCACAGTATACGCCAGAACTTGCATCTGCGCCAAAAGTGCGACCTATGTTTACATTTTCATTTGGATGTGGTGATCATGGATGATCTTGATTCATTTCTGTTATTGCTATTTTCGGGATTCTGGCTGGCTAACGTGGGCTTGAGCTTCTCGTTACACTGCCACCTACAGGTTTGGCATGCTCTTGACAGCATGTATACACGGGTATGTGAAAACAAAAACTTCTAAAAACTGATACGTGTGCATGATATTATTTTTGAAAACGAAGACGGTGAAATGTTCGTTTATGAAAATAGCCGGCCACGTGTAAACGGAGTGTCAGCCTCACCTAACTGAGCTCTGATGGCACGTTAATCATCTACTCATTTTTCAATGCCACGAAAACTGACGTTGAATGTGTGAGGGTTAACAGGTACGCGTTATTAATGAAAACTGGCCGCACCTGACAATGTTGAGAGTTTTTGGAGCTTGTGTAATGGTAATTTAAATGAATGATTGAAAACAGGTCATGACCAATCATTATTTTTAAGGGATGGGTTTCAGCCTCCCCATTCACCACCTGCCACTGATATATATGGGTCAGGCTCACGAAATGGGAACCAGTGGGGGGTTCAGATTGAAAAATTGTAAAAGTGGAGTAAGGCCTTAATTTTAGCTTGTTTCCTAATGTTGAGGGGTTATATTATCATGTGCAGGACACCGCGTCATAAGATTATGCATCGTTTTCGCGCAACAACTGGTCAAAGTTGGGCCTCTCAGTTCTCCGAAAACCGCTTGGTTTTTTGAGCTATATGTCCATTCTGTGCATACGCAATCTGGTGTCCCTACTCCAAATCCCTGCTGAGTAATACAACTTTCCCAATACAGACAGACCTTGGATAACTCAAAAAACATAAAATGTCAATTTTCACTGCTTGCAGTTTTATGGCCCTAACTTCAATTCTATCAATGGAATAAGTTATCAACAGTGGCAGTCCATCGGCAGAAACACACTTTTCACTGCTGACTAACCCTAACCTCTCGCAGTTTACCTCTACCAATTAGCAACAGTTGCTCAGACTAATTGGTAGAACCAATGAGAGAGAGAAAGCCTTGTTATACATTGCACTACGAAAGTAAACAGTGTTTTCTTCTGCGCATCAATGACTACGAAAAATATCAATATGTCTTTATCATTTGTGCGCTTGTGTAGCTCGTGAAACAGCATAGATTTGCATGATTAGTCTGCGAGTCTCATTGAACAATAAGCCACAAAAATCCGTTCTATGGTCTGAATGTAGTAACAGCTAAAGGGCGTTGTTAGGTACGATGCACAGCTGAGTGATGGCGAAAATAATTGCTGCGAAGTCAGCGAAAGTTTTGGATTTTTTGCATTTATGTTTCCATCCTAACAATGTTGTATCAATTATATAAATGTTGGCAATAGGCATTTATTTTTCATTATCATTTCTTATTATGGAAAATGGATTGGTCTTGGTCGTTCAGTCGATTAATTGTTTGATAGCTAATCAGGCGAACTCGAATGAGAACAGCGAGAGGACAGTCAAGCGGTAAAGGGTAAGGTTACTGAAGCCCCTCTGAACATGTGACCGCGCACTGCTGGTTATCAAACATAGTTTTTAATGTAGAAGAGTGTTATACATGTGTCCTACACCTGAAAAGTCAAAAATGTGATTGAAATTTTCCTGTTTGGCTTCCAGGCGGTGACCAGAAATCTTTCCTGATCCTGAAAACCAATAAAAGATCCAGACAGACAACATTCACCCACTTGAATACTCCTCTAAATAACTTAAATCTATTGTCCTTAACGTGCTATAGGCAAGGTTTGGGTAATTAATAGATTGCAATTTAGAAAAAATGAGCTTAAACTGCAGATAACTCAAAAAACACGGATAATTCAAAATACACAAATATCAAATCGGCACCCAAAACTGACCAAATAATGTCTTAATGACTATTTATTGTGCTAGAATTATGTATAAATGTAAGAAATCTTTTACGTACCAGTCTCTGAAGATGGTGGGTGTTTAGTCCTGGTATGAGTCCTGCCACTGCTGTTTGTATCCTATTGTTTGTATCCTATTGTAGATATAAAATAGGTTAACAGGCACACAATAATTTCAAACATACCAAAAAAGTCCAAGAATAATGATGCTTTTCATGAATAATCAAGTCTTAGGCAAAGATATGCTTATTTCCATTGAAAATAAACATCTTACATTGTAGCCCAAAATGTTTTTTGAGTTTTCTGACACTTCAGAGACACTTAAGAGAGCAAATCACACTATGAAACTGGATAAATGAGGCCAAAAACCAAACTAAAATGTACGCAAATAAAGTTGTCTAAGTGTATTAAGAGCCCCAAGATCCAACCCCAAGCAATGACGACAGACATGGTGAAAATACAGCTTTATTGAGTTATCCAGATTCAGCCACCCAGATACCACACATATCATTATTAATGAATAACACTGTTATGACTTGATAGGACATGCCCTTAACACATCTTACACAAGGCAGCAAGGATGACGAAGCATCATTCAGTTTTTTGAGTGATCGGATCGTTTTTTGCATTATCGTATCTGCTGATCCACCTTTCGGACCGCTGGCGTCATTTTCGAACCGCGCCAAAAATTTTCCTCGGTTTCAATCGACATGATACATACATTTTCACCAAAATCACCCATAATTTCTTGATTACAAGGTTTTCTGGATCATATTTTGCAAGATTTCAGACGGGATGATGCAAAAAACCTTCCTTGGTTCAGTCAAAATCAAATACAAAGTCAATCTTTCACTCTCATTCGCGTATGTCTAGCTCTTTGGTTGGGTGTGTTACGTTATGACGATTTATAATACCTGATTGTATTATTTTGCTCAGCCAGTAGTTTCTGTATACTTATGTAAGGGTAATGAATATTCATGAGTGCTTGTAAACATTATGACTAGCCTGGGAACACCATAGATTCTTCCATCTAGAAAGTTCTACTGTCTGCAAGATTCTTCAAGAGCCATCTGGAGAGTTCTATCACCTTCAGGATTCTTCTTTGTGATGTCAGTCAGGATTCTACTTTATGTCATGCAGGATTCTTCTATGACATCATACAGGAGTACAAGGCCTATGTAAAAGGAACTTGCAGCCAACGGACGGGGAAGAATAATTTCCGGTCTGCTACACCTGAAAGCTAGACCGGCTTTGCCGAGTACAATTGGACTTTGGATTACACAGACACCTCTTGGATACGGACTTTGCGGTGATCAGGATCACCACACCGAAGACATCAGATTCCAGTGGATTTTCACCATCGTCGTGGGAACAACGCAAGGACGGACAGTTTGGGCTAGTGAACAGTATTTCTATCTTCTGTCTATCTATCTTATATGTATACATTACACATATTTCATTTCAAGAGATTTCTCTATGGCACGTCTGGTCTTACGAGATCTGAATAAGGTGGTGCGGTGGGGTGCCACCTATTGGCATTACTAGTGAACCCAACATAGTGGCAAAACAAAATCAGTGTTTTCACAATGTACATAAGACATATATTCCATTTCAAGAAACTTCTCAAAGGCACGTGTCTGATTTTGTCAGATCTGACATATTGGTAACATTGCCCCCTATACTGATATATACTCAGTCAAAAAAGAAACTTCACACTCGTTTGGAGGTCGATAAGTTGAACATACAAGAAAAGTGGTTTTAAATAATGATTTAATTCCATTCTGTACCCATTAAGGACGGTGTATCATAAAAATCATGTTCATAATGTAACCAGTTCCACCGGAAATGCTACGGAAATGTAAGTGAGTAAAAATGGTAAGTTACAACTTGATGAAAGCATGTCAATAGCGCGTATGCCCTCCATGAGCGTTCACAACTGCAACGCAACGTCTCCTCATGGATTGAATGGTGCGTCTGAACACAGCTTGGGGGATGCGTCGCCATAATTGAACCAACATGGCACCAAGTTCCTGCAAATTCTGTGGAGGGTTCCTTACTTGACGGAGTCTTCTGCCCAACACATCCCATACATGTTCTATGGGATTAAGGTCGGGAGACCTTGAGGGCCACTCCATGACATTGATGCCAGCATTCCTAAGAAAATTCCGCATTAAATTGGCCGTATGAGGTCTGGCATTATCGTGTTGGAATGTCAGACCTGGGCCATGAGCTGCCATGAATGGCAAAAAGCTCTGGAATGAGCACTTGATCTCTGTATCCTGCAGCAGTTAGGTTTCCTTGAGCGACCATCAGTCGGGAACGGCAGGACCATTAAAGGCACCCCAAACCATAACACTACCGCTCCCAAACGGTCCACTTCCTGCACACAACACTGGGCGTTGCGTTCACCGCGTCTCCTCCAAACTCTAACTCTCCCATCAGCGAAGTGCAAAGTGAATCTGGATTCGTCACTAAAACGACCCTATTCCAATCACGCTGAGTCCATCTCAGATGTCGTTGTGCCCAGAGAAGCCGTTGACATCGGTGTAACTGGGTTAAAATTGGTCCACGATATGGCCGGCGTGCATGGAGACGAGCAGTGCGCAGGCGATTACGTATGGTTTGGGCAGTCACACGACCTCTAAACAATTCATTTCTAGTGGGCGTTGCAGTGAGAAATCGACACGCAAATGACGTAAGACGATTTGTCGGTCTTCTGCTTGTGTCGATACACGTGGTCTACCCGAACGAGGTGGGTCTGCTGTGGTGCCAGTTTGTTGGAGGCGTGTCCGAAGATCATGGATAGTCCGTCGACTGCATCCCATAACCCTGGCAACGTCAGTGACCGGCGTTCCGTATTCAGCATGCCAATGGCACGTTCACGTTGAATGTTTGACAGTCGTGGCATTGCAAATCAACGGATAATTGACTGTAAGAACTTGTTTTTCCGAGATGTCACTCTACCGTGCTAGCGTGGGCTCAATTGCGTGTCTCATAAGGTCACGTGACTAGGGAACACGAGGAAACATGCTTTCACCTTGATGTATGCTCGCACGTGCTGCATGCTTGTGCACGTCCGGAGTTGCTGTGTGTCATGATGTCTTTGACAACGCATTTACCCCTAATAATAATAATAATATCTCTTGTATTAAGTTTCAAGAAAATATTTAGAAATTTATGAGTGTGAAGTTTCTTTTTTGACTGAGTATATATTTTTGAACATTCGTCCCCTTATATCCAGACATTGGCAAAGAGTGCTATAAAACTTCCTTTCACATGTTAATGTCATGTGAGAGTGGATTTATTTAGGTTTTATCCACTCTGACAATGTTTGTTCTGCAAGCATGGTCATAACATGCTTTTATTTCTCTGAGTTTACCTTATTTCTTATTTCTGAATAAATCGTTATGCTAACGGCGTTATTTCTGCTACTCGGCTAATCGGCATTCCCTTGGAAGCAGAGTGCCCTGCACAGGTGCCTGATTACCTGGATAATTCGATTGCTGATCAGTTGCACCTGTGGGAAGTCTATTTAAAGGTTGCTAACAGGGCTGCTCGCTGCTTCAGAGTCATCTATACTCTCGGCGGTAACAGTCAGAGGTGTGGTCTAGGATCGCGAATCTTTCGCGGGGTAGTTTTCTAGACAGTTTTCTGACGGATATTCTTCAGTTTTAGCGGACGTTTGGTTCTGTCCGTCTTTGCTTTAGTGCGACCCGGCAGTTTCTACACGCTTGCTGCGGGCTTGCAGCTTTAGTTTCGTTTCTGTCTTTTTGTTCTAACGCAGTAGTTCCCTACGCCCGGTTACGACTGGAGTTATTCTTATGTTATTTAAGTAACCTAGCTAGGAGGATTTTCTTTTGCCATACACGGTGGTTATTTCACTCCTGTTATTCTTTCCCAATTAGTCTCTCAGGAGATCCTTGTGGCTAGCTCGCTAGCTTTTTGATTGAACTTAGTGTGCGCTTGAGATTCTCTCGCTTCCACTCCCTTTACAGTACTCTGAAGCCGTAATGGAAATCTCAGCCACTAGTTCGATGGAACAAGCTATCGCTGCCCAACAAACCGTGTTAGTTAGTCACGGAAGAGGCTTGGAGGAACTGAATAAACGACAGGTCAAACTACTTGAACGACTTCAAGTTCAAGAGGATACTATGCAGCGCCAAATGAACACACTGTCTGCTTTGTCTGAGAGTATGCAGACATTGGCGGAGACTATGACACGTCTGGTTCCACAAGCACCTACTGTTTCTCCACAAGCACCTCCCCCGCCCCCTGAAAACTTTCCCTTAGCTCCTGCGATGATCTCAGCTAGTGAACCCAAGCTACCAATGCCTCTTCGTTATGAGGAGAACCGGTAAATGCCGAAATTTTTTTGGCGCAATGCGCGATTTTCTTTAAAGCACAACCTTCTCGCTTTGCCAGTGAGGATTCACGAGTGGCGTTCATTTTGTCCTTGTTATCGGGATCTGCTCTCTCTTGGGCGGGGCCACTTATTCGATCTAATTCCCCATAGTTAACACTACTGAGAGCTTGATGAGCAATTGATATCCGTTTTTGATCATAACATTTCTGGTCAGGATGCAGCCACGCGGCTGATGCATTTTAAACAGGGAAAGAAGAGTGTGACTGAATTTTCAATCCTTTTTCGTTCATTGGCAAGTGAGACGGGCTGGGATGACAAGCCCTTAATGACGGTGTTTACTCATGCTTTATCTGAACCTGTCAAGGATGCGTTGGCCACGCTAGATCCCCCAGCTTCATTAGATTCTTTGGTTAAAATGGCCATAAGAATTGATAACAGGGTTCGTGCTAGGGAGAGGGAGAAGCAATTAGGGGCCAAGGAGAATTTTACTCAACGTCCTTTTCCTCCCTCAAAATCGTTTAATGCTCCAGTTGATTCGCTGGACGTTCTTAATCAGACTGAACCTATGCAGGTTGATGGTGCAGTGGTCCATCAGGTTCAAGCGGCCCAAGAAACGTCCAGTAATTTGCTTTTATTGCCATAAACCAGGCCACATCAAACCAAAGTGTCCTGTTCTGTTGGGAAACGGGAAGTCCCCCTAACTAAACAAGGGGAGTTAGGGGGACAGATATTCCAGCCCTTCCGCACATTTATTTTGGTTGAATTATTTTGGTCTAATCAGAGGACTACCGTTAATGCGTTTTTGGATTCTGGGGCAGTAGATTGCTTTACTGACTCTAGGTGGGCTCGGAAAAATTTTTTTACCTATAAGTTCGTTGTCTCAGAACCGGGCTATTACAGCTTTTCGATGGTCGTCCGTTGGGGCATGGTTTGGTGACTGAAGTCACTGATTTCTTGTCTATGTCCATCCAGTTGGACGGACATGTTGAAAGAATTAGATTTTTTTTGGTTGATTCTCCTTCTTTTCCCTTAGTTTTGGGCCATAGCTGGTTAGTTAAGCACAAACCTGTGATTAATTGGGGAGATCAAGACAACCCCATAAGTCAGTGGGCTCCCAGCTGCTTTGACCATTGCAGTCTACGTTCTTCTCAGGGTTTTAAGTGCCAGGAGGAGATTGAAGACATGGATAGCAATGACGGAGAAGAAAGATGGGCTTCTCATGTGTCAGAATTCTCTTATGAAGGGGACAATAGTCTAGACTGGGACGATCAATATGATTGGGAGACACCTAAGGTCGATCCAACTCGTTGCTCTAAGCCTGGGGATAGAGAGGAACAGAGAGAGAGTGAGGTTGGAGGTGGTTCGAAGATTTTTTTAGTTCTTTCTGATGAGGAATCAGAGAACGGTGACTGGGAGCTAGATTCAGATTCTAATTCCACTATTGACCTTAATGACTCGCTTTCGAATTGAACATGGGGGCTGCTTTGGAATTTTTTTACCTTCTAATGTTCCTCTGATTATTCTGATCTTGCAGAGATGTTTAGTAAAAACAAAGGGCCACCACTCTGCCACCTCATCGCGCGTATGATTGCGCCATTGATCTCCAGCCAGGAACTATTCCACCTAAGGGTGCTTTTATACTCTCTATCGATTCCTGAGAGTAGGGCAATGAGAGAGTATATTCAAGAGGCATTAGCTAATGGATTCATTAGGCCTTCCACATCACCAGCTGGAGCGGGGTTTTTTTGTCAGTAAGAAAGATGGAGGACTTAGACCTTGTATTGACTACAGGGGATTAAATAACATTACTGTAAAGAATGAATTTACCGCTACCCCTAATGAATTCAGCATTTGAGCGTCTCCAGGGAGCATCATTTTTACGAAGCTAGATCTGCGTAATGCCTACAATTTGATTAAGATTCGTGAAGGGGGACGAATGGAAAACTGCGTTCAACACCCACGATGGCCACTATGAATATTTGGTCATGCCCTTCGGGCTTGCTAATGCCCCTTCCGTTTTCCAGGCATACGTCAACGACGTCTTAAGAGAGATGTTAGAAAGGTTTGTTTTCGTCTATTTAGACGATTTTCTGATCTTTTCCCCTAATCTTTCAGACCATAAAATGCATGTTCGTCAGGTCTTGCAGGCTCTATTAAAGGCTAAACTTTTTGTTAAGGCCGAGAAATGCCTTTTTCATTCTAAGACTGTTTCCTTTCTTGGTTTCATTGTTTCTGAGGGTCAGGTTTGTATGGATCCAGCCAAAGTTTCAGCGGTTATGAATTGGCCCATTCCGCAGTCAGTCAAAGAAGTTCAGCGTTTTCTGGGATTTTCAAACTTTTATAGGCGCTTCATTAGAAATTTTAGCTCTATCGCTGCGCCCATCATTGCTTTGACTAAAAAGAATGCTCCGTCACGATTCGCTTGGTCTCCAGAGGCAGACCGATCATTTGAGGAGTTAAAAAGGAGGTTTAGCACGCAGCCCGTCCTCATCAGTCCCAACCCATCCCTCCCCTTCGTGGTGGAGGTGGATGCCTCTGAGGTTGGAGTCGGTGCCATTCTGTCACAGCGCTCGCAGCATGACAAGAAATTACATCCTTGCGCGTACTTCTCTCGGTCATTGTCTCCTGCCGAGAGAAATTATGACATTGGTGATCGGGAGTTGTTAGCGGTTAAGTTGGCGTTGGAGGAGTGGCGCCATTGGTTGGAAGGGGCAGAGCATCCATTTGTGGTTTGGACTGACCACAAAAATCTGCAGTATATCCAACAGACTAAGAGACGCAACTCGCGGCAGGTACGTTGGGCTATGTATTTTAATCGCTTTAATTTCACCCCGACTTATCGTCCAGGATCAAAAAATGGGAAACCAGACGCACTTTCCCGTATTCACGACCATACAGATACAGACCTTGCTCCCGAGCCAGTCATCCCAGAGGCTCAGATTATGGCTCCGGTTCAATGGGACATTGAGGCGATGGTGCAAAAGGCTCGGCGCCTTGATCCAGGCCCAGGGGTGGTCCACCCCATTGTCTGTTTGTGCCTGCTGGGATACGGTCCCAGGTTTTGCAGTGGGGACATGCATCCAGGTTGTCAGGACATCCCGGGGTGCACCGAACTAAAGAATTTTTGGCCAGACGCTTTTGGTGGCCTAACATGGAAAAGGATGTTAGGGAGTTTGTTGCAGCATGTTCTATTTGTGCCCGTAACAAGAACTCCCATCTTCCTCCCTCGGGATTGTTACAGCCATTACCCATCCCTAAGCGCCCTTGGAGCCACATTTCCTTAGATTTTATTACTGGCCTGCCTGCATCAGAAGGAAGACAGTGATTTTAGTTGTGGTCGACAGATTCTCTAAAAGCGGCTCATTTTGTGGCTCTGCCCAAACTGCCATCCGCAGCAGAGGCGGGCACGGCTAGTTGTGGACCATGTATTTAGATTACACGGTCTACCCCAGGACGTTGTTTCTGACCGTGGGCCTCAATTTCGCTTTCACGGTTTTGGCGAGCCTTCTGTTCTCTGCTGGCGCGTCTGTTGGTCTCTCTTGGGGTTCCACCCCGAGTCCAACGGACAGACTGAAAGGACCTACCAGACACTTGAGAATACTCTTCGGTGCCTGGCCTCCTCTAACCCAACTACGTGGAGCAGCAGACTTGCTTGGGCGAATATGCGACAACGGTCTGCGTAACGCATCCACTGGTCTCTCTCCATTTGAGGCTCAATTCGATATTCGCCCCTCTGTTCCCTGATATTGATAGGAACATGGAGGTGCCATCGGCTGAATCCCATATCCGATGGTGCAGAAGAACTTGGAGAAGGGTTCGGGCCTCTCTTTTGCGTGCTTCGGCCCAACAGAAAAAGATGGCTGATAGACATCGCCGTTTAGCACCTTCTTACAAGGTGGGCCAGCGGGTATGGCTTTCGACAAGAGACCTTCCTTTGAGAGTGGAGTCCCGTAAACTCGCTCCCCGTTTTGTTGGGCCGTTTAAAATCATTCGGAAGATCAATCCCGTCACGGTTCAGTTGCTACTCCCTCGGTCTATGAGGATCCACCCAACATTTCATGTCTCACGGCTGAAGCCAGTACATACTAGCACACTGGCTCCTGCAGACAAACCACCGCCACCGCCACGACTCATTGGGGGTGGTCCGGCATACACAGTACGGCGCATTCTTGCAGAGAGACGGGTGGGAAGAGGGGTTCAGTTCCTCGTTGACTGGGAGGGTTATGGGCCAGAGGAACGAAGCTGGGTTCCCTGTAGAGATATTTTGGATCCTAAACTTATCTCTGACTTTCGCAGACGTGGTTCCGAGGGAACGTCTGGGGCCGTTCCTTAAATGGGGGGGTCCTGTCATGTGAGAGTGGATTTATTTAGGTTTTATCCACTCTGACAATGTTTGTTCTGCAAGCATGGTCATAACATGCTTTTATTTCTCTGAGTTTACCTTATTTCTTATTTCTGAATCGTCGTTATGCTAACGACGTTATTTCTGCTACTCGGCTAATCGGCATTCCCCTTGGAAGCAGAGTGCCCTGCACAGGTGCCTGATTACCTGGATAATTCGATTGCTGATCAGTTGCACCTGTGGGAAGTCTATTTAAAGGTTGCTAACAGGGCTGCTCGCTGCTTCAGAGTCATCTATACTCTCGGCCGGTAACAGTCAGAGGTGTGGTCCAGGATACGCGAATCTTTCGCGGGGTAGTTTTCTAGACAGTTTTCTGACAGATATTCTTCAGTTTTAGCGGACGTTTGGTTCTGTCCGTCTTTGCTTTAGTGCCGGGCTTTGGCAGTTTCTACACGCTTGCTGCGGAGCTTGCAGCTTTAGTTTCGTTTCTGTCTTTTGTTCTAACGCAGTAGTTCCTACGCTCCGGTTACGACTGGAGTTATTCTTATGTTATTTCGTAACCTAGCTAGGAGGATTTTCTTTTGCCACACACGGTGGTTATTTCACTCCTGTTATTCTTTCCCAATTAGTCTCTCAGGAGATCCTTGTGGCTAGTTCGCTAGCTTTTTGATTGAACTTAGTGTGCACTTGAGATTCTCTCGCTTCCACTCCCTTTACAGTTAAAATATACTGAAAGGGATGGAGACTCAATTTCAAGGCTCTATCTTCTTGGTGAACATTTTTCTTGGCCCCTGAATATCACTGCAAACAGGCGAATTGGAGATTTTTTCAAAATGTCCGTAGCCACTGCTCCAAGCTGGAGCATAGTGCTGAAGATGTTTCTAGTGTCCTTTGTTTAGCCCAAAGGAAGGTTCAAATTAATGGTCTACCCATCCCCACAGATGTCTGGTTATTAATGTTAATCCACTGTACAAACAGCAAATAAAGTGGCCAGCACCCAACTTTGGGAGCAAATATCTCGAAAAACCAAGAAAGTGCCTGACTAAATACCTCAAAATTTTTCTCACCTTTAATGTCTGAAAACAAGACAGGTAAGATGAATTTGGCACTGGTCTGGTTTAAAAATTAAAATAAGCCTGAATTTGTAAAACTATTTTTTCCCGTTGTGCGCAGATTTCTTGTCATTGCACGTATAACCAACATGATCACCAGGTGGAACTTTCACATTTTAAAAATTTGGGTATCCCAGTATCAAATACAATCATAACTTCTTTGGCATATTGAAGCAGTTATTCACAATATTGCTTCAAAAATGGGTATTTTTCCTCAAAAATGCTCAATTTGGTACCTAACTTGCTCACTTCCAGGTGGCACTGTAGCCATATCGATAAAAATTGTGAATTAGAACTCCGGGATTTTCTGTTACACATATAAAGGCACCATTCTGCCAAATTTCATGCAATTCTGAGATGTAACTCCACTAAGTATCTCAAAAGTGCCATTCTCTCAGAATATGGCTCTTAAAAAGCCTTCACTGGTTAACTATCTTTTGCTTTCATTGTGAAATTAAACTGAAATGCCTTTGCAGATGATAGTGACCACCAGCTGATGGTCACAAGTGTGGCCCGGCTCTGTCCATGACTCCCGCATTTTCCAGGAGCCATCACTGGTTTGAGCAAGGTATAACAAATATACACAATTAATTCTATTGCTTGTTTAATTGTGGCACTGATCAAGTATTTCTTTTCCCTTTATTAAAAGGCCTCACAGGTGGACTGCTGGCGGGGGACAGATACCCCTGCACACAGTACTTGATGACACCATATCCTGACCCACAAACACCACCAGAGAGGCGCTTCAATGTGGCCCTAAGCAAGTGCCAGAGCCATTGATATTCTCAGAGTTACGACACTCCCATTGACTCTCGTGTACAAAAAATGGCGGCGCAATCTTCCGGGTCTAGGATCTTCCAATAGTTCCAAAAGAGGATTCTCGCAGCTTCGGACCAATTCACTTCCATTGAGACAACATCGACTGTAAGAAATAAAATATTGAAGTCTTATGATTCACGAACTGTATATATCATATCAGTGGTCATGTATCATTTATAATCTCCAATTGTGTATGTTCGGCACGACGATATATATATATATTTTAAGTCTGAAGAAGTTGTGATGATTTAAGCTCATGTCCTTTGCTTCGTAGTTAATCTTGGTCAGCTGTGGGAATTCAGTCATGAACTCTATGGAGTTTCTATTTCTCACAAAACCGATATAAATCACGACGGTAAATGATGGGATGAGGTGCCTATGACTGGTTTCGGTAAAGTTTTTATTTTTTTATTTTAAAGTTAGCTTTGACAATTTTGACATGCTCTTACCTAGCCTAGCTTGATCCGCTGTTTTAAGTTTTATCACGAAAGATGGCGGAGTTTCTAACTCAGTTTACCTCTCAAGAACCATTTCGGATGAAAACCACTTGTTATTCATAAAATTGGATGAAACCACAAGTTGGGACGTTGACGACCTAAGTGTCACCCATCATGTTTTAGCTAGCTATTATGAAATTGCATCTGTCAATTTGCATTTATCATGCCAGGTGCTGTTAGCTTTCTAGCGATCTTGCTGTAGTCAGCTAGTTGTATTATATGCCATGTTGTATTTCGCAAAAAGATCTTTTTAAATGATTTACTCTTGAGGAGATGTGGTGGCTGTGGTTAGTCTTAATTACTTTTCTGTGCTCATTTATTGTGCCATGTAGGCTTACCGTTAATTTACCGTTAATACGGGCAGAGGCTGTTTTTGGCGATGGAGGTTATAGGGTTCGTGGGAGGTTCTGAGATGTCTAAACTTTGCAAATCATACATTTATTTTAATCCCAAATTAAATGTAAAACTCCTTTTTAAAATAATGCAATGATTTTGTTAACTTTTGCAATTGCATGAGTGTCTTACATGTCAATTATGGGAGACTTTGAAAAGTTCTTAAATTTAACTCACTGAAAACCGGCAGGTACCCTGTGCTGCTGGCAGTGGTGGAGGCAGGCGCTGGCGGAGGCGGGCAGAGGCTGCTGTTGGCGATGAGGGCTACAGGATTTGTGGGAAGTTGTGAGATGTCTAAAATTTGCAAACCTCTTCCAACATTTCTGGCCCTTGTATTTGTAATGTCCCCAACCCCTTTATTTAATTATTTGTAATTCCACAAATGTTCGTGCCTCACAGTATCGTTCTTGTTCCAAGAGTTTTCTCATCTGTTCTATTCTGTACATTCCTGTTAAATCCATTTAGTTGTTATATTTCTATTCACAACCCTGTTCTGCCCTGTTCTGAAAACACACATGCGCGCGCGCGCGCACACGCACGCACGCACACGCACACACACACACTTAGTAGTTCCACACATTGAGAAGGTTTATTAATTTGACACTGATCACCCCCACTCCCACATTAGAACCCACCACCACCCTGCCACAATTCTATGTACAACGTTGTATATCTTTTGTTCTTTGTTGTTCAAGGTTCACTCATGGTTCACTCACTCACACTTGCACCCCTCCTTGCTTAATTTATTTATCAACTTCAATTTCTGTGCCGTCCTGTTGTACACTGTTCGATAAAAATCTATTTGTTGAAAACCTTTCCTTGCATCAGTCATCGTACTTAATCTCATTCAGTCGCCTGGTCTCACCAGCTGTAGGTTACACGAGTTTCGTTCATTTTATCTAAACATTACAATTGAGAGTACCAAGGGCTCTGAAATGAGCCTGGTGGTGCACCTTTGCTTTAAGGAAGAACTGGCGTGACATTGAATGATATAACAGGTCAGCAGAACTTTAACATGGTAAGTTATGGGTAAATCCAGAAGATAAAGGCAGACCCTGGTAATCCAATAATGTAACTTAATAAAGCTAAAATATGTTAAATTATCCATCCCATGACAGTGTAAATACAGGGTTAAATTTACTTAGAAATTATAGCAGATCAACGGTACATATAAGTACTAGCTGACTGATGCTAACATGAATCTTTCCCTCCAAAAGCTATGACATGATCTTAGTAGTAAAAGCATGACCTCTAACATGTATGTAAATAATGTAATTCATTAAGAGAAATACGTGTGCGGCAATTGTGTAAGGTTTAATGTAATATTTAACCTTCAGTAACGCAATTGCTGCTGTCTGTCCCATAGGAGATAATGACAGCGCGGCGTTTGTTTGGAACTATAGCGCTTCCCCACAAACCACGTGACCACACTAACAATGAAGTCAATGGGTGGCGCCACTCTGAGTTTTCTACCGCTCTGGCAAATGCCAGGCCAGGATTGAGATGACCTTTGGGGTTATCAAGTCACACTTCAACTGGCTCCATGAACTGAGGGTGTCCCCCAAGAGAGCCTGCCAGACCATTACAGCTTGTGTGGTGCTCCACAATATCGCCACAATCCAAAAGGAGAGAGCCTCTCACGTACCACTGGTAGCACCTGATGTAGTGGACCCGATTACTGTAGATCATGTTGTGTCTTCCCAAATCAAAAGTTTTCATATTTTCGAGGTTCCCTTGTCCGTAAATAATGGGAGAGAGACAAAATCCTCAGAAGTTATCAAATTTTATTCCAGCCTTGAATCGTCCAATAATCCAAACTCGGTGAGTAGTCCTTGCGCAAGGAGTATGACCCCAATGATCCCAAATGGCAATATTTATGAAAAAAAAAAAAAAACTGATCAAACTTTAATCCAATCACATTACATTGGTGATCTCTGAAGCTTTTTCTTTCCCCTATTGGTTGGCAAGCTCTCTGTGGGATTCTCTGGAAAATATTGGTGGCGCACAGAAGTATTGTTCCCATGAAAAAAAGGAAGGATAATACATTAAAAAAAGAGAAAAATACATTATAAAGGGATAGGATACAAATAGATACATAAATGATTCAACTGATTGTGTTTTCAGTAATAACTAATGATTTTACTGAACCAATATTGATCAAAGCTACAGAAATCAAATACATTTAAATGTCTCATCTGACTATGTTTTCAAATCAACTGAACAGAATAGATACTAATCAAAGCTACAGAAGCCAACTGCTTATGTGTGCGTGAACTGCTCATCCGTGTGTGTGTGTGTGTGTGTGTTACTGCTGCTTACATATTATGGTTACTGATTATGATTATTTATTATGGTTATTAATTATGGTCATTGATTAACTGATGAATATGATGAGAAATATTGAAATATAATCCTCAACATTCCTCCCGTTGAGGCCATCCCAATCATGGGCTCACATCAATCATGGTTGAATAATGGCACAGCATTGTCTACCCATGGTCTACGACCCCCCTACTTCACACAAGTGAATTTCTTATGAGTCCGAACATAAAATATGGCTCGTTGGTCCTTTCTGACTACAAAGACTTTGGGTAAAAACAGTCCATCTTGTACGTCAGCATGTGAACTCTAGTTGTTTTCCTGTCAGAGTTTCTTGAGGCCTCCCATTGCTGTGGTAAATGTTCCTTCAGGAGAGGTGTTGTTTGGTCTGTCCCACTTGTATCCTGTCATTTTGCTTATTGCAGGTAATCAGTCCAAAGTTTGTGCAACGTCCAAGTCCATATTCAATATTGATTTGCGATTTTTCCATCTGATTGTTTTGGTAAATGAGCTTTCATGACCGGAACAACTGTCACAGCATATTCATTGAAAACTTCAGGGAGGCTCCAGGAAGGAGCGGGCTTTGACCAGCTGGTACTCTAGACTGCCACCCGCCCGTCACTGGGGTGAGACAATGAAATACAAACACAAGCACAGACATGGGCACATGCAGATCCACTATGCACTCGGCACATACTGATCGAGGGCTACTGAAACCTGCATCATTTATTATTAGATGTATCAGATTTTATGATATTTACTTTTGCTGCAAAGAATGTGCAGACAATTTGGAGTCAGAACATTTCAAGAACAGTTTCATCCAGGCAGGCCTTCCCAAGGCCTTACATCTAAAATGCCATGTCAGCGCCATGCAATAGCCAATAATAATTATCTCCCAAAATACTTCTATTTCATCAATAACCTGGGAGTCGACTCAACCCTGCCTTATGGTACTGTCACACCTTGACGATTTAGCCAGCGTATGCCGACGTATCAAAATTTTGGCAAATACGCTGGCGTGCATCGAATACGTTATGGGTAAGTTTTGTATAAGTTAAGAGCGCTCTGAAGCACGCTGGCATACGTCGTAGTATGGCGAGGACGTCCAAAAATTTTGTGCATGCACAAAATTTTCGACGCATGCCAGCATATGGCTCATACGCCCTGCATATGCGGGCCATAAGTTGTAGGTAAGTTATGCGATCGTCGACACACGTTCACGCACGTTACTTGTAAGTTACTCATAAGCCGAAATACGTCGAGATAATGTCTAAGGTACCCAAAACCAATTTCTAACCTATGAGTAACGTGCTTTGAATCTATGTGTAACTTATATCGAACTTATCTGCAACACATATTGACATATGTAGACGTATTTGATGTGTTGATTTGATGTTGATACTGCAATGTCTAGTGTGGTTATGATTTGAATCGTCGAGTGGCAGCCTTTTTATAGGCTATGACACGTGATCGTCAGCAGTATGCTGCCGCGTGCTGTGCATAAGTTAGACTATCGTTGGGCATAAGTTGTGAACGCTGGCAACACGTAAGCATTCATTGGTATAAGTTATCTATAAGTAATCGAAATGTTCTATATAAGTTACTAATATGTTATGTATAAGTCCAACTCATTATGAATATGCTATGTATACGCCCAAAATTGAAAAAAAACATTGTTAGTTCAGTGTATGCGAGCATTTTAGAGAAATTTTGATACATCGGCATACACTCGTTAAATTGTCATGGTGTGACAGTACCATGAGGTTATCTCCTTTATAGGAGATTTTACCCGTCTCTGGAGTGAGTCACAACACACACTCAGGTGTTCAGCATTGATGTTGGTACTGTGGGGGGGAACGGTTTCCTCACCCCTCAAAATGGGATAGTTATGAAATGATTCCAGTTGAACTGGGGCTATTGCAGTGGCTTTGAGGGAATACTAGATGAAACAGTTAAAGTTACAACTCATCAATACAGATAAGCAAGAGATTCACGCTTAGATCCTTCAAACCTCATGCAAGTATGGTTCTGATGCCAGCAATTCATTTTTGTCCTCTGGGGGGGACATGGCACTCAGTCCTTTATTTTAAATACAATGCATGTAGCCTGTATGAGTCCTAATGTAGTGCGAAGAGTACATCCTGGGCTTTCCGATGATGTCACACATAAAGAGGTGTGGCCAACAGATCTCTGTTGTTCTGTCTTTGCAAAATGGGGGGAATCACAGTAAGCACCTTCTATGGTTGGAGGGGAGGTAAATGATCAAATTTATACTAATAGCACGTTTGTATTGTTGACACTGCTTTTGTTTTCTATGTATGGAGGCCTTAACTACATTATTACAAAGATTTCAGAGATGTATGTTAATTTTAAACCTTTTAAAATATACTTTTTAGTCCATGTTCTTTGTAGGGGACAGTGAGACTTGCTTCCACTAATTTTCAGCCATTTTTCATATTTAAGGAAAAAGAGCACTGAGTGAGGCAGAAAGGATTCTGATGAGAATCATTGAGGGATAGTCAGATATTGAGCTGTCAGGATATGAGGAGGAAGATGGCCAAGGAGCAGAGCAGGATACTGAAAGCTCAGAGGAGGACTCATCAGCTGATGATGAGGGAGAAAACGATGATACCCAACGGCCATTTTGGATTAGAAGTGACAAGTAAGCTAGGGCTCTGAAGTTTAGCTAGTTCATAAATGCAGGGTCAAAGGAGGGAAAACAGCCTATTTATTTTGTTCACATGCATGCACAGACACACACGCACACTCTCTCACACACACACACACACACACACACACACACACACACACACACACACACACACACACACACACACATACACCCATTTGATATTACATTTGTTATAAGTAGATTTAATTATGCCTCTCCTTTCTCTTCAAATAAAGTTTCAACCCTGTCCTTGAAGTGAGTACTATGGACATCAACACCCTCAACCACGAAGTCTTGAGGCCCTCTGAGTACTTCAAACAATACATAGATGACCAGATTTTTGAGGAAATATCTACCCATACCAAGCAGCAGAAAGTGCTTGTCTCTGGGAAGACCCTTAAAACCACTCCAGAGGAGGTGAAAACCTTCTTTGCAATGGCAATGTACATGTCATGTCTCAAATGCCCAAGGATCCGCATGTACTGGGCAGCAAAGACAAGGGTCCCTATCATCACCAACTCAATGACCAGGGGCAGATTCTTCAAAATCCGCCAGTCCATCAAAGTGACAGATGACTTTGCCATCTCAGATGACCACAAAAAAGAGGATGCTCTCTGGAAGGTCAGGCCTCTGTTAAACAGTGCAACAAGGCTGCTTCAATCAGCTAAGACCATTGAAGGCCTGCATAGATGAACAGATGATTCCTTTCACAGGCCAGTGTCCTGTGTGCCAGTTTGTGCCAGGCAAGCCAAATCCTACTGGCCTAAAGGTTTTTGTGCTTGCCAGTCCCAGTGGCCTGGTGCTTGATTTTGAAGTGTACAAGGGGCAAAACACTTTCAGAGATAAGCAGGTGGGCATTGGGGGGAATGCTGTGATTCGCATGGCAGAATCACTGCCAAGGGGTTCCCACCTGTACTTTGATACGCCGACCCCTGTTGATTTCCGTGACCTGGCAGGGGACATGGCCACGTTTAGTGGCAACAGTTGTTCTGTTGGGATCCCATTACATAAAGGTAAACAATCGTGCCAAATTTGGTCAGCTCTGTCTGTTTCTGCTATTTGAACACTCAAGTTGCCATTACTGTCACAGTCATAGTCACCATCTCTCTTACTACTTGTGTCAGAAGGAAAGATTTTGTCAACCAAATCAAAAATACATTTTGAATTGTACGAAAAGTAATATGTGATCACGTTATTAGTCGACTTTTTCAATTATATGGTGGTACCACCTTTTTAATTTGGTTTTGTGTCAACATTCTGAATTGGATTTCCCCAAATCTATTTCAGAAGGCAAACTTTTAAGTTGCAAACCCCCAGTTCACTCCTCAGCTTGCCAGCTTATCATTTTCACTCAAGGTTATTTTCATCTCTTCTTCGGTGGACACTCTGTGGAAAAGTTTCAAGAGAATGAGTTAGATGCATTCAACAATGAACAAAAAACTCCATCAACATCATTTTGTTGCTTTTCACTCACTTGGATCCTTTCCTGTAAAAGTTAAACAAACAGGGGAAAGGTTATTAGCCACTCAGTTTCTTTGCCATGTAGAACCACGGGTTGACACTTAGTTCCTGTTCAAAACGGGGAAAATATCTTTCATTAATCATTCATTGCATTTCTTTGGTCTGGAAAGCTTTCAGTCACATTTGTTCAATCACAATGCATCATTTGGATTAAAACTTGGAATTCATGTCACTCATTTGCTGGGGAGAGCTTGATAAATGTATAAAGAAAATTTCATATGCAAACGCATTGCTTAGACCCCCACTTTCACCCCTTCTGTTCTCTGACTTCTGCTTCTTGACCTTTTACCTATCTGTTTTCCCTTCACTTAGATCCTTCAAACCTCCCACTCCCAGGGCGCAGTTCCAGGCCAGATCCCTTTCCACAGAGATCTTCGCACAGGCTCATCCAGGTTTAGAACTCTGCCCTCTGCTTGCCGGTGTCTTCTTTTCAAAGCCCACCAATCACAGAAGCACCACTCGCCTACTAACGCATTCGCTTTTGGCTTGTGGTGGGCTGACTGTGCATTGAGCTGAATGCGGCGGCCACCCTCTCTGTGGTCTTACTGCCATCTGCGACCCGACCGGCTGGTGACCTATTCGATAGCGATCCCCGAATCCCGTAGCGGTTTCCAACCACCCAGGTGGGAACCAACGGTCTGATCCCTTCCCCACTTCGCAATGGATATAAAAACTTTGACCGTTTTCACCAGCCTCGCCTGTTCACAGAGGTCGTCTCTCACGCAGCTGTGCTAGGTGTGGGCTGTCACCCACGTACCATGTGTTGCCCTCAACTTACATGCCACAAACATGCTGACTAGACGGTACCACGGCAGTACGTCAATTCATACTTCACAGGACACAAGGCCTTCAGTCCTCTCCCCTGCACTATAGAACCTCTTTAACGTGCCCTCGGAACTTTGCAATTCTTCCGCCACCTGTTGCAGGCTAGGTTCTGGGGGCCTAATCCCTTCCCTACCCATTGACCCTAGATCCCTAGGCTGATAACCCAGACTTATTTTAAGTGTTACATGAGGTGCTGCTCCTTCCTGTCCAATAAGAAGCGCTGCTCATTGAATGTCCTGTTCCAAATCAACGTTGAGGACCTTTTTTTGTTTCCTAATTTTGGGTCCTGAGTGGGGTCGAATATCATTGTACAATGCAATTCAGTTTCTGGCCATGTAGCCTGGGGTATTTGGGCCTCTACATATTTTCCCCAGGTAATCCAAACTTGCACTTTAATTTGGTATTCTATATCCCCCAACCAATAAACATTTGCTAATTCACTTTTGTAAAATATGTATACTGTACATTCCCATTAAATCAATTCCTTCTTCTGCGCAATTCAAATTTAAACCTAAACCAAAACTGCATCCCTTCCCAGTAAACTTATTGGTGTTCTTTTACACACTACCAACGGCAATTTTGTTTCGTTACTCCCTACCCTTATAGCCACCGGTTGTGTTGTCGGGTTTAATGAAGGCTTTCCCAAGAACCATACTGTTTGTATATATTCACCCGACATAGGCAGGTGAGCAGCATGTTCTTTTTGAATACAAGTTCATGTGGCTCCTGTATCTATCATCATATGAACACTTTCACCTTCTATTTCAACACCAATTATGGGCTCCTGAGCTGGTCCATTAGTTATAAGTACATGCTGTCCTACACTGCCTGTGTTCTCTGGGAACCCCCATTCGGTCCCTTGGTAGTTTACTGGCCCCTGCATTTGAGTTTGGATCCGAGCTACTGCTGAGCCGGGACTGAAAGACTGCCACTGCTGTTGCACAATATTAGGACAGTATCTTCAGATATGGCCCTGCTGGCCACAAATCCAGCAAACTGGAGGGCCTCTCCCTGTCTGTTGGTAACTGTCCTGACCCTGAACTGTCTACCATCTTCCCTGTTCACTGTTCCCTGGCCTGCTTCCCAGTACATTTTTTACAATTTCGCCACCTCAAACTCTAATTGTTTATTTGCCTTTTATAATTCCTCCCTCCTTCTGTCTATATCCTGTATCATTTTAGTAATTTTTCTAAACTCCTGCTTTATACTTTTTCCTTTCTCTATTCATTACTTCTTCATCACTGTTTTGTTCAATTATCCCACTTACCTCCAATGTTCCACTTACTACAGGACATACAACTGGATTTTCCAAATCTGATATTACTGGATACAGGATTTTTTCAGCTGTTCTCTCTCCCTCTGTTCTTGAATATGGGGGGGCATAAGGCGGTGGGTTAAATAATTCATTCTCAGCAAACTTTTCAGATGGCTTGGACTGAGACGCAGCAGCTTTACTTTGCTTTGCAAAATGTTTATCCTGATTCCCCTTTATCTAAACAGTTCCAGAATTACCAGCTCGTTTTCTTTTTTCAACACTTTTTGCCGATTTGTCGGCCGATGCATAATTTGTTATTATACCTATAATTTTTTCACATATTGCATAATCAAATCTCCCCTCTTCTGGCCACTTTGTTACTGTTTTATTTTTGTTCTTTTTGCCCACTTATTTGACAATTTTTTTATATCATTCTCAAAGGTAGGAAGTTGGTCAACTAATTCCTCCACAGGCGTTGCCATTGTTATTTATTTATTTATTTATTTAAATTTTATTACTTCACCAAATTATCTTTCTCCACGTATTAAATTGCAATATGTCTATTTTAACAATTACACTGCTTATTATATGCTGTATTATAGACACGCTTATGCTGATTTTTCATCTTCCTTTTAGACAGATATGATGATAATAACACTTAAATAATCAACATTTAATGCATGCAATTTACTACTACTTTTAATCTGCCAAAATAGTAATGACCATTAATAATAATTTTAACACTTACTGCATGCAAATTAGGGGTTATGCTGTTATATTTTTATATTTTAGTGCACTTGTAACTAATGCTATACGCAAGAGAACCACTGTTCACATCCACTCTACACTCATTCAAAGGGCGCCATACCCCACAGTAAATTACACTTCCCCCGTCAACGTCTGTTTGGGACCCTGCAATCTTTACCTCCCGTCTGTCCTCCCATCAGACCCAATAAACAACACTTCCCGCTAATGTCCTCGCTAGACCCACTAATCTATCAGCTCCTATACCCCACTGTGCTGTGCACCCTTTAAAAAAAAATAGGACCAAGGGTTCTGTAGCTTACCAGCAAGCAATCTTATAGTGATGATACAAGTTATGACAATTTCATGAGAAGTTTGACCTTCGAATTATTGAAGGTCAATATCAAGGTCGATAAATGAAAGTTCACATACATTTATAAGTCCCCCTGAAATACCTAATCCTAAACTCTGAAGCAGTTTTGGTGATACAAGTAATTGAAAATTCAATATGTCAATTCTGAACCTTAAAGGTCACAGAGGGTCAAGTTAAGGTCAGCAAACAGACTTCATATGTGACTTTCTAAATGTCTCTATACAAGTCTTGGCTCCTTCTGTGACCATTTTTGTGATAAAATTCAAGGTAATTTCACTGCCGAGTTTGACCCTCAAAGGTCACTGACAGTCAAGTTGAATGCCACCAAATGAAAGTTCCTATGAGACTTACTAGATGTCTGTAACACAAAACTATGCTCCATCTGTGACCATTTTAGTGATAGAAGTCATTGAATTTTCACTAGGTCAAGTTTGACCTTCGAAGGTCAATATGAAGGTCACCAAATGAAAGTTCATATATGACTTCCTATACGTCTCCAATACAAACCTACGCCCTGTATGCAACAAATTTGCTGATATAAGTCATTGAAATTTGACTGTTAAGTTTGGCTGTTGAAGGTTACTAAAGGTCAAGTTCAAGGTCACCAAATGAAACTTCATACATGACTTCCAGTATGCCCAGAATACAAACCTAAGATCTATCTGTAATAGTTTTGGTGATGGAAGTCATTGAAATTTCACTATGTTAAGTTTGATCTTCAAAGTTCACCAAAGGTCAAATTCAAGGCCACCACATGAAAGTTCATATATGACTTCCTAAAAGTGTTCAATACACATATGTTACCAATATTCAATATTTTCAAGCCTAGAAGCCTTTGAAAATCGTAACATTTTGCTTGACCTCAAGTTTGACCTTTCAATGTCATCTGAGGTCAACTTTAACACATCCAAAATATAGGTCAGGGGTGGGGAACCTAATCCAGAGAGGGCCGGTGTGGATGCTGGCTTTCATTTCAGCCAAGCAGCTACACACCAGTGGCAGCTCGTGGACTGGCAACAGGGGAGGCACAAACAATCCCTTAAAAAGAATGATTGGTCATGACCTGTTTTCAATCAGTCTTTTAAATTAGAATTACAGAATCTCCAAAAACTCTCAACATTATCAGGTGTTAGATTCTAGTGTTCACAGCACATATAGTGATATATCGAGGGCTGACTGCAATAAACAGTTATGTCCAATATATAACATCTGGACATAACTGTTTATTGCAGTCAGCCCTCGATATGGTGTTAGGTTGGCAGTAATCTAGAATCTTTACAACCACTTATACTGTCTCACCCAACGACTTAATCAAGGCAGTTTCAATCCACTGCTGGGTTGATGTAGTCAAGCAGGAACACACTGATGGGTTATGTACTGTATTCACTGAGACAATGTCATCTGTGTTTAACCCAATGAGTTAATCAGACACTATTGTTTCTGCACCATAGCGAAACTCCTGGGTCAATATCTTTTGTTCACAATGAATACTTAAATTCTGCTGTATCCCAATGAAGGCAGTCAGATCATAATTATACTGGACACTGCGCTGGTCGAGAAGACGAATAAACTTTGTTTCTTTTTAACTGGGTTTTCTAACACCGAATCTGACTCCGTCTCTTCTCTTGAAGCGCACCACGAAGTCGCGGCTGTTTTGTTTTCATAAAGAAAACAGAAGAATTCCTTATTTGGAGGTTCCACCGAGATCGACTAAGATAACCAAGGCATCTGGAAAAATTTGAACTGTTCCAGTAGACTAAATCTCCATCAACCAGAAGTTGCCCGTACCGGTGGAGTTTTGAGAGATTCTTGGTGCTAATTACCTTCGCTCGATTAAAAAAAACTAGGGATAGAATTGTGGCTGGCGTGGTTGTAATTCAAGGGAAAGCTTCATGTTGTGGTGATCAGCGCGTTCGTTCACGTTTGTTTGTTTGTTTGTTTCTTTGTTTGTTGAATAAGTATATCGAGTCTGTGAAACTCACATTGTAGTACTTGTGGGAGGCAAGTTTGTTGATCGTGCGTGAGTCATAAATTTGTGAAATTAATATTACTTGCGGGAGGCAAGGATGTTTGCTGGGGGAAAGCATTAGAATATTAATTCTATAAGACGTTATTTGTCAGAGATCCAAGTTGTATGAGCGAACAAGGCACGTTTCTTTAATTGAAAGAAGATTAAAGGAATCCTCCACTGAGCGGTCAAAAGTTTTCAGAGGACTTTTGACTGCAGTGTTCATGTTTTAACGCTGCTGCATTAGCCTACTTGTTTAACCCAGGGGTCTTGGTCAGTTCGGGAAGCAAGGAACGCTCCTTTAATTGAAAGAAGTTGATTAAAGGAATCCTCCATTGAGCGGTCAAAAGTTTTCAGAGGACTTTTGACTGCAACAGGGTGTCTGGCGGCATGTGGGATTCAAACGCCAGTGCGCTACTTGCTTAACCAGTGACATGTGGGAGACCTATTCGGGGTCCGTTTTAGCAGTTGTACTGCTCGGTTTCTGTGACCGTTAAAGCGTTTCAGTCTTCGTTGTGTTTACAATGTTCAGTATTTTTAAGTGTATGCTAATGTTTTATTTTTGTTGCTGGCACATGAGCAATGCACTTCTTAGACTGCAGGTTGTTTGTGTTGCATACACCTAGGCTTTGCAAGTTGTTGGATATGTCCTCGATGCAATAACGGAAACAAAGCATTTCACTTGAAATGTTGAATATTTTTTGTATTGTATTTGAAATTGAGAATCTGCTCTTAGAACAGCTCTTAAATCACTTCTGCTGTTGTTCACAGTGCACTTACATAGTAATGGCTGCTTATTGTCAGTCATTGCATGGTTGTTTGTCATTTTTGGAGATTGCCGGCAGTCCAGTTTTCAGTTTTGGTTTGTTTAAAATAAATGTTTCTTTTGTTTAAGGGAATCTTTGGGTCCGACGGCCCATTGCGAGGTTGGCCCAACGATTTCCCTTCTTCTGTTCTGTTTGGCTGGGATCTCCACTTTTTTGTTTCCATACGTTGAACTCACTTATATTTCATATATTTAGAGAAACCTCCAAATGCTGGGTTCCGGATGATACTGCCGCACCTCTCTCCCCTTGATAGAATACAGATGAAAGAGGACCAATCCGGAAACAAGCACCCACCTGGAGCCGAAGTGTCATGGTTCGCAAAGAGAGACATTCAAAAACATGTATAACCCATTACATATCCGTGGACGCCAAAAGACTCTAGCCCCCAAGGAACCAGAGATTATACATTCATTCCATTGTGTTTATTTTAATCAGAGTTTTCCAGGCAGTGTTTGTATTCCCATAGCTTACAATATACATATCACCCAGTGTTCTGAACCCGCATGTTTATACCTCTCTGTAATTATGGTTTGATCATAAATATGAGTGATCATATGATCAGAGGGGGAAACTGTAGATTCTAGTGTTCACAGCACATATAGTGATATATGGTGTTAGGTTGGCAGTAATCTAGAATCTTTACAACCACTTATACTGTCTCACCCAACTACTTACTCAAGGCAGTTTCAGTCCACTGCTGGGTTGATGTAGTCAAGCAGGTACACACTGATGGGTTATGTGCTGTATTCAGTGAGACAATGTCTTCTGTGTTTAACCCACTGAGTTAATCAGACACTGTTGTTTCTGCACCATAACGAAACTCCTGGGTCAATATCTTTTGTTCACAATGAATACTTAAACCCTGCTGTATCCCAATGAAGGCAGTCAGATCATAACTGACCTATGGCTAAGCGCCGCCCTCAAATGCGATGAGCCAATCACAGTGCGTATTCTCTCCCCATATTCTCGGACATTCTGAGCCTGAACTTCCATTGAAATGCATTACGGAAACTCCGATTCGTTTGCTTTTATTGGGTTTTAAAATGTTTCTAAGTAAAAAAAAAAGGTCAAACGCTAACTCCAATACAAGGTATCCCGAGAGGCTGGTCGATGGGGTGTACTTTATACCCTTCCCAAAGCCACATCATAACCAAAAGAAGTGTCTCCTCTGGATAAAGCTGCTTTCACGGACGGAAACAAATTTTTCAAGATGACAGATTACATTCAAAGTCAATGCAAAGACGCGAATACGGCGCATTTGCATTAACTTTGAATGTAATCTGTTGTGCTAAAAAAATTTGTTTCAAGGTCCGTGTGAAAGCAGCTTCTTTAATGGAAGACCCCACTATCAGCTTAACGTAGTTAACAAAGGTCAACAAGGATGTCTGTCTACATTTGTTCCAAGCTAAGTCAACATGGTGTTTAAGGCGACATCTTCGCTGGAGATTAATGTAAAGTCATCTTTTACATCGCTAAGTTAGCTAACGTTAGCTGAAGTTAGTAAACTCTATGGCTTACTTCAGTGCTGACGGACGTTGGCTTAACGTGAGCTCCTGGCTGCCTTGTTCACCATGTCACCTTGTTTACTTAGGAGTTCAGTCACGTCAGGTTAGATTTCTTAAATTTGGTAACTTGTAATAATAATACGTAAATTAAATTTATTACCCTGCGGTGCACGAACAATGCTGATCCTTTGTTTTATTGTGTGAGAGGGTGACGGAAACGAGATGCGGTTGATCGCGTTTGCACAGACCTGAAAATTTTAGCTTCTAATTTAAACTTTTCGTTGACCTTCTCCACTCTAAATTCATTAATGTATCCCTCCAATGCATAGTGTAACCCTATTTGCTGACTTCATGATATTTGAGCCTTTTATCGCCAAAAATCATCGATAGCATCCTGAAAAATATCTCCGACTGTGATACCAGCCATTAGCGCCTGTTCTAAAATGTTGATTGTTTGTCCGAGTCAATGGAGGGGGCGGGGCTTAGCCATAGGTCAATTATACTGGAGACTGCGCTGGTCGAGACGACGAATAAACTCTGTTTCTTTTTAACTTTGTTTTCTAACACCAAATCTGACCCCGTCCCTTCTGTTAAAACGCACCACGAAGTTGCGGCCGTTTGTTTTCATAAAGAAAACAGAAGAATTCTTCACAGGTGTGGCCAGTTTTCATTTATAACGCATACCTGTCAGCTCTCACACATTCGTTGGGAGTTTAAGTGGCATATTTACGTTCCTGTGCTGTAATCAGCAATAATTCAATCAACGCGTATGTAAGTGATTCTCACGCAGAGTTGAAGTCCTTGTGCATGGAGGGGTTGGAGGCAATGGAATTGCATAAGACGTTTCAAATGATCTTATTTCATTTAAACGATCACGAAACACATGCATTGCTTCCAACCGCTGAGTAAAGAAAAGCGTGTGAAGTCCGGAGTCATAATCGGTATTTGTTATAAATGAAAACTGGCCACACCTGATAATGTTGAGAGTTTTTGGAGATTCTGTAATGGTAATTTAAACGAATGATTGACGACAGGTCGTGACCAATCATTCTTTTTAAGGGATGGGTTTGAGCCTCCCCTGTTGCCAGTTCACGAGCCACCACTGCTACACACCTGATTCTACTAATCAACCTCTGGAATCTTTGCTAAGGATTAGTGGACACCTTAGCAAAGATTAGTAGAATCAGGTGTGTAATTACCTAGTTAGAATGAAAGCCTACCCCCACACCGGCCCTTTCTGGAAAAGGTTCCCCACCCCTGATATGGGTCATATATGACTTCCTATATGTTGTTAATTTAGGGTGGCCCAAAAAAACCGAACCGAAACATAGTGCAAAAACAAATTCAATTAAGTGAGATGGAGTAGTCCTGCTAAATGTATTTCTTATCAACTACATGAAATGAAATCTTGTCTTATCAACTATTCGGTTGGGTTTTTACTCCATCTCACTAAAGTGAATTAGTTTTTGCACTATGTTTCGGTTGGGTTTTTTTTTTGGCCCCCCTATCAGTTTTAGAGAAATAATTTTTTGAAATTTCAAGTCCTATCTTTTAACATTGTTAATATATATTTTCCTTGACCTCAAGTTTGACCTTTCAAAGTCATCTGAGGTCAACTTAAACATAGCCAAAATAAAGGTCATATACAGCGCCCTCCATAATTATTGGCACCCCTGGTTAAGATGTGCCAAAAGCCTTAAAATAAATTCAATTTTTATTGCAGAAGCATACTCTCACACTGAAAATTGTAGAAAAATGTAACCTTCAACTCAAGTGAATTTTAAGGAAAAAAAAATCCCTGACTAAGAAATAATTATTTTTCATAAAATCACCTGTTCCACAATTATTGGCACCCCTAACAATTCCTAGGAAATAAATGTAATTGAAGTATTTCTGTCATTTCTACAGTAGTTTAAGTTGATCAGAGTATCTAGGAACATTTAATTAGTAATTCATCACTTCCTGTTTCCTGGGGTATAAATATGGCGTGACACAGAGGCCATTTCTCTTATCCACTCTTCAACATGGGAAAGACAAAAGAACACACCATTCAAGTAAGGCAGATGTGTTGTCGAGCCTTCACAAGTCAGGCAATGGCTACAAGAAAATAGCCACCGCCTGCACCTGCCCATATCTACTGTCAGAGGAATCATTAAGAAGTTTAAAACAACTGGAACAGTGGTAAACAAGCCTGGACGAGGGCGCAAGGTTATTTTGCCACCACGCACAGTGAGGAGGATGGTAAGAGAAATAAAAAGTTCTCCAAAGCTCACTGTTAAAGAATTGCAACAAATGGTAGCATCTTGGGGTCACAAAGTCTCCAAAACAACCATCAGGCGCTATCTACATGCCAACAAGCTGTTTTGGGAGGCATGCACGGGAAAAACCTTTTCTCACTGCAATCATAAACGCAAACGCGTCTGGAGTTAGCTAAGCGGTACTGGGACTTCAACTGGGACCGTGTGCTTTGGTCAGATGAGACCAAGATAGAGCTTTTTGGCAACAAACACTCTAAGTGGGTCTATGGAACACAAAAGACCAGTATGCAGAAAAGCACCTCATGCCCACTGTGAAGTATGGGGAGGATCGGTGATGCTGTGGGCTTGTTTCTCTTCCAGAGGCCCTGGGAACCTTGTTAGGGTGCATGGCATCATGAATGCTTTGAAATACCAGGACATTTTAAATCAAAATCTGGTGGCCTCTGCCCGAAAGCTGAAGATGGGTCGTCACTGGGTCTTTCAGCAAGATAATGACCCTAAACATGAGGCCAAATCTACACAGAAATGGTTCACCAGACACAGAATCAAGCTCCTCCCATGGCCATCTCAGTCCACAGACCTCAACCCCATTGAAAACCTGTGGAGTGAGCTGAAGAGGAGAGTGCAGAGGTGAGGACCCAGGTCGCTGGATGATTTAGAGATATTGTGCAAAGAGGAATGGTCGATGATCCCTCTTTCTGTATTCTCCCATCTTGTGAAACATTATAAGAGAAGATTAGGTGCTGTTTTTTTGGCAAAAGGGGGTTGTACAAAGTATTAACATCAGGGGTGCTAATAATTATGGCACACATGATTTGATGTAAAAGAATTATTTCTTAATGTGATTTTTTTTTTCCGCTGAATAAATGGACTTGAATTAAAGGTTGGATTTTCCTTTTTTTTTTTCATTGTGGTCCTATATTATTGAGAAAAAAACTGAATTTATTAGAAGCTAAAGAACACATCTTAACTAGGGGTGCCAATAATTATGGAGGGCGCTTCCTATATGTCGATAATACAAACTTAATCTCTATCTGCACCATTTGGCCTCCACAGGCCATCTTGCATATTCATCAAGTACAGCGCACCCACTAGACCCACTTCCGTCGATTCAATCAAAATGGTGCTTGCACTGTACATTGACGGTACCAAGGCAAGTTTATTGCATGATTTAGAAAAAAATTAATCACCCAGTTTTTGAGAAATAATTTTTTAAAATTTCTCAGTCCTATCTTGAACACTGGGGCCAAAATTTCAAGGGCCCATAAAACGGACAAAAATGATTCAATCAAAAATCCGAAAAAAAAAATTCTGGAGATATGGGGCCCTATCTTGCGCCAGAGTCCCTAAACCCGTTATTTGGGGATTTTGCATTGCGTAAGAGGTGTTCCCCCGCGAAAGTTGCTATCTTGCACACCTGCCTGTATCCCTAAAACACCAGCGCTACCCGTTACATTATGCATAGGCGTGGTTAGGGCGTTACGCCAGTTAAACCAATCAGTGTGCCAGGTGCCACTGCCTTTCGGAGCAGGCTGCGCTTATCCCAAATCCTCAAACCGAAACACGTGATGGAGAGAGGAAGGTCGCCACGTTTCTCCGTTGGACGAAGTTAAATTGCCCGTGCATGAGGTCAAATCCAGTCAGGGAGGATCTGTTTTGTTAAGTTAATCATGAATTGTATTATTATTATTATTATTTGACATTGACATATTGTTCAATGTTTGGTTTGTAAAAAAAAAAAAAAAAAAAATCAAGCCTACCCTTTTGTGATGGAAACTTCAAAATAAAATAAAAAAAGCGTTTTTTGCCATGCACTTCCAACTCCTCTCCCGTCTGAAATGAAGCATAGAACAAAATCCCATTTTAGAAAAATAAAATTAGGTATATGCACTGGCACTCAGTGACGTAACTCCCCCCAGCGAGAGCGGCATTTCAGAACTCTTCAGCTTAATGAAGGTAATTCTAGTGACAAGTACGTGGTTTTAAATCCGTTTACATTTTCCAATCGGACAGCTGTATATTTTTTTTTTTTTACAGCAAGTTCTTGTGACCGTGCTGCAAAAACAGGTGTACATACTTGTCGCTGAAATTACCTTCATTATAAGAGAGTTCTGAAATGCCGCTCTCTTGAGAAAAATTTTCGTTGCTGAGTGCTAATGCATAGGGCTCTTGTGAAAGCCCAAATGCGGTAGTGGCGCGTGGTTTTAGGACCGCTACACGCTTTCCCTAAAGTGTGTGGTCAAGATAGCAATTTTAGGGAAAGCGCATAAACACGCCCACGGGCACACCTCCAGGCGCAAATAAAGGATTAGGCATAATGCATAGCGGGTAGTGTGGCGCAAGATATCGTTTAGGGATAGTGGAAGCTGCTAAATGCGTAATTCACGGGTTGCGGGTAGTGGCAACGGGTAAGGCAGGGTGAAAGATAGAGCCCATGGTCTAGTAGTATGTTATGGCAAATTTATATGAAAATTCATCGGGCCAAAAAAAAAGATAAAAAATGTTCCAGACGATGGACGCCACACTACAATACTAGCTTATCAGCCCATAGGGCCGGTAAGCTAACAAAAACTAAAAAAGTTTGTCTGCGATAAACTTCTACATTAAGTTTCCAGCCCAGAGTCTAAAAAAAATACTCACGGATCCTGCAGTTAGACTCTCTTAGGTCTCTGTCCAGGCCCAACCTCAGAGTCAAAGAACCTGCAGGTTTTTTCCTTTGGATCCAGCACAGGCCTCACTTATAACAAACTCAAATCAACAAACAGTCATACACCAATTACAGAATGCGCTCTGAATTCCACATAATCTCTCACAGTTAGTTGTTGCGTGCGCAGTGCTAGTAGTTGCTTGACAACTCTGCAGATTTTGTCACTCTCCTTTTAATTTCCCTCGCACCATCTCCAAGCATCGGAAGACTGCCCACCCTTCCGAGTGTAACCGACCTTTGCTGGCCCCTGGCTGGCTCGCCAACTTTATTGGGTCTTCCCAAATCAAAAGTTTTCATATTTTCAAGGTCCCCTTGTCTGTAAATAATTGGAGAGAGACAAAATTCTCAGAATTTATTGAATTTTATTCCAGCCTTGAAACGTACAATAATCCAAAACCGGTGAGTAGTCCTTGCGCAAGGAGTACTACCCCAATGATCCCAAACGGCCATATTTATGAAAAAAAAAACCTTATCAAACTTTATTCCAATCACATTACATTGGTTATCTCTTAAGGGGTCTTCATGGGTTAAGTGTAGAAATAACCATAATAATATAAAAACTAAGAAATAAACATACTCAACATGATTTTAACCTCATAAAATGTAGTATTTTGATAAAAATTTACATAGTTGCCATGGAAACGGCACTTTAATGACAAAATCTGAAAATATTTTGTGGCACTGATATTTCAATAACCCATGGTCAGGTTTTTCTCAAATTAGTCTCATATGAAAGGTTTAAGACAGTTCTGTGATATGACATAGGTTTTTTTTTTTGTTTGGAACATTTATGAATATTAAATGAGCTCTGTTATGAAAACGCTATCACTAACTTGCTTCATTTTCCAAATTAACCCCTTAGGGATGCACCTATCTAGAGATTCCGATGTAATTTAATAGATCTCTAACAGATACAACTTGAGTACAAATTTCATGTCAATCAGGTGAATATGAATGATTTTATGAATTCCATGAAATAAAATCAGTTGAAATTGTGATTTTCAGTAATTTACATTTAAAGTCACAAGTAACAATTGAGGCAGAGGAAAAACATAGATTCTTGGTATTTACTGGTATGCCGCGGCATTCCTTTATTTATTTTATTTATTTTGTGTGAAAAAATTTTTACCCTGAAGACCCCTTAAGCTTTTTCTTTGACCAATTAGTTGGCAAGCTCTCTATGTAATTCTCTGGAAAATATTGATGGCGCACAAAATTATTGTTCCCATAAAAAAAGGAAAGATGATACATTAAAGAAATAGAGAAAAATACATTTAAAGGGATAGGATACAAATAGATACACAAGATTCAAATGATTGTGTCTTCACTAATAACTAATGATTTTACAGTACAAATATTGATCAAAGCTACAGAAATCAAATACATTTAAATGTCTCACCTGATTAGGTTTTCAAATCAGCTGAACAGAATAGATACTAATGAAGCCAACTGCTTGTATGTGTGTGTGTGTGTGTGTGTGTGTGTGTGTGTGTGTGTGTGTGTGTGTGTGTGTGTGAACTGCTTGTGTGTGTGTGTGTTACTGCTGCTTACATAATATGGTTACTGATTATGATTGTTGATTATGGTTATTGTAAGTGGCCACCGGTGTATACCTTATTCATGTTCAGGGGTTGGGCTGCGCGCCCCGGAAACTGTATAAAGTTCAGGCTGTCATCACACGCCAAATTTTTCTTGAACTCACTGGGAGCTCACGTGTGTGTTGTGCTTCGAGGAAAAACCGGTATGTAGCATTTTTAAGTTGTATTGTTTTGTTAAATTTTAGCTCGGTATTTGTGTCTAACGTTAACATGTCCTTTGAAGTGAATGTCGGAGGGTCATACCCATCGCCAGGCACTAAATGCTTAGCACCCTTGGCAGGTGTAATGAGGTAATGTTTCTGTTTGTACCTTCTTACGTTAGTAGCTATTGTAAGTCAAATGTGCTGCTATGTAATTGACATTATATGTAGTTTTGTGCTGATGCAATGCATTTTTGTATTTTAGTTTCACGTTGTAATAAAGAATTTGAACACCAGTCGAATTCTCGCTCTTTAATGATGCCGAGGGCAGCAACAGTTATTAATTATGGTCATTGATTTACTGATGAATATTATGAGAAATATTGAAATATAATCCTCAACAATCACCCCAGTGAAGCAGCGATTAGACAGGCCATCACTCATCAGTTTTTTGCTTGACTTATTTTACATTACAAGCCCGTCATATTATTTAATATTTGATTCTGTTCCACTTTCCTTTCATTTTTTGCAACCCTCTGTTGACAATGAAAAGTTAACTTTTGAAAAATAAACAAATCACAGGGATGTATTTCATTTTTTCTTCTTCGTCAGTTGTTCTTTCTGTGCTGGAATAAAATAAAAAAGTACGCAATGTCAACCATGCCTAACCCCCACCAAAAAATCTAAGTACAATTTACTCCAGTTGCTCAATTTTGCATTTTAGCTTTTTGATTTTTTATTTTTTTATGTTATCCAGCCCCAGGTTTCATTAATACAGGGCCCTCACATTGTCTGCTCCAACATAAATAGAAAATATTAGTTAGTACAACAGGATCCTGAGGTATTCATCAACAAAAGAGATGACTAGGGTGGACTGTTCAGTCATGTAGGTGTTGTAACTGTGTTCATGATTCACTAACCATATAGTATTCTTGGTAAGGCCCACTTTAAAAAGATGGAAATAGGACGACTAGAAAATGGAAATCCCTTACTCTTTGAACAAGTGAAGACCTCTGGGTGGAGGCCACAGGCTGAGGGGACTCTTGCGCACTTTCCTCTCCCTGTAAATAAATCAGCAAGTGAAGCTACTTAATTATGTTACATTTTTGAGGTCATCTGAAGCCGTCCAGCCTATGTGTAGACTACCACAAGCATGTTATTGATACATTCAGCATAATTGGATCCATAACTTCACCATATGGTGACAGTAAATTTACCCCTGCAGCCATCCCTGAAAGCACAGAGTGTCTCCTCCTTATCATTGTCTTTCTCCTGAAAACTGATTTAAGAGAATTGTATTCAGTGGATTCAAAGCATCAGCAAACATTGATAAGAGTATGACACGTTGCTTTGACAGTTACTTCAGTGCAGGGGTCAACAAGGGCATGTGCTGGCGGCCTCAGAAAAATCTTAGTATCTCCTTCGACTATAAATTAGATACAGACTTTTCACACCTGATGGCCACTAAAAATATGCATTTACTTTTGGTTACCACCAAACCACTTATACATACCCAGGACAAATAATTGTTGCTGGGAGCTGCCAGCACCAAGGTCATATTTGGGGGGGAGAAGAGTCAAATGATGCATGAAATGCCCTTTTTATGGGAGCATGCACAGAGCCTAAAGCACAAAGCTAAGGTTATTAAAGAAAGATAATAACCACCGTCGTGGTACCAATTATCTCTGATTGCGAGTTCAGGGTTTGTTGAGCCGGCTCACTCAATGTTGAACTTTCTTCGTTGTACACCCCCGAAGGGGCTATTGCACAAAACCAAGATAGCGGATAAAGCTGGGATTTTCCGGTTTTCCTGGCAGAATTTAGCCCTGACTCAGTTGCACAAAAGCAGGGCACATAAGTGACCATGGAGACTTATTCTGTGTAGGCATGGGCAATACAAATGAATATAATGACAACATTTCTTGAGTTGCTGAGAAAAAAGTTTTTATTATTTTCTAATGATTTTTTGCAGGTAAGTACAAAAGACACAGATGAAGAGTTTGCCACAAGTCCAACGCCTTTACAGGAAAGGGTCTCAGAGCCACAGGGTCCCAAAAATGGCTGATTTCGGCATTTATCAACAAAACCCATTGTGAAAATTGGGGGGTGAAGCCTCAGGGCATTTTCGAAAATGCAGTCTACTCAGAAATAAACCTGGCCAAATTATCCATTAGGGTACCCTAACAGAAATAATTAATGCTAAAGTCACCAACCCCTTTTCTGAAGTACAGCAGCACCCCCTAGGCCCTTTTTATTGGAAAATGCATTGAATTTCACCCAATTATGTTCAACAAACATTAGGTTTTGCATTGATATTAAAAAATGGTATGAATGGGTTGCCTGTAGTTTTTTTTTTTTTTTTGGATCAATGGCCTGCAAAAAATGTCAAAATTATCGGTGGGAGGGCAAACATTAACGCTACTCGCCCATTACTATATAAAATGCAGTGAAGTCGCTGATGCGGCAGTTGTTTGCCCTCCCACTGCTCTGAAATGAATCAAACATTCCCCATCAATAACCGTGGTGATAAAAAAAAAAACCTTTGCACTGTTTTTTACAATGTCCATATACCCTCCCCCATGATAGTTTCAATGAGCTACTGTGAATAATTCATAGTAAAACACAGTGGCGTGCAGTCGGAGGTTAGTTTGGCGAGGCAGAAACCTCCCCTTTGCTTGATTAGCAATCAGGCGATTAACTAGTTTAGTAAGACTATTCGGCAGAATGACGAGCCAGTTTAAGTTTCATGGCGTTATTACTCAGTACATCGAACCTGAAATGCTCACTAGACAGCAGATTTGCGGCGTACTTGCTTCCAGGAAGCGAAGCAATGTCATCAACACATATTAAAACAGTTCGACTAATGCAGAGTTCAATGCTTAATCAATATACAATGTTATTCTCCTTTAAATACGCGATTTTACACCCAAACAAAAAGCGGGCGCTTATTTTCAGTCTTATTTCATAATCCGATTAACAAAATGTTTAAACGATATACAGAATTACCGAGAGCCGAGATTTTTCTTAATTGATTCTTCAGATTTCCATCCTCGCAGTCTCGAATTGAAGGCGTATCGTGAATGAATCTTGTGACCGGTGTTACTAAGGTGGCATATTTTGATAGGTAGCAAAATTTGTCAGAACACTGGTAGGTTTTGAGCGCCTGGCGCTGGTTTATTCCTTGGTATATTTTACTGAAACTTCACAAATAGGGTCACAGGATATTCTGTCAACTAACTATGTAGGTAATAGTAAAAATACATTCACCTTGCTTGCTATTGTTGAGAAGAAGTCACGGCAAACTCATGACGAACTTCAACAACTTCTGTCGAACTTATTTCACATCCCCTGGAGGTCTAGTTTGAGCCGAATAGACTCGTAATTTCTCAAATTAGATGGCTGTAAGTCAATAAGGGCCTAGCTGGGATATCACGTCAGCGCGGGCTGTTTGAAATCTACCTCCAAATTGATATTTTTGCCACGCCGTGCACTTGAAAGTTTGTAAACACGGCGCAAATTGAGGTCACGCATTCATCCAACGGGCGAATAATAGCTCTGTTCAAATCGCGTTATTGGCTGTAATACGCAGAGTTCATGTATGAAATGCGGGTATCCTGTTGAAAAGGTTGCTTTTAATCAAACCATGGTGTTCTTTTTGAATGAAAATGGTATTTACATCATTTTTTTTATAAGTTTTCTGAGGCTTGTTTACCGCCCCAGTTCAGCTGTTACGCATTCCATTAGAGTTTATGCAGAGCATTGCCCATGCCTATTCTGTGCAGCTGGCCTGCTCCAAACCAGGCTAACAGCCCGGCTTTATTAATCCTGGTGCCTTATCTGTTCACTCAGCACTCACTCAGAGTGGAAATAAGTGTTTTACGGTAATACCATGGTCTTCTGTATTTTGCCTCATTTTTATTAGCCTGCATTTAAATACCACAGATACATTGTCATTCAGTCAAGCCGGCCTACTCCTATTAATTTAATTGTAATGATCAGTCATGTGATTGCCATTATTACTGTATGGTGGAATACAGTTATATGCAGTTCATTAAGACTGCAAGTCATATTGCTGTCAGAGGTTTTATTTTCACAAACGTAAAGTTTTTAAGCCCGGGTTTTTATAGCCAGGGTTAATGTTGAGCAATGCATATGTAGCACCCCTCTGCTCTACCTGACAAAATTAACCTTTAAGTAGAAGGAGGTGTTTCTACGATTATGGTTAAAGTTTAGGCCAGTTCTAGGTTCGGCATTAAGGGGGGGAGTAAGTTGACAAAGACACTGTTTAAGTGTAGAAGAAGACAATAGACATTTATTAATAATAATATTCTGGAAATATTTCCTTTCTCGGGATACAGAGAATATTCAGTCAATATTTATAAATATCAAGAATAATAAATACCAATAAATGAATAAATAAATACATAAATAAATAAAATAATAATAAAATACCCCAAAGTATCAAATAAAAGCAAAGTTTCAAATAAAATGCTTCACAGAAAAGAAATAATCCGTTACCCGGGTATGTAAGGTGTAATATCAGTGTATGTGTGAAGGCTTATCTGTGTCCAGGGAACAGAACAAGGGTTGGTCCAAGGGGGTTGGGAATCCAGTTCAGTATGGGCAGAACAGTTCGATCGGGATCCAAGGGGACTGACTCACCATCCAATGGAATCCAAAATCCAGAGTACATAAAAAACCAATCTGCATACAGCAGTTTAACCACAGTTAAACAATACTGTGTCAATTAGATTTGGCACAAACTACAACGTTAGCGTCATTGGTAGTGAGAGAGAAGAGGTGCTGTTCTCACTCACACACACACAGGCTACTGTGTGCGCACCTCAAAACATTCTATTTTTAACGTCTCCTAACTAGAAGTTCGTTACCATCAACGGTTAAAATCATATAATTCAATTTACTCATGAATAACACTTATCTTCTCCAATAACATACATAAATACAATATTAATTCAATAACAATATTTGGAAAACAGTACACTAAAAGTCAACCTCCGATTGGTTTTTAAATAGTTCGCTCAGTTACACTCGGTTGCTAGTTATTCCATTCAAACTAATGAACTCGAAGCCAACAGTGCCGACACTTGCCAGCAGATGCCAGCGAAATAGTTCACTCACCGGAGTTCAAATTATACACAAACACAAGGGTCCTCTAGCTTCAGAAAAGGGGTGAAAAAAAGATGTAGAATGGAAAAAGAAGATGATTAGATAAAAAAGGGCTTTGAAGAAGAAAAAGTGATTTTAAGTTTTACGAGCATTTGTACAGGACAGAGATGAATAGCGTTCATTCAAGTGATTTCAAAGTCGTTCAAGTGAAGTCTAAAAAAAAAAAAACAACCCGTCACCTAGGAGATGACTATCGTCAAAATAGAAGTCTTTGAGAGTATATTCACTTTCAACCAGATCAAGAAGATGATGAAAAGAAAATAAATCATGTAAACTCAGCTTCTTTTTATTTCTATTTAAGACATATTTATTCTATTTATTCATATTTATATATTTATCTATTTATTGGGCACTGACCATTACTAAATTTATGGTCCTAGTAGCCAAACTTTAAGGTGGGTTATGCCCTCCCCCTTAAATCACCCTGAGTCCTTCATGGGTGTCTACAGGTCTAACTTTCTGAAAGCTATATTCTCAGGAGTGAGTGGTTATCTAGCTCATTAAAAGAGACCATAGCCCTATTAAAACCATCTAATATGGTGTGGGCAAAGGAAATAAGGGGGTTCCCTAACTGGGAATACTGAAAGCGGCTGGGAGCTCTCCGCGATCTCTCAGATCTCCTGGTGGGAGGATCTTCAGAAGGCACTTTATCATCTGGCACTTCATGGATTTCGGGTGTTCCCGAGGGCTCTCTCCCAAAGAGGGGGTCACCTTGAGACTTGTTTGCCATCTCTCTCCAGCAGTCATCCACAGGCTCAGGTAAGTCATTTCCAGCTGCAGCATCAGAGATGGGACCTCCTGCAGCAGCAGCACTGTGGACAGGACCTCCAGCGGTGGCAGAACCATGGACAGAACCGTTAGCGACAGCAGCACAGACAGGATCTTCAGTGGCAGCGACAAGGACAGGACCTTCAGTAGCAGCAGCACAGACAGGATAGTCAGCAGCGGCAGGACCATGGACAGGACCTCCAGCAGCAGCAGCAGGGACAGAACATTCAGTGGTAGCAGTACAGACAGGACCTTCAGCGGCAGCGGCATGGACAGGACTTTCAGTAGCAACACCACCACAGACAGGCAAGGCATCATCCAGGCATCCCACAGGTAAGTCTCCATCACGGCTTTCAGGTCCAGCTGGGAGAACAGCTGAGGAGTCATGGCAACACTTCTGAATCTTGTAGACTCTGGTCACCCTTTGCTCATGAAGACTTGGAGATCTCCGGAGCAGCAAGACGAGGTATCACTCTCTGAGTCTGCAGCTTCACTCTCTGACGGCTGAGCAGAGTTGTTCCTTGTCCTGGGTCGTCGCTTCACTTTGACTTCCATGTGCTCTTCACTTTCCTCATCCATCAGGACTCCACAAGGCAGCAGCAGGTCTCTGTGGAGAGTGCGAGTTGGACCCTCTGTCCCCTGAGGTTGGAGGACATATACAGGTAAGTCATCCACTTGCTTAGTCACCCTGTAGATGCTGGGTTCCCACCGGTCGGCCAGCTTGTGCTTGTTCCGTAGCCGCAGATTTCGGACGAGGACACTGTCTCCCTCCGCCAGAGCAGACGCACGGACAGACTTGTCGAAGCGTCTTTTGTTTCTGACAGCCACCTTCTCTGCATTCTTCATGGCCAGTTCATAACTCTCCTTGAGGTGAGACTTGAGCTTTCTCACATATTGAGAGTGGGAGGTAGATTGGACACTTCTAACTGGCAATCCGAAGGCGATGTCGATCAGGAGGCAGGGCTGTCTGCCGAAAATAAGCTCATCAGGGGAGAAACCGGTGACTTCATTCTTTGTACAGTTGTAGGCGTGGGTGAGGGGTTTCACAAAATCACGCCATCAGCTTTTCTCCTTATCTTTCAAAGTTCTCAGCACACTCAGGAGGGTGCGGTTGTACCGCTCTACTGGATTTCATCGTGGCTGGTCCTCACCTTCCTGACTCCAGTGATGGCACAGAGCTCCTTGATGGTGTGCGACTCAAAGTCTCGGCCCTGGTCCCTGTGGAGTCTCTTTGGGAATCCGTAGTGGACAAAGAACTGCTCCCACAGACATCTGGCAACCGTGCAGGCTTTCTGATCTTTAGTTGGCACAGCTACTGCGTATTTGGTGTAGTGGTCGGTAATCACCAGGATATCTTTGGTGTTTCGATCAGGTTCCAAAGACAGAAAATCCATACAAACCAGCTCCATTGGTCTAGTGGTCTGAATGTTGACGAGGGGTGCTGCCTTCTCTGGCTGAGACTTTCGCCTGACGCATCTGCCACAGGACTTTATCTTCCTCTCAACATCAGCAGCCATCTTCGGCCAATAGAATCTGGATCTCACCAGGTCCAAAGTGCGTTCAACCCCAAGATGCCCCATGTCATCATGCAGACCCCTGAGTACAGCTGGTCTTAACTCCTGGGGTAGCAGAAGCTGACAAACAGGCTGGGAGTTACACTGACGGTTCCTGTACAGGATTCCATTCTTGAGTTCCAAGCGGCTCCACTCCTTTGCCATCAACTTGAGCTCTGGAGAGTTGATCAGGAGATGGGGTGTGGCCTGTTCTCCTACCTCAAGCCGGGCGATGACTTGGCCTCTGACAGGATCAGCCTCTGGTGTCAGCCAAGCTCTTTCTCAGAAAACCTGGGGATGGTGGCATGTCCTTCAAGGCAGTTATTCTCTTCAAAGGCATCTGGCACTGCCTCAGGATGGAGTGCGAGGGATTCGACCAGCATCACTGGTGAGGACTCTGGCTCAGTATTGCAGAGGAGGTGTTTGTGACAGGCAGCAGTGACCACATCAGCAGGTCATTTGGTCTCAGCAGCTGAAGAGGACAAGTGGTGGGAGGTGAACTGCTGAATCCTCTGATGCTCTTCCAGCGATGCCTGGTCACACATAACCTCACTGTGAGGACGTCTGGAGAGTCCGTCTGCATCCTGATTCTGCTTTCCAGCTCTGTACTTGATGTTGAAGTCGAAGGTGGAGAGAGCTGCCAACCAGCGGTAGCTCGCTACATCCAGTTTCGCAGAGGTGAGAATTTAGGTCAAGGGGTTATTGTCTGTGACGACTGTAAAGGTGTTTCCGTACAGGTAATCATGAAACTTTTCAACAATAGCCCATTTCAAGGCCAAAAACTCCAGCTTGTGAGCTGGATATCTGGACTCACTGGATGACAATCCTCGGCTGGCATAAGCAATGACACGGCTTTGACCATCTTGCTCCTGATACAGAGCTGCTCCTAGGCCGGTGGTGCTGGCGTCAGTGTGTAGCACATAGGGCAGCTTTGGATCAGCGAACCCAAGGACAGGAGAGGTTGTCAGTCTTTCAATGAGGGTTTCAAAGGCCTGCTGACATGCAGGAGTCCAGTGGTCTGCCAACGGCTCTTTGGGATGGAAGTAACTCCCGCCACTGCCACTCTTGCTCCTATGCCCCTTCCGGGTAGGTGGGTAGCCGGTGGTGAAGGCATTCAGGGGTTTCACGATCTTGGAGTAGTCTCTGACAAAGCGGCGGTAGTACCCTGAGAATCCCAGTGTTACGGCCCCTACTCTGCTTGCATTTGAGGCCAATTTGCAGGTGCCTGGTGGGCGGAGCCAGGGCTCATTGGTACAATAGAGAGCACCTGTGGCTCATTTGCTGAGCAAATAAAAAAAGCCCATTTCCCATGTTGGGGGCTCTCTCCCTTGTGACTTTTGCTTTTTGGTTGGACTACATACAACACTGCTTCACTACTCTTTGCACACAACCACTCACTTACATTACTGATGATACTGACTTTCACACCCCACATTTGTGTAGTCTTTTTGTTAAGTTCAAATTTGTGAAATAAATTGAATCTTGCTTTTTAAATGCATCAGTTTGCATCTCTCTCCTTGTTACGGCTTTTGAGCCGAGTCGTAACACCCAGGAAAGACTGCAGCTCTTTGAGAGTCTTGGGCACTGACCGGGTGGTTAAGGCTCTTATTTTCTCTAGATCAGTGTGGACTCCATCCCTTGACTCGACATGTCCCAGGTAGCGCACAGAGGTCTGGAAAAACCGGCACTTGTCTAGTGACAACTTCAGGCCGTTTTCTCTGAACCGTGTCAAAACATGGGTCAGCCTGGTTTCATGCTCTTCCAAAGACTTGGAGAACACGATCAGGTCATCAATGAAGACAAGGACTTCCTTCAAATTAATGTCTCCCATGCACTTCTCCATCAGCCGTTGGAAGGTGGAGGGGGCGTTTGTTATTCCCTGGGGCATACGATTGAACTCATAGAAGCCCAATGGACAGATGAAGGCGGTTTTGGGTTTGTCAGTCTCTTCCATCTCAATCTGGTAGTACCCAGACTTCAGGTCCATGACTGAGAACCACTGGGACCCAGAGAGAGCGGAAAAGGTCTCTTCCACATTCGGCAGTACATAGGCATCTTTGATGGTCTGGTTGTTCAACTTTCTGTAGTCCACGCACAGTCTGACATCGCCGCTTTTCTTCCTGACGGCCACAATGGGAGAGGAGAATGGAGATTCAGACTGCGATGATTCCTGCGTCAAGGAGGGTCCAGAGGTGTTTTCGGACTGCCTCATAGTCTTGCGGGTGGATTGGCCTTGACCGCTGCTTGAATGATGTTTCATCTCTGAGCTTGATGTGATGTTTCATTTTGGTCGCATGGCCATAATCCAACTTGTGATGGGCGAAGACATCAAAGAACTTGTTCAGGGTGTGCGTGACTCTGTTCTTCCAGGACTCTGGTAGTGGAGAGTCACTGAAGTCAAACTTCAAGTCAGGTGTTTCAGATGAACATGGCTGCTGGTAGGACAGCTGACAACACTTGACTGTTTCAGTCTGCTTGGATTCCAGAGAGGGGCTGGAAAGGATGTCATGGGGAATGGTCAGCTCTGCAATGACACAGTTGGCAGGCAGGGTGATGTCATGCTCGGTTTCATTTCGCACCCACACAGGAAGCTTGAAGGGGTGCTGTGATGGCAAAGTGATGAGGCAAGTGTCCTCAAAGATTCCACCTGGCAGGGTTGACATGGTTGGATGTTCAATCAGGGCACAACACTCAGCGGTGACATTGCTGGTGCTCACGTGACCATCCAGTGGAACTTTTCCACCAGCTGGGACTACTTTTGGCTCTGTACCTCTCAGCGTCATTGTTCCAAGGTGTCCACTTGCTCGCTGTTTCTTTCTAAGTGCCAGCATCTTCAAGATCTGTACATATCCAGGCAAAGGGGAGGTCAGGCTGGAGGTGTGATGATCACAGTGCTCATCATAAAGCATGTCCAGGGTGCCAATGGTGAACAGGTATGTCACTGCTGGAGCGGATGTCGGGGATGACTAAAGCCAGGGTGTGTACTTCAGGTTCGGTGTCAATGAACTCCTTAGGGAAAGCTATCTTGAGCTCTACATACCCAAGGTATGGAACAGACTGTCCATTAGCTCACTCAACATCAAGGAGATGGCTCATGGGGTGAATGGGATGATGGGACAGGTGGTCTTCATAGAATGACAAAGATACAGTTGTCACCTGAGAGCCCATATCAAGCAAGCTGTTGCAGTGCACGCCAGAGATGGTGAGGTTAGCAGTGCACTTATGACCAATGAGCCCTCTAGGGAGGTGGGGATGTTGCTTGGAACTTGCATAACAGAGCCTTGCTTTAGTCACTGGGGTTGTGGTGGGGCATGGGGGTGTCTCAGCTCCTGTCTGCCCCTTAACAGGAACTAATGCTGGTTTAAATGAGCAGAACCTGAAACACCATGGAGTCTGTCCCAGGCCTGCTGCTTCTCTCTGGGCCCCTTTTTCTTAGCATCAACAAGCGCTGGAGTCGCTGAGCCACTTCATGCTGATGAAATGTGGCCATCTTCACCACACATGAAACAGTACCAGGGCTTCGGACGCTTCAGAACAGTCTCACCTTGTGTGTGTTTTGCGTGGTCAGAGTTGGCTTTCAGTCCAGCTCTGTTTTCGCCCTCCTTCTTCTTTGAAGACTTTTTGGGTTGCTCAGACTGTGAGGCTGTCAGGGAGGCAAGCTGAGCTTTAAGTTGAGCAATCTCCTTCCTCATTTGCTGCTCACCAGCCGAGAGTGTCTCTGTGAACTGCGTGTCAATGTCGAGCTCATGTACATTGCAGTCCCACATGTGTCGGTGTTTGGACTGGACTTTAGTTCTGGAGAGGCCCAAGTGCTGGGCCATTCTGGTGGATTTTGCTGCCTGTTTATCCTCCTCAGTCCGGAGAAGCAATAACAGAGCAGAGAATGGAGGAGGTGCATTCTTCTTTTGCTCAAGCTGAAGACTGGAGATGAGAGTGTTGTTCCAGCAACCTCTACAAAACTGTTTCAACAGCTGGCGGTCAAAGTCACTCAATAGAATGCCTCCTCTTTGCACAACCCAGTTAAGAGCTATCTGGAGACGGCTCAGGTAAGCAGAAGGCTTCTCTCCAGCATCCTGGTTGGTGTTCAGAAACTTTGCAAAGAGCTCATCGCCATCTTCAACTGTGCCGTAAGCACACTCAAGGATGTGGAGGTAGGCACTGACATGAGCCTGAGGCCCTAAGTGCTTGACAAGGTTGGCAGCTGGAGGCAACAAGCTCTCCACTATCTTCCGTGTCACATGTCTTGGAGACAAACTTGGATCAGACAGGAGAAACTCAGTGTGGCTGCGCCATGTCTAATAGTCCACTTCGTGGTTAGGGGTAGGCAGTCTGCCAGAGAAGGACCGCAGCTTAGTGCTGCTGAGTGAAGACATGGTGTCAGTGCCTCGAACAATGTGCTCCACTACCACCTTCTGCGCCTCAGGCGTTGTGAGCTGACTCACAGGAAGAGTGTAGGATGGTCATCTGCTGAGCGAGGGAACATCAGTGTCAAGCTGAACTGGAAGAGGAGTGCCACTAAGAACATCGGCTGCCAGGACGGATGGTGAAGCTGAACTGTGGCAATCAAGAGATGTATGCCGGTCGTCAGAGGTTGCTGCTGGGCTGTGCATTGTTGAGACACCTGAGCTCTCAACAGGGATGGATGGTAAGGAAGGGGGTAATTTAGTTCCAAGAGAACCTTGGAGATGGGAGAGCTCATCATGCAGAAGTGACTGCAAGTCCAGACCGCTCAGTTTAGCAATGTCTCTTAAGGAGTCAAGGTATGTCTGCGTCAAGCTACTTCCAACGTACCTTGAATAAACTCTGGAGAGCTGCCTAATGCCGTGGACAGTGCTGGGGTCATCTGGGGATGGCCTATAGCGTGGTAGCTGACCTAGCTTCTCTATCGTGAGCCCTGACTCAAACTCAATGATGACAGTATTCTTTAAATCAGGGTCAGTGCTACTTACGTGAATGACTCTTGAAAATGGCCCATATTCCTCCAAGAAGCGAAAGATTTCCCCATCTGCATCACTATCACTCATACCACTGACTAAGACTGAATTAAGCACTTTAACATTCTTTTGTCTAACCACATCCATTTCAAATACAGTTTCAATGTAAAACCTTAAGTTCAATAGAAAATATGTAAATGCAAAGAAAAAAAAAAAAATTATATATATACACTATAAATAGTAATTACAAAATTGTCAACACTTCCCCCTTCCTGGCTGTCTGCTTGCCAAGTTTTGTGTAGCACCCCTCTGCTCTACCTGATAAAATTAACCTTTAAGTAGAAGGAGGTGTTTCTACGATTATGGTTAAGGTTTAGGCCAGTTCTAGGTTTGGCATTAAGGGGGGGAGTAAGTTGACAAAAACACTGTTTAAGTGTAGAAGAAGACAATAGACATTTATTAATAATAATATTCTGGAAATATTTCCTTCCTCGGGATACAGAGAATATTCAATCAATATTTATAAATATCAAGAATAATAAATACCAATAAATAAATAAATAAATAAATACGCAAATAAAATAAAAATAAAATACCCCAAAGTATCAAATAAAAGCAAAGTTTCAAATAAAATGTTTCACAGAAAAGAAATAATCCGTTACTCAGGTATGTAAGGTGTAATATCAGTGTATGTGTGAAGGCTTATCTGTGTCCAGGGAACAGAACAAGGGTTGGTCCAAGGGGGTTGAGTTCAAGGGGGTTGGGAATCCAGTTTAGTATGGGCAGAACAGTTCGATCGGGATCCAAGGGGACTGACTCGCCAATCCAAAATCCAGAGTACATAAAAAACCAATCTGCATACAGCAGTTTGAGAATAATAACCAATATCTAATATCAAATATCAAAGTTATCATAGTTATGAGATCTCATCATGTTCCAATTCTAAAATATACTGGACAAAGAAAGTTAGGGATCACCCAACTTTTCAATATTAAAATATGATATGGGAAAAAATACAAACTATCACATATTTCAAATTCAAAATTTGGGGTGATCCCTAACTTTATTTGTCCAGTATATATACAGGGATTCAGTATAATTACTGTAACCAAATAAATATATACAAGTAAGGGAGGTTACTTGTAACCACAGTTAAACAATACTGTGTCAATTAATCTGGCACAAACTATGATGTTAGCGTCATTGGTAGTGAGAGAGAAGAGGTGCCGTTCTCACTCACACACACACAGGCTACTGTGTGCGCACCTCAAAACATTCTATTTTTAACGTCTCCTAACTCGGAGTTCGTTACCATCAACAGTTAAAATCATATAATTCCATTTATTCATTAATAACACTTCTCTTCTCCAATAACATACATAAATACAATATTAATTCAATAACAATATTTGGAAAACAGTACACTAAAAGTCAACCTCCGATTGGTTTTTAAATAGTTCGCTCAGTTACCCTCGGTTGCTAGTTATCCCATTCAAACTAATGAACTAGAAGCCAATAGTGCCGACACTTGCCAGCAGATGCCAGCGAAATAGTTCACTCACCGGAGTTCAAATTATACACAAACACAAGGGTCTTCTAGCTTCAGAAAAGGGGTGAAAAAAAGATGTAGAATGGAAAAAGAAGGTTCGATAAAAAGGGCTTTGAAGAGAAAAGTGATTGTAAGTTTTACGAGAATTTGTACAGGACAGAGATGAATAGCGTTCATTCAAGTGATTTCAAGTCGTTCAAGTGAAGTCTAAAAAAAAAAACAACCCCATCACCTAGGAGATGACTATACATCAAAATAGAAGTCTTTGAGAGTACATTCACTTTCAACCAGATCAAGAAGATGATGAAAAGAAAATAAATATAATCATGAAAACTCAGCTTCTTGTTACTTCTATTTAAGACATGTTTATTCTATTTATTCATATTTATATATTTATCTATTTATTGGGCACTGACCATTACTAAATTTATAGTCCTAGTAACCAAACTTTAAGGTGGGTTACACATACAACATTTCTTTGCTCGCTCTCTTTTTTTGTGGATCATGTGGGGAGTAGCTGATGTATCAGACTGTTGTTGTCGGTGTGTGGCCTGCCAACTTACCAATTCGTTAATATTCACCATTGATGCGTTGATACTCCACTTTAAATTTTCTTGTACTCATTTTTTCCTTATAACATAATTTTTACAAAATTTTTTGTACGCTGTTGCTTGTGTTTTTAATGCCTCATAGTATATGTGGCCAATATCGAAAATTTAACATTGATATTTACCAAGATATAGCCCAAAGAAATAGTGAAGGCTGTCTGCTTGTCCACCTGTCTGGACGGTGCAAAGGATGGCAATAGTCCAGATAACCAGTTGATCTCTACACTAAAAACAATGTTGGGTAATGGCAATAGTCCAGATGACCAATCGATATCTAGACTAAAAGCAATGTGGGGTTAAGGGCCATGCTCAAGGGCTCAAAAACTCCACAGATTATGTTGACGCTACACTGCCTCAATCAAGAACCTTAACCACAAGGCTGTAAGCTGCCCCCATTTTGGAAAGTGAAGCTGAGCTGTGATGGATCACAGAGTGAAGCTCAATGTCAAGGCTGCCATGTAGGATCAGTGAGTCAGGCTGCTTTTTTGGGTTTTTTTGCAGGATCACAGAGTAAAGCTGAGATCAGAGCTTTTGAATGGGATCACCGAGAGAAGCAGAATGTCAGTGCAGTTGTATGGGTTCAAAGATTGAAGCTGACTGTCAGTGCTGTTGTGTGGGATCAAAAAATGAAGCTTCAATGCTAGTGCTGCTTGATGGGATAAGAGAATGAAGTTGAACTAGAGCTGGACCTGCGAAAGCCCATACCTCTGCCAGCATAGTTGGATTTGAACTTTGGCCTATATCCCAGCTGTACTCATGGGTGCTAGTGAGAAAAGAATTTTTGACTGAACATTCTTTGGACGAAGGGACAAACCATGCATGGCACGCGCCACAGGCACATCCACCCTAGGAGTCTGGCGACATGCCCCCCCACAGAAAATTGTGAAAAATTGGTGTAATTTGGTGCATTCTAGGCCTGTTTTTCAAATAAATCACACGCTGAATGCACTAAATAACAAATAAACAAAAAAATTACATTACTTTGAACAAAAGAAAATTTTATGTGGCAACACACTACTCTATTATGATAATTTTCCCAGAATACTTCTTACTCATGTGAGTTATATGAAACAGTAACAGTTATATTTCCATATGTTTGATGTTCATACACATATTGGTCTTTCCAAATTTGAGTTACAACATTATCTTATAAATTTTCTTAAATTCTTCAACAGTAAATATGATTGTATCAATGAGAACTAAATAAACTGACACCAGTGAAAAAGTAAATTGTTGAAAACATAATGTTTACAACATCGCGCCAATCTGGATTCGATCCTCTTGAGCAAAAAGACATAATGAGTGTGTTGCTTTAACCTTTATACCAGTGTGACACAACTATTATTACTGTCCAGTCTACTATTAATTAACTTTGCCAGCTCCAGGTAACATTTTGTTTTGAGTTTGTTTTGGACCCCCCGTTTCATGATCAGTTTGGGTTGTTGTCCAGAATCTGTCATGTGCAGACTGTAACCAGATGTGGCACTCTTGAGCTACCAAAGTCACTCGTGGCTGCCCTAAGCGGGGTCGGTCAGTGACAGTGCCTGTGTTCCATTCTCGGATAGACAGCCGACTGATTGTTGAACGGTGCCAGTGCAAATAACACACCACTTCTGGGCGGCTGAGACCTGCCTGTAACATGCCAATGGCTCTTTTTCTCTTTCCTGTGTCACAAGCTGTTCCATTTTCTTGATGCAGTAGCATTTTTAGTTTTTTTTTTGTTGTTGTTGGCTTTATATAGGCTATTGACCACACCCAAAAGAACAAGTCAAGTGTCACTGTAAACATCACAAACAGCTCAATGTTTGTTATTACTGAAGAGCTTGGCGCGTTCACGTGGCGCGCGTCTGGATTACAATACCACCCGCTTTTCTTTATTTCCACTCGTGCTTCACTGGAAAAGCAATAAAAATCAATCGATTCCTCAATTTGCCGCAAATACAGAACATACCTCAACGTTGCGTTTCTTTTGATGTTAAGTATATTTCCTTAAGATTATTTCCTCAAAGGTGCCTTTAAACGTCGTTCACACTGACACAATCATATTTCCTGTAAAAGAGCTGCGACTTGAAAATTGCCTGTAATTTGTTTGTGAATGTTTTAGGAATCTGAGGACTGCAGCCACCGCAATTACAGCTGTTCAACTGAAAGCAGTGCGTGCAGGCGCATGGGAATCAATAATTTGGAAAACAGTTGGGACATAACACCGGCTTCACAATGAAAAGAGAGCATCGAAATCAATGATCAGAATCATCATTTTCGTCCAATTTTGTCCTGTTTCCACTCCCCTTTCTTGACATCCCTGACAGAAATTCATCACATTCATATTATTTTATATGTATAAAGACTTATCTTCTGTGGATATGATCGATATAGCAATATTAAAACACGTGCAAACATTCTCAGTCAATGAAACGAAGTGGAAAGACGAATCAGTTCTGCAGAAAGACGCGATTTAAATTAAAAAGAATATTCTCCGTCTTCGGCCAATCAGAACGCGGGACGGCCGTGAGCCCGGAGAGCAGAAAAACAAAATAACGGCACCCGTACACTCAGCGAGGAGAAGAACTGGGAAATCCTGGTGGATTTTCATCGTTTTGGGGGCGGATAGCGTATAGAGACAACTTTTAAATATATCCCAATCACATTATGAGACGGACAAGACGGGAGGCAAATGAAAAATTGACGGAAATCAGTCTGTAGATGGTGCTCTTGCACCCATGTGTACTTTGGCCTAGATATGCCAAAATTTAATCACTTGTTCCTCTTGTGCTACTTTAACATCTGCAAAGTTTGGTTAAAATCTATGCAACCGTTTTTGAGATATCCTGCTAACAGACAGACAAACAAATAAATAAATAAACAAACTGAAGCAAAAACATAACCTCCTTGGCAGAGTTAATAACAGCTATTGTGTTGGATAACTGAGTGCTGCTGAAAGTCAGAGCAGTACCGTCAAATTAGAGACTGAATGACCAAGCTCTTGTGTGGGATAACAGAGTGAAGCTGAATGCAAGTGCTGTTGTGTGGGATCTGAAAGCAGAAAGTGTCCGTGCTGCTGAAACAGTACCATTGAGTTGGATCGCTAATTATCACAGACTGAAGTGTAATGTCAGTGCTTTGTGTGGGATCATAGAATGAAACTGAATGTCAGAGCTGTGGTGTGGGACCAGAGAGAGACTGAGTATCAGTTCTGTTGTGTGGATCACAGGTTAGAGCAGTGTGTGCTGTAGTGTAGGATCAGAAATTATTGCAGACTGAAGCATAATGTCAGTGCTTTGAGTGGGATCATAGAATGAAGCTGAATGTTGCATGGGATCAAGGAGATACTGAATTTCAGTGCTGTTCGGTAAGATCAAAGAGTGAGGCTGTGTAGGGGTGAGAGTAAGGTTAAGGAAAGTGTCGTCTGTACCAGGTGCTCACTCTCAGTGTCCAAGGAGCTTGTGGTATCATCAAGAACCAGGACCTTCGGCTGTCCAATTAGAGCCCGGGCAATGGCAATTTGTTGCTACTGACCGCCTGAGACCTGACCCCCTTCTCTCCAGCATCTGTAATATTAGACAAATTTTAGAAATACATATTTAGAGGCATTTGACAGTTTGCAGGGTAATGGTGAGTTAAAATACAGATAATTGGGCAGCCATTGCTGGATTGGAATATACACTCTCACATGTGCATGAAAAAAATACAAAAAAAAAAAAAAAAACAGTCACAGAGACAGGACAAACAGATATTGCTGGGCTGGTCACAGTGCTTAACCAGTATCAATCGCAACATCAATCACAGCTAAACAAAATTATACATAAGTACCCAAAGACGCAGCAATAACTGCTAGTCAGACTCACTGACCTGTGCTGTACCCACTCGGCAGGTCTTCAATAAATTTGTGTGCATTTGCCATTTCAGCAGCCCAGAAAACCTCCTCATCAGTAGCATCCTCTCGACCATATTTTATGTTCCCTTTTACAAAACGAGCAATCAGCACAGGCTCCTGGCTGACCACGGCAATCCTGACATAGAGACGAACCAATGGAACAGCATGTTTGGCGGCACTGCACTAAAATGATAAGGGCCCAATAACTTCTGCCTAAACAAATATTTTTTTATCCTGCCATCATTGCATTGTTTGACATTCTGTACACCCGAGCAGAATAGAACTGCAACAGATGTGCACAGCTATATGGCTTTTTGTAGGTATGCACATATTACATTATATACCATTCTTTTGTATGGGGGTTGATGCAGTTGTGCAATTCATTAATGGTACCTTTCTGTGCAGATACTGGTTCTGGTAGCTGCGCAGTGGTTTTCCATCCAGCAAGATCTCCCCATCCTCAGGCTCATAGAATCTCTCCAGCAGACTCACACATGTGCTTTTACCCCCATCTGAGGGTCCCACCAGGGCAGTCACCTCACCTGGCCTCAGCTCCAGTGAGAAGCCCTGAGAAAGCATTCAGTGTGTTTAGAGCTGCCGCAATTTCAAAATAAGTAATCACAAAAAGGACATTCACTTCGCATTCACATAAAATGGCATATAGCTTTAATGTCTTTAGAATTAACTGGAATACCTTTCCTTCCATAAGCATGCATGCACACATTTTCACACACCTTGAGCACAGCTGTTTCTGGCCTCTTTGGATAGGAAAAGGTGACATTCTTAAACTGCAGATGACCCTCTAGTGTCTCAGGAGCCAAAGAGCCATCAGGGGGGACCTGTGGCTTGCGATCCACATACTCAAAGATCTTCTCTGAGGCCCCAATGGCCTTCTTCACATTGGGGTAGTATGACATGAGAACCTGAGTAAAAGTAGCTGTTGTTACAGAAAGCTCAAGGCAGCTGCAGGAGTCAATTTTAAACTCAGTACTGCAATTCAACTCCATTCTGACCTTAGATATTGATCTAGTAAACAGCTGATACATAAAAATCAGTTGCTTTATCTTGCAATAGGCAAAATGCCTTAGAGGGTCAGAGTTCATAGTTGGACACAGTATTGGCAGTGACTGAGCTTGCGTTGAAAAGGAAAAGGATATTTTACCTCTATGGCGGAGGAGAAATGCAGCTCGTAGAGGACGAAGGACACCAAGTCACCACTGCTGACAGCGCCCCCAGTTACTAGTCTGCCACTGTAGTACAGGATGCTGACCTTGAGAGCCAAACTGGACAGCTGGACAGAAGTTAATTCCGTTTTATGTACATGATCTAATTTTGAATGGGAGTTTTGCCGAATCTGTTTCATGGAAAGAAGCACTTTGTCCTATACAGAATAATCAGTTTAATACAAGCTGCTTTTCCTTGTGCTCAAAATCCATTCTACTCCTTTTAATACAAACAGTTTGAAATAATTTTCAACCTGTTACGGCCCCAGGGCCTTTGCCAGGGTTCATTGCTATGTGATGCTCTGTGGTGTCTTTTCTTTGTGCAGTGACCTCCTTGATTGATAAGCAGCTTATCAGGAGATTGGATGCAGCTGGCCACTGCTTCCAAATTCTCCTTAAAAACCCGCCTCTCCTGCAGTCAGAGTCTTCCCTCTTCCCCTGGCACCATGACGGCATGAGTTTCCTGACTTTGTGTTGGTTAATTTCCTTTGTTAGTTTGAATATTTCATTGTGTCATTAATTTAAAGTTATCATTTGTTAAATAAATTCTTTTGCTTTGCTTAATCCCTCCTGTGCGCTTCCTCTTTTGTTGTGGCCTCAGAGCTGGGCCATAACAAGCCGAAAAAAAAAAAAAAAAAAAAATCGACAGCAATGGGAAGAAATGGTTGTAATTTTCCCCAAATCAGAACAATGAGTCTACCTGGTAAACTGTCAGTATCTTGTTATATAATAACGTACAGTAAATACTTGTTTAAAGCTTTTGTAATTCTTTTCTAAAACGTGAATGGCATTGCATTTCTCATTCTTCAAACAGTAAAAATTTCAACGTTTTAGCTGAGATTTTCGAAAGCAGTTGCATGAAATTTCATTATACATACAGCTACATTATATATTAAGCAGGTTAAGCCAAAAAACAGGGAGACCACTCCTGAATCCTGATCAAACTTACACTGTTGGTCCAGGTGGAGGCGGCGTAGGCTGCAGCTTCCTGTTTGTTGAGGGAATATGTTTCCTCCAGCCGCTGCTGGTACCTCCGTGTTTCACCGTCCTCATTGGCGAAGCTCCTTAATGTCTTCATGGAGGAGAAGGTCTCCATGGCAACTTCAATTGCCTGCGCAAGAGACTCCTGAACTTGTGGTGAAAGTAACTGAGAGGAACACAATTCACCATAATACAGTCACAATATTATTGAATGCTTTTCTTAAATAATAAAAGGTCAACATAAACAGTGAGAGACAAAAGGAATTTTGAACAGCAGTCACTATCGGAACATGGGTTGTAAATAAGTAATCGATCAGCAAATCAGTCTTGAATTTAGAGCTGAACTTTGCAGTGTGACTGAAAGGAGAATAATTCCTCACTGGCCTCCTGTGTCATTTTGCTATAATACTGGAAGTCAGTCTTACCTGGTAGAACTTGCCAGAGAATTCAGGAATGACCCAGATGATGGGCAGTCCCAGAGCAGTGAAGATTGACAGCTTCCAGGAAAGTCGCAGCATGAAGATGAAGAGGAAGACCACACGCATGAAGTACCACATCAGCAGACTAAGTTTCTCACTCAGAGACTCACTCATTGTGTTAGTGCCCGTGGTGATGGGCGATACAATGTCACCTGTGAAATAGACATGAGGAGCGAAAGTCTGTATCACCAAAAACCTGCACAAAAAAGGTTCAGACACTCTGATGAAGCTTCGTTCATCTGAGTCATAGCAAACCTGTGCACTTATCTATGGATTAGTGACTGGCTAGCCACAACAACGACCAAATGCTACATGTCAAATATATCCTTCAATATGTTTTTAAACTGTAACAGCCACTCAGTTGTGTTGCATGCAGCTCTGCACAGGATCTTGGACTCTTTCCAACTAGGCTTAACCACTGTGTGTTAAAACCACTAAACCGTGCAGTTTAAGCTTGTGTTCAATGTATTTGGATGTATGAGCAGTAGCAGACGTCTTACCGGTGTGCGCCTTGTCAAAGAAAGCAATCTCCTGCTTTAGGACGCACTGGAAAACAAGGCCCTGGATAAATGTATGGAAACAACTCATAGTGATGTTGTAAATGAGGTCACAGATAAACTCGCAGACAGCACTGCAAGAAACCAGAGGAGGATAGCAAAGAGAATGATGCGAAGATTACTTATTTCATAGTTATTATGCGATTACATATTTTTAAGTCTTCCAGGGCAATCTCTAAAGCAGCTTACCTCATGATGGTGATCAAAGACATGACTGTGATGGCATGAGTGAAGGCCTCAGGGTCATCCTCATTCATGATCCAGTCTGTCATTTTGCCTGTGTAATGGGGAATGGCCATCTCACCTGTGTATAGGCACAGAGTACTGTAATGGAATGACTGCTGACTTTTGTCAGCACTCTGTGCTCTAATACTAGAACAGTTTTAACGTCATTCAGACCTCTAGTCAATTTAACTGGAATGACCTTAGCCTGACAAGAAAGACATAATTGGCAAAAATTGATATCTAATGGAAGAAAATGCTGTTCATTAGATTTATATACTGCCAGGCCAAAAAGAAAATATCACCGCATGGATTTAAATTAGTAAATGCTGAAGAGCCTTTGATTGGATCGCAATTGCAATGATTAATATGTTTCGGCCGGCAACAATTGTTTTAACCCCAACTGATGCAGGGTGTAGCTCTCCTTTCTTGAGCAATCATATCAGAAGACGTATCTGTCATGGTTCTGGATGTTTGTGCGTGTTGTTTGGACTTTTCTTTGCAGCTCTCGTCCCAGGACGATATCGTATTCCTGGGCGACCGAATTCTTTACCCAGCTGGCTGATTGAGCTGGGGCGGTGCTTTCCCAGACTCTATATAAGCAGGAAGTCCAGCACGCCCCCTTCACTAGAGTTTCTGTTTGTAGCTACGCACTATAGCCGAAGTTATCTGTAGTCAGGATTTGTATGACTTTCTTTCTTCTTATTACTGGAGTTTCTTCTCCCTTTTTTCTATCTCGCTGTGCTTCCGTGTTTCGGACCATTATACGTCCTTTGGAAAAGTTCTTTCCTGTGGTCTGTATTATTCTCTGTGTTTGTTTTCTGTCCGTGTTGCTCACGTTCTCTCTGGTCGCTGCATTTGGCCTCCTAATTCCACCGGCCATTACAGAACACTCTAGCCAAAAATGGAGTCGCCAGCAGCGGCTACGCTAGAGAGCATTTTTGCTGATCAGCAGTCTATCCTTACTGCGTATGGCCAGGGTCTTTCTGGCTTGGACAGTCGGCAGGCGGAGCTGACAGAGAGAATTCGCCTTCAGGAGCAGGTTATGCAGAGACAGGAAAGTCTTCTAGTGAATCTCTCCGAGTGTATTAGAGCATTGTCTGCTCAGATTACGCAAATGATTTCACAAGCACGATCAGTACACCTCCCTCGAGAGCCTAAACTCCAGTTACCCCCAAGATATGGAGGCGAGGCAGGAAAATGTAAAGATTCCATTGCTCAATGTGAAATATTTTTTAAAGCGCAATCCTCACGGTTTGCGAATGAAGAATCACGGGTTTCGTTTATTTTATCACTGTTGACCGGCACAGCCCTCACTTGAGTGGGGCCGCCCATTCGAGCTAGATCGCCAGTAGTAAATTCAGTGGAAACTTTCATGAGAGAAATGATTAATGTTTTTGATCAGGATGTATATGGTCAGGACGCAGCTACGCGTCAAATGCATTTGAAGCAGGGGTCTGATAGTGTCGCTGATTTTTCTATCTTATTTCGCTCCTTAGCCACAGAGACAGGGTGGCCAGAAGCACCTCTTATGACAGTTTTTGTTGACGCTTTGGCTGAGGAGGTTAAGGACGCTCTGGCTACATTAGAGCCTTGCGTTTCTTTAGATTCGTTGGTTCGCACTGCGGTGCGAGTTGATAATCGCATCCGCGAACAAAACAAGGAGAAATGTACTGCATTGGCTCTTGATAGCAACAAGGTTAATGTTCCTTACAATAGCTTCCAGCCCCAACTCCACCCACTGAAATTTCCAGTTCTAATGAGCCCATGCAGGTTGATGGCTCATATGAGAGCCGGGCTCGTAAGCCTGTTCACAGAGAAATAATTTGTCATCATTGTAGCGAACCGGGACATATACGTCCAAGTTGCCCAAGCTTAAAGGGAGACGGCAAGCCCCTCTGGCGGTGGGGGGGCGCTAGAGGGACAGACCCAATCTCCCGCTCGAACTCTTATTTCTTTAAAGTTAACTATGGGGAAAAAGAGAATATGAGTGAAAGCCTTTTGGGATTCGGCGGCTGTTGATTGTTTTATGGATGCGGAGTGGGCTAGAAAACATTCAATTCCCCTCCACTCTCTCTCACATTCGCACTCGATCAAAGCTTTGGATGGTCGACCATTGGGAGATGGGCTTATAACCGAGGTCTCTGATTTTTTGACCATGTTAATCCCTTTTTGGTGGTCATTCAGAGAAAATTCGTTTTTTCTTAATCAATTCCCCAGTTTGTCCTGTGGTTTTAGGTCATTCGTGGTTGCTGAAGCATAGGCCACAGATCTTTTGGGGCAGTCAAAATAACCCAATCGTCCAGTGGGTCTCTGACTGTAGGTCTCACTGTAGTGAGATTCTGGCAAGTCGGCCCGAATTTCAACCCATGGGGGAGGCGTCGGGTTCTGAGCAAGATTGGTGTGTTGGAACCGCGCTGAACCTTGGTTTACCTCCCAACGTTCCAGAGGATTATGCTGATCTTGCAAAAGATTTTGGCAAACAACGACCTTCGTCTTTGCCTCCGCATCGTGATTTCGATTGTGAGATCAAACTACTCCCTGACGAGGTGGCAGCAGTTGGGAATTGGCCTGCCCCTCAGAATGTTAAGGAGATTCAACGATTTTTGGGTTTTGCTAATTTTTATAGGAGGTTTATTCGCAATTTTTGTGCCGTGGCTGCCCCCATCATTGCGCTTTCTAAAAGGAATTCCTCCTCGTCATTTGCTTGGTCTCCAGCAGCGGAGGCTGCTTTTCAGGAGTTGAAGAAACGACTTAGCTCTGAACCTATTGTTGTTTTACCCGACCCCTCCCTCCCATTTGTGGTGGAGGTTGACCTTTCCGAGGTCGGGGTTGGTGCCATTTTGTCCCAGCGCCCCCTTCGGGACAATAAGTTGTACCCATGCGCCTACCTCTCCCGGTCGTTGTCACCGGTTGAACGGAATTACAGTATTAGTGACCGGGAGTTGTTAGCTGTTAAATTGGCGTTAGAAGAGTGGCGCCATTGGTTGGAGGGGGCTGAACATCCATTTGTGGTTTGGATGGATCACAGGAGTCTCCAGTGTGTCCAGCGGACTGGGCGACGTGGTTCCCGACAGGTGCGGTGGGCATTGTTTTTCAATCGCTTTGACTTTACGTTAACTTGGCTCCAAAAACATCAAGCTTGGCGCCTTGTCATGGATTTATGACCGCTCGGGCCATGATCCCTTTTCTGAGCCGGTTATTCCGGCGGCTCGGATTGTGGCTCCCATGCGGTGGGATGCTGGATCTGTTGTGCAGGAGGCTTTGCGGCCCGACCCTGGTTCTGGGGAGGAGCTGTCTGGCTGTTTGTTTGTCCCCATGGCAGTGTATAAATGGAGGGCTGCCGCTGATTGGAGGCGCCGTTTTGCACCGGCTTATCAGATTTGCCGAAGAGTTTGGTGTCCTGAGGAGCGGTGCTGGGTCCCTAATCGGGATATCTTGGGTCCCACCCCTATTTCGGAGTTCCATGCTCGGGGTTCTTTGGGAACGTCTGGGGCCGTCCCTTAGGGGGGGGGTCCTGTCATGGTTCTGGATGTTTGTGTGTGTTGTTTGGACTTTTCTTTGTGGCTCTCGTCCCGGGACGATATCGTATTCCTGGGCTATCGAATTCTTTACCCAGCTGGCTAATTGAGCTGGGGTGGCGCTTTCCCAGACTCTATATAAGCAGGAAGTCCGGCTCGCCCCCTTCGCTAGAGTGTCTGTTTGTAGCTACGCACTATAGCAGAAGTTATCTGTAGTCAGGATTTGTATGACTTTCTTTCTTCTTATTATTGGAGTTTCTTCTCCCTTTTTTCTATCTCGCTGTACTTCCGTGTTTCGGACTATTATACGTCCTTTGGAAGCGTGAGTTCTTTCCCGTGGTCTGTATTATTCTCTGTGTTTGTTTTGTGTCCGTGTTGCTCACGTTCTCTCTGGTCGCTGCATTTGGTCTCCGAATTCCACCGGCCAGTACAGAACCCTGGAAAAGATGTTTCAGAAGCGGTAAATTATGTGTTTGAGAAGGCATGAATTATTGGTCAGCATTAAGCAAAGAAAACAACTAAGGAGATTGCTGAAATCACTGAAAATTAGTAAACTGTCTAACGCATTATTAACCCCATTGCAAGTCTGTGGGGTGTAATGGAGAAGACTTTATGGAGTGGGTGATGAAGAAATCCACTAAGCACTCAAGTGAGTAGCAAAAGGGTAATGTTGAAAAGCTAGTGCTCTTGGGTCTCGAAGAAAAAGTAGCAATCCAGAAAATACAAACAGGCAAACCTTTCAAAGTAATACAAATAAAAAGCCTTTATTCCCACATGGCTAACAAGCAGAAGACACCGACATGTTTCGAGCACAAAAGGTGGTCTTCTTCAGGGCATAATAAGGTATGCTGGAACATCAGTATTTATTGTTTCTGAAGACCACCAGGGGGCATTCACTAGAAATAACATGCATCTACTGATAAAAATAAAAATGACGTGCCGATCCGTGCATATCTCCATACAAATATATTCAGAATATAGAGACATTAAAGATGGCTCACACGTAAGTTCAACAGAAGTTCAACGTGAACAGACAGCAGGCATCCAAACAGTGGAATCAACCAGTTTTTCTTCAGTCGGAGTGGTTTGACTCTCCTGCTGTCAATACAAGAGCTCAGCCAAAAATGAATGCAACTCTGGACAGAAGTAAATGTTGTGACGTTGCATGAGATTGTCAAACACTGCCACAATGAATGTGTGTTGCAATCAAAGCTAAAGGTGGCCAAACCAATTACTAATGTGCAACTTTCACAGTGTATGCCTGCAATATAAAAACTAACAATTTCTGACAATCCAGACACCAAGCAACTCCTCACAGGATCTGAGCTGATTCAGACCTGCAGTTTTTTGCCATTTGATTATTTTTGCAATGAAAACTGTACCGTACGCCGAAATAGGGCTGAACGATTTGAGGAAAATATCTAATTGCGATTTTTCTGGCAGATATTGCGATTGCGATTTGATTTGTGATATTTCTTTGAATCAAGCTTCACTTCAATATTCACCATGTACAGTAATATATATAAAGCATGTGACATACAATTACCACGTAACACCATCAAAACATTACATAACACATATTCTAATGCAAAAAAGAGAACTATAAGGTTTAGAAATGCTTCCAACATGTATTTATTCCCAAGAATCGTGTACATTCTCTAAAGCCCTTAACCAAGGGTACTGTTATAACTTCTCAAGATCTAAAAAAAACAACTTTTGCTGTCTTATAAAAATAAAATAATACAAAAACAATCCTTAATTTTGTTAAGTTAAATAAAAAAAAGTTAAAGTTTAATAAAATATAAAACAATTCCAATAACAAAAACAGGACTTTCCCTTTCTGTAAACATTCTCTGACATTGAAATAGGTAGGTCATACTTTTATAGCTCAAGAGAGCTAGTTTAAGTTAAATGAGTAGTAATACTAATAAGTATAACAAAATTAAAAAGTTCCAATAAAGGAAATAAGGATCTTTCCCTTATGTAAACAGTCTGACACTCAAGTAAGTAGGTCAGTGTTTTATGGCTCAAGACAGCTACAGGTTGTTAGAAAAGTTAGAAAAAAGAATTTTAAAAATACTATTTTAAAACAGAAAAAATAGGATCTATGTTGTCAACAATCTAACACTGAAATAATTAAATAGATGGGTCATTCTATTTTCATTCAGTCAAATAATCAAAATAAAATGCCCCTACCTCTGCCCTTCTGTAAAAAAATTTCAGACATTTAAGTGCACCCGCTTTGGTTTTTCATTACTATAATGTTGTAGTGTGAATCATATCGCTTTTATTTAAACATTTAACATTTAAAAGGTCTGTGTCGGAAAACAACTCTAAGTCACCTCCAGAAGAAGCACTCTCTGCTGCTAAACTCACAGCTCCAGAGCTGAATGAAATGCCCCAATTACTTCTGGCCAATTTTTTCATCAATTGGTGATGTCACCATTTGAATTTTTGCGCCAAGCAGATAGTTTGGCACGCCCTTAAATCAAGTGGGTTACGCCCACAAGACTACACCGGGGCTGCGTTCCAATCCAAAAAAATGCTTGCTTCGTCGTGTTCACTCGCCCTCCAATCGAGGGGGGAATCCCCAAAAAATCCTGGATGTAATATGGCTGGCACTTGTAGGGTCGTTCCAATCCAGTTTTGCGGAGGGAAGGGCGCATTTTCATTTGCTCAAGCCCTCAATTATCTTCCCTCAAATGAAGCCAACAACGAACATCCCTCCAAGCTTTGATATTGCCCAGAATGCTTTGCTGATTCTCCCTCAGTAAAAAAACGCGTCCATTTTTTTTTTTTTTTTCTGCTGGCAAAAGGAGGAATTATGGCAGGAAATTACCATACAAATTTAAAAATTGTGTTCGAGTAGTGTGTAATTTATGACAGAGTTATATGCAAATAGCGAAGTTTGGGGGTGAGGGGCATCGGTTTCACATTATTTTTAAGCATGTAACATTATGTTCATTTTTGCTGTAGCTAGCCTATAGCATCCGCGAGGACTGTTGCAGAGCTTATAGCCGCTTTCACACTGGACGCGAAACAAATTTTTCGCATGACAGATTACATTCAAAGTCAATGCAAACGTCTTTGCATTGACTTTGAATGTAATCTGTCGTGCGAAAAATTTGTTTCACGTCCGGTGTGAAAGCAGATTTCTTTTCCCATAAAACAGTCGCAAGTGCCGCAGCAATAAAACTAGCACGCCGTCCTCTTCTTGCCATAAACATGCGATACAGAGTCCGCGTGAGCTGTAAAAGGTGAAACGTTCAGGAAACGAACTCAGTCGGCTCCATGGCAACACAAACTTCCCGTTGGCTTGTTGACAAATGTCGAAGTGCGGAAGAAACGCTGCGACGGTCGTTCCAATCCAATTTCCCACAACACTCCCCCTAAGTTCCCTCCATTGCCCTGCCTCGCTCAGGAAGGGCTTACTCGCCTGCTACGTCATTCGGAGGGCTCACTCGAGTGGAGGGATGAAGTGAAGGGATTATCTTATTTCGGATTGGAATGCAGCCGGGATTTGTTTCTAAAGCTCTTCTGGAGAGGAAATCCATTTATGGTCAGGGGCGTGACATTTCACGAAACACGCACGAACGGTGGACCAGTCACAATTGAGTGATCAAGTTGTCCAATCACCGCACACTGGGGTTTTCGGGAGGGTGGAGGTGATATGAAGGTAAATTTGGTGCAAAACTACAGAGCACCTGTGAAAGTGGAATTTGTACTTGAAACACATTTTTGTACACATGTATCAGTAAATCTAAAGTCACAGTGAAAAGTTTCAAACTTGTAGAGTTTTTTTTTTTTTTTAAGCCCGCAAACACAACTCAACACTTGCACCCTTTCAAATTCTTATTGCAGGTGTGCAAATTCTACTGTGCAAGTCACAAATAAAAAAACTCACATGCTCACATGTTCTGCCACAGTTGTTGCAGAAAATATGGTGCAAAACTGCAGAGAACCTGATAAAGTGGAATTTGTAGTTGTGAAAATATAGTTGTATGTGCGCATCAGTAAATCTGAAGTCACAAAGAAAAGGTTTCAAACTTGCTAAAATTTTTTCCACCCCACAAATACAATGCACAATTTACACCTTCTCAAATCCTTGCTGCACACGCACAAATCCTAATCTCCGAGTCACAAATTAAGCAACTCACACACTCACGTTTTGCAACAGTTGTTGCAGAAAATACGGAGCAAAATTGTTTTATAAACCTGTATTAAAGAGTATAATTTGTAAAGTTGTATTTTTTTCTCCCACAAACATGACTCTGTAGTTACACCTGCTCAAATTCTCTGGCACAAACACAAGTCGGCACCTACGACTGCCTGAATCTTCTGCTGCAAGTCTCAGATACAAGTTCTGCGCGCTCTCACTTTTGCACCATTTATCTCAGTGAATGTGGTGCAGAAGTGATTTTTATCTGTAGAGTAGGGGGCAGGCACTGTTCAGAGATCAAAATCAAATCAAATCATGTTATTGTCATTATGCAGTTTAAAAAACAGTACGACGAGATATTCTTGTGCAACCTTTAAAACAGCCTCCAAACAAGCATATCTTACATACGCACACATGCACACAAGTAAGAAGCCCTACCATCATCATCATCCACATTCATCTCACAAATCCACACACAAATAAATAAAACATTGTAGGAAGCCCTACCATCATCATCGACATACATCTCACAAATCCACACACAATAAATAAAACATCTTCAACAGTAAAAAGAAAAAAATAATATTGCACAACCCAACCCCTTCTGCCTCCATCACCCCACCATATTGCACAGCCCCTGTTATATTGCACAGTCTCTGTAACAGTCTTCTATGCACGGAGTCCTTGCTGCATGTTCAGCTCTGTGATGGCCCTGGGAATGAAGCTGTTTTGCAGCCTGGAGGTCTGTGCTTTGATGGCCCGGAAGCGCCTGCCAGATGGGAGCAGGGAAAAGTGGTGGCGCAGTGGGTGGGTGTTGTCCTGCAGGATGCTGTTTGCACAGCGGAGACAGCGAGTCCGAAAGATGTCATCTAAGGAGGGAAGGGGAAGACTGATGATTTTTTCTGCAGTCTTGATGACTCGTGTTAGTGATTTCCTGTCATTGTCCGTGCAGTTTGCGTACCATGTAGTGATGCAGTAAGTTAAAATGCTCTCAATAGAGCAGTGATAAAAAGTCTTAAGCAGATCTGCCGGCAGGTTGTTCCTTTTTAAAGTCCTTAAAAAATAAAGCTGCTGCTGCACTTTTTTAACTATGGCAGTTGTGCTGATGTCCCATTTAAGGTCCTCTGTGATCCATGTCCCCAAAAACTTAAAACTGGAGACTCTCTCCACTTCCTCCCCATTATTGAGCAGGGGGGAGGGGTTTCCTCTGTGCCTCCTGAAATCCACAATGATTTCTTTTGTCTTTTTGACATTTAGGGTCAAGTTGTTTTCATTACACCAACCTACCAGCCTGCCGACTTTGTCTCTGCAGGCGGTCTCGTTGCCATTGCAGATCTTCCCCACCAGTCGTGTCGTCGGTGAACTTTATTATGGTGTTGGAAGGGTGGGTGGAGACACAGTCGTATGTGTAGATTGTGTAGAGTAGTGGACTCAGTAAGCAGCCTTGTGTCGCCCCGGTCCAGAGGGAGAAGCTGGAGGACCGGTGAGGGCCTAGTCTGACCATTTGTGGGCGATCAGTTAAGAAGTCCTTTATCCACATGCACAGGATGTTACTGAGGCCCAGGTCCAGGACCTTAGTGACCAGTTGACTGGGGTCAATAGTGTTAAACGCCGAGCAGTAATCGATAAAAAGCATTCTCACACTTGTCTCCTTTTCGTCGAGGTGCGTTAGTGCTGCATGGAGGGCTGAGGCAAAAACAAAAACTATTATCCATAATGTACATTAAAATATGTGCATTATTTTACTAAATATTCTCAATCAATCAATGATCGAACCTTGTAAGTTGGGAAACGATGGTTCACTGAGTTTTTTTCTTGCAGCATTTCGAGCGCCTTCTGAATCGAGGCTATGATTGGTCCAATGGATGGAGAACCCCTTGGACCAATCATAGCCTCGATTCAGAAGGCGCTCGAAATGCTTGGCATGACTGTCGCTCAAGGAAGACAGCATGTAGTTGCAAAATAATCTAGGCATCAGATCCTGGGTGAGTCAGAAGCGCTGCGTAGCACCAGTCTTTAATCGCAGCCTTTGAGATTACATAATTGCATTGTTTCAAATGCAAATTTTGATTAGAAAATGATAAATCGTTCAGCCCTACACTGAAATAAAACAAGTTACTATAAAAATGACTACTTCCAGCCAGGACTATCTTCACAGCATTATTGGTACCCCGGCAAAGCAGTGCATTGGGGCCCCAACCCACACAACCACCCGTAATGAGAATAAGAATGTGAATGGTTGATAAAATGGAACATATATTTACTGGTATTTCCAAAAAAATCAGCGTTCAAACATTTAAAAAAACATACTGTACAGCAAAGATTAATCAATGCAAATGTTTGAACAATATAACATGATTGTTCATCGTCTTTAGTAAAACACTATTTTTTACCCCTTGAGGGTATTGGAATGGACTTGGTTTGCACGTTAGTTTATTTATTTGTTCATTACCAAGATTATAAGAAATCCACTGGCTCAGTTCTTACCAAATCTCGCCAAAAGTTGGGCAATGACCCAGCATAGATTCCATTAATTTTTGGAATAAATTGGGTGAAGGTCACTGAACAGCTGAAATATGTGTGAGGGCCGGGGTTGGTTGAGCCTGGCACTGATTGTAGTGAAGAATAGTATAGCATTTATTTATTTATTGCATGATTATACTGTTCTCGAAAAAAGGCAAAACACAGAAGTTTATCAAGAGTAAATAAAGTGTAAATTTTGTCACAGGAAACTGCTTTGAATTATGCTCAATAGTAATTATTAACACCTCTGTACTTCGCAAGAAAAAGGCATGTTGACAATAATAGGGACTAACTATCCACAGGTATATGCAAAAAAAGAAAATAAGAAATCCAAAGATAGATGACAACCTCTCATAACTTTAACTTGAAACTAACCAGATTCACAGCACATTTACAAGTGAAACATAAAATTTGCTACACCTTGTATCTAGACAGATAGCCCTCTGTAGCACTTTCACTTGCTTAGATAGGGTCAAGTGCATCCTATCATGCATTCCTTCAGACATGGCTTAATCTTCTCCAGCCGTCTTATGTCACCAGAGAGGTATCTGCTCATCAAGTTTTTTTAAATCTATGCATATTCACAGTGTATGCATTGGCCGTATCTATGTCCTCATTTCCTCAGCTATGCCTCTTAAAATTAGTCCCATTTTACTGGGGCCCAGTGTAACTCCACCAGAACCAAACGTATCAAAAAGATCATAAAGCATGCTCTTTATCAGCCCCCTGCTCAATATTGCGCTGGAATGCAGTGTTCTGCTTCTGCACTAGCTATGCATAGGCCTCGTTTTTCTTCATCAGTTCAACATGGCTTCCCTCCTCTTGCACCTCCCCTTCTTGGAGGAAGATGATATGATTGGCCTTTTCCACTGTGCTCAGCCTGTGAGCAATCAAAAGTATCGAGCAGCAGCTGGAACTCTTCAGCTGAGCCTGGTGAACCTGTTCACATAGCCGAGACAATGCCAAAAGAGAGGGTCAGTGCATCACCAATTACAAAGCTACAACCAACAGAGAGATGGTGCAATGAGAAGGGGCACAGACATTTCTGCAAAAGTATTGATACTGTACAAGGACACACAGGAGGATAAGAACAAATTCTGCAGAAAATAATGGTACTGCTGAACAGCTAAAATAAGCATAGTAAGAGCAAAAAAGTTACATAAATGTACATTTTGATACTTAAGATTACCCTTCTCCTAGCATGCATTGCACATAAAAAGTATTGGAATATGATAATCAGTGTAATTAGTTTTATAGAGAGAACAGGGATAAAGAATTGGCCGCTGAGAGACGGCAACAGTCCACTGACCGTACTAACTCTGAATGTATTGACAGACTTCCAGATGCTGAGGATTTATGAACAGGGCAAAATATCATAAAGCTGAAATGATCATAACTAGAAATAGGACAAGTTGATAGATGTACTTGATAACTATACTTTAGCACCATTTTAAACATAACAGTGAGGTATGTACTGTATTTGCGACAAATTGAAGAATTAATTGATTTTTATTGCTTTTCCAGTGAGATACAAGTGGAAATAAAGAAAAGTGCGTCGTACTGTAACGCTGACACGCGCCATGTGAACATATTGAGCACTTCAGTAATAACAAACATAGAGCTATTTGTGATGTGTACAGTGACGCTTGAAAGCCTGCATAAAGCCAACAATATAGTTTCTCTATTATTACATTTTTTAGAATTTTTTTGAAGTATTGTTTGTGCCAATTATTTTGGAGCCCACAGTAAATATGTGGCCAACACTGAAAACAAGATGACATCAATATTTACCAAGATATAGTGCAGCTAAATAGTGGAGGCTGTCCGCCTGGCCTCCCACCCAGACAGCCCAAGGGACACAACCAATCGGTCTCTAGACTAAAAACAATGTGAGGTTAAGAGCCATGTTCAAGTGCCCAAGAGCTGCAAAGATCATGCTGAGGCAACACTGTCTCAATCACAAACCTTTACCACAAGGCTGTAGGCTGCTCCCATTTCAAGAAGTGAAGCTATACTGAGGGACTACACAGTGAAACTCAATGTCAACACTACTGTGTGGGATCAGTAAGTAAAGGCCTTTACACACCGGATGCGTAACGAATAAACAACATGAAAATGCGAAATGGTCGGAGGCGAAATGTTTGGATCAAAACTCCTAACACCGGCTCTGACATGAAGTTGCAACAGAAACACCGGAAAACAAATTTACGAAGTTCTGACAGCTCACTCTGAAGAGGCAAAATAGCAAAGAGGAACAACAGGAAAGAAGAGGAAGAAGAGGAAAAATGACAGATTTCACCAGACTGGTACCTGTCATGGTTTGTGAATGTGCTTTTTGCTTTCTTTGTTACTCTCGTCCCTGACGACATCGAATTCTTTCTCCATCGGATTTTTCACCCAGCTGGCTGATTATTACTGGGCGGTGCTTCCCCGGAGTCTATATAAGCTGGAAGTCCGCCACGCCTCCTTTGCTGGAGTGTCTGCTTCGTAGTTATTCGCCTCAGCTGAAGATATTTGTAGTCAGGGTTAGTTTGACTCTTATATTCTCTATTATTTCTGGGAAGCTCTGCTTCTTTAGGTATTTTCACGTACTATTGTGTGGTGCCCTCTTTACTCATTTGTTGAGATTTATTTTTCTCTGTTTAGGCTCGCCTTGTTTCTGGCACTTAGTCATCTCGTGTTTTCAGTAACGCGAGCCTTACTCCTTCCATTCCCTCCATCACTTTCTGCTGTGCTAGGCTCCGTGCTTGGTACACCTCTGCCGGCCGCCGCATCTGAACTCCACTCTACCAGCCTTTACAGAACACTCCAGCCAAACATGGAGTCGTCAGCCGCGACTGCATTTAAGAAAGTGGTAGCTAACCAACAAGCTATTCTTTCTGGCCATGGCAAGGGTCTCTCGGCTCTGAATGCTCAACAGACAGAGTTTGCAGAGAGACTAAGCTTACAAGAAAGTAGTACACAAAGAATGGAGGCTGCTTTACTCTCCCTCATTGAGAGTGTCAGAGCCCTGTCGGCTCAGATTACACAAAACGTCGCACAAGCACAATCTTTGAACTCCTACCGAGAACCGAAACTGCAAATGCCTTCAGGATATGGGGGTGAAGCAGGGAAATGTAAGGACTTTATTGCACAATGCGAAATTTACTTTAAAGTCCAACCTTCACGGTTCGCTAATGAGGAGTCTCGAGTTTCATTTATTTTATCCCTGTTGACTGATACTGCACTGACTTGGGTGGGTCCACTAATCTGATCTAATTCACGGTCCTGAATACTGTGGAAGCCCTCGTTAGAGCTATGGAATCAGTTTTTTGATCAGGATGTTAAGTGGTCAAGACGCGACAACGCGTTTAATGCATCTTAAGCAAGGTTCTGAGAGTGTCGCTAACTTTTCTATCACATTTAGGTGTGTTAGCTACTGAAACTGGCTGGGGAAGCGCCCATAATGACAGTTTTATTCATGCTCTGGCTGAGGATATTAAAGACGCTTTGGCAGCATTGGAGCCTTGTGTTTCCCTAGATTCGTTGGTTAAATGCGGCTGTGCGAATTGATAATCGCCTCCGGGAACGTAATAAGGAGAAACATTATGCATTGGGTACTGTTGACAACAGGGTTAGTATCCCCCGTAGCGTTCACACAGTCCTAACTCCGCCCACAGAGACTTCCACTCCTGACGAATCTATGCAGGTTGATGGCTTATTCAATAGCAGGGCTCGTAAGCCCGGTCGCAGATGTATAATCTGCCATAATTGTGGTAAGCCGGGGTATATCCATCCACATTGTCCTGAGCTTCAGGGAAACGGGAAGTCCCCCTAGGGGTATGGGGAGCACTAGAGGGTCAGAATCAATTTCCCTGTCAAACTTTAATTCCTGTAGAATTGACTAAGGGGACACAGAGAATTTTTATTAATGCTGATAGGTATCGTTCAGGAACCAGACGCGAGAACAGAGCAGTGCAGAAAAATGGGATTTTATTTTGGAAGGGGGCGAACCCCGCAGAGCAGGAGAACAACGGTACAAAGTCCACAATCCAAAATCACAATCCCAGGACAGAATCCAAAGTCGAAAAAAACCAGGGCAGCAAAACAGTAATCGTAGTCGGGCAAAAAAGGGTTCGGTACACAGGCACAGGTTTGTCAGAGAAGCAAAGCCAAAATCCAGAGGGCGAAATCCAAACTGTTACCAGGGCAGCAAACACAAAACTAGAAAGTCGGGCAAAAAAGGGTTCGAAAACAGATGCAGACAAAAGTACAAAAGAGCAGAGCCAAAAATCGTAAGTCGGGCGGTCCAGTCAGAAGATTAACACTATGAATACAAGGCGAAAGATAGCAGCACAGGTAAGCAAGAGGAAACGTTCTGACGGGGAACTGCAGTGAGAAGACAGCTTAAATACACTCAAGGGAAGTCACATGCTATGATTAGGATCAGGTGATGAGGATCAGACTAATTACAAAGGAGGGAACATAAGGGAGAACCTAATCACATGAAATTGGCAAAAAGCCAAAAGCGCGGACAGGGAGCACGAAACAACCTATGACAAAACATACAGCTCCGGTTAGGGAGTTCTAATGTGCACAGATAATGAGAGGTAGGACAGAGTGGAGCAGGTGCGGAGGATCCGCTGAATTGCAGGAGAGAGACAAAGTGAAGGCAAGAGGCGGAGACTAGAACAGGGTGAGTGCTGAGAGCTTGTTAATCAATTAGTAAGTGCAGCTATACAATCCCTAGTGCTCGTTAGTAAGTTAGTATTATATACAATGTTAGTTTGGGTTAGTAACTTTAACGAAAACAACAAACTGTTAGTATTGGTTAGTAATATAGAAAAGAGAGGCGAAGGAAGCAAACGAGATTGGAAGGAATGTTTGAAACCCAGAAACCATGAAATCACCTAAGCATGTGACCGCAGGACTGGGGAGAAGCTGTAACTTAACAAGAGACCAGACAGGGAGACAAAGTGCAATGCAGGGCATGAACAAAGACATGGACCGGAATCTAACAGAATAGTGGATAGGGAATGGCAAAAACGAACACATGGCAAAGTACAAAAACTAAACAGAACATGGCAAAACCTAACAGACATAATCATAAACATAACAGGGAACAAGGAAAACGTGACAAGCATGGCAGAATCATGACAGAACAGATCAGAATCATAACAAATGCGTTTTTGGACTCTGGGGCAGTAGACTGTTTTATGGATAGGGAATGGGCTAAGAGACACTCCATTCCGGTTCGCCCTCTTTTGCTGTCACGCTCTTATAAAACTTTGGATGGTCGCCCGTTGGGTGATGGAGTTATATCCGAAATCTCTGAACCATTGTCTATGTTCTATTCCTTGGTGGACACTCTGAGGAGGTCCGTTTTTTTTTATCAGTTCCCCCGTGTTCCCAGTTGTTTTAGGACATTCTTGGCTACAAAAACACAAGCCTCATATCCTTTGGGGGAATAAGGATAACCCAGTTGCTCAGTGGGGTTCTGATTGTAGATCCCACTGTATGGATAGTTCTATGTGTTGGCCTGGGCGTCAATCCATGAGAGAAAGTGGCGCCTGGGCGGTTCAGGGAGACTATCTCACACTACCCTCCTAACCTAGAGAAGGGGGCCGAGGAGGGGTTGGAGTGGGACCCTCAATTTGACTGGCGACAGCCAGAGAATGATTATTTCGAATGTGGCTCCGATCCAGAGACTGTCATTGATGCGGCTGAGTCCAAACAGGTTGAGAATTTAGGAGCTGCTTTGAATTTTTGTTTGCCTCATAACGTACCTAATGCTTATACTGATCTCGCGGAGGTTTTTAGCAAACAACGGGCCTCTACTTTACCTCCTCATTGCCCTTACAATTGCGAGATCAATCTCCACCTTGGCACCACCCCCCCCCAGGGGTTCATTGTACTCACTGTCAGGTCCTGAACGGAAGGCCATGCGGGAATATATTCAGGAAGCTCTGGCTAATGGTTTTATTCGACCATCCACGTCTCCCGCTGGGGCGGGGTTCTTTTTTGTGGGCAAAAAGGATGGTGGCCTGAGACCTTGTATTGATTACAGGGCCTGAATAATATTACTATTAAAACCGATACCCACTTCCTTTGATGAATTCCGCATTTAAACGCTTGCAGGAGGCGTCGTTTTTTACTAAGCTGGACCTGCGGAATCGATAACTTGGTTCGGATACGAGATGGAGACAAGTGGAAAAGCGGCGTTTATCGCATGACGGGTACTACGAATATTTGGTTATGCCATTTGGATTGGTTAACGCCCCCTCTGTTTTCCGGGCACTCGTTAACCCTCTGTTAACCAAGTACCTTTCCAACTGTGTAAAAATCATTTCCCAAGGCAAATATGTTGATTATAGACCAATATTTGGAAAAATGGAAAAAAAAATTCGACCCTTTGGCCCACCTTTCCAAAATGTAGCAGATCTGCTATATTGGGTAATAATGCGAATGGAAAAATTAAAGTGACGGACTATTCAAGTTATTCTCAAATGTTTATTTGGCAATAAGAAACAAAACCAGCAGGGTGTCCAGGCTGTTAACCCTTTCACTTTATGTAGCAGATATGCTATGGTGGTTAATAGAGGGTTAATGACGTTCTCCAAGAGATGTTGGAGAAATTCATTTTTGTTTACCTTGACGACATTTTAATTTTTTCTTCAACTCTCTCCGAGCACATACAACACGTCAGAGAGGGGTGCTGGAGGCCCTTCTCAAAAGCCAGGCTTTTTGTCAAGGCTGAGAAATGTGTCTTTCACGCCAAGGCGGTCTCATTTCTTGGTTTCATTGTTTCTAAGGGGTCGGTCCGCATGGACCCTGACAAGGTGGCAGCCGTCAGGAATTGGCCTGCCCCCCAAAATGTCAAAGAGGTCCAACGTTTCCTGGGGTTTGCCAATTTTTACAGAAGGTTTATCCGCAATTTTAGCGGGATAGCTGCTCCCATTATCGCCCTCACTAAAAAGAAAGGCCTCCCCTTCTTTTCGCCTGGTCGCCAGCAGCTGAGGCTGCCTTTCAAGAGCTAAAGAGACTGTTTAGCTCAGAAACAATTCTTGTTTTGCCCGACCCCTCCCTCCCATTTGTGGTGGAGGTTGATGCCTCGGAGGTTGGGGTGGGTGCCATCTTGTCCCAGCGCCCCCTTTGGGACAATAAGCTGCACCCATGCGCCTACTTCTCCAGGTCATTGTCAGCGGCTGGCGAAATTACAGCATCGGTGACAGGGAGTTGTTAGCTGTGAAACTGGCGTTAGAGGAGTGGCGCCATTGGCTGGAAGGGTCTGAACAACTGTTTGTAGTCTGGACTGATCATAAAAATCTCCAGTATATTCAGCAGACCAAGCGACGTAATTCCCGGCAAGCGCGGTGGTTGGTGTTTTTTAACCGTTTTAACTTAACGTTAACTTACCGACCTGGCTCAAAAATATTAAGCGGATGCCTTATCGCGGTTTACGATCGTTCCGACCATGATCCTATGCGGAGCCGGTCATTCGGTTGACCAGATTTTGGCGCCCGTCCAGTGGGACGTGGAACCCGTGGTACAGGAGGCCTTAAGAACCGATCCCAGCCCTGGTGGGGAACCATCCAGTTGTTTATTTGTCCCCGTTGCGGTTCGTCCTCAGGTTCTCCAGTGGGGACACTCTTCCCGTCTGGCAGGTCACCCTAGGGCCCATTGAACCAAGCGGTTCTTGGCCCGGCGATTTTGGTGGCCCAGTATGATGAAAGACGTTAAAGGGGAGTTTGTGGCGGCATGCAGCACTTGTGCCAGGAACAAGGTTTCCCATTTCCCCCGCTGGCCTGTTGAGCCCGTTGCCTGTACCCAAACGCCCTTAGAGCCATATTGCGCTCGATTTTATCATGGGCCTGCCCATCTCTGATGGCAATATTGTCATCTTGGTCATGGTCGACCGTTTTTCCAAGGCCGCTCATTTTATCGCGCTGCCTAAACTGCCTTCGTAGCGGGGAGACAACCTTCCTAGTGGTTAACCACGTGTTCGGCTGCATGGTCTCTCCCTAGATATGGTTTCTGACCGGGGTCCTCAATTTGCGACCAAATTCTGGCGTGCTTTTTGTAAGCAGTTGGGGCCCACTGTGAGCCTGTCGTCCGGGTTCCATCCTGAAACTAACGGGCAGACTGAGTGTACCAATCAGTCCTTAGAGAATACTCTTCGGTGCTTAGCGACCGATAATCCTGCTTCCTGGAGTCGCTTTTTGACATGGGCTGAGTATTCCCATAACTCATTGTGTAACTCCTCTATGGGTCTTTCTCCTTTCGAGGCCCAGTTAGGTTATCAGCCTCCACTATTTCCTGAGTCTGAGAAGGAGTCAGAAGTTCCCTCTGTTGAACACTTCATTCGACGCCGCCGGTCTGTTTGGACTAAGGTCCGTTCCTCCTTGCGTAGACAGAAATCTGCGGCTGACAGAAGGCACCGTTTGGCTCCATCTTATCGAGTGGGCCAGAGAGTTTGGCTTTCCACTTGGGATCTCCCCTTGAGAGTGGAATCTCGGAAGTTGGCCCCTCGCTTTATTGGCCCGTTTAAGATATTGCGTAGGATTAACCCTGTCACTGTGCGTCTTAAGCTCCCTAGATCCTTGCGGATCCATCCCGCCTTTCACGTGTCCAGGCTTAAACCAGTTAGCACCAGCGTCCTGGCACCTGCCGACAAATCCCCGTCCCCGCCACGGATGATTGAGGGGGGCCCGGCGTACACTGTACGTCGTATTGTTGCCGAGAGGCGTGTGGGTCAGGGATTCCAGTTTTTGGTGGACTGGGAGGGATACGGTCCCGAGGAGCGTTGTTGGGTCCCTGCTCGGGATGTCCTGGACCCTGCTCTTATTTCTGAGTTCCGTGCAAGGGGTTCTTAGGGAACTTCTGGGGCCGTTCCTTAGAGGGGGGGATCCTGTCATGGTTTGTGTATGTGCTTTTTGCTTTCTTTGTTACTCTCATCCCTGACGACATCAAATTCTTTCTCCATCAGATTTTTCACCCAGCTGGCTGATTATTACTGGGTGGTGCTTCCCCGGAGTCTATATAAGCTGGAAGTCCACCACGCCTCCTTTGCTGGAGTGTCTGCTTCGTAGTTATTCGCCTCAGCTGAAGATATTTGTAGTCAGGGTTAGTTTGACTCTTATATTCTCTATTATTTCTGGGAAGCTCTGCTTCTTTAGGTATTTTCACGCACTATTGTGTGGTGCCCTCTTTACTCGTTTGTTGAGATTTATTTTTCTCTATTTAGGCTCGCCTTGTTTCTGGCACTTAGTCGTCTCGTGTTTTCAGTAACGCGAGCCTTACTCCTTCCATTCCCTCTATCACTTTCTGCTGTGCTAGGATCCGTGTTTGGTACGCCTCTGCCGGCCGCCGCATCTGAACTCCACTCTACCAGCCTTTACAGGACCGTGCTTTTGGAGGGCACTGTCATTAACATAGCTATTACAAGCAGTGACAGGTCTTAATATGATATTAAACAAACATACAAAACAGGCGTTAACAAACCGGTAAAGAAAGCCTGCATCAACCCCCCAAAATCAATCACATACAAAAAATCAGGAACTGATCCAGCACCAGTCCTAAAAGGTGCATTCATTTGCTGTTTAGCCAGTCATGGAGCTGGAACTTGGCTGGTGTTTGCTCCCTCTCTTTGGTGCCAAACAATTAATAGTCACTAGCCCTGTTTTTTCATTGTGATTGGTTGATGTGTTTGCTTGCAGTGCCAATGTTCGGAAAAATCTACCTCGATCCAAAAAATAAAAGGTTCCCTGTTTCGCAGCGAGATAATCGCATTCAATGTATAAAACCTCATGCCAAATCAGTAGTTTGACAAATATTTTTAAATGCATCCGGTGTGTAAAGGCTTTAAGGCTGGATTCGCAGGGCTCTTTTGCAGGATCACAGAGTGAAGCTCAATGTCAGCGCTGTTGTGTGGGATCATAGATTGAAGCAGAATGTTAGTGCTATTGCGTGGGGTCACAGACTGAAGCGGAATGGCAGTGTTGTGGTGTCGGATCATAGATCAAAGCAGAATTCCAGTGCAGCTGTGTGGGATCACAGATTGAAGCTGAATGTTACTGCTGTTGTGTGGAATCACTGAATGAAGCGGAATGTCAGCGCTGTTGCATAGGATCACAGAGTTGAAGCTTCAATGTCAATGCTGTAGGATGGGGTCAAAGAATGAAGCTTAATGTCAGAGCTGTTGTGTGGGTTAACTGAGTGATGCTGTAAGTCCAAGCTGTTGTGGAGGATCAGAGAGAGACTGAATGACCAAGCTCTTTTGCAGGGAAAAAAGAGTGAAGTTGAATGCAAGTGCTGTTGATTGGGATCACAGAATGAAGCAGAAAGTCAGTGCTGTAGTGTGGGATCAAAGTGAGAAGCTGATAGAGATGTTGTGTGGAATCAGAGATAAACTGAAAGTCAGTTCAGTTGTGTGGGATCACAGGTTAAAGCAGAGTGTCAGAATTGTTGTATAGGATCACAAATTATCACAGAATGAAGCAGAATGTTAGTGCTTTGTGTGGGATCATAAAATGAAGCTGAATGTCGGAGTTGTTATGTGGGATCAGAGATGCACTGAATTTCAGTGCTGTTGTGTGGCATCAAAGAGTGAGGCTGAACTCGAGCGCTGTTGTGGAGGAGAGATATGTGAAGTTAAGAAAAGTGTAGTCTGTACCAGGTGCTCGCTCTCACTGTCCAGGGAGCTTGTGGCATCATCAAGAACCAGGATCTTAGGCTGTCCAATCAGAGCCCGGGCAATGGCAATTTGCTGCTTCTGACCACCTGAGACCTGACCCCCCTTCTCTCCAGCATCTGTCACACAAGAAGAATTTTAGTAATACGTATTTAGAGGCATATAGTAGACATAGTGTATGTCCATCCGACAGTTTGCAGGGTAGTGTAGAGTTAAAACACAGATCGCTGGGTAGCCATAGTTTCATTGGAATACATACTCTCACACATGCACGCAAAAATTCAAGAAACTAGTTCCAGAGAAAGTACAAACAGATTTATAAGCCAGTAACAATATCAAGATCATTCACAGCTTAACAAAATGCTTTATAGTAGCCTAAAGAACCTTCAATTACAGTTAGTCAGACGCACTGACCTGTGCTGTACCCAATCGGCAGGTCCTTAATGAATTTATGTGCATTAGCCATTTCAGCAGCCAAAAAAAACCTCCTCATCAGTAGCATCCTCTCGGCCATATTTAATGTCCTCTTTTACAGAACGAGCAAACAGCACAGGCTCCTGGCTGACCACGGCAATCTGGACACCGAAAGAGAGACAAACCATTGGATCAGCATGTTTGGCAGCTCTGCACTATAATGGTAGGGGCCCAACAACTTGACTCTTGCTTAATACTTTTTTATCCGGCCATCTTTGCATTGTTTGACATTCTGTTCACCCCAGGAGATGAGGACTGCAACAGATGTACACAGCTATATGGCTTTTTGTAGGTATGCACATATTACATTATACAACCCCAATTCCGAAATAATTGGGACGAAGTGTAAATTGTGAATAAAATCAAAATGCAATGACTGTCAGATCACATCAGCCAATATGTTATTTACAATAGAACACAGATAACATTTCAAATGTTGAAACTGAGTCATTTTACATTTTATCCACAGAATGAGCTTATTTCAAATTTTCTGGCTGCAACAGGTCTCAAAAAAGTTGGGACACAGGCAAAAAAGGGATGAAAAAGCAATTCATATATAAGAGAAACAGCTGAAAGAACATTTAGCAAGTAATTAAGTTGACTGGCATTTGGTATGTAATATGATTGGCTTTGAAAGGGATGTCTTAGAGAAATTGAGTCTCTCAGAAGTAAAGATGGTCAGAGGGTCTCCAACCTGTGAAGACTTGCGTAAAAAATTGTGGAATACTTTAAAAACAATGTTCCTCAACGTCAAATTTCAAAGGCTTTGAAAGTCTCATCATCGACAGTGCATAACACTGTCACACAACACACAACCTTTACTGGATGCCCGTGATCTTCGGGCCCTCAGAAGCCACTGCATCACTCACCGGCATGATTCTGTCATTGACATTACTAAATGGGCCCAGGAGTACTTCAAGAAACCACTATCTGTAAACACAGTCCGCCCTGCCATCTACAGATGCCGCTTAAAACTCTATCATGCAAAAAGGAAGCCATTGTTGAGCATGATCCAGAAGTGCCGCCGTGTTCTGTGGGCCAAGGTTCATTTGAAATGGACAATAGCAAAGTGGCAAAGTGTCCTGTGGTCAGACAAGTCCAAATTTGAAATTCTTGTTGGAAATCATGGGCGTTGTGTCCTCCAGGCTGAAGAGGAGAAAGACCACCCCTCCTGTTATCAGCGTTCAGTTCAAAAGCCAGCATCTGTTGAGGAATTCGTACTGGTTAACGTTGACCTTTAAATGAAGGACTCCGAGACTTTCAGTAATTTAACCATTTTATTATAATAATTCAAAAGGCAAAAACCATGTGTATAGATACCGACAAATGACATAGGCTTCAAACCATCAAATAATATAGCTATTCAGTTGATGATCTTTCCGCAAAGTATTTGAAAAGAAGACAGTCAGGAAATTGAAGAAGCTTCTTCCGGTGTGTAGAGACTCTGCATGCAGAGGGCTGCCCCAAGGGCCAGCCCCGCCGTGTTCTTTTGCTTGGATATTTGTAAGTGCCCATTGCCCAAAACTACGCCTCTCCAGCTAATATCCTCCAATAGTTTAACATTCTCCCTCATTATAAGCATATATTATTCATAATCCCTTCTTAAGGAACTGCTTTATGTAAATGTATGTTGTCAGCGAACAGGAATGTATGGCTTCGTCCTCATCAGCTCCAGCCGAGAGGCCCTCTCTGTCAGGCCTTATGGTCCCGTTGGCTCACAAGGCATTCTCTCTCTCTCTCTCTCTCCCCTGGGAGCCCCAGCGGGACTTATGGTCCAACTGCCCCCCCCCCCAGGATGTCTCTCTCTCCCCCTCCTGGGAGAGTCTCTCTTTGTCCTGAGGATGCCTATAACCCAGAGAACCGCTTGTTCCTGTAGGACCTTCAGATTCAGTCAGAATGGATACAATAATTCAGCAATTGTGTATAATAGATTAATACAATGATTCAGCAATTGAGTATAATAGATTACTTGTTAACCCATTTAGGCCTGAGGCCTATTCAAAAAACGCCTATGAAAACCTATGGGCGATTTTGAAAAGAACCCCTAAAACCTGAGGTTTTCTGGAAAACCGCACCCAGGTGTCAACGTCTAATAAAAAGCTGATATCTCAGCCTCTGTAGCAGATAGAAACAAAATTCAAAGAGTATTTGAGAGCTTACACCTGTGGCTTTCATAAGAACTATGTTTTTTATTTGTGCAAATCTTCATCGCAATATTTAATACCAGTGGCGGAGCTACAGGGGGGGAGAAGACACGTCCCTTTTAGTCCTGGCTAGATCTCAATCATTTTCCTTTATTGACGTCTTTTCCAATTATTGTAATTGGCAACTGAAGACACGGTTTCTCTCCACATGCGATCTAACAGCGATTAAATCGCGGGTTAAATTCAGCACAGTGGCGGAACAGAGAATTGGGTTGCACAAAACAGCCGTTTAAAACAATTATAAATCCTGATCTGCTCTCAGTCATCTTCATTATTAACAAAAGGTTCCTCGAGCGCTCCGCACTTAACAGGTGCTGCTTGTTCTCCCGATTAGGCAAGGCGACAATCATTCCTCTGGACGCGTATTTGCTGTATTTAAATGTCGTTATTCAAATTGCATAGCCTACCTGTCGACTCTCACGCCAAATGGCTTGAGCCGCACGCTTGTTATAACCTAGGCTATTTAACTGCCGTTTAACTGTTTTTTTTTTTTTAAATCAACCACGAAATACCGAGAGTGAAAGTCCGATTGGAACACGGACCAGTTCAATCCTTGAAGCATAGGCCAATTAATAAGTAAATTATTTTTCTGCACTGAATTTAGCCCATGATTTCATCGCTGTTAGATCATATACGGTGAGAAACCGTGTCTTCAGTTGCCAATTACGATAATTGGAAAAGGCGTCAATAAAGGAAAATGATTGAGATCTAGCCAGGACTAAAAGGGACGTGTCCTCCCCCCGTAGCTCCGCTACTGGGTGGCAGGCATGATAAAGTGTCCGTTCAAATAAAATAAAAATAAACATAAAAATATAAAAAATAAAGTGTATTGAAGTGTTACCACGGCATCCGCCCTAGTATAAAGTGCCAGTAAAAGAAAGCTATGAGCACGGACAGAGGCGGACTTTGCCATTAGGCAAGGTAGGCAAATGCCTGGGGCCCCCAACATCCAAGGCCCCCCCTGTAGACATATATATATATATATATATGGTTTCGCTTATTTTTGACTCTTTCTTAATTAATCACGTCATTCTAAAATCTATACGCTAAAATTGCGCCTGAGAATTTCAATTATTCACGAATTGCTGGGCTAAACTCCCCCCGTCTTATTACAATGGACTATTCCAAGAGCGCGTGGGCTGTAGGCTGTATACAACGACCGACCGAGTTTGTTCACATTCAGCAGCATATCTGTCGCTTGTCGAAAGCGATGTCATGTACGAAGAGATGGGTGGTGACATCTGTGAAATTGGCATTTGCAACGAGAGATCATACAAACATTCTGAGGGAGTGAAGTTTTACCTCATGAAACATGTACTAGAGCCGCTGAAAACAGCCTGGAAAAAGACCCTGCCAGTGTCGATATGTAACCAGGGTTCTTACGTTAGCCTCAAACTGCTATGGCAGCCAAGAGAAATAAGTGGAGCGAAGAAGCTTTCCAGTTCGCGTTGCTCTTAAATAAATACAACCTGCCCAATTTCGCCACTCACTTAAATGTTTCCCCAATAACTAAACATGATCCCATATCCCTACTCAAAAATGGTAGCGGTGGCTATCTTACGTCAGCTATCTGACAACGAACAGCTGCAATGATCATTTAGAGAAACCGGAGAAGAGTAAGAGCACCCTGGTGAACATTGGTCTTTAATTATTACATCTAAACCGAATGAACGACTCACTTCCCCGACTTCACAATCCCGTATTAGAAGGCTCTTATACTTTGCCAGTTTCTCTTGGCTGTAATGTCTGTCTTTGCTGGGTCCTAGCTAGCTTCCGCTAGAGTTCTGGGATAACATGATAATAAATCAGGGGAAGTGAGTCGTTCATTCCGCTCGGTAGTATTAATTAAAGACTAATGTTAATAACCAGGGGGCTTTTATCTTTCTCTGGTTTCTCTTGGTTGTCGTAGCTCTTCGTTGTTAGTAACCTGGATAACTACCGCTACCATTTTTGAATAGGGATGGGATCTTGAGTTGAGTTAATACTGGGTAACATTTAAGTGAGCTAATTCGGGCAGGTTGTGGGGGCTAGTTTGACTTGTGTTTTCGGTGTGGAGGCTGGCCTGACCGAAGTTATTTACTTCAAGGTTATATTAACCGGAGAGCTCCTTCTTTTCTCTGATTTCTCTTGGCTGCCGTAGCCGTTCGAGGCTACCGTTAGAACCCTGGGAATATATCGATACTGACGGTCTTCTTTTTCCAGGCTGTTTTCATCGGCTCTGTTACATGTTTCACGCGGTAAAACTCCTTCAGAATGTTTGTATGATCTCTCGTTACAAATGCCGGTTGCACCGCTGTAACAACCCATTTCTTCTGGGGCGATATCTGGTTAATGGGGTTAATGATGGGTGGTGGGGGAGGGAGGAAGGTGGCTTTATCAAGTTATAATGGTTCAGAAATTAAAATGTTATGTTGCTATGCATCTTTTTGTATTACTTTGATGAAAAGTAAGATGTTTGTTAACTGAGATTTGAAAAAGGTAGAGGCCCCATGTTTCTGTTTGCCTAGGGCCCCTAAATTGCTAAATCCGCCCCTGAGCCCGGAAATGGTCGGAAAAGTAATGAAAACAACAAAATGACGTATCCGCTTTCCTGGCCTGAAGGGTAGAAATGTGTAACAGCGTCCCCGGTTTTAAAGGTTAAAATGCGCACACGCTGTCCTGGTTTAAATGGGTTAATGCATTTGAGTATGATGGATTAATATTTTCCACACATCTCTGATGGTATGGGAATGCATTAGTGCATATGGCTTGGGACACTTGCATCTTTTAAAAAGCACCATGAATGCTGAAAGGTATATAAAGGTTTAAGAGCAACATATGCTCCCCTCCAGACGACATTTATTCCAGGGAAGGCCTTGTGTATTTCAGTAGGACAATGCAAAACCACATACTGCAGCTATTACAACAGCATGGCTTCGCAGTATAAGAGTCCGTGTGCTGAACTGGCCTGCCTGCAGTCCTGATCTTTCACCGATTGAGAACATTTGGCACTTAATTAAACGAAAAGTCTGTCAAAGGAGACCCAAAACTGTCCAGCAGCTGGAAGCCTGTATTAAACAAGAGTGGGATCAAATTCCAATGGCTAAACTCAAGAAACTTGTCTCCTCAATGCCCAGACGCCTCCACTCTGTGTTAAAAAGAAGAGGGGATGCTACACCGTGGTAAACAGGCCCCTGACCCAACTTTTTTGAGACCTGCAGCAGCCATCAAATTTGAAATTATCTCATTTTGTGGATAAAATTCTCAGTTTCAACATTTGCTATGTTATCTCTGTTCTATTGTGAATAAAATACTGGCTGGTGTGATTTGAAAGTCATTGCGTTTTGATTTTATTCACAATTCACACTTTGTCCCAACGATTTCGGAATTGGGGTTGTAGAAGGCAATTTATAAAACGGGTGCCTCCCATCCTTAAATGTGATTGGCTGAGCCGCGTTCCATGCCGATATAAAATCACTGTAACCCACTGTATTCTGAGGCAGACCGCAGCACAAAATATCCCCTGGCGCCTGGCCTGCAACCAACTACTCAGCGCTCGACTGATTTCGTTGGGTTACGTTTGTTTCAAGACTTTTAGCTCGTTATGTCAGTGTTAGCAAAGTTTAGCCTTTTAACCCGCTAACCAGTTGGCCATCTACCTAGCTAGCTATAGCATTATAGATTATATCACTTTAGCTTGCTAGCAACGTTGCTAACTAGCTCGCTATTTCAGTATTTGCGATAAATTGCTGATTTTTTTTTTTCTTGTGTGTTTATTTTATGGGCTATATGTAGGATAAAAGCAGCACAAATACTCGCACACCAAAAGGTAAATACCAAAAACCGAGAAGCCAATGCAACAAATTTATTCGGGCAAAAAATATCTATGTTCAAGTGAAAAGTTTTAAAAACAAACGTTTCGGTGCTCACACCATCCTCAGTGCTAATAACTAAGTGGCTGGACAAAACCATTTAAATAGACATCACATGACTGAAAAAGACAATTAGTTTAAGTATGTATCTCAGGATACAATTAACTCGTCAATTATTCAATTAAAAGGGAGTATCATCATAGATGACCACAACAAGTGAAGTAGTTATGACAATAAAGTATAGCACTGAGGATGGTGTGAGCACCGAAACGTTTGTTCTTAAAACTTTTCACTTGCGCATAGATATTTTTTGCCCGAATAAATTGTTGCATTGGCTTCTCGGTTTTGGTATTTACCTTTTGGTGTGCGAGTATTTGTGCTGCTTTTATCAACTTTTTGCTGACGCACCCATTCAGCCTAGATTTGATCAAGGCGCAGACTTTCTTTACTGACGGGGAACTTCTAATTTTTGGATTCTGCTGCCACCATTTTTGAATGGTCTTCCATGGCTAATTTTACCAAGATTTGCAATTTGACGGGCAATGTGGCAAAGACACTCACATTTTCTGAACAGGACATTGAGAACATTCTTTTCCCCAGTGTTGGGATCACGGAACCGTTAAGGATTTCTTCGGATGACTCGGCACGAAAATTCAAATATTTATCTGAAAAAAGTCAGACATTTTTTACATGGGACTACCTTGAGCGAATATGTACGCTCGAAACGCATTCCGAGGGGCTTGCGTGTCCCGAAGGCACCTACCCTGGGCCGCCAAGATGAGGAGTATTGCACCAAATGGTGCGAGATACTGAATAAAGCATCGTTGGATTTGACTGTCCTAATTATTGAATAGGGGAGAGCTGGTGCGAAAGTTACATTTTTCACATGGACGTCATTTTAAAAGATAACGTTACAGACCCGAAACAAAATTTCGGAGCGATTAACTACTTTTCGTGTGTGCTCTGTCAATATCAGGTGCTAAATCATCACCATATATATTGACTTCGGCATAGTTTGACATCGAGCGGAAGTTGCGGATTGCTTCTTCGACCCATCCAGCCAGGATGAAAGTAATGCGGGGCAGGGCAAAAGTAGCGTGATCAAATTTACGGAATCTTTTTAAATTTCTCGTTAAAACAGAAGCAAAAACAGCCAGGCATTTGTTTTAAACATTTTAATTGGCTTCAAATGTTCCAAAAGTGACCGTGAACATGTTTAATGTGCAAGGTCTAATTATAAAAATTATCCCAGAGAGCAAGCACCTCCGCTCCGGATCTGCCCGGCTCTGTGCCGACTCCAACTGATCCGGCTCAGAGCAGGGCAGATCCGGGCGGAGGAGCTTGCTATCTGGGATGAAATTACTCATCACAGTTGTGACAGATATAATGAGTGGCACCCTCAGTGCATGCCTCATGTGACCACAGCAGACAAAAGATGCACCGCACCCACACTTCTCCAGGCAAAGATGAGGCAAATGTCTCCCCACAAACAAGACATTCCTCATCCTTGCCCCCGAGAAACTGTGGTTGCAGTGTGTCCACTAAGCCTCGTTTTTCTTTGGGAGTTTTGAAGAGGACTGTTTTCTCTGGCCCCTCTGCCGACTCTCCTCCTCCAAAGCAGCTTTCACGGGGTGTCGGTCAGTATTGCTGTTGACCTGCAACATTCAATGAGATAATAGTCAGAATCAGCTTGTTTTTATTCAAGCAAGAGAACCAAGACGAGTTAAAAATGACACTATGCTCACCTCTTTCGGCCTCTCCTTTTATTTTTCTTTCCTCGAGCCAGCCTTTGGATATGGGGAAGCTTTTTCTGGGCTGAACCTCTGTACTGGCATGCCACTAGATGTTCCTGGAACCACTAGCATACCTGGATAGATGGTATCGCTGGCGATGGAGCTGGCGCTGGTGATGAAGGGGCGCTGGTGATGGAGCTGGCCCTGGCACTGGGGATGGAGCTGGTGCTGGTGCAGGACGGTCGGTCACATAAGCTGGAGCAAAGTCTTCCTCACTGAAAATATTTGGATTCAAGGGCCAGATACCGGTACACTCGAAACCAGGCGAAATGCTGCTGGGTGTCGCAAGCTTGAGGCAGAGCTTTAGCCACAAGACTCGGGATGTTGTAGATGGTCAAAAGTTCTTCCAGGGTTCATTCATCCAACTGCCTGCTGCACTGTTAATGTAGTGCTTCAGAGGGCCAAAAACGCTTCGGTCTAGCGGCTGAAGGCGGTGGGAGCAGTGGGGTGGAAATGACAGGAGTACAATGCCCTGTGACTTGCGAAAAGTCAATAGCTACCACGGAGAGGTGTGATGCATGATTGTCTAAGAGTAGCAGCAACTTTGACTCTGGGGTCACGCGGGTGTGTCTTGCAAAATGCTGTAAAAAGGCCAAAAGATCTGTCTCCTCCATCCACCCTGATCCATTGGCAGAACCAGTGGAGCCAGGGGGACCATCCCGGATGAAGTGGTCATGGAACTTTTTCCTTGGGAAGATAAAGTAAGGGGAACAAAGTTGCCTTGTGCGTTGGCAGCAAAGGCAACGGTCACCAATGTCCCTCTTTCCCGGAGGTCACAGCACCGACCTGGCCTGGCCCTTGGTAGCAATGACTTTGTCTGGCACTTGAACCGTTGTGGTACCTGAAATAATCAGTGAAATGTATTATTGCTGGTGCAAATCACTGGTGCTTTTAAATTTATCATTCAAATATAAATTTTTACCTGTTTCATCCATGTTCCAGATGTCATTTGCCTCAAAATTATAGCGGGTGAGGACAGTCTTTAGGTTGTTAAAAAAACGTGGTCACGTTGGTCTTATTGAAGCTGGTGGAGCGGGACATGCTGGTGGCTTGAGGTCGGCGGATGGACAGGGTTCTGTTGGCTCGAGGAAGGAGGTGAGCCAATCCTTCCCTGCCATCTGGTTTTTTCTTCCATGAACATGGAGTTTTGAGGCCAATATTTTCGGCCAGCTCATATGCAAACTTTCGCACCTAAAAAAGCATAAAAAGAGGTTAATTCCCAGATAGCAAGCACCTCCGCTCCGGATCTGCCCCGGATCTGCCCGGCTCCAGCTGATCCGGCTCAGAGCCGTGGCAGATCCGGAGGCGGAGGTGCTTGCTATATGCTGTGTGGTGGTGTAGCTCTGTCTGCGGTGTTACTCGCACCTCTTTAGGACTCAGGCCAAAAATATATATCGGCTGCTCTCTTTACATATGCCTGCAGTCTCTTCTCCTGTTCTTCTGTGAAGACTTTGTTGTGAGCCCTGTACCCGGGGCCCTGGTCTGCTGCCCTCTTGCCTCTGCCCTCCTCTTGCAGTACCTGTACAGGGTGACATGACAAACGCCATGCACCGCTGCTGCCCTCCTTATACTATCGCCTCTTCGGACATCAAAAATGGCCCTTGCGTAAACCTCTGGGTCATCCGTTCCTCTCTAGGTAGTTCTGACCCTAACTCTGGGCATTTTCTGTCGGTAAAACATAACACACATTTTTATGGAGCTTTTAAACACAAAATGTGGCGCATTAGCAGAGAGGGACGAACGTAACTGTTGCTACTTCAGTCAGCGGTGACTCCTGACATTTGAGCGAGGATTACTTCCAAAGTGGAAAAATTCTGACATTTCAAACTGCACCATATGTTGCGGAACTAAATCACCGATCATTTCATTATAAATATGACACATGGAGCGATAAAGACAATCTTTCAATCGAAAAAGTTTAGCATTCGTCTGAATTTACTCACGCTGTGGAAACAGTCTTCTCGGTCTTGTGCATGAGGAAGACTGGGACGCCTCAAGAATGTTCGTGGTTCTGGAGAGGGCGCGAGCTGCACATGCTGACCTAGTATGACGATCGAAGTCGCGGATGGCTGTGAGTAAATCGCCGTGTTACTTTCGTCCAGAGTTACTTTTCGCCCCAGCGCTCCCCTATACACAGAAGGAGCTTTCCATCATCCAAACTGAAATGGACAAACAAGAAGAACAACTGAGAACTTTACTTTCCCCTGATGACCTGGTCAAGCTTAAGGAACAAATCAATTCTTTTACTGACAAATATCAACAAGATCTTAAAAAAATTAAACTGAGAAAATTCAAGAGGGATACCATTGATTACAGGGACGACAGGGTTTATCCTTGGCTAACCCAGAAAGCCCGGCCAACTCCTCGTCGAGTTCAATTTGAATCGGATTTACAGACTTCGGAATCCAGTACATCGGAGCTTCCTTCTGACTCTGATGGAGATTTTTCAGAACCACCCATCAGGGCAAGACGCCATCACAACTATTACACCAGGAATACAAGAAAAAGCGGAGAAGGGGCAGGAGGGGCTCCGGTACAAGGACAATACAAACAGTCCAGGAGGAATCACAGGGGGCGTGTCCCTTACTAGTCAATCTGACAGGTGCACCCCTACATGAAGACGCAGAATCCCTACTCAATAAAGGACTATCTTTCGTTCCTACGCCTTCCACCAACCCATTTCAAACAAAGGTAGAACTATTTAAGTTTTTTCGATCTATGAAACTCAAGTACTTTTTTTTCTCAAAGAAAAGACTCATTTGTCTTCTGTTGATGTGGCTGTTTCTAGCTGTTTATTCAAACCAAAAAATAATTTTTGTCCATCCGTTAATGTTTCTGCCCTTGACACATTTTGTAATTTGGTCGAGAGGGATGTGGATTCTCTTTTTTAACACACCCTTCTAACAAATCTGGGTATAATTATAACAAGGCGCAAAGGGATGCTCTTTATTCTCTCTCTAAAAACTCGCAAATAATTATCAAGGGTGCTGACAAAGGCAGTGGGTTGGTTTGTACGAACAGGAATGATTATGAAGCCGAAATTTTAAGACAATTATCAGATACCAATTCTTATTCGAGACTAAAATCTGATCCCACTAATAGCTTCAAGTCTGAAATAGACACTTTTTTGAACTTTGGTTATGATGCTGGATATTTAACAAACTCTGAACGTAATTATCTCATGACGAAGCATCCTAAAATCCCTGTGATTTACATTTTACCCAAATTTTATAAAACATTTGACCTTTTTCCTGCGGAACGTCCGATAGTAGCCAGTATTGACTCTTTGACTGAACCTCTTTCTAAATTCATTGATTCTCACATTAGACCTCTGGTGGTTAAACTTCCATCCTACCTCAAAGATACAGGTGATTTTATTGAGCAAATATCCAAATTAACATTTTTACATGATAATATTTTCCTTGTCACGATGGATGTTACCAGCCTTTACACTAACATTCCCCATGACATTGGTCTGGAAGCACTTCGTTTCTTTTTGGAATCTAGAATCACTCCATTTCCACCTTCCGACTTTCTGGTTGATATGGCGAAAATTGTGCTCACCAAAAATTATTTTCTATTCGGTAATGACTTTTTTTTTGCAAACCCAGGGCACTGCTATGGGAGATACTTTTGCCCCTGATTACGCGAATTTGTTCATGGGTTATTTGGAACACAATCACATGTATATCAATAATCCTTTTTCCCATAACATAATATTTTACAAACGTTACATTGATGACTTATTTTTGGTGTGGGAAGGTACAGAAATGGAATTGATTAATTTTCTAGAATTTGCCAACAGCTGGGTGGAATCTATTAAGTTTAAATTGGAATATAATCCACAAAAAATCTATTTTTGGACACGGTGGTAACCTTTAATGGTAAATCACTATACACTTCTTTATATGTAAAACCGACTGATAAAAACAGTCTCCTACATGCGTCTAGTTATCATCCAGAGTCCCTTAAGAGTGGACTCCCGTACAGTCAATTCTTGCGTGTTAGACGCGTTTGTATGAAGGAAGAAGATTTCAATGTCGAAATTAAAAAAATGTACTCCAGTTTTTTAGATCAAGGCTATTCTAGCCGATGTTTGAGTGACGCTCTTGATAGAGTTATGTCTACCACCCATGATGCGCCTGCTCATAATAGGAAGCCGAATAAAAGATCTGATTCCTCTATCATGTGTTATATCACATATACCCCTTTGAGCCATAAACTCAAAACGATTATTAAGAGTCACTGGCATGTTCTTAACACTGACCCTGTTTGTGCTAACCTATTTAAGTGATCTTCCTCTTTTTGTTTACTCTAGGTCCCGTAATTTGAAGGACATCTTGGTGCGCGCTGGCTGTTATGATCCTTCTAAAATTCCCAAAGAAAGGCTAGACGATGCCTCCGGTTTTTATCCTTGCAGAAATTGTACATCATGCAAGGATATTAGGGAAACTCATACATTTACTAGTTTTGTAACTAATAAGAGCTATATCATTACTAGATTCATTACTTGTAGTTCCAGTAATTGTGTATACATTTTGTTCTGTGGTTGTGGACTACAATATGTTGGCTGCACTCGGCGGCAGCTCAGAGTACGTATTAATGAACATCGTAGCGCGATTAACAGAAAGGATTTGAAATCTCCGGTGGCACGTCATTTTGTGGAATTCAGTCATAAGGTATCTAATCTCAGCTGGCTTGGCATTGACCGTGTTTTTCCCGGTCGTAGACTAAGGCACATAGACAAATTACTACTTCAATGTGAAGCACGTTGGATCTATTACCTATCCACACTTTATCCAGCTGGCTTAAATGATTCTTTTGATTTGACTTGTTTTCTTTAAGCGCGCACCAGCATGTCCTTATGTCCATCATCAATTTAACATGACATTCTAGTTTTACTATTTTCTGGTGTTTTGTTTTTTCATTTGATTATACTTTACTGTCATAACTACTTCACTTGTTGTGGTCATCTATGATGATACTCCCTTTTAATTGAATAATTGACGAGTTAATTGTATCCTGAGATACATACTTAAACTAATTGTCTTTTTCAGTCATGTGATGTCTATTTAAATGGTTTTGTCCTGCCACTTAGTTATTAGCACGGAGGATGGTGTGAGCACCGAAACGTTTGTTTTTAAAACTTTTCACTTGCACATAGATATTTTTTGCCCGAATAAATTGTTGCATTGGCTTCTCGGTGTTTGGTATTTACCTTTTGGTGTGCGAGTATTTGTGCTGCTTTTATCAACTTTTTGCTGACGCACCCATTCAGCCTAGATTTGATCAAGGCGCAGACTTTCTTTACTGACGGGGAACTTCTATATGTAGGATAACCACATCCATTGTAGTGAACGCTAGCTAGTTGACAAGCTGGCTAGCAAACTAATGCACAATTCAACATATTTTCCTGGACACCGGCAAGTGTGGAGGACAGAAGTCAATCTTGTTCCCTACACTCGCTGCTGGTTGTAATGATATGGCTGATCCGCGCGAGTTGAGAACTACTAGTTACCCTGGATGTAACTCCAGTTCTATGAGTACGGTCGTAGCCCTCTAACGGGCTTCGCTATTGGTTGTCTCGGTGCCTGAGAAAGAAAATTGAGCTCACCTGCTCCGTAGGAGTGGGTAGCATACTCATCTATAAAGCCTCGGTGCTGTCAATGCTCGTCTCCCTTTGAAACTCAGCATCTCACACTCGGGGCCAGCTGGGCAGGTTGTTAGAGGCTACGCACGAACTCATAGAACTGGAGTTACATCCAGGGTAACTAGTAGTTCTATTTCGTACGTGCTCCACCCTCTAACGGGCTTCGCTATTGGTTACACCTAAGGCGAAGGTCGTTAGGGATGGATGTACTCCCAGGTGGCCCCAGACCACACAGTTCCATTCAAAACCAAGAGAAACCCGTCCACACACTGGGGCGCACACCGCCAGACTGCGTACCCCGCCCCAGGTGGTGGCACAAAGAAGCAACACAAAACACAAGTTGGTGTCAGAAGGGGACCCCACCGATAGGGGCCCTTTCCAGAATGAATGGGAGGGCTTGCTAGCCTCCATCTTCCAATGAGAAATCCCTACACCCCCAGGCGAGCACCGTCAGAGCACATCGCCTCAGGTCGTGGCACAACACAGAAACAGAAGACAAATCGATGTTGGAAGGGGACCCCCCCCCCTTGATAGGGTCCCTCCCCCAGAATGAATGGGAGGGCTTGCTAGCTGTCATCTCCCCATGGAAGCTTCTCACCACAGGCGACCACCGCCAGAGTGCCTCGCCTCGGGTCGTGGCACCAACATCAACAGATGACGAGTCGCTGTTGGAAGGGAACCCCTCCCCTGATGGGGTCCCCTCCCAGACGACTGGGAGAGCGCGCCAACTGTCATTCCCCCATGACAAACACCTACACTTGTAGGCGGGGCGCCCCCGGAGCGCCTCGCCTCAGGTTGTGGCTATGATCCACTACTAGTTAGTGTTGGAAGGGGACCCCTCCGATAGGGTCCCTTCTTAGAATGAATGGGAGGGCTTGCTAGCTGTCATCTCCCAACGAGAAACACCCACACCCACAGGTGAGCACCGCCAGAGTGCATCGCCTCAGGCAGTGGCATGCCACAAGAATAGAAGACCAGTCGATGTTGGAAGGGAACCCCCCTCCAATAGGGTCCCTTCCCCAGACTGAATGGGAGGGCTTGTTAGCTATCATCTCCTGACGACAAGCCCCCACACCTGCAGGCGGGCGCCCCCAGAGCGCATTGCCTCAGGGTGTGGTAATACACTAGTCAGTGTTGGAGGGGAACCCTGCTGACAGGGTTCCCAGGACTGAATGTGCGACCGTGCTGGCTGTCATATCCCTGAGATATGAAGGCGCAAAGGTCGATGCAGAAGACCAAGAGGCCGCCTTGCAAATCTCTTCTACGGATATGCCCTTCAAAAGTGCTGTAGAGGATGCAATGCCGCGGGTAGAATGTGCAGTCTATCCTGCTGGGGCACTGAGACCAGCGGCCGAATAGGCTCTGCAGATTGCATCACAGATCCAGTGGGCGAGGCGCTGTGCTGACAGAGGGGCCCCCTGAGCCCGTCCAGCATAACAAACAAACAGCTGATCCACCTTCCTAAGATTTACAGTGCATTTATAAAAAGACAGGCTACAAGACTGGGCACAGCTTGTGCATCAGTTCCTGCTTGCTGGTGGCATGAGGAGGTGGACAGAAGGCCTGCAGTCGAATGATGACTTGAAAGCTATGGTGATCACCTTTGGCCGGAAGGATGGCTTAGGATAAAGCTCCACTGAACCCTGGTCCTCTCTTAGGGTCAAACATTACGGGTGCACAGAGAGGGCGCCCAGCTTGCTCACCCTCCTAGCTGACGCCAGGGCCAAAAGGAGGGCAGTTTTGATAGATAAAATATGCAGGTCCCCTGGTCCAGGGGTTCGAATGGTGGCCCTGCCAAGCCGTTCAACACTGTCTGCAGATCTCATTGCAGGATTACACGCTGCGTAGGCGGTCTTATCCTGCGGACTCCTCTCAAAAAGCGCTTCACTTGGGGGTGACTTCTGGCTGTGAAGTGGTCAAACCCGTCATGTCCAGCTGCGATCATGGCAGCAAACAACCCCAGAGTGGATGCTGCGCGGCCCCCCTTTGAAGAGTCCTTGAAGGAAATCCCGCACCCCTTGAAGGGGCATGAGCGCTGGTTCAGGCCTCCGCCTGACACCAGCCAACAAAAATCTGCCAACGGGACGCATAAGCCTTGGATGTGGCTGGGGCACGTGCACACTGAATTGTGGACACCACCGCCTCCAGGCAGGTCCAACTCTCTCAACCGCCCTTTCAATTTCCAGGCCATGAGGGGCAGGCGAGAATGGTACCCGCACCTGAATCCTGGTCGAGGGAAGGTCCAGAATCTTCCAAGGGCCTGCTACCGCCAGCTGGATGAGATCCGGAAACTACCTGGCGCTCAGACACATTGGTGCCACAATAATTATGGACAGGTGCTGTTCCGTACTCTGCAGAGCAGTGGCATCAGTAGTCGCCCGGGGTGGGGAACGATACAGCAGGCCCACTGGCCGGACTGGATGGGCCAGCGCATCCACCCCCAGGGAGGATTGTCGGTAGGCCTCAGGGAGAACCAAAGAGGGCACAAAGCGTTCTCCTGCTCGCAAACAGATCCGCCACTGGTTGACCGAACAGCCTCCAGATCTGTTTGGCCGTCACTGGTCGTGAGGGCTCCCATCCTCCTCAGGCAGCGCCCCCCTGAACAGCCCATCTGCCTGCGTGTTGAGGATGCAAGGAACATGCCGGGCTCTCAGGGGAGCAGAGATGGCGATCCGCCCACGTTAGGATGGAAGCGGCCATCTTGTGTGGGGCCAAGACCTGACCCCCCCCCTTGCCTGTTGAGATAGGGCCGCTGTTGTGTTGTCCGATCTCACTAGGACGCCTCCTTCCAACTGTGGGGCTAAATGGTGCAACACTATCTGAACTGCCATGAGTTCCAGTAGGTTGATATGATGCTGGGGCCCCTGCCATGTACCTGCGACAGAAGCAGGGCCAAGTCCCACCCCATTCTGTGAGGGAGGCATCCACAAATATATGGGTGTAGTGAGACACGCACCCCATCCGATCCCTCTGAGCCGGGCTGGGTGAGGCCCAAAAGCAAATGCTCGTCATGCTCGCATTGGTATGCAGAGCATGCGCTGTTGGTCCCGCCTTTGGGTCCAGACGAAGGCGTATGAACCAGCGCTGAAAATCTCATTTGCAGCAGCCCCAGGCGGACTACTGAATGGGCTGCAACCATCATTCCCTGCAGTGACCTGACTGCCATCGCTAAAACCGAGACTGCGTCCAGTATTCCTTGGGCCGAGACAGGATCGCCTCTGTTCTGTCCAGTGACAGACATGCGGTCCTAGATCGTGGAGTCCAACAACAGCCCGAGATACAGCGCTGTTCTGGCTGGGCGCAGGGTGCTCTTGTCGCTGTTGATAGCAAAGCCCAGTTGAGCTATATGTTGCATTACCAGCATCGTATGGACAGCTGCCATCTGCTTGGAAGGGGCCAGGATCAGCTAATCGTCCAAATCGGTCAGGATCTGTATCCATCTCTGCCGGAGCGGCGCTCCCGCTGTCCCCACACATTTGGAGAATGTCCGAGGCGCCAGGGAATATCCAAATGGGAGGCGGCAAAACTGGAAACTCCGGTATTCCAATGCAAAACGAAGGAACTTCTGATGGCGCGGCATAATTGGGACATGGAATAGGCGTCTGTCAGATCTATTGACGTCATCCAGTCGCCTGGCCTGACACATTCCAGCAGAGACCTCACTGTCAGCATCCAGAATGGTCTCCAGGCCTCCTGATTTTTTTTTTTGGGAATCAAAAAATATGGGGAAAAAAACCCGCTCAAGCTTCCGATTGGTGGACCGGCACTACGGCACCTTTTCATAGAAGCGAGTTCACATATTCCCTCAAAACCGCCCTCTCGGCGGAATTGGGGAGGCTCGTCTGCACAATGCCTCTGAATGGAGGAGGACGGCAGCGAAACTGCAGTGCATATCCCTTCCGCAGTGTTTTGTTCAGCCAGACTGGGAGGGGGGCGCACAAACTCACCTAAGACTGATATGGCTCATGAGTGGCATTGCAGTTGATTCTATGGTCTCCGATAGCCTGGGTCCTCCCGCGACGCCCCACCCCCTGTGGGAGGGGTCGACCGGGGGCCTTGCCCGAAAGGCTGAGAGGCTAATGACAGCAGTACTTCCTCTCTGTATCCCTAAGCACGTCACCTGGTGACTCCGTCACCATGGACGGCAGGGGCACAGCGATTTCTGAGTTAAGCAAGAGCCCTTCCTGACATTTAACTTCAGAAACATTAGTGTCCAGAAACACCTGTGTAAACCTCCCGCCGCTTGTCTTCGGGATGCACGGTAAACGTCGTGTGACATCTCAGGAGCCGTGGAGCCAAAATGGCGGACAGCTCCACTTCCGCGCAACCCGGAAGAAGATGGAGCATACTGAGGTGTGTTAACCACGCCGCTGGAGCCAGCCCAGCAAGCAGTGTTAGGAGTTGCTGGCAATATGCATCAGTTCATGAACGTTTCCTCATTGGTGCTGCATCAGGACGAAACGAGTGAATCGAATCGAAGGATTTGGCGTGAACCCACCTGCTAGTGTATGATGGGAGGGTATCACCATCAGAATTCAGATCAGCCACATTGCTTGAGCGTGTACTACCCCCGCGGGTAGAACAACGCAAACCGCCGGGCGCTTAGCTAGCCAGTGTTTCATAAACAGGCTATAGCTGGTGAAGCGCCGATTTGGCGGATCTGTGTCGAGTGGAAATGCCGAGAAAACACGAGCCTCACGCACCGTGTCCCTCTTATTCACCCCGTCAATGGAAGGGAGAGCCACTCTGCTTTCCCCGGTAGGGTGTCCCAATGATCATGAATGCTAACATCTGAAACAGCCAGTGTGACAGAGTGTCTAGCATGAGAACATAACGACCCAAAGGCTATATTTCCCGGAAGATGGAGCATGCTGACGTGAACTAACCACGCCGCTGGAGCCAGCCCAGCGAGCAGTTAGGAAGTTGCTGGCAATCTGCATCAGCTCGTGAACGTTTCCTCGCTGGTGCTGCATCAGGACGAAATGCGAGTTGAATTGAAGGATTTGGCGTGAACCCACCTGCCACAGTATGACGGGAGGGTATCACCTTCAGATTTCAGATTAGCCACATTTGTTTGACCGTGTACTACCCCCGCGGGTAGAACAATGCAAACCTGGCCAGCGGTTAGCTAGCTAGCGTTTCATAAACAGGCTATAGCTGGTGAAGCGCCGATATGCAGATCTGTGTTGAGTGGAAATGCTGAGAAAACACAAGCCTCATGCACCGTGTCCCTCTTATTAACCCCATCAACGGAAGGGAGAGCCACTCTGCTCCCCCCCGGTAGGGTGTCCCAAATGACCATGAATGCTAACATCAGAAACAGCCAGTGTGTCAGTGTGTTTAGCATGAGAATCATAACGATCCTGAAGCCATACACAAATAACGCCTTTTATTTGTAAACTTTCCAGAAGCAGGGCAACCAGAAGCCGCACCCCTAGTGCGGCTCTGGCAAGGCTGTGGTGGCAGTAGACAGGGGCAGGAGCCCGCAGATGACCGAAACCGAAGCTGACGCTCAAGCCCCTCCCGGGGGGAACGCTTGCACAGGCGGCACAGGAAGCAGCCTCCGCCTGGTGCCGCCAGCCCAGACAGATGAACAGTCATTGTGCAGGTCCAAGGGCGCCATGGGGGAGGCATATTGAAGACAAACTTTATCCATATCTTTCGCGACACAAGATATTGACTGAAATTCGCGAGAGTCCAAACTTTCATCAGGCTGAGTGAAAAAGGAGACGAGCATTGGCAGCACCGAGGCTTTATAGGAGGTGAGTATGCTACCCACTCCTACGGAGCAGGTGAGTTCAATTTTTTCTTTTTCAGGCACCGAGGCAGGGCCTCGGAGGGGTAACCAATAGCGAAGCCCGTTAAAGGGCGGAGCACGTACGAAATAGAACAGGTTGAGAACAAAGAAACTCAAAAACCGAAACCGAAACGAACGTAAAATTATTAAACAGGGCCTTCGGGAGATCGAAGGAGACATTCCAAATAGCCTGCTTTCATGGTAGATCTATATTAACGAGCCAAAATAGCCTGATGTGACATGATAATGACGCTAGATGAAAAAGCAATCTTAGCGCCCGTGTCGCTTGCCAACCATTCTGTCCACTCTATCTTGCTTGGTGGAAGAATGAATAGTTCTCAATTTTATTGTTGCATTATTACCAATAAATTGTTGATTTTTTTCTTGTGTGTTCATTTAATGGGCTATATGTACGGTAACTGTTTTATAAAAGCAATAAGCCCCTTGAGGCAGTGGGTTACAGTGATTCTACAACGGCGGAGGGGCACTAAGGCACTCCGCTGCGCGTCTTGCCTTAGAACGCCCCTCCGCCGTTGTAGAATCACTGTAACCCACTGCTTCTCGGGGCTTATTCCTTTAGTTTGGCACGTTTCACAGCTTGTTGCTTACGAGGCCAAATGCAAAAAACAGCTCCAAATCTTCTCTGATTGACATCATCTTGACTAACATGTTTCAGAGATATTCTTCGAGTGGTGTTTTCCCTCAGGATGTCAGTGATCACTGCCCGATTGCTTGCATAAGGGATGTGAAACTACTTAGGTCCAAACCAAGTGTCATTTTTAGAAGAAATTTTCGGCACTTCAGAGGTTCCTTCATGATTTAAGTTTGCGTGACTTAGACAGGGTGTCCCTCATTCATGATCCTGATCTGGCCTTTGCATATTTCTCACATACTTTTAACTCCATTGCTGACAAACACGCTCCCTTTCGGAGAATTAAGACTAAGGACAGATGTACAGTGTGGTTCTCCCATGAATTATCTGAAATATTGAACGAAAGGAACTCTGCATGGGCAAAAGCTAGAAAAACTGGGGCTCATTCAGATTGGATTGTCTTCAGGCAGTTGCAAAACAATTGCACTGCTATGGTTAGGAAAGCGAAATCTACTTTTTATCTTAACTCATTACATCAGAGTGCCAGTAATCCTGCTAAGTTCTGGAAAACAATAAAATTAATTAATGAAGAATAGTAGTGCCCCAGTGCTTCCCTCACAGATATGGTCTGACTCCAGTCCCATATGTGACAAGAAGGAAATTTGTAATGTTCTCAATGAACATTTCATTAGTGCAGGCCATCAGTTTGATAGAATGCACCCTAATCGGATGGGTGCCACAAATAGGATAGGGAACCATATGCAAACTGTTCAATGCCAATCAAAACCCACGCTCCCAAATGATATGAGACATTGTAGTTTTTCCCTTTGCTTAATTTCTGAATCAGAAGTCTTTGATGCTCTTTTGAAAATTGATCCCAAAAAGTCTACTGGTGCTGATCTTTTGGACCCAGGATTGTTGAAGTTGGCTGCTCCCGTTATAGCCCTGCCTTTAACACACATTTTTAACCTTTCACTTAGCTTGGGCATTGTGCCAAAGATGTGGAAAACTGCACTTGTGCTTCCTCTACATAAGGGTGGTGACGCTAAAGACTTTAATAATTATCGTCCAATTTCCAAGCTACCTTGTCTGGCCACGACTCTTGAATCCTTTGTTAATCGTCAGCTCCGTGTATTTTTAGATAGAACTTGCATTTTAAGTACATTTCGGTCTGGTTTTAGAGCTGGACACAGCACTATATCTGCGGCATCTCTTGTTATAAATGATATTGTATGTGCCCTTGATAGTGGGCAACATTGTGCCGCCCTGTTTGTTGACCTATCCAATGCCTTTGACACTGTCGATCATTCACTCTTACTTGATAGACTTAGCTCATAAGGCCTAGATCAGAATGCTTGCAAATGGTTTTCAAGTTATCTTTCAAATAGAATACAATGTGTTGCAGCAGACTCTGCTCAATCAACTTTTTTGGAGGTCACTAAAGGGGTACCACAGGGCTCGATTTACGACCCTTACTTTTTACTCTGTATATTAATAATATGGTCTCATTTGATCATGGCTGTCAGGTGCATTTCTTTGCTGATGATACAGTGCTTTATAACTCTGCTTCTTCATTGAATGAGGCATTATCTGCATTACAAAGAGCCTTTGTTTCATTTCAGCACTCACTTCTAGAGCTCAAATTAGTTTTAAATGTGGCAAAAAACAAAATGTATGCATTTCTCTAGATCTCGTTCTTTGAGGACTGTTCATTTTAATTCCCTCCTTGGATGGCTCTGAAATCGAAGCGAGTGTCTTGTTACAAATACCTTAGAATATTTATCGATGAAAAACTGTCTTTTAAAGTACATCTTGATGAACTTACAAAAAAGTTAAGACATAAAATTGGGTTTTTTACAGAAACGGCTCTTGTTTCTCTCGAGATAATAGGAAGCTTTTAATTCAATCAACCTTCTTGTCAGTGTTAGATTATGGTGACATCATCTATATGCACGCTGCCCTAACGACCTTGAAAAAAAACTTGATTCGGTCTATCACGCTGCACTTTGTTTTATTACTAGAGATCCTTTTTAAAACGCATCATTGTTCTTTGTATGAAGCTGTGGGTTGGCCATCATTGGCTACCAGGAGAAGGCAGCACTGGCTGACCTTCATTTATAAAGCAATCTTACACAGATTACCATGTTATCTTACAACTTTTATCTCAAGGCGCAGTAGCAATTACTAGGCGAGATCTCAGGACTGGTTGGTCCCAGAAGTCCCCAGAGTTAAAACAGAACTTGGTAAAACTGCTTTTAGTTACTGTGCTTCTAGGACGTGGAACAATTTTCAAGAAACATTTAAACTCGGTAAATTGATATCATTAAAAAATTTCAAAAAAGTGATAAAGGATTTAGAAGTTGGGGACTGTGTGTGTTTTGAATAATATTGAGGCAATTTTCTCAGCCACATGTATTGTATGCACTCCTGTATGATAATTTTGTCGTTTATTGTTCACTTTTTTATTTATTTATTTATTTGTTTGTTTTTATTTCGGCATGATTGTATAGTCGTTTCATGACAATTTCAATACAACATGTATCATGACCGAAAGGGTCGGGAGGCTTGAAGAGATCGCTTGTCAAAGTCCGCCCCAACTTCCAGAAAAACAGTTTGATTATGGTTAAGATATCATAAAGATTCATAAATCACAACAGAGCTGAGTGTCCATTTACACTACGATTTAAGCGTCACAACATAAAATCATAAAGATTTATGAACATCATGAAGAATTTTAATCACAATATAGCTGAGTGTCTATGTAAGTTTAGATTTGAGTGTCACTCTTGATTTAATCCATTAGACTTGGTCCAGAAAAACCTGAACTCCTTTCTTCATCATTTGGTTTGTTCCTAGTGATTTGGAGTAGTTGGAAGGTGCAATAATTCCAGATCTTTGCATGGATCTCTTAGTTAGTCATCATCTCCGTCGACTTGGTTCACCCTTGCCTTATCGGATTTAATGACTCCTCACAGTATGTTTAGTCCGTCCTGCCTTCCTTGACGTCAAATCCAATTTTATTGAGCTTTCTGTCGAGGATAACCATGCTTTTCAAAGTTTTCTTTATCCTATGGTCGATCAAAAACAGACCGAGCCCCAATGATAGCAGGCCCGCTATCATAAATCCAATTAGATAGACGTCCTCTACATCCTCGATGTCCAGGACTGCCAAACACAGCGAACGCCACTTTCCCCATGCATCCATGGTGTAACCAGCCGAATGTCCCATCCGGCATGTCGGTTCTCCAGAACCTGTCCGCCTCGTGGAAATAATTTTGTCAATTGCATTTAACGACCAGTTTATAAGGTCCATGTTGGTTACAGCTGTCTGTAGTAATGTGCTGTGACGGTTTTCCTTCAGACAGGTGGCCTGGTGTGTTCAGTAGATGCAATGGTACAGATTTAACAATAGCAGTCCACATATTTAGTCTAAACAACCCTTATTGTTTATGCCCGTTATGGTCCGTTTAATTTATCCAATGTTATTTTGTTGGATAAGTTTATAGTTATTCAAACATGCACATTTCAAAAGATACTAAAAGACCTTCAGATTGTCTGCCATTCTAATATTGTCTTCAAGTATATTCCATGCACTGACTCCAGCCACAGATAAGGAGTGCTCACTCCAAGTCGATTTGACCCTTCTCGTTTGCAACAACATTCTGCCTCTTAGATCATGGGTACATTCACGTTCAAAAAATAGGCATTGTATATTTCTAGGCAATTCTTTGTGGTATCCTAAATATACAATTTGCAAGGAGTTGAATTTTATTATATCCTGTAATTTAAGAAACTTTTGCCTTAATAAACAAATCGTTTGTATGAGTTCCATAAGGAACGTAATGAATAATTCTAAGGGCCTTTTTTGGAGTTTAAACAATGATTCTATTGTATTATTATAAGTGTGTCCCCATACTTCAGCGCAGTAATGTAAGTGGGTGCTATGAGTGCTGAATAGATTATTTTAAGAGACTTATGTTTTAATAATTTCTGCATTTTCCAAAGAATAGACACGCTTTTAGCTAACTTTCTCTTTGAACCAAGTTTACATGTGGTTTCCAGCTTAAGAGATTATCTAACATAACTCCCATGACTTTATATTCGTTTTACCCTTTCAATGCTGGTACCATTTACCTTTAAGTCTATGTCATCCTGCAGCCTTTTTTTTTCCCAAATATCATAAATTTGGTCTTTGTAAGATTTAGTGATAATTTGTTTACATTAAACCACGGTGAAGTTTAGACATTTCGTTATTAGCCAATTTTACCAATTGTTTGAGATCGACACCTGAGCAAAAATTAGTCGTGTCGTCCGCGAATAAAATTAGTTTTAGGATATCGGACACCTTAACAATGTCATTTATGTAAATTATGAACAACTTGGGACCTATGACCGAGCCCTGAGGAATTCCACAGGTAATGTCCAAGCAATTTGATTTGCTATTGCCCATCTGCACAAATTGCGCCCCCACTTGTTAAGTAATTTTGATCCATTTTAATGCGGTCCCACTTATTCCATATTTGTAAAGTTTTTCAATCAATATATCGTGATTTATAGTGTCGAATGCTTTCTGCAGATCAATAAATATGCCTATAGAATATAAGTTTGAATCTAGTGAATCTTTAATCATTTCAATAAATTCCGTTAGGGCTAGTGCTGTCGAATGCTTTTTCCTGAACCCATACTGACTGTCACACAGTAGTTTGTGTTTATCAATGTACTTGTCCAATCTGTCATTGAAGAGCTTCTCTAGGACCTTTGAGCATTGAGGTAAAATCGAGACAGGACGATAGTTTGAGAAATCATATTTATCCCCACTTTTGTAGAGAGGGATAACTTTCGCTATCTTCATTTTATCTGGAAACTCCGTAGGGAGAAGGATAGATTGCATATATGCGTAAGAGGAGTTACAATTATGTTAGTTAGTGTTTTCAGTAATTTCATATCTAATTGGTTTGCATCAACAGATGTCTTAGCTGTACAATTTTTCAGAATTGATCTGATTTCAGATACGGTAACAGGAGTTTATGTCATTATGTCTTGGATTTCCTCATCCTTATCAAGGTAGTCCCATCTTAGGTGTGAGGATTTAATACCCTTTGCTAGTTCTGGCCCAACATTCACAAAATAACTGTTAAAATTCTCCACGACCAATTCCATGTTCTCCACCTTTTGCCATTTATGTTAAAGAAGGCAGGGTACTCCCCCTTTCGTAGTCCTCCCAGAGACGTTCTTGATTATATTCCAGAGATTTCTGGTATAATGTTTATTTTCTAATAAAAGCTTTTCATAATACTCTTTTTTATGTTTCTTAGTAAATGTGTCATTTTGTTTCTGTAATTTTTGTACCTAATTTCTGCTTTCTCAGTTCTTTCTCTCAGAAACTGCTTATACAGTGTATTTTTTTTTTTCTTACAAGCATTTGCCAGTGCTTTTAAAACCCAAGGTCTTCTCTCTTTGTTTTGCTTCAGTTTGTTCGTTGTTTTGGCTAGACAGTGTTTATCATACAGGAGTTTACTGTCCATAGAAAAGCCTCATAGGCTCTATTTGGATCTTGTTCTGCTAATACATTATCCCAATTTTGGTTCAACATATCTAATTCTAGTTTCTTTAGCCTTTTTTTCGCTTTTTTAATTCTGATTTCTGTGTGTTCCAGGATTTTCGATCTAGCCTGGTCCCTTTATATCTAATTTGCAGTTACAAATAGCAAAAACTGGTAGATGATCAGTAATGTCATTTATCATGATGCCACTTAATATTTCAGAATCTAATACATTAGTATACACATTATCTATCAAGGTGGCACTGCGTCTAGTAATCCTGCTTGGTTTTGTGATTAATGGTTGCATACCCATGGCATACATGGTGTTAAAATAATCCTCTATTATAGAGCTATTATTTGGATTTATCAAGTCAATATTAAAATCCCCACATATAAAAACATTTTTCTGGTTCATATTGGCGAGTAATTCACCCATACATTTACTAAAAACATCAATTTATAAACCGGTGCTCTGTACACACAACAAATAACCGATATTTTTACCTTTCAACCTAGGAATCTCAATTGTAAGGCATTCCATTACATTTTCCACAACATTTGATTTGTATTCTAGTACCTGGAAGTTTATGGCCTCATCAATAAATAGTCCAACACCCCCACCAGCTTTATTCAGTCTGCTCTACACACAAAGTTGTAACCCTCCATGTAGAAGTCCTTGTCCTTTTCTTTCTTTAATCCAAGTTTCCGATAATGCGATGATGTTGAACGGATTAGCAAATGACAGAAGGTATTCCTTTATTTGGTCAAAGTTTGCATATAGACTCCTACTATTAAAGTGAATAATGGACAAACTCCCTTCCATTTTAATGCTCTTGTTAAATTTGTCTACAGTAAAGTATCTGCATGCGTTTGTTTCGTTGTAGAAAAAATGGTTATCCGGATCAATTTCTTCATTAGGGTCTATTCCTGAATGATGGTGACTTGTTGTTAAAAAGCCAGTTTCCTGATCTACAGTTTGGTTCATCAGATAACTGCTCACAGAGATTTGTCAAGGATTTTAACCTGCCTCAGTGGTCAAAATTCTCCAGATCCCAAGATCATCTTGATCAGCACCGGTCTGGTAGTTTCCGTGAAGACCCATTTGGTTTGATGAAAATTCTGCAGTTAGCCGGACCAAGTGCTGTGTATCTTACCCGCTTTTTAGTTGACGAGCTTTCCATGCGATGGTTGCATTGTGTTTTGGTGAGGTTTTCATTTATGAAAACATTGGATCCTTTTGAGATTTTTCCCTTGCTTCAACAAAGAGATTTTGTGCTTGTTGCTTGTAAGTCGTAATAGCACGGCCCGTGCTGCACTCCGGTCTCCGCTTGCACTCCTTTTTTCGTAGCAGATAACATGAATCCACATTGCTGGGGTCCAGAGAAATACTTTTGGACCGAAGGAATTCCATCACCTGCATTTCCACAGATTTATTGTCCTCCTGCCTTGATCGTCGTCATTCGCTGTTGCCCTGGCATAACTCCTGGGTTTGATTTTGAGCCCTGTCAGGATTACATCATTACGTTTCTCTTGTTGCTCCAGCTCCTCCAGTTTGTTTGATAAAGATTTAATCTGTGTGTCTTTCTTGGCAATCTCTTTTCTGAGATCACAGTTTTCCTTCAAAAGCTGGTCCAGCTGCTCCTTCATACCGTCCCTCCACTCCCTCATTTCATTTCTCATTTCTTCGAGGGTCTCCATAATTGATGCAAGATCCGGCGGGCTTGGTTTGTGGCTTCTTCCCGATTTACCCATTTTCTCAGTTCAGAAAAAAGGTCTCTATTACAGAGTTTGTAAGAAAGTTTATCACTCAACTTTTCTCCTGACTCTGTTGTTTTCCTGTATTGCCTGTACGCATTTGTACCATGTCCCACATACTCACATAATTCAACTCAAATATAAGAGAGCATAAAAAAGATTTCCAGTATAAATATAAACGAAAGACAGTCCACTTTAGCCTTGAGTGGACAGATAACGGTTTGACATCCCCTTCAGAGATGGAACCGGACCCTTGTCCCGCTTCACTTGGATTTTCTTTGGAAAAAGTCTCTAACGGTCTTCTCGATGTCGGGGATCTTAGAAGTTCTGCGCGGGCGCATAAGCCAGTGCAGGTCCCGACGATCACCCCAAACACGGCGGACGAGCGGAATCGAGCCACGAGGTACCCTGTGATGAAGCCCTTGAGAAAAGGGGAGGCCAGAAAACTGCCGCCCTGAAGGAGAGGAAAACACACGTTTATGATAATGTATTGCATTGAATTCTGTTTTGTGTTTTGTGTTGTTAACAGGGCATCATCGCAAATGAGACTGAGGTCTCAATGGGTTCCCCTGTATAAATAAAGGTTAAATAAAATAAAATAAAAATTGAGCCTCGCCGGCTGTTTTGTGCCTTTCATGAAAGCCACCACAGAATTTATGAAGACATGCTGATATTTTACATTATTTATTTATTTATGTGCGAAAGAAACGCATCATAATTTTGTGAAGCAATGTATAATAACGCTATAAAAAATAAATGTGATTGTCGTTCTATCAATTAGTCTGAGAAACTTTCTAATCAAGAAAAGTAAACTGCGATAGGGTTAGGTCATACAGCACTGAAGGGTGAGGATTGAAAGTGGAGCGGCTAAGCACCAGAATCGTTCAGTTTTTGCAAAAAGTATGAAACTTTGCACAGGGGTAGTTCTACTCATGGGGGTCTAGAAAAAAAATGGCCCCATGAAATTCTCGTGCCCTTGAATTTCAATATGGCTGCCATTCTGCATCGATTATCACCCATAACTTCAAACCTAAGACAGATAGAAATGCTCTGTATGCTGCTAGCCCCCCATTTTCAGGGTCAGGGAATCTCCTTAGACCAATCTAAAATCATGGATTTTACATCTGCTTTTAATACTTTACTCCCTCACATCCTGTTAAACAAGCTGGAACAGATGAACGTGAGTCCCTACATAATTAAGTGGTACTTTTCTTTTCTCATAGGCAGGCAGCAACAGGTTAAAATGAACTCAACTCTCTCCGACATTCAGGTGATTAACACTGGCGCTCCACAGGGTTGCGTCAGCTCTCCTATTCTCTTCACATTATATACCAATGATTGTAGAAACCACCACCCGAACAACTATGTTTGTAAATTCTCTGACGACACGGCCATACTGAGTCTACTGACAGTGGACTCAGATATCGCCGTGTATAAGTCAGAGGTAGAAAGATGTGTGCAGTGGTGTGAGAAGCATAATCTGATTCTAAATGTTCAGAAAACAAAAGAAATGCTGTTCGATCCCAGGTCTGTTGGTGACCACAGTTCAGTTTTTATGAATGAGGAGAGGGTTGAACAGGTTACAGTACACAAGTACTTGGGTATTCATGTTGACTCTCAGTTACAGTGGGCTCATCATGTTGATTATGTTTGTTAAAGAATCAGTCATGCTTGTACTTTCTGCGCAGGCTCAGGGTTCATGGAGTGGATAAAAATGTTATGTTGTTGTTTAACAGAGCAGCCATCGAAACCATCATCCGCTATGGCATTACAATGTGGTTTGGTAACCTGACTGTTAAATTTAGATCACAACTCCAAAACCTGATCAAAAGAGCAGGTAAAATAATCGGCATGCTGCCTTCATCTTCTCTTCAGGAGATATTTGAGCAGACAATTATGAAGCAAGGTCAAAAAATCACCTCAGATCCAAATCACATCCTCCACAAGGAGTACGAACTGATGCCTTCAGGCAGAAGGTACAGGTTACCCAACTATAGGCTTAATAGGTACAAATTCTCATTTATCCCATTATCAATCAAGCTACCTAATAGCAGGAAATGAATTGTGTATGTGTGCGTGTGCATGGGTGGGGTAGGGTGGGGGGTGGGGGGTGAGAGTCAGTGAGTGTGTTGCTGTGCGTAAAGAGGAATGTGCAATAATGTGACATAGGCCATTGCTGCTGTAGCAAGCGGTTAGATAGGGCATCATGCAATTATTTCATCTACTTTATATGTTCGTGTAGGGCATTGTGCAATTATTTCATCTTTGTAGTAAGTTCTTTCATGCAGGGCATTGTGCAATCATCTCAGGACGTGTAATAATTTTATGTGCTATAATTTCCGGGCATCTGTGGGGGGTATGCGTGGAGCTTTGTGGGACTTTGTGGAACTTTGTGGAGGTGATATGGTAATGTGTTATGTCGAGCAGGTGTTGTTTGTATTCTTAAATGTTGATTGTATATGTCTGTATATTTGTGGCGCAGGGAGACTCTTGTCTGTCCAAAATGAATTTCTCCCGAGGGAGACAATAAAGACTCATTTCATCCCATCTGAAGTCCAACAGACGTCCGCCATATTGGATTTCAAGATGGCCGACACATCTGACATTGTATGGCCATAGCTTCGAAATTAAGACAGATAGGAATGCTCTGTTTTGGGCTAACCCCCCTTTTTCAGGGTCAGGGAATCTCATAAGACCAATCTGAAGTCCGACAGACGTCCGCCATATTGGATTTCAAGATGGCCGACACATATAACGTTGTATGGCCATAGCTTCGAAATTAAGATAGATAGGAATGCTCTGTTTTGGGCTAACCCCCCATTTTCAGGGTCACGGAATCTCATAAAACCAATCTGAAGTCCGACAGACATCCGCCATATTGAATTTCAAGATGGCTGCCATTTTTGAATTAACTTCTAACGTAAGCAACAAAGACAGTCATTTCAAACTCCAAAACCTACATTTTGGGGGCAAGGAACCTAGTCATACCATTTCTGTCCAAATCCAATGTCAGCCATTTTAAAATCCAAGATGGCGGCAGTAAAATCTTAATATTTTTAATATCTCTGTTGTTACCCTAGCTGCAATTGAAAAGTCACTCAAAGACCAATATTAGCCATTCCATGGGACAACTTTGGCAACTCCACTTTTGACATAGTCAATGTCTGTTAAAGCCTCAGGTTAAAGCGAAGTCACTACACTTTCGGAATCCGCAAAAACAGTCAAATTTCGTAACAAGTGCCATGGCATTTGCACAAGGCTGTGCAAATGGGCTTTAGTGTGGAATTTGCCCTGTAACATTTGCAGTTCCCCCTGCATGACTTCATGCACTTGCATGCAATCAGCTCAAGGAAGGCTTTCTCAGCAATAGGAAGTACTGTCCATTTTGGCCTGAAATTTTCCTCATCATTCTCCCAGCCCCAGTCTGACGGAGTGGGAATTTTCGGAAGCTTTTCAAGGCATTGTCCCCAGATATGTCCAGCTTGCCTTGTAATTGATATGGAGTGCCAACAATGATAAAATTTAGCTGAAATGAACCTCTCTAGATGGTCAGAGTTTTCAGGTGTTATGTATGATGTTTTCAGTTTACTTTTTGGAATTTGGCAAATCAGACTCATACAAGCATTTGTTCTCCCTCTACACAATGGTTTTATATGGCACCCCCTGGTGTTCATGAAGGGTCAATCATTTTTATTAGGGTTACTTACATGTACATTCAAACCAGTGCCTGCTCAGCCACGGAAAATGTAGTCTGCATTGTCGATTTAGAGTCCTCATGCCACTCCCATTTGTGACCATCTGCTTCATAATGAATGCTGAAAAGCATGGCCGCCATCCTGAAATCCAATATGGCGGACGTCTGTCAGACTTCAGATTGGTCTTAGGAGATTCCCTGACCCTGAAAATGGGGGGCTAGCAGCAAGCAGAACATTTCTATCTGTCTTAGTTTTGAAGTTCTGGGTGAAAATAGATCAAGGACTGTATAAAGCATGGATGACGTGTCTCCATTCACTCCCATTCAACAAAAATGGAGCCAAAATATCCTCAATACGGGCGCTGCCATGTTGCACATTTGGAGCCTGAGTCGGCGCAGTAGTGATCGGGGGGTAGAGCCGCGCTATCGAATCCCACCCACACACCCACCCAACCAGCCCCCTGAACTTCTAACCTGGGCAGGTTAATAAGTCGCATATCTTACCGTTAGCTAATGTTGTATTTCTAAAAAATGTAACATAATCCCAATTGAAGATAACCATCATAGCTTGGGGGACCGGCAATTCATTCTCTGTGATAATTAACTTAGCAATGCAACACCCCTACACTTTCTTTGATATGGACTCGATGTATTTGAATGCAGATAGTAATTGTTTGAGTTTTGGTATCCTCATTTTTAGACGACGAAATGCACTCGGCAATTCTTGCATCCTCCACAGTGGCCAGGAGTATAAATCTAATGGGAATATCTGGAAACGCCTGTGGTTATTTAAAGGGGCAATAAGCGAAAATGCATCATTTCTAGATTGAAGGAATTAAAAATCGCTATGTGAAGAACGAGAGGTGTAATTTCATCTGCAGTATAGCAGGACGTCACATACCCACTCTCTGTGTTGATCTCTAGCCCCTTGTTTACAAGCCCGGTCCGGCCGGCGCGTTCATGTACGTTCATGTGAATCGCCGCCTCCTACTTCACGAGAATGCATTCATACAGCCAGTGAGCAGAATCGCCTTCTCCTCCTTCCCGAGAAAGCATTCATACAGTCAGTGAGCAGTGGCAGCGCGTATTTTTCAAAAAAGCGAAATGGCGGAGAGCGGAACGAAACGTTCACCTGAAGACGAGCAGGATCCGAAATTACTCCTAAAGAAACAACGGTCGTTGGCGAAAAAGTTGTCGGATAAAGAAAGGGACAGAACCCGGATTAATATTAGCCTTGCATTTCCAAGGTGGAGAGCACTGCGAGAGCTAAAGGGGCTACATTTAGACTCGGAGCTAGCTCTTCTTCTCCTGGACAAGTAAGTAACAACATTAAGTCAAATGTCTGCTTTAATTCGTGTTACAGTATCGTTACGCACATGTCGCTATGTCGATTCAAAAAAAATTAATGTTACAATCGTGGCATGGGTTAATGTCCGGAGCTTGAGTTGTTAGCGGCTCGGTCCCAGCAATGGGCCAGGCGTTACGGTTGTGTTAGGTGAGTAGCCCGGCAGCCAGCTAACATTTGCAATAAGCGCAAATCTGCTGTTTCGTGAGCATTTCAGGTTCGATGTACTGAGTAATAATGCCGCTGAAACTTAAACTGGCCCGTCATTCTGCGAATATCAGAGGTAGAGGGCAGTGTTGCCAACTCCTTAGTGAGGAAAGTAGCTATTGCTTGTCCGAAAAGTCGCTAAACACCCTGACCGGGGAGACGCGTGTGTTTTGTTGAACGGGGGGTGAGACGCTGCTTATTCGGTTAACCGGGGTGGGGGACGCGGGTTTATTTTGTTGACGGGGAGGGGTTGGGGAGACGCGGTTTATTTTGTTGACGGGGGGAGGGGTTGGGGGAGACGCGGTTTATTTTGTTGGCCGAGGGGGGGAGACGCGATTCATTTCATTCATATCACATATCTTCCAGTCCTTGAGTGCTTTGGGACAGGGGAGGAGCTCACGGCAGCACCCGCTGCTCGTTGAGGACAGTAACTGCAGAACGAAACGTGCTTTCACGTCTGTCACCAAAACAGCAGAAAAGTCGCCAATCACACTAGAAAAAGCAGTTAGATTTGTCGCTAGTCGCTTTACACAAAAAAACTCGCCAAGATAATTTTAAAGTCGCCAGATTTTGCGAGAAAGTCGCCAAGTTGGCAACACTGGTAGAGGGAGTTGTGGCTCATGACACGCTTTGTTTTGGTCTACGGGCAGTGCACAACAGCAAACCTAGCGGTGAAATGATTTCGCTTATTGCCCCTTTAAGCATAAGACTTTTCACTGGAGAATGTCATAAAAAACTTAAGTTTGTAACATTAAGTCATATTTATTTCATGCATAAAAAGCACAGTACCACCTGATAAAATATGGAAAAATAGAATATAAACATGAAATATGTTAAATTGCATAAAAAGCCAGCAGAAGTGACATTTAAAGGTGACATCTGCGTTTTACAACCAACAGGGTCAAAAGTTTATATTATTGGGCACAGCTTCATTTGCCATGAGGAAAAACGAGCAAGGGAGACCACCAAGACCAGCTTTGGTCTGGATGCCCAGGTCCAGTGGTTTGGCTGGGGTGGCATGGTTTGGGGAAACCTCCTCCCCTTTATCCACCAGTGCCTGAGAGGAAGAGCTGTGCCGGAGGTCCTGCTGATCCACTGTAGCGGGAATGACCTCGGAAAAATCAAGAGTGTGAAGCTTGTCGCAGGCATCAAGCAGGACTTGGAAATTCTCCATCGGCAGTTCCCTCGGATGAAGATCATCTTCTCTGCCATCACCCAGCGATGCCGGTGGAGGTCTTCCCATCCAAAGATTGACAAAGCCCGGCAATATGTCAACAGTGTGATGGCTACCTTTGTTTTTTCTGTTGGTGGAGACATCTTGCATCATCCTCAAAGCATAGAAATCCTGGCCAATTTTTGCATGACGGAGTTCATTTCACCCCTATGGGAAATTATATATTTTTAAATAACATTGCGGCTGTGTCTGAAAGACCAAATCCAGTAGGGTGATGCTGGATTTGGATTTTCAACATCAGCTAGGGCACAAAAAAAAGTCAGTTTTTTTGCTTTATGTGACATTTGATGCACTTTTTATTCATTTATTTATTTTATACTAAGGTGGTAGCCATCATACTTATTGTTTTCCCAGCTCTTCCTCTCCATCCACCTTCCTTTCTCTCTTACTCTTCAATCTTTTCTCCAAACCATTTGCTTTTCCCCAGTCTTTCCACCTGATGGACTTCCTTAATGTTTCCCCACGGCAAATGTAGCCAGTGGGTTGTCTATGGGCCACACAGAACTCTATGCTGTGTGTAGTTTTTGTTTAAATAAATATTTTTTATTTAACTCATTTGCATGCCTCTCATTTACTGCAGCAGAGGACATAGTATATGTGAAAAAATTCCAGAGTGAAGTTTTTGCTCAACGTAAATGTAAAGACCTTTATTGTTCATTACAGGTTTAATTTACCACCATCACAGAAAATGTACATTGAATTACAAAACATTTCTCATGTACTCCCAGTCCAAGGACAGATGACTAGAGGCTTCATTGGAAAACTGAAGGCTAATTCAATCAACATGGACTTGTCTACCTCCAAGTGTAAAGAACTGTCTAACAGAACCATTGCAAGTTTCGGTGACAATGCGTAGTTGAGCAGTTTTGACAAGCATTTTCATCAGTTTTTCATTTACAAATTACTTCAGAAGTATTCTCCTGCAACAAAACAAAACAATTGCTTGTAGCATCCTCCAAGTCTTCACTGGACCTGGGTAACCTCAGCGTTACCCAGTGGTTTGGCGGCTTCTGTAATCACATGATAAAAAAAAAAAAACACATTAATTATTTGTGAAGCTTATGTCTGAAACCTGAAGTGCAGTCTGCCCTACCATGACAGCGGTGAAACTGACTTGCACGTTCCAACCCACACATCTGGAAATTTTTCAAACGGCAGGTTTCACATACAAAAAAAAAAAACTGGAATGGAGATATATGCAGCTCTATATACTTCGAAACTAAATTCTTTCTGCTACCAATTTACATTCCTTTTTATGCGGGGTCTCATGCACCTATTCCGACTTACTTGAAACGTGTTTCAGACATAGACTGTACATGAAGAGACATCAAATTTCAAAATGACTTCCTATAATTTTGAAGAAATTATAAAGCTGATCAAGGAAAATATTATTTTGTCATTGTGCAGCGCCCAAACTCAGCTCTGACCCTTTAAATTAAGATACTGAAAGCATTACCTTAACAGATATGTTTCAGTGGCTGAATTAATTAATCATTAATTGCCGTGAGCAAGGTAATATGTGAGTTAACGTTAACTGAAGTCAGCTAGCTTGCTAGTTAACGTTAAGGTCACTCGATACCAAACGCAGCAATAATTAACGAAGTGACTATTTGCACTTATTTAAGTGCGTCCAAGCACAAAATTTGATCGAAATTCGCTTTAGACGCACTTATATGTGTGGCCAAGATGCACATTACTCCATTGCCCACACTTATTTTAAGTGTGTCCACAGCTAATTTTTTTTTTCTTGGCCAAACTTATTTTAAGCGGTACTTTCTAAGCGGCACTGAAATGGTCATCAACTGGCGCACTTATATGGAGGGTATTTTTGGTCATAATCCAAATGAAAATGAAAATGAAAATAATCAGGCCAAAATTAAATGTTAAAAATAAAAAGCAAATTGAAAAACCTAATGAAACATGTAAAATGATAATGTGAAACTACAAAACGAAAATGAAACAAGTAAAATTTCAAATGCAAATATGTAAATGGATAAAACGACAATGAAATGTTAAATTTAAAATGCTAATATGTAAATAGAAATGGTCAAACGGAAAACTTAAATTGTAAAGATAAAATTGAAAATTTAAATAGCAATAAGGAAACATCAAATGTAAAACTCAAAATGGGAAATGGAAAGGCTTAAATGGAAATGCTTAAATCAAAAGCTTAAATGGAAAAGATAAAATGATCATTTAATTTTTTATTTATGTATGCATTTTTTCGTTACCATTTTACATTTGGCATTTTGCATTTGCCATTTTGATTTTCCATTTTCCATTTGGCTTCTCCATTTGGATTTCTCATTTGGCGTTTCCATTTTCCATTTACCTTTTCCATTTTCCATTTGGCTTTTCAACCTGTATGCAAATAAGGTGTGGCCCAGAGGTCGGGGGGACGGTCTGAACCGGCCGAGTGCAGTGGCAGTGGATGTGTGTGCCTCTGACGAACACGAGTCCATTGTTTGACTCACGTTATGTTAATTTTAGCCGGTTAGCTAGGTAGCTACTCTCCTCTTGGGCTGGCGAACATTACTGAACAACAGCTGTATAAAACTTGCTTCCAGTTTATTAAACTTGACTAGATTGCCATCGGTAACCAGAAACTACCAGTCAAGTATTTACATGGTTAAATAACGGTTTTATTTACTTTGTGTTATATCGAGTCGATCATAATAACAGACTGTGTTTCAGTTTTCTGCACAAAAGTGCAAGGAACAATTCGCCGTTTCGAGAAATGGGTAGCTATCGCGATCAAGTCGGTTAAGGGCAAACTGGACGCTTCGAAACTTCAGTTTAGTAACAATCAAAACAGAGCAATGGATTTCGCAGGTCTTATTGTAGGAGCGTGATGTTAGCTAACAGTGGGATATGTCTTTCTTCTCTTCTCCCAGCTTACTCACATGCTGCCTGCGATTCACCCACTAAATCTAAGTGTGGCACACCGACTGGAGGCCGTCATGCAGCTGTTACGTTACTATGAACTTGATAGCGACAGCTACGCGTTTCTTAAACAGCTGAATTGTTCCCCGCATTTTTTTTTGTGCAGAAAACTGAGAAATGAAATAAAACGGAAGCGATTTTTATACAGTGGTTGTTCTTCGTGTTCGCCAGCTTGCAAGAGAGCAGCTAATCAATGGAAGGAGAGTCAAACAATAAAACCGTGTTTGGGAAAAGTCTGCAGACACATTTTCTGAGACATATCACTGTTTAGTGACATTACAGTACGATAAAAACGGAAATCATTGATCTGTGGATTTGCACGTCTTTTCATGTTGCCGCACGATACAAGCAACATAAAGCACCTTCCCTTTTGCAGTGTAGCTTTGATATGTCTCATGCAATGGGTGAGTGTGCTTTTCACGACCACGGTTTTATTGTTTGACTCACGTTAAGTTTATTGGCTGGTTAGCTAGCTGCTCTCCTGCAAGCTGGCGAACATTATAGAACAACCGCGGTATAGTTTATTCAGTTTCTCAGTTTTCTGCACAAAAAGCGTGGGGAACAATTCGGCTGTTGGTGAAATGGGTAACTATCATTATCGAGTTCATAGTGACCGTAACAGCATGACGGCCTCCAGTCCGTGTGCCACACTGCGATTTAGTGGGTGAATCGCAGCATAGTAGGGAGCTGGCAGAAGACTAGAAAGACACATCCTACTGTTAGCATCATCGCTCTGCTACAATTACAAGACCTGCGAAATCCATTGCTCTGTTTTTGGTTGTTATTGAACTGAAGTTTCGAGCATCCAGTTTGCCCTAACCGACTTGATCGCGATAGCTACCGCCTCTTGAACAGCCGAATTGTTCCTTGCACTTTTGTGCAGAAAACTGAAAAATGGTCTGTTATTACGATCGATTCGATATAACACAAAGCCACTAAAACCGTTCATTTAACCATGTAAAAATACTTGACTGGTAGCTTCTGGTTACCGATGGCAATCTAGTAAAGTTAAATAAACTGGAAGCAACTTTTATACAGCTGTTGTTCGTAATGTTCGCCAGTGCGCAGGAGAGTAGCTACCTAGCTAACCAGCTAAAAATTAAAGTAATGTGAGTCACACAATGGACCCGTGTTCGTCAGAAGCACGCACATCCACTGCCATATCACCGTTTCGACATCTGGCCATTGCTGGCGAGAACATATGGTTACAAGTGACGATACCGCACAATAAAAACGGAAATCAGCGAGCTACGGATTTCGCACATCATTTTATGTAGTAGCACGATGCTAGCTAGCAACATAATGCTAGTTGACATCAACGCTGCTTCCACGTGCGCTTGTTTATATTGACGTCACTACTCTCTGATTGCTCAATAGTGATTCCAACATTACTAGCAGACTGGGGAAAAAAATTTCGCTTCGGCTCAGGTCAGAGCAAGCTCTATTAAAAGATATTGGCTGTATTTCGTTTCCCGACTTTTTGTTTAGTAATCATTTAATAGAAAATCAGATAACGACTCATTTTCCGTTTTTCGATTTCCAATTTCCAAACGAAAATCGGAGGCGGAAGTCGTTTGGATTTTTGGTTTGCCCACATCAAAACAAAACGGAAATCAGTTCGTTCTCCATTTTTCATTACCTTAATCAAAACGAAAAACGAATGGCCGAAAGGTACACGGACCGCATAGACATATATACTGCTTTGCCAGTTTATATCATAGACTGTTGGCTCAGCAGTCAGGAGCCCCCTGCTGTCCACAAGATGCCACTGCACTCGGCGGGTTCAGACCGTCCCCGACCTCTGGGCCACACCTCCTTATTTGCATACAGGCTGAAAAGCCAAATGGAAAATGGAAAAAGGCAAATGGAAAATGGAAACGCCAAATGAGAAATCCAAATGGAGAAGCCAAATGGAAAATGGAAAATCAAAATGGCAAATGCAAAATGCCAAATGTAAAATGGTAACGGAAAAATGCATACATAAATAAAAAATTTTCATTTTTTCATTTTCAATTTCATCTTTACAATTTAAGTTTTCCATTTGATCATTTCTATTTACATATTAGCATTTTAAATTTAACGTTTCATTGTCGTTTTATCCATTTACGTATTTGCATTTGAAAGTTTACTTGTTTCATTTTCGTTTTGTAGTTTCACATTATCATTTTACATGTTTCATTAGGTTTTTCAATTTGCTTTTTATTTTTAACATTTAATTTTGGCCTGGTTATTTTAATTTTAATTTGGATTATGACCAAAAATACCCTCCATACACTTATAAGTGTGGCCAAGAAAAAAAATTCAGCATTGGCCACATGTATAACTGCGAATAACATCGGCCATTATTAATGTATAATTTAGTAGCGCAACAACCATCACGCTATAAACAATTTTTAAATGATATTCTTCCCAGTTTACACCACTCCCTCATTTACAGTTTGTGCCCATCTCCTTCCAGGCCAAACTTGAAATGTTGTCAGCTTTCCCCCTATGCTTCGTCCGATCAATCTTTTAAGAGTTATACCGTTACCTAGCCAATTCCGCTGAAGTACATGCATTGGTTCCAGCCGTAATTTCATCCGAAACCTGCCGAATCTACATTGAAATTATTGATGAATTGAGTCCGCTTTCGGTATGTTTCATTTTTGTCATATTACCCCCGTTGGTAAAATAATCTGTACCTCCTCGATCCAATTAGTTTTTCTGGCAGTTTTAGCTGCTGTCCGTAAGGTTGCAACATAAGGTTGGACTTTTGTTGTGTTACCTGCTGAAAAACGATAAGTTGGCTTGCTGATGCTTATGGAAGCACTGAATCTAAGGGCTCGTCTACTGAACGTTAGATAACAAGCTTGCTACATCGTTTACCCTACTTTAATAGCCTAAGCGACTTCAATCAGCAATGATAAAAGTTGAAGGAATTTAGCCAGCCATTTGCAGGGTTCCAACGTTGATCCCCTGGGTAAGCAGAATTCCTACCGGGCCAAGTGACTCCCAATCTGTGTTCGTTCTAAAATTCCGAGATACAGCCTGCAGACCGCGGTAAAGTTGGTTTCATATTCGGATATTCGGTGTTTGTACGTCAATAGCTCACAAAGAAAACAATGAAATACGATATAATCTGTACGTTCGGAACCTTGACAGCACAAACAGTCAACTACAACCTCTTTTTTGTCAGACATACTTACGTTTGGAGAACTACAAATTACATTGATCTCTATGGACTCCTGTATTTTAGGGACCGTCGAACAAGTACAGTCATTAGAAATGTTTAAGACTCAAAACGTCAAATCCAGGTGTATACTAGCGCTAAACCGATAAGAATCTGATAAAAGAGCAATGCCATTTCAGGTTTTCACATTTAACATGTTTTAAAAATAAATTCTTAACAATAACAATTATTAATAATTATCTATTCAAATCATATGATGGAATGAATGACCTTATATATGAATTTGTCATAAATTTTAATTGTACTTTATTTCTTCAGAAAAAAATTGAGCAAATCATCAAAGTCATCAACATGTTTTCAAGTGCTTCCCATTGAAAGTATTGCCTCTTTCAAATTGAGAAATGTTCATCTTGTGGGATTTTGCAGAAAAACTACAAACAATTCCTGTTCAAGTACTGGGGGGTGGGGGATAGAGAGAAATTAAACGGCTTTTACCTTATGTTCATCAGCTTTTACCACAGGGCAGTTTACAAACTGGATTGACTTTCGATTTATTTTTTCTTTCTTTAAAAAAAAACAACTCTTCTGCTTAATCATGAGGAGAAATAGAAGTATAAAGCCTTAATTACACATCAGAGCTTTATAAATAAAGCTTTATAGAGTATAAAGCTTTAATTACACATAATTCTTCACCATTTTAATGAGGGCATAAAATGGAAGTTACTTTATACAGGGCCTGCCTCTGTCTCCAAGACAGCTTTCAAAACTCTGAGTGGTACTTTTACCTACAATTAAATTCCATAGCTTCACTGCTGCAATCTGTTTTTGAATAACTTCTATTTATTTATTTATTTTTTATTTATTTAATTTTTTTGTAAACTGTTCGGCAGTTTTTAACACTGAGTTCACTCCTTGATTGTGGCCTTGTCTGGTGGTGCAGTTCAAAGTGTTATTTTTTATCAACTATGGGGTGTTGGATGTCATTCCTGAAAAGCTCTCAGTGGTTGGTCCCAAAAATTCACATTTATATTACTTATGCTTGATGTTTTTAATAAAGCTTTAATCATCTTTGCACCCATAATTAGACATCATAGCCCCATAACCAGTTCCACTACTCACAGGTCCACTCGTACCTCATACTACAAATTTTCTTGTATTCAGCCCAATACAACACCTTTGAAAACTCAAATTTATAATTCTCTCTAATTATAATCTGGATGCATGTGTAAAAAAAAATTCAATATCCTTGAATTGGTATGATTACTGCCCTGAAATGATTTACACTTGATAGAGGGCCATATAATGGTTATACTACACACTTCAGAAGTAAAATATTTAGTTTTGTGTAATTTTGGTGAATATATATCTTGTTTCAAATAAAATCAATAGCGTTTCATTGGTTTGTATTATAGCCCCGAAACGAATTACATTTAATGGAAGGCCACCTAATAATTGCACTACATCTTTCAGGACTCAAATTTCTAGTTTTTTCTAATTTTGACAAATATTTATGTGTGATCAGAAGGCAGTGGTATTCTGTGAAAACTCATATAATCCTCTTTAATTATAGTGCGGATGCATGTGAAAAAAAAAAAAAAAAAATTCAATAGCTTTGAATCTGTTATGATGACAGCCCTGAAACAAATTATACTTGATAGAGGACCATCTACTGGTTATACTACACACTTCAGAAGTAAAACATTTAATTTTGTGTAATTTTGGTGAATATTTATTTTGTTACAAATAAAAATCAATAGCTTTGGACTGGTTTGTATCACAGCCCCAAAATTAATTGCATTTAATAGAGGGCCACCTAATAATTGTACTACATCTTTCAGAACTCAAATTTATAGTTTTTTTCTAATTTTTGTGAATTTTTATGTGTGAACAGAAATCAATGGTATTGGATGTGCCATAATGGAAGCCTTTAAACCAATTACACTTTATATATCGCCATCTAGTGGTCATACTGCACCTTTGACAACTCAACTTTATAATCCTATCTAATTATTGTCTGGATGCATGTGTAAAGAAATTCAATAACTTATGATCTGTTATGATGACAGCCTTGAAATAAATTACACTTGGTAGAGGGCCATCTAACGGTTATACTACACACATCAGAAGTAAAATATTTAGTTTTGTGTAATTTTGGTGAATATATATCTTGTTTCAAATAAAAATCAATAGCGTTTCTTTGGTTTGTATCATTGCCCCAAAACTAATTACATTTAATGGAGGGCCACCTAATAATTGTACTACATCTTTCAGAACTCAAATTTATTGTTTTTTTCTAATTTTGACAAATATTTATGTGTGATCAAAAGGCAATGGTATTGGATGCGTCATAATGACAGCCTTAAGGGGAGGAGAAAACCAAAAAAATTATGGTTTTTCACAATTTTTATCAAAATTTTAATTTTGGTCTTAATTAAAAGTTTAATCATTCATAATTAAGAGCAGGTGGATGCGTCATGCGTTAGGGGGGCAGAGAAGGCCAACCTAGACTCTGAAAAAGCCAAAAGAAAGAGCAAATCGCGTAAATCTGCTCAAGAACAGGACAATCAGAGGGAGCAGGAGGGAGAAGTTTATGCTTCAGGGACATTTTAATGTTCTAAGTTGATTGTTACAATGATTTGTAGGTGTACTTTGACTTTAACCTGGATTTTCTCAAAACCTGATTTTTGCCTCAATTGCTATCATTTAAGGCACTATATCTCACTTATTTGTAGAGCTTTTCTCATGAAATTTTGACAGAAGTTTGTGTACATATCAGGAAGTCTACTGAACTAAAAGTTTTGGTTTAGCACTTTGGGTCTGTGAGTTATGGTGATTTATATTTCATATCGAGGGGGCGAAAAATGGCAAAATCCTCTTTTACCCCACTAAATCTCTAGTATTATGTGTAAATGCTTTATTCTAGTTCAGAAGAAGGTGTAAACATAACTAAATCTAATAAAAAAAAAACCTGATTCAAATATCTTGCTTCAGTCCTGAGATATAAGGCAAAGAAATAATGGTGAAATCGGGGTGGTGGCCATCTTGAATCACATGACCCAATTACGCAAATTAGGTCAAATTCATATATTGTGTATTTCTGGTCATATACGGTCAATACACCAAGTATGAATGATTTCTATCCAAAAATGACAATTTTTTCCAAAAGGTTTCTCCTCCCCTTAAAACCAATTACACTTTATAGAGGGCTACAAAAATGGCCAACGACATCTTTCAAAACTCAAATTTATAGTTCTGCCTAAATCTCTATATAATAGAGATGAATGCTGACTGTTAACAATAAAAATTAATAGCTTTAGATCCAATTGATTGGAAACAGTACGCCAACCCTTGGATTTCCTGAGTTCTTAATTTATTGTTTGTAAAAGACTGAATTCTATTGATATTCTTGAAGTCCTTCATGAATGGCTCCCGATAGATTATGTCACAGGACCCCAAACAGGACTCTCATTTGACTATGTGAAAGCATGAATCCATCCCCCACGCCTAGTGGGATGCTGCAATCTTGCGAAAGTTCATTGAACTTTGGACGCGTCTCCCAAAACAGCACTTGACGTGAGAGCGCACGCTGTTAACTACATCTTAATTTTGATGTGGTGCTGTCCACTTGAATGGTGCTGAAAAGTTTTAATTGATTTCAGGCTATTGTTACCGATTTTACTGAGGGTATATGCCAGCCTGTTTTTAATTCTTTACAATAACAAGTATTAATAATCATCTGCTCCAATCATATGGTGGTCATACTAAACCTTTGAAAACTCAAATTTATAATTCTCTCTAATTATAATCTGGATGCATGTCTAAAAAAATTCAATAACTTTTATTCCATTATGATGACAGCCCTGAAATGAATTACACTTGAGAGAGAGCCATCTAATGGTCATACTACACACTTCAGAAGTAAAATATTTAATTTTGTCTAATTTTGGTGAATATCTATTTTGTTACAAATAAAATCAATAGCTTTAGACTGGTTTGTTTCATAGCCCCAAAACTAAATACATTTAATGGAGGGCTACCCAATAATCATACTACATCTTTCAGAACTCATATTAATGTTCCTTTCCAATTTTGGTGAATATTTATATATAAACAGAAGCGCAGTGGTATTGGATTTGTCATAATGACGGCCTTCAAACCAATTATACTTTATAGAGGGCCCCCTAGTGGTCATACCATGCCGTTGAAAACTCTTAAAATCCTCTTTAATTATAGTGTGGATGCATGTGTAAAAAAAATTCAATAGCTTTGAGTCTGTTATGATGACAGCCCTGAAACAAATTATCCTTGATAGAGGACCATCTAATGGTCACACTACATACTTCAGAAGTCAAATACTTAGTTTTGGGTAATTTTGGTGAATATTTATTTTGATACAAATAATAATCAATAGCTTTGGATTGGTCTGTATTATATCCCCAAAACTAATTACATTTAAGGCCTCCTAATAATCCTACTACATCTTTCAGAACTCAAATGTATATTTTTTTTCTAATTTTTGGTGAATATTTATGCGTAAACAGAAGTTCAATGTATTGAATTTGTCATAATGACAGTCCAAAACCAGTTACACTTCATAGAGAGCCACCTAGTGGTTATACTACGCTGTTACAAACCCAAATTTATTATCCTCTTAAATGATAATGTGAATGCATGTGTGAAAAGAATTCAATAGCTTTTGATCTGTTATGACTACAGCCCTGAAATGAATTCCACTTTATAAAGGGCCGTCTTATGGTCATACTACACATTTCAGAAGTAGAATATTTAGTTTTGTCCAATTTTGGTGAATATTACATTTAAAACAAATAAAGTTCAATAGCTTTTGGTTGGTTTGAATCACAGCCCCAAAATAAATGACATTTAGTCCAGGGGCATCTAATCATCATACTGCATTGTTCAAAATGGAAATTTAAAGCTGTTTCTGATTTTGGTGAATTTTTATATGAAAGCAAAAGCTCAATAGCTTTGGATGTGTTATGCTTCCAGTCTTAAAAGAAATAACACTTTATAGAGGGCCATCAAATGGCCATAGTACATCTTCAAACTCAAATTTATAATTCTGCCTAAATCTCTACATAATAGAGAAGAATGCTGACTGTTAGAAATAGATGTTTGATTGGAAACAGTATGTCAACCCTTGGATTTCCTGAGGTTTAAATTCATTCTTTGTAAAAGGCTGAATTCTACTGATATCCTTGAGAAGTCCTTCTTCAATGGCTCCCTAGAGATTGCGTCCCAGGACCCAAATTTGATTTGAGGTCCGGACTCTCATTGGACTGTTTGAAAGCATGAATCTATCCTCCAGGCCTCGTTTCCCCAATAATCATCGATCGCGAGAGTCCCAAATGGGATGCTGCAATCCTGAAAAATTCATTGAACGTCGGACACGTCTACCAAAACAGCACTTGAAATGGGGAGCGCAAGACGCTGTTAACTACATCTTAACTTTGATGTGGCGCTGTCCACTTGAATGGTGCTGAAAAGTTTTAATTGACTTTAGGCTATTGGTGCTGATTTTACTGAGGGCATATGAAAGCCTTGTGATGTGCTCAAAATACATAAAGTGAAACCTATTACACAATACAAGGATAGTATATGAGTCACTTTCAGCTAAGGTCTAACAGGAAAAGCCAACGAAACCATAATGTCATAAATTATTCCCTTGTAGAGAAAATACCCAGTTTTTAGTTGGATATCATAATTTAGATATTGAAGAGATAAGGTGAATAGTTTGACGACGATCAATGAAGATGAAAAAAAAAATATCCAGTTGGACCGCATTTTAAGCAGTGTCAAGCGTCACATGCCCACATAGCCTTCATAGTTTACCTAATAATTTTATCTGTTAGGGCCCAGTGGCAAGAAACATTGGTCCATCCTAAAATATATTAGCCTATCAGAACTACCGTCACATATAGAAGAAAGTATTCCATATCCCCAGTAAACTGGGAAAAAAAGCAACTCAAAAGTTATGCTTGTGCGCGTTAGTGCGTCTGTCAAACATTAATGGGTTGTCACCCACGAGAATTCTATAAAACTAGGAGTGGTTATATCGAAATATACACAACCGAGCATTGTTATACAGATAAACAGAAGCTAAGAAACCGTTTTTCGGCGAAACAGTGTTCTGTGTTTTAAATACTGAAGTTGGAAAATGAAGCTAGCCCAATCTGTCAAAAAATAACGTGCATAATTTATGCCACAAAATCCCCGACGATCTCAAGGCCATGTGACGCAGTCATTTACAGGAATTCCCCGTAGGTATCACTTGATGATTTCGTCATCATCTTCATCCAAGATGACCGTAATGGAGGTCAAGGCCCGGAACGATGCTGTCTGTCAAACAAAATAACGTACATAATTTATGCCACAAAAATCCCTGATGATCTGTAGCCTACTTTACTTGAGTTTTTTTTAAACCTGACTTTATACTTTTTACTCTATTACATTTAAAAGATAAAAAAGTATACTTTTATTTAGTTACTTTGACACTGGCCATTTCGTTACTCGTTACAAATTAAAATATGAATGTAATTCATCATTTAAGGATTATCTGGATTTGCCACGTTTGAGAAGAACAACGGTGTTCGGCAGGGTATCTTAGTGCGGATGTGCCCACCAGCGTACATGGAGCTGCGAATTTATGTACGCAGTTACAATATTCTATCACTAGATGGCACACCCGGATCAGTAATTGAATATTCACAAGCACTCCGAGCTCCAGCACAAGCAATTCCGGTCCTGGAGGGCCGGTGTGTATGCAGGTTTTTATTTTTATCAATTGCCCTGACTAATTGACTTATATGGTTGCATACACAAATATAGATTTGTCCAATGATTAGATAAAAGGAAAAGTTTTATGAAGGGAGACAAGAACAGTCTTTGATGGTCATTCATGATAAAGAAATGCACCTGAGATGTCAGATTTTATAAATGGTTTGGCCCTAGCTGAGGTCATCTCAGAAAAGTTGCCCAGTTGGGCATTCTTCTTTATTGTTGCCTTACTGTTGATGCATGTTACATGTTTGAACAAGGTTTATAAACACATTGGTTTTTTGGTAAACTGCTGATATGAGTCGTGGTAAACGCTGTTGATTGATCAGAAGACTGGTGGTTGAAGCCGCTGGGTATCCAATTGGATTTTTGCTAAAAAGGTCTCCAGTGTATCAATGATTGGGCTCTTCAGGTTAAAACTAGTCCTGTTTTTGTGTACAATGCATTTCTTAAGCCTAGTCTGACAATGTTCTGGTGGAACTAAACACTTCACTCGCAGATTAGAATCGTCTGTCAAATATAACGCGCACAAGCCACCATCATATTATGGTGAAGTTGGTTTTCGGATGTTTGAATCTAGTCTCTGCATATATATTGTACTCCATAAATGTGATGTGATTTATGTCATTGCCTATAGCTGTACTTACCAAGAATGTGGACAGTTAAGTCACATGAATAATTGACGATTTGAACTGATCCAGGAGTCGGCCCTCACACACTTCTGAGACTGAATGGGACTGAGTAATATTAAATCCACTTCTAGCTGTACTTGATGTTTCTATGAATTGATGAGCACTAAGGCACCTAAAGGAAGCCATTTCTTGCCTGATAATAGGACTAACAGGAGAATATCAGCAGAAAATACCAACTAAAGTCTGTCAAACTATAATGTAAATTGCTCAAATCTTTAGAAAAAAAAAAAACATTTTTTCAAAACATGTTCGAGAAACTATATTGTGTATATCATTTTGCCATTTGTAGGAAGTTCAACTTTCATAAAACTTTGACAAAATAAAGGATTTATGAAATTTATAATTTTACCTCAGTGTGACACTTTGTTATACCTTAGCTGAAAGTGACTCATATAAAGTTGTGGCATACACTCAGCAGCAAATAGGGCAAACTCAAAAAATCTACTTGCTTAACAAACCATTTGTCTTGACCCATTTTCAGTCATTTACCCAATTTACTTTTTTAAAGTGCAGCCCTTTTTGAGCAAATTTCCTTCCAAACTAAAATGCTTTCTGTTCTTGAGCCACTTTGACAACATGTATAATCATGGTTTTGTTTGAAAGGTGACACTCTGTAGATTTCTCTCAAATAGTCAGGATTGCTGACAGTATTACCCACATTGAGTAACAGCACTAAAAATGTAAGTTTTGTCAGTCAGAAAAAGGATTCTTTGCTCTCTTCTGCCCTGTAGCGCTGTGACCAAGCCTCATTACCTAACAGCCACAGCCACATGCCAAAGCAACTGCAGGTACAAATATTATAATTCTTTAACCAAAAATGAATATTTCACTGATTTTAGCTTGGTTATGTTTGTGCGTGTTTCAACGCACTTTTGGAGAGTCCAAATTTCCCTGTGTTCCTAACCACAGTTGCAGTCCCTTTTGCAGTAAGTTCGCTTTTCACTATTTCCTTATTTCAGATCTTTTTTCCCCATTTGTCACAAAATTTTCACTCCAAAATTGATTTTCCTGTTATACTGGAGTGAGGGCTGATAAATGCTTACTGTTCTTTAAGATCACTACATAATAGCCAGGGGGTCACTCTCTTTGTTTTTAATTGGCTACTGTACAATATGCAGCTCTACATTGAGTAAAAAGGCTAATTATAATGAAATTCATGAAGATCGGCTACTACCTCTATGTCCATATCGATATAGTGACGTTTGTCCGATAGAACACTTTTTTAAAAAAATCTGGACAGCTATCGAGGTAATAACATGGAATATATCATGTTTTGACAAATTGGAACAATGCTGTACAATTGAACCTATGGGAAATAGGGTGAGGGTTGTTCTGAAACAATTTTACATACAAGTTTCGTTGTCATGTTTGCATCATAAAATGGCTCATGCAGTGAGAACGCTGAGCTCTCAAACTTTCGAACGATATTGAGTTCTACAACTTAGCATAATATTTTTAGCACAAGGAGGCGCTTTGAGCAATGAACAAAGCAATTATATCCCAACCCGCAGTCCTCCCAATTTCTTTCCCTGCAGTGCGAAGCCAATTATACGTTACTCTGAAAAATGTACCACGTAAGTCGACTGATAAGATTCGGAGCCGAACCCACGCTTTTTTGGCGCGTCCCAATCCGCTTGCCTAACCGAGTGAGCCACCGAGCAATGCAAAAGCAATGGGTTCGATCAAAACATTAAATACATATATGCACAAAAAAAAACCCCTCACACACATACATATATTTTTTTAAATTGTTTGTGGATTGAAACAGGCTCATTGCCTTACGACCATTATAAAGAACCACACTATAACTTCAGAAATATCAGAAAATAAAAATAAAACGTGTTTAACAGCTTTCCACTCTAATAACTAAATACTTAGATTTTTTGTAGGGTTGCATTTACTTCCATGTAACTCATATTCGTAATGGTATGAATGATTTATTCACAAATGGATTTCTGAAGGAGAACTTTATTGACGGTCCCTTATGTCACGGAAGCTCGAGCAGCTGGGATATTCGAAAGTCTGACAAAACATAAAAAAACTCTGGCCGTCTTCGGTAAATACGGACATTGTAGCTAACTGTCCTCTGTATGCGCATTCGGAACGTGTTTTCAGCTTTATTTTTTGACATTTAATTCATGAGTTATTGACGCCTCAAGCCGAATATCCGAATATAAAACCAACTTTACCGCAGTAGCCTGCAGAACTAGAAGCTAAAGGCTGAAACTACTGCGGCACTGGCCTAATATTTCAAGTTCATAAGAACATTTTATGACACAGTGCCGTGAACTTCATTCAAATGCTTCCCTTAATAGGAATTCTCTAAAATTAAAAATGTATATTTTGCCAGTTACGAATGGATACCGATCACCATTTTCCCCCATATTAATCCTAAACATTTCCTACTCTGCTTGCTGTCTTAACATAGCCAAGGTAGCTAGCTAACTTGGTAATAACTTGGTAACTAACTGACTGTTCAACTTCAACAAACAAAAAATAAACTTACCGAAAAAACTTCTAAGATTCTTCCGATGGGTCCGGTCCGTTAGTACAATTCACAGCAAAGCAACTCATTTCGTCGTTTTTTGTTGCAATCTGTCCTGCTTGTAGCACAATCGCTGTTAGCCAGCCCTAAGAAGAATTTCAGATTACGTTAAGCCTCCTGTCGACGTTCCTACTCCAGCTCTAAGTAAAATTACTGTTCAGTAAACTAAGTCCGCAGGGGCTATCGGCACTCCTTCCAAGCACTGCAGTTGTCAATCACTGGGCTCGTTCGAGATGAGCCAGGTCTGCGCAGATTCGACCACCGGCGATCGACGCACAATGCATGCCGGTTAGTTTTGTGTCCGACTTCATCCCGCCTTGCTCTGACGTATTACAAAAGTGGACGGCGATAAAATCGCGACAGCGAGGCGGCCGCAGTTTTTAGAGCCAGGCGCTGCAGTTGCTCTCCACCGACTGCACCGCCCCGGCTCTAACCTGTTCTAACAGCTGATTGGTTTAGAGGTTGGCTCAACAATATGACTATTTATATACACTCGCTACTTTTGTTGAATGGGAGAGAGTTTGATTTTATTTGTCAGATTTGAAGGTTTAGTCTGGTTACAGAAAACGGGTGGCTGATGATGACTTTAATTGGGATTCATGTCGCAGATCATGAACTGAGTATAGTCTATTGTATATTAACACTGCACTGTTTTAATTATTGAAGTATTTAGCAGTGCAAATATTTCTGGTGAGTGGGATGTGAGGATTTTTGGGGGGAACACCTCGGGTGAATAGGCTGTACGTATTTCTGTGACTTCCTAAATATTCTCTCAAGGCTGCTGGAAACCGTCCGACTTGATTGCAGCTTGTTGTTACCGCCCCCCGCTGCAGCCGCCTGCTCTCGTTTACTTTCCAGGCGAGGCGCAGTTCATCTCGAACGAGCCTATTGCTGTTTATTATGACTACACGCCCCTTTTGCATAATATCAAATAAAAAGTTTACAGCAAACTTATCAGAAAGATTGACGCTAGAATATAGATCAGCATGGTAAGAACTTCTTAAAAAGGAAGAAACCATCTTCAGAAAAAATATATTTATCATGTACACAATTTTTTTCTGTGGCATTTCTCCCCTCCACTAACATGGAGGGGGCGGGCTTATAATTTGTACTGCAGCTTGCCAGTAGTTGGCGATCGAGACGTTTTGGCTTCACTTTTCAGGAGACGTTCGGCTGTCCATGTTTTATACAGTCCTTGTAATAGATGCAGAATGGCAGCCATATTTAAATTCAAGATGGCGGCCACCAGGGGGCACGAATTTCATGGGGCTATTTCTTTTCTAGACCCTCATGGGTAGAGCTACCCCTGTGTAAAGTTTCTTGCTTTCTGCAAAAACTGAACAATTCTGGTGGAAATCCTGCCTTAGCCGCTCCACTATGAGTGTCCCTTTGCATCAGCCGACGCACCACCTCTGGTACCCGCTACCATCAGTTATGCTCAAGTGGGGTTTGTGAATAGCAACTAGCAAGGAGTGGGACTGCCCTCTTGGTTAGTGGTAGGTCGATCTCTTTCTCACACTCCAGTTATATTTCAATCGCACTCACTATATGGTGAGTGGAGGGTGAGAATGACTGGCGTTTCTGAATACGACCCTCACTCATAGTGTTAGTGTCCGTGGTGATGCACGATACAATGTCACCTGTGAGATAGACATGGGGAGCGAAAGTCCGTACCACCAAAAACCTGCACATAAAGGGTTCAAACACTCTGATGAGGCTTCGTTCATCTGAGTCATAGCAAATCTGTGCACTTATCTATGGATTAGTAACTGGCTAGCCACAACAACGACCATTATACTACATATATCAAATATATCCTTCAGTATGTTTTTAAACTGTGTAACAGCCACTCAGTTGTGTTGCATATGGCTCCTCACAGGATCTTGGACTCTTTCCATCTAGGCTTAATCACTGTGTGTTAACACCACTAAACCATATGTGCAGTTTAAGCTTGTGTTCAATGTAATTGGATGTATGAGCAGTAGCAGACATCTCACCAATGTGCACCTTGTCAAAGGAAGCAATCTCCTGCTTTAGGACGCACTGGAAAACAAGGCCCTGGATAAATGTGTGGATACAACTCATAGTGATGTTGTAAATGAGGTCACAGATAAACTCACAGACAGCACTGAAAGAGAACAGAGGAGGATAGCAAAGAAAATCAAGCAAAGATTACTTATTTCATAGTTATTATGAGATTACATATTTTAAAGTCTTCCAGGGCAATCTCTAAAGCAGCTTACTTCATAATGGTGATCAAAGACATGACTGTGATGGCATGAGTGAAGGCCTCAGGGTCATCCTCATTCATGATCCAGTCTGTCATTTTGCCCGGGTAATGGGGAATGGCCATCTCGCCTGTGTACAGGCACAGAGTACTGTAATGGAATGACTGCTGACTTTGTCAGCACTCCATGCTCTAATACAAAAACAGTGTTTTAATGTCATTCAGGCCTCTGCCCAATTTAACTGGGATGATCTTAGTCTGTCAAGAAAGACATAATTAGAAAAACTTTATCTTATGGAAGAAAATGCTGTTCATTAGATTTATACACTGCCAGGCCAAAAAGAAAATATCACCTTATGGATTTATATAAATAAATGCTGAAGAGCCTTTATTGGATAACTATTGCAATGATTAATACGTTTCGGCCGGCAACAATTTGTTTAACCCCAACTGATGCAGTTTGTAGCTCTCCTTTCTTGAGCAACCACATCAGTAGACGTATCCTGGAAAAGATGTTTCAGAAGCGGCAAATTAATGTGTTTGAGAAGGCACAAATTATTGGTCCGCATTAAGCAAAGAAAACAACTAAGGAGATTGCTGAAATCACGGAAAATAAGTAAACTGTCCAACGCATTATTAACCCTATTGGAAGTCTGCAGGGTGTAATGGAGAAGACTTTACAGAGCGGGTGATCAAGAAAGCCACTAAGCACTCAAGTGAGTAGCAAAAGGGTAATGTTGAAAAGCTGGTGCTCTTGGGCCTCGAAGAAAAAGTAGCAATCCCGACAATACAAACAGGCAAACCTTTCAAAGTAATACAAATAAAAAGCCTTTATTTCCACATGGTTAACAAGCAGAAGACGCCAACACGTTTCGAGCACAAAAGGCGGTCTTCTTCAGGGCATAATAAGATATGCTTGTACATCAGTATTTCTTGTCTCTAAAGACCACCAGGGGGCATTCACTAGAAATAACCATAGACTGTATGAAAAGATGGACACAGTACTAGGGTCTGAAAACTGAGGCCCATGCGGAAATCTCAGAAATTTGCATAAGAGGTTCAATCCTATAGAAGTCTATGAGAAAATGACCCTACTTTCCCACTTGATTTATTATTTAAATCATGATTTTACACATTACTTTATTGTATCTATCGCAAGTTTTAAGTCTCCTTCGATACATCATGATGTTCATTTTCGTAAATTATGGTCCCAAGTAGACTAGAATAGAGGAAAAAGCCAGAATATGCTTTAGGGGCGCGGCTATCCTCTGGTCCTCGTCCGATACGGTCAGATCCTGAGCTACAGTCCTCCCCAGATCTTCAATTCACGCTCTTATCCAATAGGAATCACATCCGGTTTCAAAATGACAAAATGGTGCTGTTCAAATTGGCAAAATCGAGGCTTCCTTAATGGTATGCTAAAACCAATGGGTGACGTCACTGTTGCTTCGTCTATCTTTGTATACAGTCTGTGGAAATAACATGCATCTACTGATAAAAATAAAAATGACATGTCAATCCGTGCATATCTCCATACAAATATATTCAGCATATAGAGACATTAAAGATGGCTCACACATATAAAAAATAAGTAAGTTCAATAGAAGTACAACGTGGACAGACAGCAGGCATCCAAACAGTGGAATCAACCAGTTTTTCTCCAGTCGGAGTGGTTTGACTCTCCTGCTGTCAATACAAGACCTCAGCCAAAAATGAATGCAACTCTGGGCAGAAGTACTTTTGTAAATGTTATGACGTTGCATAAGATTGTCAAACATTGCCACAATGAATGTGTGTTGCAATCAAAGCTAAAGGTGGCCAAACCAATTACTAATGTGCAACTTTGGCAGTGTATGCCCGCAATATAAAAACCTACGATATCTAACAATCCAGACAACAAGCAACTCCTAACAGGATCTGAGCTGATTCAGACCTGCAGTTTTTTGCCATTTGATTATTTGTGCAAAGAAAACTGTACTGTACACTGAAATAGGGCTGAACGATTTGAGGAAAATATCTAATTGCGATTTTTCTGGCAGATATTGTGATTGCGATTTGATTTGTGGTATTTCTTTGAATCAAGCTTCAGTTCAATATTCACCATGTACAGTAATATACATAAAGCATGTGACATACAATTACCATATACCACCATCAAAACATTACATACTACATATTTTAATGCAAAAAAAGAGAACTAAAAGGTTAAGAATGGCTTCCAACATGTATTTATCACCAAGAATTGTGTACATTCTCTAAAGCCCTTAACCAAGGGTACTGTTATATCTTCTGAAGATCTAAAAGAACAAACTTTTGCTGTCTTATAAAAATAAAGACAAAAACAATCCTTAATTTTGTTAAGTTAAATTAAAAAAAAGTAAAAGTTTAATAAAATATAAAACAATTCCAGCAACAAAAATGGGACTGTCCCTTTCTGTAAACATTCTCTGACATTGAAATAGGTAGGCCATACTTTTCTAGCTCAAGAGAGCTAGTTTAAGTTAAATAAGTAGTAATACTACTAAGTGTAACAAAATTAAAGAGTTCCAATAAAGGAAATATGGATCTTGCCCTTATGTAAACAGTCTGACACTCAAGTAAGTAGGTCAGTGTTTTATGGCTCAAGACAGCTACAGGTTGTTAGAAAAGTTAGAAAAAAGAATTTAAAAAATACAATTTCAAAAAAGAAAAAATAGGATCTATGTTGTCAACAATCTAACACTGAAATACTTAAATAGATGGGTCATTCTATTTTCACTCAGTCAAATAATCAAAATAAAATGACCCTGCCTCTGCCCTTCTGTAAAAAAAAAAAATGTCAGACATTAAAGTGTACCCGCTATGGTTTTTCATTACTATAATGTTGTAGCGTGAATCATATCGTTTTTATGCACATTTAGAAGGTCTGTGTCGGAAAACAACTCGAAGTCACCTCCGGAAGAAGCGCTCTCTGCTGCTAAACTCACTGCTCCAGAGCTGAATGAAATGCTCCAATTGCTTCTGGCCAATTTTTTTATCAATTGGTGATGTCATCATTAGAATTTTCACGCCAAGCAGATAGTTTGGCACGCCCTTGAATCAAGTGGGTTACGCCCACAAGACTACACCGGATTAGTTTCTAAAGCTCTTCTGGAGAGGAAATCCATTTATGGTCAGAGGCGTGACATTTCACGACACATGCATGAACGGTGGACCAGTCACAATTGAGTGATCAAGTTAACCAATCACCGCACACTGGGGTTTTCGGGAGGGTGGGGGTAGGATATGAAGGTAAATTTGGTGCAAAACTACACAGCACCTGCGAAAGTGAAATTTGTACTTGTAACAAATTTTTGTACATGTGTATCAGTAAATCTAAAGTTACAGTGAAAAGTTTCAAACTTGTAGAATTTTTTTCACCCTGCAAACACAACTCACCACTTGCACCCTTTCAAATTCTTACTGCAGGTGCACAAACCCTACTTTGCAAGTCACAAATTAAAAAAACTCACATGCTTTGCCACGTTTGTTGCAGAAAAAATGGTGCAAAATTGCAGAGAACCTGCTAAAATGGAATTTGTAGTTGTGAAAATATAGTTGTACGTGCGCATCAGTAAATCTGAAGTCACAAAGAAAAGGTTTCAAACTTGCAGTATTTTTTTTCCACCCCACAAATACAATGCACAATTTACACCTTCTCAAGTCTTTGCTGCACGCGCACAAATCCTAATCTACGAGTCACAAATTAAGCAACTCACACACTCACATGTTTTGCAAGTTTTTGCAGAAAATATGGTGCAAAACTTTTTTGTAAACCTGTATTAAAGAGTATAATTTGTAAATTTGTATTTTTTTCTTCCACAAACACGACTCTGCAGTTACACCTGCTAAAATTCTCTGGCACAAACACAAACCGAATCTTGAATCTGCTTGAATCTGCTGCTGCAAGTCTCAGATAAAAGTTCTGTGCGCTCTCACTTTTGCACCATTTATCTCAGCGAATGTGGTGCAGAAGTGATTTGTATCTGCAGAGAAGGGGGCAGGCACTGTTCAGAGATGGAGAACCCTTTGGACCAATCGTAGCCTCTATTCAGAGGGTGCTCGAAATGCTGCGAAAAAAAAACTCAGAGAACCATCGTTTCCCAACTTAGATGGTTCAATCATTGATTGATTGAGTTTGTTTGGTAAAATATTGCACATATCCATAATGTACATTAAAATACATGGATGACACAAGAATGTGAAAACGCTTATTTCTATTGTGGCCCAGTAAAAAAACAAATGACAAAATAACTGTTTTTGGTTTTTCCCTAACTTCAATGACTAGTTAGCGGGATGAGTGATTGCTCGCAACGAGAAAAAATCCGAGCACGAACAGAAATGTTTTGAGTACAAGCAGAAATGTTTCAAGCACGCAGAGACAGTTTTGTGTGCGAGGAGAAAAGTATAACAGTAACTAAATATGCATTTTCCAATAACAAATATTTATTACCCCTTGAGGGTATTGGAATGGACTTGGTTTGCACGTTAGTTTATTTGTTCATTACCAAGATTATAAGAAATCCACTGGCTCAATTCTTACCAAATCTGGCCAAAAGTTGGGCAATGACCCAGCATAGATTCCATTAATTTTTGGAATAAATTGGGTGAAGGTCACTGAACAGCTGAAATATGTGTGAGGGCCAGGGTTGGTTGAGCCTGGCACTGATTGTAGTGAAGAATAGTATAGCATTTATTTATTTATTGCATGATTATACTGTTCTCGAAAAAAGGCAAAACACAGAAGTTTATCAAGAATAAATAAAGTGTAAATTTTGTCACAGGAAACTGCTTTGAATTATGCTCAATAGTAATTATTAACACCTCTGCACTTCGCAAGAAAAAGGCATGTTGACAATAATAGGGACTAACTATCCACAGGTATATGCAAAAAAAGAAAATAAGAAATCCAAAGATAGATGACAACCTCTCTTAACTTTAACTTGAAACTAATCAGTATCAACGGCACATTTACAAGTGAAACATAAAATTTGCTACACCTTGTATCTAGACAGATAGCCCTCTGTAGCACTTTCACTTGCTTAGATAGGGTCAAGTGCATCCTATCATGCACCCCTTCAGACATGGCTTAATCTTCTCCAGCCGTCTTATGTCACCGCAGGTATCTGCTCATCAAGTTTTTTTTAAATCTATGCATATTCACAGTGTATGCATTGGCCGTATCTATGTCCTCATTTCCTCAGCTATGCCTCTTAAAATTAGTCCCATTTTACTGGGGCCAAGTGTGACTCCACCAGAACCAAACGTATCAAAAAGATCATAAAGCATGCTCTCCATCAGCCCCCTGCTCAATATTACGCTGGAATGCAGTGTTCTGCTTCTGCACTAGCTGTGCGTAGGCCCCGTTTTTCTTCATCAGTTCAACATGGCTTCCCTCCTCTTGCACCTCCCCTTCTTGGAGGAAGATGATATGATTGGCCTTTTCCACTGTGCTCAGCCTGTGAGCAATCAAAAGTATCGAGCAGCAGCTGGAACTCTTCAGCAGAGCCTGGTGAACCTGTTCACATAGCCGAGACAATGCCAAAAGAGAGGGTCAGTGCATCACTATTACAAAGCTACAACCAACAGAGAGATGGTGCAATGAGAAGGGGCACAGACATTTCTGCAAAAGTACTGATACTGTGCAAGGACACACAGGAGGATAAGAACAAATTCTGCAGAAAATAATGGTACTGCTGAACAGCTAAAATAAACATAGTAAGAGCAAAAAAGTTACATAAATGTGCATTTTGATACTGAAGATTTCAAGGATGAGATGCATTACCCTTCTCCTAGCATGCATTGCACAGTAAAAATATTGGAATATGATAATCAGTGTAATTAGTTTTATAGAGAGTACAGGGATAAAGAATTGGCCGCTGAGAGACGGCAACAGTCCACTGACCGTACTAACTCTGAATGTATTGACAGACTTCCAGATGCGAGGATTTATGAACAGGGCAAAATATCATAAAGCTGAAATGATCATAACTAGAAATAGGACAAGTTGATAGATGTACTTGATAACTATACTTTAGCACCATTATAAACATAACAGTGAGGTATGTACTGTATTTGCGACAAATTGAAGAATTAATTGGTTTTTATTGCTTTTCCAGTGAGATACAAGTGGAAATAAAGAAAAGTGCGTGGTACTGACACACGCCATGTGAACATATCGAGCACTTCAGTAATAACAAACATAGAGCTATTTGTGATGTGTACAGTGACGCTTGAAAGCCTGCATCAAGCCAACAATATAGTTTCTTTATTATTACATTTTTTGGAATTTTTTTTTTTTTTTTTTGAAGATTTTTTTTGGGAATTTTTCCTTTATTTGATAGTTATACAGTGTAGAGAGACAGGAAGGTTGGGGAGAAGAATGGGGGAAGACATGCAGCGAATGACCCAAGCCGGAATTGAACCCAGGTCGCTGCGAGAGGGACACAGCCTTTATGGTATGCGCGCTTAGACCAATGAGCCACTGGGGTGCCCCATTTTTTGGAATTTTTTGAAGTATTGTTTGTGCCAGTTATTGTGGAGCCCACTGTAAATATGTGGCCAATACTGAAAACAAGATGACATCAATATTTACCAGTGCAGCTAAATAGTGCAGGCTGTCCGCCTGGCCACCCAGCTGGACAGCGCCAGGGGCACAACCAATAGAGGGTATCGCCAATACAAAAAAAATGCCCGGATGTTGCATTCGTGCCCCGTTTCAGATGCACTATGGGACAGTTTGGTAACCCAGGCGCCTCCAGTCTCTGCAGAGCCCAACAGTAACTGAACTGTAGTCATTAAGGCCATGGGTCGTTACTGTGAAGCTGCCATGTGTTCGTCGAACGAAAGTAAGCGGAAAAAACTTCAGAAATACCCCTGGATGAGAGACTTATCCGCACAAAGGGGTCTATTCTCCCATGCGCGTGCGGCAAACAAATGCGTAGCTACGCGCTTTTCAGCTTACGCGTATTCTCCCCTTGACTTAAGTCTGTGCACTATGCGTCCCGAAGGCAGTTACGCACTTTGGGCGGAGCAAGGCCAAAATCTGGGCGTTTCTCAGGCAAATAACACTTACGCGTATTCTCCCTCTGGCTTACGCGCTTTTTCTGTTAAGCACTTTTGAGGGCTGTATTGAGGTCAAGCGCCAACATAAGGCGAAATATAATATTGCGTTTGATGTCGGTTATAGGCCGAATACATTTATTTTATTTTATTTTATTTAACATGGTAAGGGTTGAGACATTCAATATTCGATTGTTCATCCTTATTTCTAAACTACATTTCTCATAACCATAAAAAATTATCAAACAAAATCATTACATGATATGACGCAACAGCCTGTTCTCCAATTAGTTCAATTACAAACACATAGCAATTAATTAATGCGCGTATAAATAAGACCATCATTCTACCATGCCCTCAAAATCTAACACCAAAATGCTAGTCCTGCATTTGCTTGCACTCTTGCGTGAGTGGGAAAGTAAGAGGAGCGCGTCGAGCTCGAAGACGACCACGCATATATCGGCCTCGTTTGGACATCCTGGGACTAACAGACACCGAGTGCATCCAGCGCTTTCGTCTGGACCGTGAGGCAATCATCCATCTTTGCCGACTTCTGGATGAACAGCTATCCAGCCGCAGCAATCATCCACAAAACATACCCGTGGTCATCAAGGTCACAACTGCGCTGTCGGTCCTGGCATCTGGGTCGCTCCAGAGAGTGGCTGGTGATGTCATGCACATATCACAGGCGTCTGTGTCAAGGTGTCTGACACAGTTCGTTGACGCTATGCTGCACCACATCAGCCACTTCATAAAGTTCCCAAACACCCGCTGAAAAGACGGAGAGTTAAGGGGGGTTCTACTGGTCGCCGGGTTCCCCAGTGTTGTGGGAGCCATTGATTGTACTCACGTTGGAATCAGAACCCTTCCACTAATGAGAACATGTACAGAGACCGTAGACGTCGGCACAGCATTAATGTTCAGGTTGTGTGCGATCATGACGCCGCGATATTAAGCATCTGCGCCAAATTCCTGGCTCGACCCATGACGCCTATGTACTGCGAACTGCTTGAAATGCCAAAAATACAATAAATATTTTAAACCATATTAAACTTGTTTCCAGTATTTATAACAATGATACTTTGAGATAGGCTAATAAAAATGACCATTTTACGTAAACCTCCTTCATCCGTATCCACTCCAAGTTCTTCTCCATGCACTTCCACTGCAGAAAGAGTGGATGCCACCTCCTCCTCCAGTGCAGTGAATGCACAGGGGATGATGGTTGCCCACCACCTGTTGCGTGCACACTTCTCCAGAGTGCAGAGAGCCTGGCTTTTACAGCGCCCCGCAGATCTCTCCATTTATGCTTTAAATCGGGGATACTGCGCTTGCATCTCCCCACCGAAGCCACATCCAGAACGATTTGCAGCTTTCTTCCTCGGATCAGCCTTCAGTGCCCCTTTGCCCTGGGCTAAACGCCTCGTGGTGCCTCTTCACTGATTTCACCAATACCTCTAACTCCTCATCTGTGAAATTTGGTTTTCGGCTTCGGCTCGACGTCGTCATCATTGTCTTCATGTTCTGTTAACAAATGTGACTGCCCTATATGTTCGTGATAATCTAAAAAGTTGTGATATTCTCACTAAGGAGGAGACTGATTTTCTTATTTAGGATATCTGTATTAACTAACCCGTGTCTATGCAAATATGTTTTTTTTTTACCATTGATAATGCTGTGTATTTTAATGTGTGAATAATTATTATATACTTTAAATTGAGCCCTACCCTGGCTAATACCAAAGCACTACCCATATGTCAACCAATTTTAGCCAATAAAGAATAGCCGACATGGGAAGAATCATTATCAGTAAATGGGATAATTGATTATAAAAAAGTACTAGGCACACGTTCAAGTGAATGTGTCGCTCAAATCAAATGGGACATAACAGGCTACGGATATGGAATTGTGTGATTGTTAAGGCAGTTTCGGGGCGGGCGGATGACCACGTGCAGGGTAAAGAATCCTTTGTTAATTGCCATGTCCTTTAGTTGCAAACCTGACATCGGAGTAGTTTGAGATTTCAAGTGCGCAATTTCTAAATGAGATCATATAAACTGTCTTTGATTGTTATTTTTATGTGACTAGAATGTTCTCTTTATTTGTCTATTTCCCTGTCTTCCACGAAACAAACAGGCTGATGTAGGAGGGGCACATACTCAATGCTCTGATGGCGCTGGTTGAGAAGCGCTAAATTCTTCATTTCTTATTTCATTATCGGGGCAATTTGTTTGTTTGCATAGCTTTAATGCCACGGTGGCTAGAATAAGAAATAAAAATGGAGATGTCTGTATTACTTTGTGTAATTGGCACAGACATACATAGGCCTACTATTACAGCGGAATATTCAAATTTAAAGTATGGTTCGCATTTTCCATGGACTACAACTGCATTTTCATGGTTAATCAGAAAATCCTTGTTCCATGTTTTCCTGATAGCCATAATCAATGAGCTTCATACAGAGTCTGCCTCTCTTTTGGATTAGTCACACCTCTTTCATAAGGCAGCCTACATTCTGAAGTTAGGGTGCGTTCCAGGCAACTCGTAACCCGTGATTTACCGGTTAAAAGTGGGCGGAGCTACCGTCAAACCTGTGAATTCACGCCGGTGAACTCGATTGTGCTCAATGTACTCCGATTTCCTTGTTTGACGTCACGCAGCTCAACTAAAATGGCGGCACCGGCTTTTTTTCAAGTGGCAAATGGTAAGAAACGTTATGAAGTCGTAACTCGTTACTTTTGCCTGGAATGCTATGAAGTCGTGACTCGTAACTTTGAAGTCATGATTCACAGGTTCAAACCTCCGCTGGAACGCAGCATTAAGCGCTGTGGGCGTGATCGAAGCGCGTAGGGGAGAATACGCGTAACTCAAATGCGCTTAACTCGAATCGCGTAAAAAAGGACTGAGGTGCAAATGGGAGTATAGACCCCAATGACCGTATATATGTATGCGTGCGTCCAGTGCTAAATTCTAGGTAGGTCACGGTAAACGATGAACGTGATCTCAACAACGTACTGGAAGTGAGTGAGTTCTGGATGCAGCAAGATATTTAGCCGAAAGCGCTACATCCGGGCATTTTTTTCGCATTGGCGATACCCTCTATTGGTCTCTAGACTAAAAACAATGTGAGGTTAAGAGCCATGTTCAAGCACCAAGAGCTGCAAAGATCATGCTGAGGCGACACTGTCTCGATCTCAAACCTTTACCACAAGGCTGTAGGCTGCTCCAATTTCAAGAAGTGAAGCTATACTGAGGGACTACGCAGTGAAACTCAATGTCAACACTACTGTAATGTGGGGAAAAAAAAGCCACTAGATGGCAGTATTGACATTTTTTTTTGTAAAGCCCAGTCTGGAGCTAGGTTTGGGGCATGTCCTGGGCATGCCTCAGAGGGGCTGGAAAAGAGTATATAAGGAGAAAAAATTGAAAGAGTGAAAGGAGTAGGAGAAATTGCAAGGAGAAATTGGGGAAAGATACATTTGACCAGACCTGTCACTCTTTTCAAGACCTGTGAAGCTCTTTTTGTGGATTTTTGCCTGTGTTGGAGCATTTTCCTGTCCCAGGACATCGCAACATAGCAGCCCCATCTCAATTACCAAGGGACTGTAAATATCTCATTTTTTTTATTTCAATCTTGGTCAGTAGAGTAGATTGTAGATTAGTTCAAAGTGTTTGTTTAATTAAAACTGTAAAAGTTTAAAAATTTTGTCTGTCATCCCTTGCTGTCCGCTACGCCATAACAAATTGGGGCCATAACCAATTGACGCCATAACAAATTGGGGCCATAACAAATTGGGGGCTCGTCCGGGATAGACCATTGTGTGGTCATTTATTGAAAATCTAAAATTTCAAATTGTGAAATTGTTTTTGAATTTTCCTAGATATATATTGACAGATCAACAGCAATGGATGATTTCTTGGCATCACCAACCGTAGAGGTTTTGAAGTCTTTCAAAGAGACAGAACTGCTAGAAATATGCAGACAGTTAGAGCTGACAGATGTAAAACCAGCCATGCAAAAAGCAAGACTGGCTAGAGAGATTGTTGAATATTACATTGATGAAAACGTGTTTGCACCAGGAGATCTGGGACAGTTTCCAGTGGAAAATCCAAATGTAGAAATGGAACTTAAATTAAAAATGCTAGAGATTGAAAGAGAGGAAAGAGCAATCGAGAGAGCAGAAAGAGAGAAAGAAAGGCAGTTTGAGTTAGAAAAATAAGCAAGAGAAGAGAAAAAAGAGAAAGAGGAAAGAGCAGAATGAGAGAGACAGAGACAGAGAGATTTGATTTACAGAAGTTAGACAGAGAAGAAAGGCTCCAAATGGAGCTACTAAAAATCAAAATGGAAGCTGAAAACAAATTTCATGCTAGCCAGGAGGTGAAGCTGGTGCCTCCATTCTCGGGAAAGGAGGTTGATAAGTATTTCCAGTGTTTCGAGAAGGTAGCTAAAAGTTGTCAGTGGCCAAAGGAACACTGGCCTCTGATGTTGCAAACTGTCCTCAAGGGTAAAAGCTCAACAAGCCTATTCGGGCTTTGTCTGCAGATGATTCCTCTGATTATGAGGTTGTCAAAAAGGTTATTTTGACAGCTTATGAGTTTGTTCCAGAGGCTTACCGACAGAAATTCAGAGGTCTGAAGAAATCTGACAATCAGTCTTATGTGGAATTTGCTAACGAGAAGAAGGTTTGCTTTGAGCGCTGGTGTACTTCTATGGAGGTCAAGGATGATTTCAACTCACTAAAAGAGATGGTGTTAGTTGAAGAATTCAAGAACTGTGTCAAGGATGATATTAAGACCTACCTTAATGAGAAGCAAGCACTGAATTTGCAATCAGCTGCCAAGTTTGCAGACGAATATGTTCCCACACATTAGTCCAAATTTCAGTCTCGCAGTAACAATAGATGGTCCCAATTTCAGAAGAAAGGTAACGGTGATACCCAAGACTCCTCACCCAAAGACAAAGACTAATCTGGTGATGGTGCTCAGAAATCTAGTCAAAGGTCTGATCAAAGTGTGAAAGCTGACAGTGACAAAAGTGGTCTAGTTTGCAATTATTGGAAGAAATCTGGTCATGTTACAACTAACTGTTGGTTCCTTAAAGCTAAGAAAGAAAAAGAAAAGGATACCAAACCCAATGCCTTTTGTGAAGACAAGGTTAGAAACCCCTGTAGTAGATGACCAATCTGCTAAATTGCCTGCTCCTTGTGAGGCTAAGAAGCCTGATACTGCTGACTTTGTGAGGGAGGAATTTCTTCCATTTGTATCAGAGGGATTTGTGGCTCTGAATGAGCATTCTCCTCCTGTCCCCATATATATCCTAAGGGATACCGGAGCTTCTCAGTCACTTTTGTTGATGGACTCTTTGGAGTTACGTGATGAGACCGCTTCAGGGGATTTCATACTTGTACAAGGTATTGAAGGGAGGACTGTATCTGTACCCCTGCGCTCTGTATTCTTGAAGTCAGATTTAGTTACAGGACAGGTAAAGGTGGGACTTATGTCAAGTCTACCTATCAAGGGTGTTTCTCTGTTGCTAGGCAATGACCTGGCTGGGGGCAATGTAGTTCCCCGTGTTCATCTTACTTCACAGCCGAGCACTGAAGATGGCGATGAAGACCCATCTCTGTATCCTTCCTGTGCAGTGACCCGTGCTATGGCCAAGAAGGCTCAAGAAGAAGATGATGTAGTGCCGTCCAGCACATTGAATAGTCATGACTCAGGTGGTTCGTCTCATGACTCTGTTCAGCCTACTAAGGTTCCTCCGTTTGAGGACTTATCAGACACTTTTATCAGTTCTCTGTTCAGCCAGCCAGATGGGTCTGGTGATTCTGATGTGTCTGGAGACTTGTATCTGTCCAGAAAGCGGTTGATTCAGGAGCAAACCAATGATCCTGAAATTTGTGTACTAAAGAAGAGAGCCCTTCCTGATGAAGAAATAGACGCAGTTCCAGTTGGGTATTATCTCAAGGATGGAGTGTTGATGCGGAAGTGGCGCCCTCCTGATATCCCTGCCAATGCAGATTGGGCAGTGGTCAAGCAAATTGTTGTTCTGAAGGTCTACAGGAATGAGATCTTAACAATGGCTCATAGTTTGCCTTTAGGAGGTCATCTTAGTGTTAACAAGACTGTTGACAAGATCATGAAACACTTCTTCTGGCCTGGACTTGGAAAGATGTTTCCAACTTTTGCAAAACCTGTCACACTTGTCAGGTAGTTGGAAAACACCAGTTAGACCCACCTGTAGCTCCATTGCAGCCTATCCCAGCATTTGGGAAGCCCTTCTCCAAGGTCATCGTTGATTGTGTTAGTCCATTACCCAAGACTAGATCTGGAAATTAGTACTTGTTGACAATCATGTGTGCATCTACCAGATTCCCTGAAGCCATACCTCTACGCAACATCAAGGCAACTGCAATCTCGAAGGCTTTGATAAAGTTCTTCACGTTGTTTGGCCTTCCCAGGGAAATTCAGTTAGATCAAGGTAGCAATTTCACTTCCGGATTGTTTCAGCAGGCTGTGTGTGAACTAGGTGCGAAGCAGATTCTTTCCAGTGCCTATCACCCAGAGAGTCAGGGTGCCTTAGAGCGGTTTCATTCCACTCTCAAGACAATGATGAGGACTTATTGTTATGAGTATGAGACAGACTGGGATGAAGGTGTTCATTTGCTGTTGTTTGCAGCTGGAGAAGCAGTGCAGGAGTCTACTGGATTCAGTCCGTTTGAGCTAGTGTTTGGCCATGAAGTGAGAGGACCTTTGCTATTGTTGAGTGAACAATGGCAAGAGAAAGAGCCGCATATGAGTCTGTTAGACTATGTTAGCAAGTTCAAGGAAAGACTGCGTGCAGCTTGTGACCTAGCCAAAGAGAACTTGAAATCAAGTCAGGGAAAAATAAATTATAATAAATAATTAAACCAGGAGACAAGGTCCTTGTGTTGTTTCCCTTGCAGTCCAATCCATTGCAGGCTAGATTTCATGGTCCTCATGAAATTCTGACAAAACTCAATGATCTCAATTACATTATGAAGACTCCAGATAGGAGAAAGCCAAAACAGTTGTGTCACATTAACATGCTGAAGCCTTATCATGATAGGAATGCTAGGGTTGCAGCTGTCACTTCAGATCCTCCTATGGCCGAGACTTGTGAAGATGAGGGGGAGTTTCAAGATGATGAACCTAGAATTAAAGCTGAAGTTCTTTCATGTAAATTGTCAAATTCTGAAGTGTTGAAAAATCTTGATGTAAAACTCCAGCACTTAGAACCCTCACAGAAAGATCAGTTTGAGAGGTTGATCAAGAAATTTAAAAATCTATTTCCTGATGTTCCAAAGAGAGTTTCTATAGCCTCTCATGATGTAGACGTTGGTGATGCCAAACCAATAAAACAGCATCCGTACCGGATGAATCCTGAAAAGAGAAAGATTGCTGAGAAAGAGGTTGAGTACATGTTAGAACATGATATTATCAGACCCGATTGGAGTTCACCCTGTGTTCTAGTTCCAAAACCTGATGGAAGTACTAGATTCTGTACAGATTATCACAAAGTCAATGCTGTAACTAGAACTGATGTGTTTCCAATACCTAGGATTGATGATTGTATCGAGCAGAGTAGGGCAAGCAAAGTTTCTGACCAAGATTGATTTATTGAAGGGTTATTGGTGTGTGCCTTTAACTGAGAGGCCCAAGAGCATCACTGCCTTTTGCCACACCATCTGGGTTATACCAGTATGAAGTCCTACCCTTTGGCATGAAAAATGCCCCAGCCACGCCCAAAGGAGTCTACAATCGCAGGATTGCCACACACGGGTGTGTACATCGACGACCTGATCACATGGAGTGACTCCTTGGAAGAACATCTGAAAGATGTAGAGACGTTGTTCCAGCGCTTGACCCAGGCTAACCTGACTGTTAACCTGAACAAGAGTGACTTTGGTTGTGCTACTGTCACGCTTTCTTGGCTACGTCATAGGCCAGGGTAAGGTGGCACCCATAAATGCTAAAGTCCAAGCCATCATGGACTTTCCAGTTCCTGACAACAAAAAGCTTTGTGCCGCTTCCTTGGAATGATCGGGTACTACAGCAAGTTCTGCAAGAACTTTGCTGAGATTGCTCTCAGTCTCATCAACCAACTGAAGAAAGGCGAAAGTTCACTTGGGATGAAGCATGCCAAAGAGCCTTCGATCGCCTGAAGTCTCTGCTGTGTCACTTCCGTGTGCTCAAATCTCCTGACTTCAACAAACCGTTCTCCATGGCGGTCGATGCTAGCGACCAAGCTTGTGGATCTGTGCTCCTACAGAGAAGTGACTCTGATGACATTGAGCATCCCATGGCATACTTCTCCAGGAAGTTCAATCGCCACCAAAAGAACTATTCCACAATTGAGAAGGAGCTGTTGGCTCTGGTTCTATCCTTACAACACTTTGAGGTTTATGTTTGTACAGGGCAAAAGCCAATGATTGTATATATTTAACCACAATCCGTTAATGTTTTTGAGTAAGATGAAAAACAAGAATTGGAGATTGTTGAATCGGAGTTTGATTTTACAGGAGTTTGACTTGGAAATGAAGCATGTAAAGGGTACTGACAATGTAATTGCTGATTGCTTATCCCATGTTTGAGTATATATACCACATGTGTTTATTAGCATATTGTATTATATGTATGTATATACAAGTGTCTACTTAACCATTTTTGTATTGAAAAGAAAAATTTTGCCTTTATGAGTCAAAATTTTTCCTTCTGGAATGGAGGTGTAATGTGGGGGAAAAAAAAAAAAAGCCACTAGATGGCAGTATTGACATTTTTTTTTTTGTTAAGCCCAGTCTGGAGCCAGGTTTGGGGCATGTCCTGGGCATGCCTCAGAGGGGGCTGGAAAAGAGTATATAAGGAGAAAAATTGAGAGAGTGAAAGGGAGTAGGAGAAATTGCAAGGAGAAATTGGGGAAGGATACATTTGACCAGACCTGTCACTCTTTTCAAGACCTGTGAAGCTCTTTTTGTGGATTTTTGCCTGTGTTGGAGCATTTTCCTGTCCCAGGACATTGCGACATAGCAGCCCCATCTCAATTACCAAGGGACTGTAAATATCTCTTTTTTTTTATTTCAATCTTGGTCAGTAGAGTAGATTGTAGATTAGTTCAAAGTGTTTGTTTAATTAAATCTGTTAAAGTTTTAAAATTTTGTCTGTCATCCCTTGCTGTCCGCTACGCCATAACAAATTGGGGCCATAACCAATTGACGCCATAACAAATTGGGGCCATAACACTACTGTGTGGGATCAGTAAGTGAAGGCCTTTACACACCGATGCATAACAAGTAAACGACATGAAAATGTGAAAAGGTCAGAGTCAAAATGTTTGGATCAAAACTCCTCACACTGGCTCAAGAAGTTGCGACAGAAACACAGGAAAACAAATTTACGAAGTTCTGACAGCTCACTCTGAAGAGGCAAAATAGCAAAGAGGAACAACAGGAAAGAAGAGGAAGAAGAGGAAAAATGACAGATTTCACCAGACTGGTACCGTGCTTTTGGAGGGCACTGTCATCAACATAGATATTACAAGCAGTGACAGGTCTTAATATGATATGAAACAAACATACAAAACAGGCGTTAACAAACCAGTAAAGAAAGCCTGCATCATACCCCGCAAAACAATCACATCCAAAAAAAATCAGGAACCGATCCACCACCAGTCCTAAAAGGTGCATTCAGTCGCTGTTTAGCCAGTCATGGAGCTGGAACTTGGCTGGTGTTTGCTCCCTCTTTTTGGTGCCTAACAATTAAGAGCCATTCCGTGAGAAAATGGCACTTTTTGAAGAAGTTGAGGAGTTGACCCCCCTGAAATTGAATGAAACTTGGCAGATAGGTAGATATGGTAGTCTCACAGAAAAAGGCAAATTTTTAGGTTCGTATCTCAAGAAATCTGCCAGTGGCGCCACCGGAAAGCCACTAAAATGGCTCAGTTTTGCTTTTGAAACCATATTTTACATCAATTATTATGACTTAAGGGTACACAGTGCTGGATGTGTTAATACTTTTATCATGACCTGTCACACTTCAAGTCTGGATTGACATTAGCACCACATCAGCGCCAAGCTGGGTAACCATGTTATTGAGCCGGAATTATTTGAGAAATCACGGTAAAAATTGAAAATGGGAATAGGAATAAAATAATATCCCAGACATATACCAAACTAGAATGCTTTATTATGTGTTTACTCACTACAAAACTATCATTTTCATTTAATACTCCCTTGGTATCTTGCTGGGTTCGAGCAATGGATGGCTGGAAAGATGGTCGATATTGATTTTGGTGCATGTTTGCGGTATATTTTCTCAGTAACCCAGATATGTTCCATTGTGATAAATGCTGTTTGTTGTGCTTTTGGAGCTCTGTATTCAGGAATATTAAGAATCTCTTTGGTAGTATCTACACTTTCAAGCTAGATGGAGCCAAAATTGGTGGAAAACTCAAAATGAACCATTTCATAGCAGACTGTGTGTTTCGGTGGCATTATTTTGTTAACCCAGCAAGACGGAGATCTGAAATTCTCTGGATACATAGTCCTTCGGGGTCCATTAGTAAAATCTCAATGGTAGTATTTTCAGTGTAGATGATTTTAAACATCAAAACTCGGAAAAATTCGCCTCCAGGGGGCACTGTAGGCTGGATGCAAGTGTTGGCCATCCCCAGCAATGTACCCAAGAAATTTTTTTGAATTGTGATACACACAGCTAGTTTTCTCAGAAAGTGAAGAGCTTGGTTTGGTATTATGCTGGGTACATAGCTTTCTGACTAAAGGTGGCGCTCTAAAGAGCTAATGTTCTACCGACCTGACATTCCATATTCCCAAACATATACCAAAGTTCTGTCTTTTGAAATATATGAAGCACATATACAGTTATACATAAAATTTGTAATCCCTTTGGTATAAAGCCTGTTTGGTTGTTAACTGGTGGTGACTGTGAGCATTACAAACGCACAATACATGGGTTATTACCAACTAGGGGTACAGCGCAGTCAGAAACGTACAGCACGTTATAAAACATGATCAGTCCAAAATTTTTAAATGCCAAAAAAGAACTAATGTAAAAGGTGTACCACCGTAAGTACGTATGCAGACATGCGTCAATAGTATACATACACTTACATAAAATAACAGTCCATAATTTGAACTTGATTTTTTCAATTTGAACTTGAAAAAATCTTCGTCACACATCCGCACACATGAAGACAGAATGCATAGTACAAAAGTTAACTGTTTTTTACTTTTCGTGTTATCCAAAGCAAAATTATGTCAACACAGCGTGTGACTAGCTCTATCCGTCAGTCTGTTTTTGGAATTGGATTGTGGGTTGGCAGCACCTGGTGGTGCGCACCAGAGGTGCTCTTTGGCCTTGGCCTTGAGCAGCCATCCATGGCCTTCTTCATTGGATCCAGGTCGATGTTACCCACGGAGCCAGTCAAGCCCGAGGAAAACCCTACTACACTGCATCCTGAGTCTCTACAGGGCTGCTTACAGGCCATTGATAGTGAGCATGTCTATATCTGAATTAAATAGAGGGCTGCAGCCTATATGGCACAATAGTTGTGTCAACACCCATGACTTGGTACGCACGGAAATGGGAAGTCTGTAAAAGAAACCCCACCCTCCCACCTAGCGGGCATCCCGTAGGCTACACATCATGGGCTGGTGTTAGGAATGAAGGCATGCAAGTTACCACTACCAATGAACTGCCTTTTTCTTGGCAGGCTGCTACTTGCTTGCTAGGACCTCTGTGCCCTTTATCAGGATAACCACTCGCTAGATGCGACTGCTGTGCCCTTTTTCATACCCACGCACCATACCTTAGGGAAATCCTAAAATTAACACTGAAGCCTGCTTTCTGATTCTAACAGTAATGCAAAAATGCAGAGAATTTGTTATTTTCTGAAACTCTCCAACACTACGAAACTGTACACTGTACTGACTACTGGTAAAAGTCTTGCATGTTGACACAATGCAACTATCACCACCAATATTCTTTTCCAATATACAACCCACCCAGCTTTATACCAAAGAGATTACAAATTTTATGTTTAACTGTGCACATACTTTATATACGTGAAAAGAAAGAACTTTGGTATATGTCTGGGAATATGGAATATTAGGTTAGTAAAATATTAGGTCTTTAGAGCACCACTTTTGGTCAGATAGCTATCCACCCAGGGGTGTGTTTCGCAAAATCACAGATGCTCACTAACATAGTTAGGCCCGGTGACGGTGAATGGACGAACTATGTAAGTTGCTAACTTAGTTAGCAACTAGGCTTTTGGGAAACGCGCCCCAGAATAGTACCAAGCTAAACTTTTCATTTTCAGAGAAAACTAACTGTGTGCATCACAATTCAAAAACAATTTCTTTGGTACTTCGCTGGGGATGGGCAGTAATTGCATCCAGCATACAGTACCCCCTGGAGGCAAATTTTTCCGACTTTTGATGTTTAAAATCATCTACACTGAAAATACTACCATTGAGATTTTACTAATGCTGTAATGTACCCCAAAGGGACTATGTATCCAGAGAATTTCAGATCTCGATCTTGCTGGGTAAACAAAATAATACCACCTAAACATAGGCACAATCTGCCACGAAATGGTCCATTTTGAGTTTTCCACCAACTTTGGCTCCGTCTAGCTTGAAATCGTAGATACTACCAAAGAAATGCTTGGTATTCCTGAAAATAGAGTTCCAAAAGCACAGCAAACGGCATTTACCCTCACAGTACAAATCTGGGTTACAGAGAAAACATACCGCAAACATGCACCAAAAATGAATTTCAACCATCTTTCTGGCCGTCTATTGCACAGACACAGCAAGATACCAAGGTGCTATTCACTGAAAATGATAGTCTTGTTGTGTGTAAACACAAAATAAAGCATTCTAGTATGGTATATATATGGGGTATTATTTTATTCCCATTTTCAATTTTTATTGTTATTTCTCAAATAATTCTGGCTTGATAACGTAGTAACCCAGGTTGGCGCTGATGTGGCGCTAAAGTCTAACTGGACTTGAAATGTCACAGGTCATGATAAAAGTATAACATATTTGGTATTGTGTACCCTTAAGTCATGATAGTTGATGTAAAATGTGGTGTCAACAGCAAAACTGAGCCACTTAAGTGGATTCCAGGTGGCGTTATCGGCAGGCACAGTGAAATGCGGACCTAAAAATTCGTCTTTTTCTGTGAGACACTCATATTTACCTATGTGCCAAGTTTCATTCAATTCCAGGGGGGTCAACTGCGCACCGAATGTCAATCTCTCGTGGAATGGCTCTTAATAGTCACTAGCCCTGTTTTTTCATTTTGATTGGTTGATGCGTTTGCTCGCAGTGCCAATGTTCGGAAAAATCTACCTCGATCCGAAAAAAAAAAGGTTCCCTGTTTCGCAGCAAGATAATCGCATTCTATGTGTAAAACCTCATGCCCAATCAGTAGTTTGATAAACATTTTTAAATGCATCTGGTGTGTAAAGGCCTTAAGGCTGGATTTGCAGGGCTCTTTTGCAGGATCACAGAGTGAAGCTCAATGTCAGCGCTGTTGTGTGGGATCATAGATTGAAGCAGAATGTTAATGCTGTTGCGTGGGGTCACGGACTGAAGCAGAGTGGCAGTGCTGTGGTGTCGGATCACAGATCAAAGCAGAATTCCAGTGCAGCTGAGTGGGATCACAGACTGAAGCTGAATGTTACTGCTGTTGTGTGGAATCACTGAATGAAGCGGAATGTCAGTGCTGTTGCATAGGATCACAGAGTTGAAGCTTCAATGCCAATGCTGTAGGATGGGGTCAAAGAATGAAGCTTAATGTCAGAGCTGTTGTGTGGGTTAACTGAGTGATGCTGTAAGTCCAAGCTGTTGTGTAGGATCAGAGAGAGACTGAATAACCAAGCTCTTTTGCAGGAAAAAAGAGTGAAGTTGAATGCAAGTGCTGTTGATTGGGATCAGAGAATGAAGCAGAAAGTCAGTGCTGTAGTGTGGGATCAAAGAGTGAAGCTGATAGTCAGAGATGTTGAGTGGAATCAGAGACAAACTGAAAGTCAGTTCAGTTGTGTGGGATCACAGGTTAAAGCAGAGTGTCAGAATTGTTGTATAGGATCACAAATTATCACAGAATGAAGCAGAATGTTAGTGCTTTGTGTGGGATCACAGAATGAAGCTGAATGTCGGAGCTGTTATGTGGGATCAGAGATGCACTGAATTTCAGTAATGTTGTGTGGGATCAAAGAGTGAGGCTGAACTCGAGCGCTGTTGTGTAGGAGAGAGATGTGAAGCTAAGAAAAGTGTAGTCTGTACCAGGTGCTCGCTCTCAGTGTCCAGGGAGCTTGTGGCATCATCAAGAACCAGGATCTTAGGCTGTCCAATCAGAGCCCGGGCAATGGCAATTCGCTGCTTCTGACCACCTGAGACCTGACCCCCCTTCTCCCCAGCATCTGTCACGCAAGAGGAATTTTAGTAATACGTATTTAGAGGCATATAGTAGACATAGTGTATGTCCATCCGACAGTTTGCAGGGTAATGTAGAGTTAAAACACAGATCGCTGGGCAGCCATTGTTTTATTTGAATACATACTCTCACAATTGCACGCAAAAATTCAAGAAATTAGTTCCAGAGAAAGTACAAACAGACTCATAAACCAGTAACAATATCAACATCATTCACAGCTTAACAAAATGCTTTATAGTAGCCATCAATTACAGTCAGACACACTGACCTGTGCTGTACCCATTCGGCAGGTCCTTAATGAATTTATGTGCATTAGCCATTTCAGCAGCCCAAAAAACCTCCTCATCAGTAGCATCCTCTCGGCCATATTTAATGTTCTCTTTTACAGAACGAGCAAACAGCACAGGCTCCTGGCTGACCACAGCAATCTGGACACAGAAAGAGAGACAAACCATTGGATCAGCATGTTTGGCAGCTCTGCACTATAATGGTAGGGGCCCAACAACTTGACTCTTGCTTAATATTTTTTTATCCTGCCATCATTGCATTGTTTGACATTCTGTACACCCCAGCAGATGAGAACTGCAACAGATGTGCACAGCTATATGGCTTTTTGTAGGTATGCACATATTACATTATAATACCATTCTTTAGTACAGGGGTTGATGCAGTTGTGCAATTCATTAATGGTACCTTTCTGTGCAGATACTGGTTCTGGTAGCTGCGCAGTGGTTTTCCATCCAGCAAGATCTTCCCATCCTCAAGCTCATAGAATCTCTCCAGCAGACTCACACATGTGCTTTTACCCCCACCTGAGGGTCCCACCAGGGCAGTCACCTCACCTGGCCTCAGCTCCAGTGAGAAGCCCTGAGAAAGCATTCAGTGTGTTTAGAGCAGCCGCAATTTCAAAATAAGTAATCACAAAAAGGACATTCACTTTGCATTCACATAAAATGGCATATAGCTTTAATGTCTTTAGAATTAACTGGAAAACCTTTCCTCCCATAAGAATGCATGCATGCACACATTTTCACACACCTTGAGCACAGCTGTTTCTGGCCTCTTTGGATAGGAAAAGGTGACATTCTTAAACTGCAGATGACCCTCTAGTGTCTCAGGAGCCAAAGAGCCATCAGGGGGGACCTGTGGCTTGCGATCCACGTACTCAAAGATCTTCTCTGAGGCCCCAATGGCCTTCTTCACATTGGGGTAGCATGACATGAGAACCTGAGTAAAAGTAGCTGTTGTTACAGAAAGCTCAAGGCAGCTGCAGGAGTCAATTTTAAGCTCAGTACTGCAATTCAACTCCATTCTGACCTTAGATATTGAAATCTAGTAAACAGCTGATACTTAAAAATCAGTTGCCTTATCTTGAAATGGGCAAAATGCCTTAGAGGGTCAGAGTTGATAGTTGGACACAGTATTGGCAGTGACTGAGCTTGCGTTGAAAAGGAAAAGGATGCTTTACCTCTATGGCGGAGGAGAATTGCAGCTCATAGAGGACGAAGGACACCAAGTCACCACTGCTGACAGCGCCCCCAGTTACTAGCCTTCCACCATAGTACAGGATACTGACCTTGAGAGCCAAACTGGACAGCTGGACACAAGTTAATTCCATTTTTTATTCATGATTTAAGTTTGAATGGGAGTTTGCCATGTCTGTTTCATGGAAAGAAGCACTTTGTCCTATACAGGATAATCAGTTTAATACAAGTTGCTTTTGCTTGTGCTCAAAATCCATTCTACTCCTTTTAATACAAACTGTTGAAATAATTCATAACCCTTTAAAAAAAAAAAACATCTACAGCAATGGGAAGAAAAGGTTGTAATTTTCCCTAATCAGAACAATTAATCTACCTGGTAAACTGGCAGTATCTTGTTATATAATGCTGTACAGTAAATACTTGTTTAAAGCTTTTGTAATTCTTTTCTACAACGTGAATGGCATTGCATTTCTCATTCTTCAAACAGTAAAAATTTAAATGTTTTAGCTGAGATTTTCAATTTTCAATAGCAGTCGTAAGAAATTTCATTATACTTACAGCTACATTATATATTAAGCAGGTTAAGCCAAAAAACAGGGAGACCACTCCTGAATCCTGATCAAACTTACACTGTTGGTCCAGGTGGAGGCGGGTGAGGCTGCAGCTTCCTGTTTGTTGAGGGAATATGTTTCCTCCAGCCGCTGCTGGTACCTCCGTGTTTCACCGTCCTCATTGGCGAAGCTCCTTACTGTCTTCATGGAGGAGAAGGTCTCCATGGCAACATCATTAGCCCGAGCAAGAGACTCCTGAACTTGTGCTGAAAGTGACTGAGAGCAACAAAATTCACCATAATATTGTCACAATATTATTAAATGCTTTTCTCAAATAATAAAAAGTCAACATAAACAGTGAGAAAGACAAAAAAAAGGCATTTTAAACAGCAGTCACTATCGGAACATGGGTTTTAAATAAGTAATCGATCAGCAAATCAGCCTTGAATTTAGAGCTGAACTTGCAGTGTGACTGAAAGGAGAATAATTGCTCACTGGCCTCCTGCGTCATTTTGCTATAATACTGGAAGTCAGCCTTACCTGGTAGAACTTGCCAGAGAACTCAGGAATGACCCAGATGATGGGCAGTCCCAGAGCAGTGAAGATTGACAGCTTCCAGGAAAGTCGCAGCATGAAGATGAAGAGGAAGACCACACGCATGAAGTACCACATCAGCAGACTAAGTTTCTCACTCAGAGACTCACTCATGGTGTTAGTGTCCGTGGTGATGCGCGATACAATGTCACCTGTGAAACAGACATGGGGATCGAAAGTCTATATCACCAAAAACCTGCACATAAAAGGTTCAAACACTCTGATGAGGCTTCCTTCATCTGAGTCATAGCAAATCTGTGCACTTATCTATGGATTAGTCACTGGCTAGTCACAACAACGACCAAATACTACATGTTAAATCTATCCTTCAATATGTTTTTAAACTGTGCAACAGCCACTCAGTTGTGTTGGATGCGGCTCTGCACAGGATCTTGAACTCTTTCCACCTAGACTTAACATAACATAAAATAACATAACATGAATGGCGAGAACAGGCCGTTCAGCCCAACTACGCCGCCGCCAGTTTCTTTTATACTATCGTGAATATATCCCTTCAGATACTCAATGACTCAATGGTATCTAGCTTTAAGTCAAGCCTACTCTTGAAAACCCCCAAGGTCTCTGCCTCAACAATATGGTCAGGCAAGCTATTCCACATCGAAATTACTCTTTGGGTGAAGAAATATTTCCGAATATCAGTGCTAAATTTACCTTTGGTCAACTTCCATTTGTGACCCCGAAGTTCTACTAACAACACTTGGTCAAAGGAATCCTACATAATTCACTTTGTTAATCCCTTTAACATATTTAAAGACCTCAATCAAATCACCCCTTTGTCTCCTTTTCCTAAGACTAAAGAGATTAAGGATCTTCAGCCTCTTCTCATCGCTTTCATGTTTTATACCTGGAATTAGCTTAGTGGCTCTTCTCTGAACTTTCTCTAGAGCCTCTATATCTTTCTTAAAGTATGGTCCCCAGAATTGTACACAATACTCCAGATGTGGTCTGACAAATGTGTTGTACAAAAGAAGCATCACCTCCTTAGATTTGTACTCAATACTTTTGGCAATGTATCCCAGCATCCGATTGGCTTTTTTAACTGCTACGGCACAATGGCTAGAGCCTGTGAGGGTTTGGTCGACAATCACTCCCAGATCTTTCTCGTGTGGAGCAGATTCCAGTTTTAAACCTCCCATGAAGTAATCCCATCTAATGTTTTATTACCTACATGTACAACTTTACATTTCGCTACATTAAATTTCATTTGCCACATTTCTGCCCAATTCTGAATTCTATCCAAATCATCCTGAATCACTTTAGTGGACTCTAAACTATTTGCCAAACCCCCCAATTTAGTATCATCTGCAAATTTAACTAATCTGCTCTCAATATTCCTATCAAGGTCATTAATGTAGATGAGGAACAGCAGGGGTCCCAACACTGATCCCTGGGGGACGCCACTCCCCACCATACCTAGCTCAGATGAGATACCATTGACCACCACTCTTTGTGTTCTGTCCTGTAACCAGCTTTGAATCCACTCCAGAATACCTCCTGTAACTCCAATGGAGCTCATTTTAAAAATTAGTCTCTTATGCGGTACTGTGTCAAATGCTTTCTGAAAATCCAAGTATATGATGTCATCAGCCCTGCTCTGGTCATAAGTCTTGGTGGCCTCTTCAAAAAATCCCAGAAGGTTTGTCAGGCATGACCTTCCCTTACGGAAACCATGTTGGCTATCCCTCAAGATACTGTTACGTTCAAGAAATAAGTCCAGCTCATCTTTTATGATAGATTCCAATATTTTGCACGCAATGCAAGTTAAACGGACTGGCCTGTAATTTCCTGGCTCAGTATGGTCCCCTTTCTTATATATTGGTATTATATTGCCCTGTTTCCAATCATTTGGTATTTCTCCAGTTTCTAAAGACCGTCTGAAGATGGCGGATAGCGGCTTAAAGATGATCTCACCAACTTCCCTGAGCACTCTAGGATATAAGCTATCAGGACCTCCCGCCTTATCTGCCTTTAGTTTGTGCAACTTGTCTAATACTTTGTTATCCCTAACCTCAATTTCCGCTAAATAATCTTGAGCATTTAACATGCCCTCTGGCCAAAAAAAAAGACCCACTCTGAGGTAAAATTCTCAACAAAGTAACTGTTTAAGGCATCCGCAATATCCTTGTTATCATATAGCATCGATCCATTTATATTCTTTATGCACTTAACCTCCTCTTTGACTTTCCTTTTTTTCTGCTACAGTACTGAAAGAAGCGCTTAGGGTTAGTTTTGCCCTTCTGCAATTTGTCTTTCATACAGTCTTCTAGCATTCCTCAGCTCTTTTTTTGACCACAGCCCGCATTTTACAGTATTCAGCCTTAGTGTTCTCATTGTTATCCTTTATGTACATCTTATAAAGATTCCTCTTTTCCTCAAAATACTACTTAATACTTTTGGTCATCCACTGAGGATTCTGCTTTTTTCAGCTTACTTTTGGACACCTTTGGAATGAATTTGCATTGTGAATCAAGTAAAACCCCTTAAATCTTTTTCCCACATCTCATTTACAGACTCACAGTCCAGGAGTGTCTCCCATTTTATTTCACTTAGATATGAGCGCATCCTGTCAAAGTTTGCTCGCCTAAAATTGAAAATTTTTGTTCTTGAATACACCTTTTTAACTTCCCATGAAACATCAAAATTAACAGCAGAGTGATCACTTGTCCCAAGTGGCTCCACTACCTCAACATTGCTAATTCTATCTGGGTCATTACAGCGCACTGAGTCTAAAATTGCCTTCTCTCTTGTCGGTTTATTAACATACTGCACCAAAAAAAAATTATCATTTATAACATCTAGAAATTCTTCCTCCCCTACCCTGTCCTTTCACCATTTCCCCAATCGATACCAGGATAATTCAAGTCTCCCATAATAATAGTCCCTCCACCTCTACAAGCTTGCGTAATCCTCTTAAAAAGCATTTCATTGACTGTACTGTCCAAAGCTGGTGGCCGATAGCATACTATTATGTTTAAACCTGTCTCGTGTTTGCCAATGAGCCTGACCCAGATATCTTCACAGGGCAAGGAATGTTCAATTTCAGTAATTTCCTGTACATTTATGTTTTCGTTCACATAGATTGCTACGCCCCCTCCTCGCCTATTACATCTATCCTTCCTAAAGAGCTTATAACCTTCTATATTATATTCATCTCCATCCTCTTCACTAAGCCATGTCTCTGTAATCCCAACTATGTCATAGCCCTCACTAATCATAACGGCCTCAAGCTCTGGCAATTTATTTTCTATGCTTCTTGCATTTAAATAAAAACATTTCAGGTTATTACTAATGCTCTTCCCCTTGATTTCCCCATGCGGCAGCTGCTTCAAGCCCCCACCACGCTTTGTTGCTTTAAAAGTATATCATCAATAGTGCATGTAACGCCGTCAGCTTCCATCAGGGCAGTCTGCATTTCCCTATGTGTAACACTCACTAACCTCCCTGCCCCCCAAGTCCCTAGTTTAAATAATCCTGTGCTACCCTCAACATACGCTGACCCAGTGCAAAGGTACCCCTCGGTTCAGGTGCAGCCCGTCAGGCTTGAACAGGTCACCCTGTCCCAGAAAAAGTTCCAGTGCCCCATAAACCTGTACCCCTCTCTCCTACACCAGGTTCAGAGCCACGTGTTAAACCTCCAGATAAAATTCTGCTTTCCTCTGCTTGCACTTGGTACTGGTAGAATCGGAGAACACTACCATTGAGACTCTGCTCCTAAGCTTCTCAGCTAATTCCACAAATTTGCCTTGCAGAACCTCAAACCTACCCTTACCTATGTCATTTGTCCCAACATGGACCATGACAACTGGATCCCTCCCCGCTCTGGCCAGGAGCTTGTCCCGACGCTCCAGGAGGTCTCCTACCTGGGCACCAGGCAGGCAACACACCGTGACGAGACTCCTTGTCGCGCTTAACAGACTAAGCTATCTATTCCTCTAAGTATTGAGTCCCCCACTATCACTAACTCTCTTTTCTGAGGGGTAGAGGCCTACAGGGTGCCCTGCTGCTCATCAGTCCCCTCACTCTCAGGGTCAGGGGCCAATTCGAGTTCCTGCAAGGGCCGGAATCGGTTGGACACCTCAACCACTGGAGGAGCTGTCGCTGCACGGCGTGGCACGCCCTTTCCTGCGCTGTCGACCTACAGTCACCCAACTTTCTCCCTGCCTGCTCTGGGATCCCTGTACCACCCTGCTTTTGGCGACGCACCATTTCTCTAAACGACATACTACTTAGTTCCTCTAGGAACTCTACTGATTGTGAACTATGTCGTGTCGCTAACTGGCCCTGAAGATCAAGGATCTTGCTCTCCAGATGCTCAATTAGCTGGCACCGGTGACAGACAAACCCACCCTGGAAATCTCTTTCCAAAAGCGCGATCATCCTGCAACCGTCACATAGTTTTGGCCACATTTTGAACCCCCTACCTAATGACCTCGCTCACCCTAGATAAAAGAAAATTACTAATGCTGAGACAGAAGCTGAGGAACCACAATTTATTAATTTATTAACCTAAGAAGCCCTAAGCAGCAGTCACAATCGAAACCGTGATGAAACTATGTAGATGGATTATAAGCCTCTTTTAACAGGGGCTTAGTTTCAGTTAACAGAAATGAAATACCAAATTGAGCCAAACTCTATATGTAATAAGCACTCCTAATAAGCCGACTTGAGTTTATCTAGTCCCAGTACTATTAATATACTAACCTAAAAATATCACAGGCCTTTGCTGAGAACCCAGAAAAAACAGACTGGCTACAACGCCCAGGAGAAACTGGAGGAGGGAAGAGGCGGAGCACTCCGGTAAAACTTACCATTTAAATTCCAACCTAACCGAATGGACGACTCAAGTGACTGCTGCCCTACTAACTTAATACTAAATCTCAGATCCCCAGCCAAAAATGCAAACAGTACTTATCTAGCTAGCTAGCCACAAATACATCCAAGGGCAACTGAGAAGAGAGTAAAGCCCCAATTCCTTTTAATTAAAACGGACCGAATAAACAAGTCGTTTACTATGTGAGCGAACTAAACACGGTACCTCCCCCAACAAGCTGTCCTAAGCACTCAAACAAGCAGTTTAACTTTAATCAGCCGATCAATTCACAGCAACCGGAGGAAAATACAAAGATAGGGTAATTTACAATGTGTTTAATCAGAAGAGCCCTTTGGTAATAATAAAATGCGAAAAAGACAAAAACCCCGGTTCGCGTTAATATTCAAGCTTGGCAATGCGTTTATGTGGTAATGCGGTCAGGATAGAGAACGAAGGGGACTAAAACCCCCGTGAACGCCAATATTTATTGGCTAGAAGACTGTATGAAAGGCAAGCCACCAAGTATGAAACCAAGCCGGGTTATAGTTAGATATCCAGGTAATTCGATAATGTTCTTGGCGTTGAGAGCTTGCTGGGGCTCGTTAGCTAAGTCAGCTACAGAAAAACCAGGCGACAGTACCTCAGTCCTTGAAAACAACTGTTTTACTTTGTATATCGCACAATTCACTTAGACAATTATTTAGCGTTTAATTTATTCTCTAAATTTAGCGTTTAAATTTGTTTTGCTTTTACCTTACTTTGCTTTTGCTCCCGGGAGACTGAAACCCCCAAAAAAAACCCAAAAAACCCCGTCGCCTTTGTTTGACCAGATTAGCGACTTAATTTGGCTGTTTGCTCACCGAGTTGTTACAGGGGGGAAAAAAAGGAGGAAGATTCTCCCTGCCCCTAATGCGACAAAGGTTATACCTCGGGAGCAAATCGTCTAATCTCTATTAATGTTTGAGCCTTAAAACACAAATTATTTTCAGAAAACCCCGTTTAAACAAGAGTAAATCTTCAGCTTCAATCCCACACGTCTTCCTCTGTCTCAACTCAAGCAGAATGATCACCAACGAACAGCGCTACTGCACAGCCAAGAGGTCAGCAACTTAACCACTGTGTGTTAAAACCACTAAACCTTGTGTGCAGTTTAAGCTTGTGTTCAATGTAATTGGATGTAGGAGCAGTAGCAGACATCTCACCGGTGTGCGCCTTGTCAAAGAAAGCAATCTCCTGCTTTAGGACGCACTGGAAAACAAGCCCCTGGATAAATGTGTGGATACAACTCATAGTGATGTTGTAAATGAGGTCACAGATAAACTCGCAGACAGCACTGAAAGAGAACAGAGGAGGATAGCAAAGAGAATGAAGCAAAGATTACTTATTTCATAGTTATTATGAGATTACATATTTTAAAGTCTTCTAGGGCAACCTCTAAAGCAGCTTACCTCATGATGGTGATCAAAGACATGACCGTGATGGCACGAGTGAAGGCCTCAGGGTCATCCTCATTCATGATCCAGTCTGTCATTTTGCCTGTGTAATGGGGAATGGCCATCTCACCTGTGTATAGGCACAGAGTACTGTAATGGAATGACTGCTGACTTTGCTGTCTGCACTCCATGCTCGAATACAAAAACAGTGTTTTAATGTCATTCAGGCCTCTGGTCAATTTAACTGGGATGACCTTAGTCTGTCGAGAAAGACATAATTAGAAAAACTTGATATCTTATGGAAGAAAATGCTGTTCATTAGATTTATATACTGCCAGGCCAAAAAGAAAATATCGCCTTATGGATTTATATAAATAAATGCTTAAGAGCCTTTATTGGATAACTATTGCAATGATTAACACATTTCGGTCAGCAACAATTTTTTTAACTCCGACTGATGCAGTGCAATCCTTTCTTGAACAACCATATCGGAAGACGTATCCAGGAAAAGATGTTTCAGAAGCGGAAAATTATGCGTTTGAGAAGGCACAAATTATTGGTCCGCGTTAAGCAAAGAAAACAACTAAGCAGATTGCTGAAATCACTGAAAATGAGTAAACTGTCCAACGCATTATTGACCCCATTGAAAGTATGTGGGGTGTAATGGAGAAGATTTTATGGAGTGGGTGATCAAGAAAGCCACTAAGCACTCGTGAGTATCAAAAGGGTAATGTTGAGAAGTTGGTGCTCTTAGGTCTCGGTGGAAAAGAAGCAATCCAGAAAATAAAAACAGGCACTCAAACCTTTCAAAGAAATACAAATAAAAAGCCTTTATTCCCACATGGCTAACAAGCAGAAGACGCCAACATGTTTCGAGCACAAAAGGTGGTCTTCTTCAGGGCATAATAAGATATGCTGGTACATAAGAATTTATTGTCTCTAAAGACCACCAGGGGGCATTCACTAGAGATAACGTATCCACTGATAAAAATAAAAATGACGTGTCAATCTGTGTATGTCTCCACACAAATATATTCAGCATATAGAGACATTAAAGATGGCTCACACATATAAAAAATTAAGCAAGTTCAATAGAAGTACAACATGGACAGACAGCAGGCATCCAAACAGTGGAATCAACCAGTTTTCCTTCAGTCGGAGTGGTTTGACTCTCCGCTTGTCAATATAAGAGTTCAGCCAAAAATGAATGCAACTCTGGGCAGAAGTAAATGTTGTGATGTTGCATACGCTTGTCAAACAATGCCACAATAAATGCGTGTTGCAATCAAAGCTAAAGATGGCTAAACCAATGTGCAACTTTGGCAGTGTATGCCTGCAATATAAAAACTTACAATTTCTAAGAATCCAGACACCAAGCAACTCCCCACAGGATCTGAGCTGATTCAGACCTGCAGTTTTTTGCTATTTGATTATTTTTGCAATGAAAACAGTACCATACACTGAAATAAAACAAATTACTACAAAAACTAGAGCTGAACTCGCGAGAGCCCCTACCTCCACCAGCATAGCTGGATTGAATTTTGGCCTATATCTCAGCTGTACTTTAGCCTAGATACGCCAAAATTTAAACATCTGTTCCTCTTGTGCTACTTTGACATCTTGCAAAGTTTAGTTCAAATCAATGCTACGGTTTTTGAGATATCCTGCTAACAGACAGACAAAGAAATAAATAAATAAACAAACAGAAGCAAAAACATAACCTCCTTGGCGGAGGTAATTATTACTTCTAGCCAGGACTGTCTTAAAAGCATTACTGGAACCTGGGCAAAGCAGTGCATTGGGGCCCCAACCTACACAACCACTCATAATGAGAATAAGAATGTAAATGGTTGATAAAATGAAACATATATTTACTGGTATTTCCAACAAATTCAGCATTCAAACATCAGAAAACATACTGTACAGCAATGATTAATCAATAAAAATGTTTGAACAGTAGAACATGATTGTTCATCATCTTTAGTAAAAACACGTACTAAATGTGCATTCTCCAATAACAAATATTTATTACCCCTTGAGGGCACCGGAATGGACTTGGTTTGCACGTTAATTTATTTATTTGTTTATCAGCAAGATTATGAGAAAACCACTGGCTCAATTCTAACCAAATCTAGCCAAAAGTTGGACAATGACCCAGCATAGATTCCATTAATTTTGGGAATAAATTGGGTGAAGGTCACTGAACAGCTAAAATATGTGTGAGGGCCAGGGTTGGTTGAGCCTGGCACTGATTGTAGTTAAGAATAGTATAGCACATATTTATTTATTGACAGCAAGACACAACACACATAGATTAGCATACTAATCAGTGTGCCCATGCATTAAGATGGCCCTGCTTTCAGCTGAGAAACAACTTAAACAGAAGCGAAAGCTGTGGTGAAAAGCCAACAGAGGACGCTAGGGCGCCGCCCTCCCAGGTGGAGGGTGTGTTTTTATTTTTGCTTGCACAGCCCCACCTGGAATATTTTTTCATCAGCCACCCCTGAGTGAAAGTAATATGTGCATTGTAGTTATGGCATTGCCTCAATATCATTAGAGGTTATCAAGTTTATACTTACCCAAAGAGGAGACCACCACAAAAAAAATAACGGTTGCAAACCGCATGGAGTATGGGCGCATGTACCCCAAAAGTCTTTGCAGTGAAGCGTTTTTTTTCTCTGGTTCTTTGGGTGTTTCAGTAAACAGTGTGGGGATGTATCGTGTCCAGAGCAACAAAGACACAGCTGAGACAATGTACCCCTGCACAATCTGTAAGAAAATATACTGTATTGTAAAGAAAAGAAAAAACTGCTCTCTTTACTTACTCAAATGTCTGTACTTCTGCCCTTATTGTCTTAAAATCTTGAATAGCAGCTTTTCACCAGTAAAATCACTATCTTGCATACACTGTTTGCACCTAGCTAACAAGGTAATCAAATTATTACTATTTCCCAAACAGTTTTTTTCAAATAATTAGATTAAATAGGATAGTTTTCATATATGGTCACATGGAAAAAGTGCTCTTCATTTTTTGAATTGGAACAGAGGTTTGTAAATATACGGCATGTTTCACATTCTTTTTAATGACTGCAATAAATGAGTACAAGTACATTCCTTTGAGCGCATACCCCAAGCCAGGAGTGCCATCCCCAAAGCAGCTCCAGCGTTGACTGCCCACAGACCCACACAAGCGTGATGTAAGCCGGAAGGACGAAGCAGTGCACCACTAGGACCTGGGCCCCCTCCTGAGCTCTCAACCACGGTGGACACTCAAGAGAGAGGGTGAGGAGGATGAGCAGAGATACACGGAAAAGCCCACCACCCCATAGCGTGAGGAAAGGATGGGCGAGGAGTGGCGGCACGAGCTGAGCCAGTCGAATTGCCTGCATTGCACAGACATCCATGCTCAAATACAGTAGCGCCGAGAAAGCCATCTTCTGCATTTCAGATTCTGCGGGGAGGAGGCAGAGATGGTTTAAGCACACACTGGCTGAACGGCTAAATTTACATAAATTATGACTAGTTGAACTTGAGGCTATCTGGATTCACGTTAGGAAATTCCCTTTACGTTATGCCAGGAAGCCGAAATGCAAACTTAGCTGATCATTTCGACTTTCACTTTCACTTTCTGCCAGCTAATTACGCCGACTTTGCTGTCTCGCTATTCGAATTCTTTCCGTTTCAGTTATCTGATAGTGCGAAACTTAACTAGCTGTATATGAAATGACACGAGTTTGAATTCGAAGCGGTAGGAATTACTTACGTGTTCGTGGGTCCAAGCCTTACTTGCTGCTGAGGCCGATTGGGAACTATCCTGCTACTTTTAAGTAGTATAGCGACACGAACTAGCAGATGTTTAATATTATCGTACGCAGTTTATCAATACAATACAACAAGCTTCAGATAAGGTCAATACTGCGAGTAGTGCATCAGTAACAAACCTGGCTAATTGCAGGGACCTGCACTCGTTAGAAGACCAGCATCGGTTCTCATCACAAAACCGAAAGTTACCTTGCGTTTTAGGGGGAGGAAGCCCCGCCCTTTAGCCTATCACAGAGCTTACTCGTCATTGTCCCGTAAACGCGAGCAGAGAAACGTGGGTATAATTGGCACCGGCACAGCGAGTAACATCCCAGTGATGATCAAAACCAAGCTGGTGAGTGTCTTTGCCGCTCGTTTCTCCCCTGATTTAGACGCTAAGACTCTGTGTGACTATTTAACTGAGAAATTACAAAATACTGTGACATGTCGGAAGATTGACAGTACCCGCAACAGGTTCAGTTCATTTCATGTGACTGCCGAAAGCAATGAGGTGTCTGACATGTACGACCCACAACTTTGGCCGGAGGGGATTTATGTTCGCCGTTATTTTGAGGCTCGCAAACCTAGAGATAACAGTGGTCCAGAAAGGGAGGCTGGTCCGCAGCAGCCAGGCGAAGACTAATCCTAATAAATGAATGGGATCAATATTGTGTCGTATAATGCGCGTGGATTGCGCGTTGGGCACTGCGCTTCTGATAAAGCGCGCCGCTGTGTAGTGGATAAACTTCTGGAGACATGCGATGTACTGTGCGTCCAAGAGACCTTCTTACCGAAACAGGACCTAGAGAGACTCAATTCACTGCATCAGAACTTTTATGGGGCAGGTGAATCCACCACTGACTTGAGCACCAGGTTAATTCATGGGAGAATACCTGGTGGTGTTGCTGTGCTGTGGCATAAAAAAAATATGATCAGCTGGTGAGTGTGGTTAGACTAGGTGTTGACTGGGCTATAGGAATTGAGCTAAAGTGTGGTGATAAAAACTTAATCATATTGAACATATACACACCATATGAGTGTTCTCATTCTTTCTGTACTCCATTGTATACTGCCCATTTGTGGCGGCACTACAAAAACAGCAGTTTTCAGAGACTCAAGTTGGCATATAATGATGGGCTGAGGATGCTGCTTAATGTGCCAAGAGGGAGCAGTGCCAGCCAAATGTTTGTGAGTGCTGGTGTGTCCACATGTCCTGCTATACTCAGGAACCTCATGTTTAGCTTCATGTGTAGACTTTCTCAGTCACCAAATAGCATCATTTCAGTGCTGGCAAATCCTGCCCTGAGTATTGTCAGGCTCACCTCCAGGCTTTGGAAGCACTGGCATTTTAGTCTATATGTAAATATTTGATACTGAATATCTGTCTGTCTGTCTGTCCCTCTCTTGTTTTCTGTTGTTATTGTCATTTTGTTTTTTTTTTCTTTATTGTTATATGGACCGCCTCCGTGTCTGAAATAAAGTATTGATGATGATGATTGTTTTGAATAGTATGTGTGAAACCTCGACCCTAATAGAGTTCGTGTACGGAAGCAAATTAGTGGCATAAGTACACTGAACAAAAATTTAAACGCACAAACCAAAAATGCTGAGTTAAACTGACCTATAATGAAATATGCCTACAAATAGTGTTTATTGGCGTACTGAATGATTTGTTTTGCTCAATTCAGGTGACCCACTTCTCACTGACCCCTCCCTGTGAGATTACTCACTCATTGAGTTATTCCGCCCCTGAGCTGCATAGAGCATAACATTTAGTTGATCAGTCAGCGTGACCAGCGTCACAGGCACTCCTTGCACCAGGGTCAATAAAAGGCCACCGCAAAATGTGCACTTTTGTCACAAGTCACAATGCCACAGATGTCACAAGTCATGAGGGAGCGTGTCATTGGCATGCTGAATGCTGGGATATCTGTGACAGCGGTGTCAACACGCTTGAATTTGTGTCATTCCACCATCAGCTGGTTGAGAAGTCGATTTAGAGAGACTGGCAGCACTGTGAGTCGTCCACATGCGCCACGACCACGTGTGACCACGCCCACACAGGATTGGCACATGCGGCTCTAGCACCTCCGTGATCGGCTCCGACCAGCCACCAGGAGAGCTGACGAGACTGTCGGACTGCACAACAGGCGGATATCAGCTCAGACTGTCCGAAACCGCCTGAGGGAGGCAGACCTCCGAGCCCGCCGACCGCACCGAGGTCTCGACCTGATCGGCGTACGTCATCGGTACAGACTCGAATGGGCCAACCGTAACCTTCGCTGGATGCTTGCACGGTGGAGGACGGTCTTACTCAGCAATGAATCACGATTCTAACTGTACCGCGCTGATGGCAGACAACGAGTATGGCGACGTGTGGACGAGCGTTACGCTGATGCTAATGTTGTGCGTCGGGTGGCACATGGTGGTGCAAGTGTAATGGTATGGGCAGGCATATGCCATGGACAGCTTACCCGTCTGCTTTTCGTTGAGGGCAACTTGAACGGGCAGCGGTACCGTGACGAGATCCTGAGACCCATAGTACCGTTTGTGCGACTCCATCACATGACATTCCAGCACGATAATGCCCAGCCACACACTGCCCGGATCTTCTTGATGAGGAGGATGTCCCTGTTCTCAATTGGCCAGCATATTCTCCCGATATGTCGCCAATTTGGGATGTTCTGGATCGGGCGGGTCAGACGTGTTCCGGTTCCAGAAAACGTGCGCCAGCTCCGAGTTGGGCTGCAGGAGGAATGGGACAACATTCCACAGGCCACTATTGACAATCTCGTGAACTCCATGCACCGGAGGTGTATCGCTTTACGTGATGCCGATGGTGGACACATTAGATTTACTGAGTGCTGTGAACTCTGCCCGCTGACCCCTATTGGGTTCAGGCTGTGATAACTCATGAATTGTGTACAGTAAATTGTTAGTCATGTTTCTGTTGCTTGAATATTAAGGCAAGAACAAAATAATAATTATTTTGTTGAAATATTTCCCGATTGATAAAAAATAATTAGAAAAAAAATCACTTTGTGCATTTATATCTTTGTTCAGTGTATTTGAATTCGAACAGTCATTGAATTCTGAAATTGTAAATATACTTAGCCAAAAAAGTTTAGCAACATACAGATATCATTGCTTAAAAATTGAATATTGGATAAAACTTTGTGACATTGATTTGTATGACCACTGGACACTTGTTTGATCCATGTGCAATGAAAAATTGAGAATCTTGTGGATTTTACCCTGCCTGACATGAACATCACGTGAAACACATTTTTCGGGTGCCTATGGCTATAAAAAGGTCCCGTGGTCTTTTCAAACTGTCATTCCCCTTCAGACAATCTCAAGGAAGGTGAATATGTTAAAAAAAATTCAAATTTTGAAGGATGGGGCGCAGGCGAGGCATGCCTGAGAACCAGCGCCATGAAACAATTGGCAGACTAGCGGCTGGACAAACCATTCAAGAGGTGGCGCGCCAGTTTAATGTGCGCAGGAGCACGATTTCCCGTCTCAGGACGTGTGCAACAAACAGGTGAAGTCAAAGATCGACCACGGTCCGGTAGGCCACAGGCGACTACACCCAGAGGAGATCGCTTTTTGGTGACGTCATCACCACGTCACAGATTTGCCAGTGCCCCCGATTTGGCAAGAGAATGGCGACAGGCAACAGGGACCACTGTTCACCTGCAGACAGTCAGAAACCGCCTGCATGCAGTAGGCCTGCATGCTCGACATCCTGTGGTCGCAGTGCCATTAACTCAACTTCACCGACAGGAACGTCTGCGATGGGCACAGATTCACTAATGTAGGCGTCGTGCTGATTGGAACCAGACTTTGTTCACGGACGAATCACGTTTCTGTGTTGAATTTTCAGATGGAAGACGCAGAGTATGGCGGCGAAAGGGTGAATGTTATGACGGGAATAACGTCGTTCAGCGTGACTGTTATGGTGTGGGCGGGAATTCACTCACAGGGAAAGACAGACCTGGTTATTGTTCCTGGAAACCTGAATGCACAATGATACTGTGATGAGATCATTACGCCTGTTGTCGTTCCATTCATGCAGCAAAATCCTGGCTTTGTGTTACAACAGGATAACGCCAGACCTCACACAGCTTGTCGAACCAGGGATCTTCTTCAGCAACACAACATTCAGCTGTTAAACTGGCCTGCAAGATCCCCAGACCTCTCGCCTATTGAGCATGCATGGGACATTCTTGGCAGACGGATACGAGAACATGCCAACGTCCATGACCTTGAACTTGCACTCATTCACGAATGGGCTAACATTGATGTTGCGGAGCTCACAGGACTTGTCAACAGCATGAGATGGTGTTGTGCAGCCGTAATTCAGGCCAATTTAGGCCATACCCGGTATTGACAATTTTGGTCTTACACCCCCCTCTGGTAATTGAGGTCACGAACACATTCAACAAGACAGTTGACACACCTTGCTGTGATTTAATGATGGCCATATGAATTGTTAAGCATACTTAAATAGAAAATACAATCTACTTTTCGTTTCACCTGAGTTATGTAGTTGAATAGCCCGGTGTGCTAAACTTTTTTGGCTTAGTATATATAAACAGTACTGAATTCATAACACTGAAATATTTTACTTTGAAAACCATCCATCTGAATTTATTTCCTCTGAATTGATGTCTTTAAAATTAAAACAAGAATTGTTTCATGCAATTTCAAAAGCTGAAATTTAATGTTTCTTTTTCAATGTTGTCAAATTCAGATCCAAAAATTCAAGCTTTAGTATGAAAAAAATTTGCAAGTTGAAAAAAATTCAGATACATACAGGTTTTGGAGCAACACATGTTGCCATCCAAGCGATGTCTTTTTCAGGGACGTCCCTGCTTATTTCAGCAAGACAATGCCAAGCCACATTCTGCACGTGTTACAACAGCATGGCTTCAGAGTGAAAGAGTGCGGGTAATAGACTGGTTGCCTGCAGTCCAGACCTGTCTCCCATTGAAAATGTGTGGCGCACTATGAAGCATAAAATACGAAAACGGAGACCCCGGTCGGTTGAGCAACTGAAGTCGTACATCAAGCAAGAATGGGAAAAAATTCCACCGACAAAGCTTCTACAATTAGTGTCTTCAGTTCCCAAACGCTTATTGAGTGTTGTTAAAAGGACAGGGAATGTAACACAGTGGTAAACATGCCCCTGTCCCAGATTTTTTGGAACATGTTGCAGGCATCGAATTCAAAATGAGTGATTATTTAAAAAAAACAATAAAGTTTATCACTTTGAACATTAAATATCTTGTCTTAGTAATGTACTCAATTGAATATAGGTCAAAAAGGATTTGCAAATCATTGTATTCTGTTTTTACACACATTTTTGGGGTTGCTTGGTGTCTTTGGATTTCCCTAAATCTAATTTTTATAATAATCTTGATGTAGTCTTTCATATTTGATTTAAGACTAAAGGCACAATCAATTTCCCCAAGATAATGTGGTTAAACAAACACTGAAGTTTTAGGAGTCTGAGAATGATGAGAATGCCGCGATCAGATGAACGACATTGAAATTTTCAGCTGCAGTATGGTGGCATTATCTCTCTCTCTCTCTCTCTCTCTCTCTCAAATTGCTTGGGCTTGCATAGGGAATCTGACCTCAGCAGACTGGGATATTGACACCGCTGAATTTATAGACACCCACTGCACACTGCAATGTGGAACAGCTGTTTACTTTTGTTATGTAATATTTACCATGGATATTTTTGTGTAATAGAATTTCCAAAATTCTGATACAATGGAATTGTTTTTGGATTGTTTTGCACTGGAGTTGTTTTTGAAACAAGTGTCACACTTAGCCTATAGAAAATGTGTTTTGTATTTGGATGCAACTTATTGAAAATAAAAACTAGTAAAATTAAGAATGAATGTGATGTGCTTAATTTAACAGAATTGTATTGTGTTCTATTATATATTTCCTATATCTCTGAGCAGATTTTCAATGCTGTAATCTGATAATAATGCCCCCCCAAATAATTATTGGTCCCCCCCAAGCCGCTTCGCTTCAAAAATCCTGGAATTGCCCATGCAAGGGATAAGTACCTTGCTTGCTCTTATCCCTGATTAAAATTATGGAATCAGCACACTTCAAGAATGTTTATCCTGCTTTTTACTTCATGGCAAATAAAAAAATTGCAGATACTGTATGACAAAAAACAGTTTTTGTTCAGTAGCTGAACAGTCTGGCTCCATGAAATATACCTCAGACAAATTAAATGCAATCATTTAAAGCAGCAGTTGGTAACTTTGAGGAGAGGGGACTTCGTATAAAAATTTGAAAAAATGCAACTTTCAGATCCCTCCCCCTCCCTCTCCACTGCACTCCTAAGACCCTCCCCCAGAAGGCTGCCGTGCACGCGAAGGCACGCGAGCTGTTATGCATGCAACTGCGGAGAGATTTTGCACGTTCACATTATGAAAGCGGCCAAGTTGCCAAGGCGAGACGTTACTGTTGCGAACAGTCAACACTGCTGGGCAACAAACAGACGCGTCGTTAGACCTGAAAATTCCGGGGCTAATATCCCTCCTTTTTTGAAAATAATTAGTCCTGGCTAATTCTAGATGGTTTTCCTTCATTCAGTTTTCCAAAAAATAATTTGATTATAATTAGGTCTATGCTTTCGTAAATGAAGGTAATTTCGGCCTAATTAAATTATTTTTCTGTACTGAATGCAGCCCATTATTTTGTCGCTTTTAGATCGCATGGGGGAAAGAAGCCGTATCTTCAACTGCCACTTGATTCTTGAATTAGAAAACGTGTGAATGAAGGAAAACCATCTAGAATTAGCCAGGACTAATTATTTTCAATAAAGGTAGGGATATTAGCCCCGAATTTTTCAGGTCTAATGACGCGCCTGCCAACAAACGAGCAGAAATAAATCATGTCGACATGAAAAGTAATCTACAGCAGTATGTATTCATTAAAACCCCAGCACACGATTATTTCAGTAAGTTATCCATTTTCTTTAGTACAGAAACTGTCGTGAATCCAGCTGAATGGCCAGTAAACCATGTATGTCAGCATTTAGCTGTGAGAGCACAGAAACGTTACACATTTTTATAAGGACAACAACACAACTGATAAGACTGCCAGGTCACTTCATATTCATAAAGATATTTTCTGCTACTTTCTAATAAAACGACGCCAGTAACGTTAGCCCTAGCATCTGAAACAAGCTAACGCTAGCTCGACTGCAACATCACAGAAACATCGCATGAACTACGGAGTGCTGAAACAATTACAAGACGCTGGCTATTCGAACAGCGACTGTGCTTGTAAGCGACGTTCACTCGCTTATTTGCAGAGTAAAAATGAACTGATGCTGGTTTGGGCTGGGGTTAGTTAGCTGTGCATGTCAGCAACGCCAACTCGCTTATTTGCAGAGCAAAAATGAACCAACGAATAAAGCAGGGGTTTACCTGTCAAAGAGAAAAGTCGCAAACTCTGCGTCAGTTTTTAATCCTTCCAGATCACGGAGTTCCTTCCACCTCTAAAAAGCCACTCCGATGTTCACTCTGGTTGTATCCCGGGTTTTGTCAAATTCTTTCCTTTGTGCTTTTTTTTCATCTGGCTGCCTTTTTTTACTTGTCTTAGCCGAGTGTGCTGTTGCTGGTAACGGAGGTATCGGTATTTTTTTTCCTCGCTGATGGCTCTAAGCTCCTGAAGCCTCTCTCGGAGATTGGAGCTTGACTGAGCACTGGCGTGAACTGAGGAGGAAGGGGGAGCAGGCTTTCCGCAGCGCGTGCATGTGCACTGTTTGACGGCTGTCAGACACCATGCTGGCTCTAATTGGTTCTTTTTGGTCGGTCCGAACGATTCTTTTAAATTGCAGTAGGAGCATTAGGTGGGTTTAAAGGAGCCTTTTTTTAATTACAGAGTACTAGTTTTATGTAATACTGTCTGTACACAGTGACAGTTTTAGCAAAAATGACAAAAAGTAACTTTTCTAAAACTTACCAACTGCAGCTTTAAACCAGTGGGATATTTGTTTTCAGATCAAGTGGAAGAATAAATCATGGAATCACTCAATCTTGAGTAAAATATTATGGAATCGTCAACAAAAAAATCAGAAGAAGGACTTTGTTGCTCCTCCTCGGGCTTGGATTTCACTTTTGAAAAACAATATTCTCCATCAATCTGGATCGAACTTTTCTAAATGACAGGAGACTGATTAGCTTTGCAGGATGGGGCCTCATTATTTACCTTTGCTTTTTATTTCCACTATAAATGTTCAAATGTATTGAGATCTGGACTGCTTGTTGGCCATGTCATTGAGCTCATGTGTCTTTCCTAAAGAAAACCTTTACACTCTTTGCTCTGTGGCAAGATGCATTGTTGTCCTGAAAAAGACCTCATCACCAAACCTATTATCTATTGATGGAATGAAAAAAATGGTCCACACTTTCAACGGGCACTTGAACATTGACTGTTTAGGTCATGATTGCCATGTGCCCTAATCCTTTGTCTGACATGCTGCCCCATATAAATAAATGGGGAAATTTTCTTATTTTTATCTGGCAGTCATTTCTATGTTTCATTGAAACAACATCAGACAGAAGTTCCAGCATCATCAACATGACCAGTGCAGATTTGGGTTTCATCAGTGATTACCACTTTCATCCTATGGTCCACACTCCATGATTGCTTCTCTTTAACACACTGTAACCTTGCTTTCTTCTGTTTAGATGTTAGTGCTGGTTTTTGTTTGGCTTTTCAGTGTATAAATCCTATCTTATTCAGACTATTTCCAACAGTTCTGTCACACACATTGACCCTAGTTTCTGCCCATTTGTTCTGTTGTGCATTTTCCATTTTCAAACATATTGCTTTGTGTTTCCTGTCCTGACAATCTCACATCTTACATAGTCTATCCTTATGTTTTCCTTTTTTATGGTCCCTAACAGGAATCAACCACAGAGTCAGGAGCACAATTCAACCAGTCGGAAACCCTGAGGAGAATAAGATAGATCAGCACAGCTGTAATAGGCTAAGCTTGAGCTGCCATCGCCACCCAGGCTTCCAGAGGATGCTGACAGGTGTACTGTGTTACACTAGCTCTGCCAGCACTGAACTACTTTCGAGGACGGAGAGGTAGCTTGAAGGGAACACTGGCTAAATCCAAATCTCCGCCCTCTGGACTTGCAGACTGAGCCCTCACGGACTTCAGGCGTATGTAATGTGACGTCTTCACCATCATCACGCAAAGTCTGCAAGAACGGGAGTCTGTAGCATTATAAAATGAGCTGATAGACGGGCTTCGAGTCTGTTTCACTCGTTTCCCTGCAAATGCATATCGATTACCTCTGTAGCCTGTATTTCTGTATGATGATGTTGAATCTTATATCTGGCCTACATTATTCAAGTAACGTTTTAATATTATAAATTTCTAAAAAGTTTATGTGGTTTTGTGTGTGTGTGTGTGTGCGTGTGTGAATGTGCTTTTCTTCTGTCAGCAATTTGGAAAAATTAAAACGTCATGTCCGTATTGCAATAAATTATGGGTAATTACACTAGTGAAGTCTGCTGAAGTCTGCACCCCAAGCGGACTCTCTGGAAGTCTGCAGAAAGTCCGCTTGAGGCCCCTTGTGGACTGGATCAATTGTGGATTTGGACAGCCCTCAGCACTCCCGGACTTCCCACGAACGCGCCCGCAAAGTCCGCGAGTCTGCGAGTGCGGTGAAGTGCGGACATTTAGATGCAGCCACAGTCCCAAACCTGGCACCAGTTTACAACTGGAAGCTTGTTGTTATGGTTCTGCCTCGTGTGTGCTGTCTTGTCATTGTGCTTATTACTTTTATATTAGTGCTTCTGCTTTTTCTCCCATGCCTTACTCTTGCTTTATTTTTCAGCTTTCTTTTCCGCCGTCTGACGATTGATTCACTCTTGCCCAAACTCCTGTGATGTCGTTTGACAGCCTTCAGCATGCCTGCGTCTCGTTGTCCGATCACGTTTCCTCATTCGGAATCGGCTGCGGTATTTCATTCATTACTTCCACCTGTGCTTAATTCTGGGTCTCGCGAAACTCTGAGTGAATGCATTCTCTGATAGGATAATTACTAACCCGTACTAACCAGCACCTATTTGAGGGTGTTTGTATATATTTTGTCACGTAGTATTAACCTTAATTAACTCATTAGAGAGTGCGAGCGTTTTGTAATTCCTTCCTAAAGCTTTCCCTGATTAACTGCGTTTAAAGCTATGCTTTCCTTTGCTTCTCTCGTGGTGCTTTTATACTTGTCACGTTTAGATTACCTTAATCTAAACCGTCTAGTTTGATTGATTGTCACAGTGTCTTGTCTCGAGTCATTATTGTTAACCTGGTTCACGTGAATTTGTTTATTAATCCTATGTGTTTCTGCTTCCTTCTGAGATTGCCTTCCAAGTCCTCGCCTCCTCCCGTGTGTATTTCAGTGGGCAGGAGGGAAGTTATCGTCAGACGGAACTTTGTATTGGCTATGCATCACATTGCGAAATCTCAGCTCCTGTCCCTTCCCGAGTATTTCCTTTGTGCGATTCCCGAGCCTTGTGTTTTGCTGCGCCCAGGTCTTGTCTACCCTTGGTCTAAAGTCTCCCAGTTTTTCCATCAGTCTAGTTCGGTCAAGTTTTTGTTTTTTCTAGTTTAGCCACTCATTGAGTGTGTACCTTTGTTTCCCCCTGCCTTGGGCAGTGTACCTTAGTCTTCCTATTGTTCAGTGCTTGTGCACGATGTTTTGTTTCTGGCCTGTTTGCCAACTTTCTCCTTAGTGTTTGGTGTTTCAATAAACACTTTAGGATCCTGCATCTGGTGTCCCCCCCAACCTCTTAACACTTGTTCTAATAAACTGGACAAAGCGAGCAAACTGGATGAGTTGGCAAGGACGTGGTCCCAGTTTTGGATCTGGATTAAAACTAGAAGCGTGTTCTTAATAACTTGGAGTTGAAGAAAAGGAACAGACTTGAGTTAATTTGAACTCGGTCCCAGTCCTAGTCCCTGAATGGATGCTTGTTCAAATGAAAGAAAGGATTAGAATGACTGCATAAGTAAAAGGCTGTTACAAAAGTATAAGTTGCATGAAACAAAGCCAAACATTTTTAACCTAACCATTGCCAACTGTACTAACACACTTGAAATCAATCTTATAATCTAGCAATTTGCATATGAATTTGAGGGCTTAAATACCCATTATGTCATTATTACCCATTAAGTGCACAACCGCATAACACGATTCAGCCAATGGAGAGAGACGCACAGGACGTATACCAATCACAGCATGTACCCACTTAGGGGACCCACGAGCAAAGAGACACACAAGGAATTCATAAGAAGATTGTGACACTTTTTATGACCTTCAGGGGCATAGGAAGCAATTTCATACTGCTCCGGCAGACTGCGCCGGGGGAATGGTATGGAAGGGGGGTGCCCCCCTTCCATCATTAGAAAATTTTTTGAAACTGGGGATTGATTTGGTTAGCTGTGGTAGCATCTAGACTCATCTTTAGCCTCAACAGTTTCAACTTTTGGGTGGTGTTTCTAGTCACGTTCACAACAGCAGATGCGGTCTACAGTATACACTTTCCAGTATTAGCAGTTTGAAGCATTTCATCCATGAACTTGATATAGACCTTTGAGACAGTGTTCTAGCAATGAATTGGAGGCTTATAGAATACCTTATAAATTGAGATATATAAAAGAAGGTGACGTCCAGAGAAATGGTCTCTTTTACATTTACTGATTTATCTGATTTACCTTATTTATTTCATCCTATATAATGCAATTAGGCCACCTATCTAAGAAAAAAATCATAAAACACTGACACAAGATTTTCAAGAACAGGTAAGATTTACTTTCATTTTCAATGCCAAAAAAAAGATAATATAGACATGTAAACCTGCAACAAAAAAGTAGAATTAAGAATTACAGAAATACACAGTTCAAGATGAACTCTTTAAAACATGTTTGCAAAAGTGAGTTTTTAATCTAATTAATGAAAAGAGACAGGATTTTGTGAGCTTTCTTAGACGCACTTAGAATGCACTGCTTCCACACGCAAGCCCCATCTCACTCGCGCCCTCCATCAAGTTTGGGGTCGCATAAAAAAAAAAAAAAAAAATCATTTCTTTCGGACACGTGACCCTTCTAAAAGCACGGCGCCTCCAAAGCATTTGGCTTTCTGTGCGCGCCTGTGATGGCCAGCCAATTGAAAAGATCTAAGCGGCATACGCCAATCACAGATGCCAGTCGCCGTTTGGTGGAGGATTTGTCATTTAAAAAAAATCAATTAAAAATTAAAATTAAAAAAAAATTGAAAGGGAGCTTTTCATACAACGAGGTGCACCCAGATCAAGCAGTTAAATGCAAATATGGGAATAACGTTAGGGAATAACAAAGAACGATTTGCGCTGCTTAGATCTGGTAAATAATCCATTACATTCAAATTAAAATAACATTGCACCCTGTGATTGTCTGTTGCAATGTGGGGATGGCAGTTTAGCAATTTTAGGTGATCCCTGAGAGACTGACAGCCCTTCAAGCACAGTCCTTATCTCAGGGGCAAAACTGTCTTGTAATGTGGTAAAAAGCCACTAGATGGCAGTATTGACATTTTTTTTGTTAAGCAATCTAAAACTAGGTTTGGGCATGTCTCGGGCATGCCTCAGAGGGGCTGGAAAAGAGTATATAGGAGAAAAATCGAGGGAGTGTAGAGTAGTAGGAGAAATTGCAAGAAGGATACATTTGACCAGACCTGTCACTCTTTTCAAGACCTTTTAAGCTTTTGTGGATTTTGCCTGTGTTGGAGCATTTTCCTGTCCCAGGACATCACAACAGAGCAGCCCATCTCCATTACAGGGAACTGTAAATATCTCATTTGTTTATTTTCATTTCAATCTTGGTCAGTAGTGTAGGGTGTAGATTAGTTCTATGGGTTTGTTTAATTAAATCTGTTGAACTTAAAGGATTTTGTCTGTCATCCCTTGCTGTCCGTGACGCCATAACAAATTGGGGCCATAACAAATTGGGGGCTCGGGTCCGGGGTAGACCATTGTGCGAAGTCATTTATTGAAAATCTAAAATTTCAAATAGTGAAATTGTTTTTTTTGAATTTTCCTAGATATATATACTGGCAGATCAACAGCAATGGATGATTTCTTGGCATCACCAACCGTAGAGGTTTTGAAGTCTTTTAAAAAGACAGAACTGCTCGAAATATGCAGACAGTTAGAGCTGACAGATGTAAAACCAGCCATGCGAAAAGCAAGACTGGCTAGAGAGATTGTTGAATATTACATTGATGAAAATGTGTTTGCACCAGGAGATCTGGGACAGTTTCCGTGGAAAATCCAAATGTAGAATTGGAACTTAAATTAAAAAATGCTAGAGATTGAAAAGGAGGAAAAAGAAAAACAAAGGCAGTTTGAGTTAGAAAAATTAGCAAGAGAAGAGAAAAAGAAAGGGAGGAAAAAGAAAAACAAAGAGAATTTGAGAGAGAGAAAAGAGGAAAGAGCAGAAAGAGAGAGACAGAGACAGAGAGATTTCGATCTAGAAAAATTAGATAGAGAAGAAAGGCTCCAAATGGAGCTACTAAAAAATCAAAATTCAAGGTGAAAACAAATTTCGGGCTAGCCAGGAGGTAAAGCTGGTGCCTCCATTTTCAGGAAAGGAGGTTGATAAGTATTTCCAGTGCTTTGAGAAGGTAGCAAAGAGTTGTCAGTGGCCAAAGGAACACTGGCCTCTGATGTTGCAAACTGTCCTCAAGGGTAAAGCTCAACAAGCCTATTCGGCTTTGTCTGCAGATGATTCCTCTGATTATGAGGTTGTCAAAAAGGTTATTTTGACAGCTTATGAGTTTGTTCCAGAGGCTTACCGACAGAAATTCAGAGGTCTGAAGAAATCTGACAATCAGACTTATGTTGAATTTGCTAACGAGAAGAAGGTTTGCTTTGAGCGCTGGTGTACTTCTATGGAGGTCAAGGATGATTTCAACTCACTAAAAGAGATGGTGTTAGTTGAAGAATTCAAGAACTGTGTCAAGGATGATATTAAGACCTACCTTAATGAGAAGCAAGCACTGAATTTGCAATCAGCTGCCAAATTTGCAGACGAATATGTTCTCACACATAAGTCCAAATTTCAGTCTAGCAGTAACAATAGATGGTCCCAATTTCAGAAAAAAGGTAACGGTGATACCCAAGATTCCTCACCCAAAGACAAAGACTAATCTGGTGATGGTGCTCAGAAATCCAGTAAAAGGTCTGAACAAAGTGTGAAAGCTGACAGTGACAAAAGTGGTCTAGTTTGCAATTATTGCAAGAAATCTGGTCATGTTACAACTAACTGTTGGTTCCTTAAAGCTAAGAAAGAACAAGAAAAGGATACCAAACCCAATGCCTTTTGTGAAGATAAGGTTAGAAACCCCTGTAGTAGATGACCGATCTGCTAAATTGCCTGCTCCTTGTGAGGCTAAGAAGCCTGATACTGCTGACTTTGTGAGGGAGGAATTTCTTCCATTTGTGTCAGAGGGATTTGTGGCTCTGAATGAGCATTCTCCTCCTGTCCCCATATATATCCTAAGGGATACCGGAGCTTCTCAGTCACTTTTGTTGATGGACTCCTTGGAGTTACGCGGATGAGACCGCTTCTGGGGATTTCATACTTGTACAAGGTATTGAAGGAGGACTGTATCTGTACCCCTGTGCTCTGTATTCTTGAAGTCAGATTTAGTTACAGGACAGGTAAAGGTGGGACTTATGTCAAGTCTACCTATCAAGGGTGTTTCTCTGTTGCTAGGCAATGACCTGGCTGGGGGCAATGAAGTTCCCCTGTTCATCTTACTTGCAGCCGAGCACTGAAGATGGCGATGAAGACCCATCTCTGTATCCTTCCTGTGCAGTGACTCGTGCTATGGCCAAGAAGGCTCAAGAAGAAGATGATGTGGTGCCGTCCAGCACCTTGAATAGTCATGACTCAGGTGGTTCGCCTCATGACTCTGTTCAGCCTACTATGGTTTCTCCGTTTGAGGACTTATCAGACACTTTTATCAGTTCTCTATTCAGCCAGCCAGATGGGTCTGGTGATTCTGATGTGTCTGGAGACTTGTCTCTGTCCAGAAACCGGTTGATTCAGGAGCAAACTAATGATCCTGAAATTTGTGTACTAAAAAAGAGAGCCCTTCCTGATGAAGAAATAGACGCAGTTCCAGTTGGGGGTATTATCTCAAGGATGGAGTGTTGATGCGGAAGTGGCGCCCTCCTGATATCCCCTGCCAATGCAGATTGGGCAGTGGTCAAGCAAATTGTTGTTCGAAGGTCTATAGGAATGAGATCTTAACAATGGCTCATAGTTTGCCTTTAGGAGGTCATCTTGGTGTTAACAAGACTGTTGACAAGATCATGAAACACTTCTTCTGGCCTGGACTTCGGAAAGATGTTTCCAACTTTTGCAAAACCTGTCACACTTGTCAGCTAGTTGGAAAACACCAGTTAGACCCACCTGTAGCTCCATTGCAGCCTATCCCAGCATTTGGGGAGCCCTTCTCCAAGGTCATTGTTGATTGTGTTGGTCCATTACCCAAGACTAGATCTGGAAATCAGTACTTGTTGACAATCATGTGTGCATCTACCAGATTCCCTGAAGCCATACCTCTACGCAACATCAAGGCAATTGCAATTTCGAAGGCTTTGATAAAGTTCTTCACGTTGTTTGGCCTTCCCAGGAAATTCAGTCAGATCAAGGTAGCAATTTCACTTCGGGATTGTTTCAGCAGGTTGTGTATGAACTAGGTGCGAAGCAGATTCTTTCCAGTGCCTATCATCCAGAGAGTCAGGGTGCCTTACAGCGGTTTCATTCCACTCTCAAGACAATGAAGAGGACTTATTGTTATGACCATGAGAAAGACTGGGATGAAGGTGTTCATTTGCTGTTGTTTGCAGCTAGGAAGCAGTGCAGGAGTCTACTGGATTTAGTCCGTTTGAGTTAGTGTTTGGCCATGAAGTGAGAGGACCTTGCTATTGTTGAGTGAACAATGGCAAGAGAAAGAGCCGTGATATCAGTCTGTTAGACTATGTTAGCAAGTTCAAGGAAAGACTGCGTGCAGCTTGTGACCTAGCCAAAGAGAACTTGAAATCAAGTCAGGGAAAAATGAAAACTTGGTATGATCATAAGGCTAGAAGCCGTGAGTTTAAACCAGGAGACAAGGTCCTTGTGTTGTTTCCCTTACAGTCCAATCCATTGCAGGCTAGATTTCATGGTCCTTATGAAATTATGACAAAACTCAATGATCTCAATTACATTGTGAAGACTCCAGATAGGAGAAAGCCAAAACAGTTGTGTCACATTAACATGCTGAAGCCTTATCATGATAGAAATGCTAGGGTTGCAGCTGTCACTTCAGATCCTCCTATGGCCGAGACTTGTGAAGATGAGGGGGAGTTTCAAGATGATGAACCTAGAATTAAAGCTGAAGTTCTTTCATGTAAATTGTCAAATTCTGAAGTGTTGCAAAATCTTGATGTAAAACTCCAGCACTTAGAACCCTCACAGAAAGATCAGTTTGAGAGGTTGATCAAGAAATATAAAGATCTATTTCCTGATGTTCCAAAGAGAGTTTCTATAGCCTCTCATGATGTAGATGTTGGTGATGCCAAACCAATAAAACAGCATCCATACCGGATGAACCCTGAAAAGAGAAAGATTGCTGAGAAAGAGGTTGAGTACATGTTAGAACATGATATTATCAGACCCTCTAACTCAGATTGGCGCTCACCCTGTGTTCTAGTTCCAAAACCTGATGGAAGTACTAGATTCTGTACAGATTATCGCAAAGTCAATGCTGTAACTAGAACTGATGTGTTTCCAATACCTAGGATTGATGATTGTATCGATAGAGTAGGGCAAGCAAAGTTTCTGACCAAGATTGATTTATTGAAGGGTTATTGGTGTGTGCCTTTAACTGAGAGGGCCAAGAGCATCTCTGCTTTTGCCACACCATCTGGGTTATACCAGTATGAAGTCCTACCCTTTGGCATGAAAAATGCCCCAGCCACGCTCCAAAGGATGATACAGTCTACAATCGCCGGATTGCCACACACGGGTGCGTACATTGACGACCTGATCACATGGAGTGACTCCTGGGAAGAACATCTGAAAGATGTAGAGACGTTGTTCCAGCGCTTGACCCAGGCTAACCTGACTGTTAACCTGAACAAGAGTGACTTTGGTTGTGCTACTGTCACATATCTTGGCTACGTCATAGGCCAGGTAAGGTGGCACCCATAAATGCTAAAGTCCAAGCCATCATCGACTTTCCAGTTCCTGACAACAAAAAGCTTTGCGCCGCTTCCTTGGAATGATCGGGTACTACCGCAAGTTCTGCAAGAACTTTGCTGAGATTGCTCTCAGTCTCACCAACCAGCTGAAGAAAGGGCGTAAAAGTTCACTTGGGATGAAGCATGCCAAAGAGCCTTCGATCGCCTGAAGTCCCTGCTGTGTCACTTCCCGTGCTCAAATCTCCTGACTTCAACAAACGTTCTCCATGGCGGTCGATGCTAGCGACCAAGCTTGTGGATCTGTGCTCCTACAGAGAAGTGACTCTGATGACATTGAGCATCCCGTGGCATACTTCTCCAGGAAGTTCAATCGCCACCAAAAGAACTATTCCACAATTGAGAAGGAGCTGTTGGCTCTGGTTCTATCCTTACAACACTTTGAGGTTTATGTTTATACAGGGCAAAAGCCAATGACTGTATATACTGACCACAATCCGTTAATGTTTTTGAGTAAGATGAAAGACAAGAATCGGAGATTGTTGAAATGGAGTTTGATTTTACAGGAGTTTGACTTGGAAATCAAGCATGTAAAGGGTACTGACAATGTAACTGCTGATTGCTTATCCCGTGTTTGAGTATGTGTATATATATATCACCTGTGTTTATTAGCATATTGTATATATGTATATATATACAAGTGTCAACTTAACCATTTTTGTATTGAAAAGAAAAATTTTGCCTTTATAAGTCAAAATTTTTCCCTTTTGGAATGGAGGTGTAATGTGGTAAAAAGCCACTAGATGGCAGTATTGACATTTTTTTTGTTAAGCAATCTAAAACTAGGTTTGGGCATGTCTCGGGCATGCCTCAGAGGGAGCTGGAAAAGAGTATTTTCGGAGAAAAATCGAGGGAGTGTAGAGTAGTAGGAGAAATTGCAAGAAGGATACATTTGACCAGACCTGTCACTCTTTTCAAGACCTTTTAAGCTTTTTGTGGATTTTTGCCTGTGTTGGAGCATTTTCCTGTCCCAGGACATCACAACAGAGCAGCCCATCTCCATTACAGGGAACTGTAAATATCTTTTTTTTTTTTATTTTCATTTCAATCTTGGTCAGTAGTGTAGGGTGTAGATTAGTTCTATGTGTTTGTTTAATTAAATCTGTTGAACTTTAAGAATTTTGTCTGTCATCCTTTGCTGTCCGTGACGTCATAAAAAATTGACGCCATAACAAATTGGGGCCATAACAGTCTAAATAAATGAGAGTAAACCATCGCTCTCGATGCAAATTGTATGCATTAAACAGACGCGTGCGGTCACCAACCAAAGCCCTGTAATGCTAAAATCGCGCGTAAATTAAGAGCGTATAATCAACAAGCTTAACGGTTCCCCAGTGGGATGGTTTCTCCAGATAACGGAGTCACGATTGCTTTCAGTTGATTTTTCCCAACGGTCATGCCAAATTCGTGCATTAGTTTCGACATCGTTCACAAGCTATTTTTGGGCTCCAAAGTTTGCTTGATGGCTTGCTAGCTTTCCGCAATAACGTTAACTACGAACGCCGGGGTTCTGAGAATTTGTGCTTCCTCGTCAAGAAATGCTTCCGTGATGCAAAGCGATGGTAAAGTCTTTGTTTTCATCTTAATATTGCAATATGAATCAGTGTACAGTAGTAACTGTTATTTGTTTGCTTATTATCGAATGCGTGGTCGGATTTGTAGCGAAATATCAGCTTGGCTTTACTTCTGTGATAGCGAATGCAGTGAAGTCAGCCGGGGTGTTCATAGTTAATCTCACAATGTGCTCGGATTTGTTGCGAAAGATCACCTTGGCTTTACTTCTATGATACCGAATACGGTGAAGTTAGCCGGGGTGTTCATAGTTAATCTCATAATGTGCTCGGATTTGTGGCGAAAGATCACCTTGGCTTTACTTATATACTTCTCAAAATTTGATAGGGATCATAGGAATTTTTTTGTGAAATGACATGCAAATTTGGCAACTGCCTCTGATGAACAATATATTGGATAAATGACATGCAGTCAGACACAAAACACATTTGCAAGTGCATTTAATGACATTAAATGAGCGTGCAGCCTCACACTTTAGCTTTCACTTAACACTTCATGGTTTCACCTCTGACATGTAAAGTGAAAACAGACAGTGTTCGTTTGATGTTTCATTACGACAGTTAATGTCAATAACGGGTATGGCCTCCCTAGCTTGAATGACGGCTTGACAACGCCGGGTCATACTGTCAATCAGAACCTGGATGCTTGCAATTGGAATGTTGTTCCATTCTTCAACAAGGGCATTTCCAAGCTCTTCTAGAGTTGTGGGTTGTGCCCCACGACCGAAATGGCGACCTGCAGCATGTTCCACACATGCTCGATAGGGTTTAGGTCCCGGCGAACGCTGGCCAGTCCATGCGGACAATTGTCTCCTGCTCTAGGAATTGATTCACCACCCTAGCACGATGGGGACGGGCGTTATCATCCATCAAGATGAAATCAGGGCCAACAGCACCAGCGTATGGTCTTACGTTACACATTGAGGATCTCATCCCTGTACCGCACTCCCCTGTCATCGTCCCTCTCCCCATGACATGCAGGTCCGTTCTGCCGTTCCTGATTATTCCTCCCAAGACCATAATTGATCCGCCACCATAACGGTCGTGGTTCGTTGATGTAGGCATCATTAAATCGCTCACGTTGTCTTCGCCACACCGTTGCCTCCTGTCAGTAAAAGTCCAAGCAATATCGGGACTCATCAATAAAGAGAACTGGAGCCCAATCGTTTGTGTGTCCATGTGACATGATCGTGAGCCCAATCCAAACGGTCACGCCTATGACGACGGGTCAGTTGGATTCAACACATGGCCTTCTTGAGTTGAGGCGGCAGTATGAAGACGATTCCAGATCGCCTGAGTGGATACCCTGACCCCGAGGCGTTATGAAGGTCATTTCAGTAGGGTGGTGGCTGTCCAGAAAGGATGAAGTCGTGCCTGGAGTGTGAGAAAGTGGTCTTGTCGTTGTGTAGTCGATCTCTGATGACCACCCCATGACGGTGTGCTGCTGTACCAAACGTTTGATGCCGGTTCCACGCTCTGTTCACAACGCTTTGGCTGACGTTATGCATTAGCAACGGACGTTGTAGGAGAAGCCAGAGTCAAGCATTCGATGCATCTTCCCAATTGCTCTGAAGTCAATCGACGCCCTAAGACGTAGAGGAGACATTGTTATTGTTAAATGTAATGCAAAAAAATTTGAGAACTTCCAAATTTTCACCAACAAACAACACACACGTCTGAGTTGAAATGGTGAAGTGTTAGTCAAAGCGAAAATGTGAGGCTGCACGCTCATTTAATTTCATGAATTGCACGTGCAAATGTGTTTTGTGTCTGACTGCATGTCATTTATCCAATATATTGTTCATCAGTGGCAGTTACCAAATTTGCATGTCATTTCACAAAAAAATTCCTATGATCCCTATCAAATTTTGAGTAGTGCTTGGCATGTGCACTTATTCGTATTGTTATGTACAGATGAACGGTGGCGTTATATAATTCGCAGTGTCTACGTGTCCGAAAGTCGGACAGGGTTTTAATATATAACTCCGTGTCCGACAGTCGGATGGTTTCAATATAACTCCGCGTCCGACAGTCGATTATTGTTTTTAATTTCTTAAAATCGACTGAATCTTTTAGATAGGCCTATTAAACGTGAATGTTTTGATCAGAGGGCTCTGTTCTTCAAGATGAGTACCGAGAATTTCAATCAATGTTTCTGTTTAAGCTCTGTTTAGTAAAGTGAGTCAACATTGGCGCGGGACTTTGTCCATTTATGACGAATTTAGCGACTGTCGGACAGAGATCCTAAAATACTCCGTGTCCGAAAGTCATAAAGGATTTAATTTTTTGAGTATTCCAGCAATTATTAGACGTAGCCTACAAACTTGGCCATGTTTGTGTTCGACCTTCACAAAATGCAAATTGACAGCTATCGATTTTTCTTGGTCTTTTTATTCGTTTGTTTTCTTCCGTTGAAGATAGACAGCAGTCTTTATTCGGTCTCTCTTTTGAAAATTAGTCAGATGGATCGAACAGATTCACGCTTTGTTTCCACACCAGAGATAAAATAGTGCTTGTAGTCAGTGAGCAAATCAATTCCATGACCATTGACATTGTGAATTAAATATTGCTTTGCACGATTAAGACTGTCGACTTTAAATGCAAAATACTCCATGCACCCCCTGTCGAGATTGTAATTCTTCGGGAGAGGCCGCGCACGTCATTCCAATACCAAAGTGATCCAGGTCGCTTTTATTTCAAGCATTCGCGATCAATAAAAGAGAATAATACCGTTTCATGTGTTAAATTAATGCCAAGGATTTACCGCTTTAATTTCGCAACCAATCAAAGTGCTATAAAGTGCGAACGACTGTATCATATTTTTAATTTTCGCAGTGTCTACGTGTCCGAAAGTCATAAAAGTTTTAATTTTTCGAGTATTCCAGCAATTATTAGACGTACAAACTTGGCCATGTTTGTGTTCGACCTTCACAAAATGCAAATTGACAGCTATCGACTTTTCTTGGTCTTTTTATTCGTCTGTTTTCTTCCGTTGAAGATAGACAACAGTCTTTATTCGGTCTCTCTTTGGAAAATTAGTCAGATGGATCGAACATAACACCAGAGATAAAATAGTGCTTGTAGTCAGTGACCAAATCAATTCCATGACCATTGACATTGGCCGCGTTTCCCAGTTAAGAGCGTTCTTATAGGGAGATAAGAAGGGTCCAAAGAAGGAGTTCAGCAAAGAGGGAGCCATTAGATAAGAGTGTTTCCCAGATGCGTTCTTAGTGCCCCTCTTAACAAGTGTCTTTGTGCCCTTCTTAACTGCCTTCTTAACTGGAGCTCAGTTGATCAATCGATGTCAGAGTAACTGATTGTTCCACATACTTACGTGCGCATAAATGAAGTTTTGATGTAACAAGTGGCCTATAATGTTAAAAATGAACGTGCGTAATGCCATTGCGCACGCAGCAGAATGTCTGAAAACAAACGGACGCAAATAAAGACCAATAACAGATAAGAAATCAGAAAAATAAGAATGAAAACATAAAACGAAATCATAACACTACATGAGTGAAATCATATAACATTACACGATACTGTACCTCATGTAATGTCATATTATTTCATTTTATGTTTTCTTTCTAATTTTTCTGATATAATTCTGCATATAATTATGCAATTTACTTTGTTACTCTTAGGGAAAGCAGCAAAGGTTATAGGCTTTGCTGCTATCCCTAAGAGTAACAGCTGATATGATGCTTGCCACACTGCATGGTGGCAGGGGGCTTATTTTATTTAGTGTTTTTTTTTATTATTTGGTGGTGGTGGTGGTGGTGGTGGCTGGGGGGGGGTGGGTGGTGTACCAGTGCTCAGTGGACTGGTTGGTGACGGCAAGGTGAAAGGGTGGGGAAGTGGGGATGTCCGAAATCAGAACAGGTTGATGAGCTCCTGTCTGATCTGGAGATCGGCTTGGTGGAGTGCTGCTCGGGGTTCATGGTGGGGTGGTGGTGGGTCATCATTGTTCTCCAGGAAATATTAGGGAAAATATTAGAGAAATACAGTAAAATATTGCAACACATGGAATCATAGAAGAGAGATGTAAGTTTTCCCTCATTTTAAATGCTTAATGGGTAGTAGGGGTGCATGAAAGAGGGGGGGGGGGGGGATAAAATAAGGATGAACCGTGCGCACTGCATCAATTGCTGGAAATATGTGGAAATATTTTGATGATACCACCGTGTCCGATGTTGTGGTAAAGGGCAGCCGTACTAATGCTCAGGACATAGTAGATCAAGTAGCGAAACGGTCACAATGTAATAGATTCAAACTAAATAGCGACAAATTTAAAGAGATGCGAATCTCTTTTACAAAAAGCAAGCCAGAGTTTGAGCCGCTGCTAGTAAATGGCAAAGAGCTAAATAGAGGCAGTCAGCTCAGCAAAATTACTAGGTGTAGTCATAAGCAATAACTTATCCTGGAATGAGCACATATCAGAAGTCACAAAGAAAGCTGCTAAGAGAGTACCAGAAATGGTGTAAACAGGGCCATAGATGATATTAATATGCTATTTCAATAGGCAGCCATTAAAGCTGATCTTAAACAAAAAAGGAAGCCTGTTAAAAGGCAAAACACAGAAAAATGGTTTGATCAAGAGTGCAAGACGATCAGAGAGGACCTGAGAAAAATAGCAAATGGAAAACATCGGCAACCAAACAACCCAGCCCTGCGCATTAGGTATAACGAAATTTTAAGCAAATACAAATGTACAATTAGGAACAAAAAACAAAATTATACCCACATGAAACTTGAAGATACTGAGAATACCATAAATCAGAATAAATTCTGGTATATGTGGAACAAATTCAACACAAAGCAACCACATGCACTACCTATCCAAAATGGTGACATTTGGAGAGCACATTTTGAAAATCTGTACAAAGACATACCAATAACTCAAATTAACTCCGATCAATGCATCATGAAAGAAAAACTTCAAACATTAGAGGAAACAATTAAAGACAACCGAAACCCCCTTGATTTCCCAATTACTTGGGAAGAACTGATCACACAAACAAACACTCTTCAGCCAAGGAAAGCTTGTGGTCCAGACAGCATTAAAAATGAAATGCTTAAAAGCAGCACCTCACATATGCAAGGTGCAGTGTTGAAATTGTTCCACATTGTACTACAGTCAGGACATTTTCCTGACATCTGGTGCAAAGGGCTGATTTCCCCAGTTCATAAGAGTGGGGACAAATCAGACCCTAACAACTACCGTGGCATCTGTGTCAGCAGCTGCCTGGGTAAATTATTCTGTAGTATTCTCAACAAAAGAATACTAGATTTCTTAGAACAACACTCTATTTTGAGTAAAAACCAAATTGGTTTCCTTCCAAAACACCGCACCACTGACCATGTATATACCCTTCGCACTTTAATTAACAAACATGTGCACCAAACAAAAAATGGTAAGATATTCACTTGCTTTATTGATTTCAAGAAAGCTTTCGACTCTATCTGGCATGAGGGGCTCTATTACAGACGCCTACATTGTGGTATAGGGGGCAAAATATATGATCTGTATTTAGAAAATAGATGTGCTGTTAAAATTGGAGACAAACGAACCAAATTCTTCACCCAGAGAAGAGGCGTCCGTCAGGGCTGCAATTTGAGCCCAACTCTGTTCAATATCTATATAAATGAACTTGCTGTTCAGTTGAACCAATTTTCTGCTCCTGGCCTCTCCCTCCTAGTTCGAGAGGTGAAGTGTCTGTTTTATGCCGATGACCTTGTCCTACTGTCTCCTACCGAACAAGGACTACAGCAACAGCTGGAAATAGTGGAAAAATATTGTCAAAACTGGGCCCTGGTAGTAAATATGAAGAAAACTAATCTGATGATTTTTCAAAAACGCCCCAGATGCCAAGGAAATAAACACCAGCTCACCATAAATAACCAGATCATTGAACATAGTATGAGTTATACCTACCTCGGTCTAACCATAACAGCATCAGGAAGTTTCAACATGGCAGTGAATGCACTAAAAGAAAAAGCCCAAAGAGCTCTAAATGCAATTAAAAGAAAATTTTATAATTTCCAAATTCCTGTAAAAATCTGGCTTAAAATATTTGACAGGGTCATCCAGCCCATTGCGCTATATGGTAGTGAAGTTTGGGGTCCTCTCAGTCATCATAGCTATACCCACTGGGACAAACATCCAGCTGAATCTTTACACGCAGAAATCTGTAGATACATTTTACACGGAGACAGAAAAACACCAACAAACGCATGTAGAGCAGAATTAGGCAGATACCCGCTGATAATTAACATCCAAAAGAGCACTTCAATTCTTTAACCACCTTAGGTCCAGCCCCCCTGATGCCCTGCACTCCAAAGCCCTTCAAACCCAAGAGCTGAGCCCAGAAAAGAGTCCCCTGTGTCAGCTGGTGCTGAGACTCACTGACCCCCTCAGACACACTCTGACCAGCCTCACACCAGCACTGCTTCCCAAACACCACTCAGAGTCAAACTAATTATTGCGCAATGTAAAGAAACCTATTTAGAACATTTGAAAGAAGAAGCTAAAAACCAAAGCAGATCAAAATGTTATCTGGCCCTAAAAAGAGAATATGAACTGGCAGAATATCTCTCCACTGTCAGAGATAGAAAGCAGAGACAGATCCTCACCAAGTACAGGCTCAATGACCACCAATTGGCAATCGAAAAAGGACAACACAAAAAATCATGGCAACCAAAAGAGAACAGGATATGCGGCCACTGCTCGACAGGTGAGGTAAAGACAGAGATGTGCTTCCTCCTAAAATGTGAAAAATTCAAAGAAATAAGAAACACCTATTTTAACAAATTTAGCTGCAAAATCCCAGATTTCAAAGAGGAACGAGCTCTCAAAACTAAAGATACTCCTGGGGGAAGGAGATCTTGCTGCCCAGTACATATCAGCATGCCACCACCTGAGGGACAGTGAGTGACCTAGACGCACACACACACACACACACACACACATGCATTCACACAGACACACACACACACACACACACACACACACACACAAATACATGCATAGGATATACTGTAAATATGAAATAAATATGCACATATAGAAATGCTTGTAAAAATATTAGATAATATGAATATCGACACAATGAAATCCATTTTATTTATTTCAATATTTACTTATTAATTACTTATTATTGTTTGTATTATTTATGTATATCATCACTCACTGTTTTGTTACCTGTCTGTCCAAAAATGCTTTGGCAATATTGTATATAGTACGGTCATGCCAATAAAGCTAATTGAATTGAATTGTATATATTCTCTTACAATTGAAGAGGGCGGGCGTCCCTGTGGACGACCTACTTACTTTTTATAAAAGTTGTATTAGATCAGTACTGGATTATGCTGCCCCAGTATTCCATATCGTTACCAAAGTATTTAATGTCAGACTTAGAGCGTATCCAGAAAAGAGCACTTTCAATTATAGTACCTGGCGTAAGTTACTATGACGCTCTTGATCAAGTTAACCAAGTATCACTAGAACAACATCATGATGAGATATGCACCTCTTTGTTCGAAGCAATTATGCAAGACGAAAATTATAGACTGCACAAACTCTTGCCGCCTATTGCCATTAAAAACTATAATCTTAGAAGGGCGCGTAAATTTAATGTTATCACTAAGACAAAGAGAACAAGCAAGAGTTTTATCAGTTATTACGCTTCCAAATCTTGTAGAATTTTAGATTTTAGACTTTTTAATAGCATTAGCAAGTATTTTAATATTTGTAATATGTTAATATTGTATATTGTTTTTATTTGATTATTTTCCCTTTGTTATTAACCAGACTCAATTCAGCCTCCTGGCAGCTATGTTCTGTCTTTTTTAATAAACTATCTATCTAATATCTCCTTGCTTAGTGTCACATTGATTTGCCTGACGCGGATGTATGTGCAGTGTTTCGTCGCTAAGAAGGGTGTTAAGAGTGCTCCAGACCCTTCTTTCAAATCCCTCTTAACAAAAGATCATCTTAGGCTAAGAAGGAATCTGGGAAACGCGTTTGCTTCTTACTGGAGCCTTAAGAAGGATCTAAAGAATCTCTTAGCGCTAAGATCTTCTTAAATTAATCTGGGAAACTCAGCCAAAATGGTCATGGAATTGATTTGCTCACTGACTACAAGCACTATTTTATCTCTGGTGTGGAAATAAAGCGTGAATCTGTTCGATCCATCTCATTAATTTTCAAAAGAGAGACCGAATGAGGACTGTTGTCTATCTTCAACGGAAGAAAACAGAAGAATAAAAAGACCAAGAAAAGTCGATAGCTGTCAATTTGCATTTTGTGAAGGTCGAACACAAACATGGCCAAGTTTTTACGTCTAATAATTGCTGGAATACTCGAAAAATTAAAACTTTTACGACTTTCGGACACGGAGTATTTTTAGGATCTCTGTTCGACAGTCGCTAAATTAAATCATAAACACGCAGAAAGTCCGCGCCAATGTCGACTCACTTTATTCAGCAGAGCTTAAACAGAAACATTGATTGAAATTCTCGGTACTCATCTTGAAGAACTGAGCCCTCTGATGAAAACATTCACGTTTAATATCAAAAAGATTCAGTTAGATTTTAAGAAATTAATAACAATAATCGACTGTCGGACACGGAGTTATATTAAAACCCTGTCCGACTTTCGGACACGTAGACACTGCGTATATAATTTGAGGGTAGCTGATGCAAGCATTTCGCTAGCGAATGCGGTGAATTTAGCCGGGGTGTTCGTTGTGAATCTTAGCCGGGGTGTGCGTTGTGAATCTAATAATGTGCTCGGATTTGAAGCGAAAAATGACCTTAGCTTTACTTCTATGATACTTGGGCTGACCTTGGCTTTACTTGTATGATACTTGGGCATGTGCACGCACAGGCGAACGGTGGCGTTATAATTTGGGTTCGCTCCAGACTGGCTGAAGCCAGTACTGCAAACTTGGGGTCCGGCAGTAACGTGATGACGTACGCAGTTCAAAAGCCAGCGTCCATGACAGTATGGGGGTACATTAGTGCACATGGCATGGGTAACTTGCACATTTATGAAGAGAGCATCAGTGCTGAACAATATATACAAGTTTTGGAGCAACATTAACTGCCATCCAAATGTCTTTTTACTCCTGGATAAGTGCAGCTTAGGAATGAGCGTTGTGATGAGACTCGAGCATCACTCACTAATCAATGAATTAATCAATTTGCTGTTAGCACGACCACGGGCGGTAAGATGATCTTGGCATGGATGACTGGTCCCTAATTCACAAACAGCTTATCCAGGTGTTAACAATAGTGTCACTTCGATTTATTAACCCCTTTGCGCGGAATACAAATAATGCCAATTTTTATTATCCCCCGCCGGACGGAGACCAAAGGGGGATTATGTCGTGGCGATGTCCGCCTGTCCGTCTGTGTGTCCCGGGAAGGGTGCTGATGTTCTGAAATCAACTCCTCCCACAATTTTAAAGAGATTTTTATGAACCTTTACAAAAATGATAAACATATATTGGTTATGCGCATATCGCATTTTTGCGCCAAACTAATATTTGACAGAGTTACTGCCCTTGATGTTAAATGGTGACTTATTGTATATCCTTGAGAGGGTACTTCTGTTCTGAAATCAACTCCTCCCATATTTTTTGAGGGATTTTCATGAAACTTTACAAAAATGAGAAGCTAATATTGTTTATGCGCATATCGCATTTTCGTTGCGACAAAATAATATATAGGGGAGTTACTGCCCTTGACATTAAATATTGGCTCATCGTACGTCCTTGGGAGGATTCTTATGTTCTGAAATCCCGGCTGGGAAATTGTGCTTTATAAGCACTCTTGTTCCTGTTATGCATGAGCCTATTTAGGATTTATAACTCAGTATTTGTGTCACAGAGAAAATCATTCCACTGAAGCAGGACATTTGGAAATTCAATTCCAGAATTATTTCGGAATTAATTTTCGGAATTTACAGATGCCGGCATCTATATCTGCGCAAAGGGGTTAAGGAATGCCTTACTTATTTCTGCAAGACAATGCCAAACACCATAATCTGGACGTATTGCAGTGACATAGCCCTGAAGTCGAAGAGTCTGGGTCCAAAAGTGGTCTGCCTATTAGTTCAGAGCTGTCACCCAATGACAATATTAGGCGTACTATGGAATGAAAAATAAGACAAAGGGGGCTGCAAAGTACTGAGCTGCAGAAATCCTACATGAACCAAAAATGGGACGCTTGTCAAAATAAATGTGTTTATGCAAAGTGTGACCTTTTTTCTAATTTCATGAACCAAAAATGGGAAACATTTTCCTTTCAAAACTACAGCTGTTGGTTTCCTTAGTTTCCACACACTTAGTGTTGATTAAAGAAGACATGATGCAACACAGTGGTAAACATGCCCATGTGCCTACTTTTTTTAAATGTGTTGCTGGCATCATGTTGCATCAAATTCATATTTTCAAAAAAAAAAAAAAAAACAATAAAATATCTCAGTTTCATCATCTGATAATTTGTCTTTGTACTATTTCCAATCCAAATAAATACAAAATTTGAATAATTTGAAAATCATTGCATTCTGTTTTTATTTACAACCCCATTTCAAAAACAAGTTGGGATGCTTTGTAAAATGTGAATGAAAACAGACTGCAATGATTTGCAAATCTCATAAACTCACATTTTATTCACAACAGAACATAGACAATATACCAGAAAGTGAGACATTTCATAATTTTGTGTAAAATATTAGCTCATTTTGAATTTGATGGTAGCAAAGCACCTCAAAAATGTTGATACAAATAAATAAATACAAAATAAATCCAAATAAATACAAAATTTGAATAATTTGAAAATCATTGCATTCTGTTTTTATTTACAACCCCATTTCAAAAACAAGTTGGGATGCTTTGTAAAATGTGAATGAAAACAGACTGCAATGATTTGCAAATCTCATAAACTCACATTTTATTCACAGCAGAACATAGACAATATACCAGAAAGTGAGACATTTCATAATTTTGTGTAAAATATTAGCTCATTTTGAATTTGATGGTAGCAAAGCACCTCAAAAATGTTGATACAAATAAATAAATACAAAATAAATACAAATAAATACAAAATTTGAATAATTTGAAAATCATTGCATTCTGTTTTTATTTACAACCCCATTTCAAAAAAAAGTTGGGATGCTTTGTAAAATGTGAATGAAAACAGAATGCAATGATTTGCAAATCTCATAAACTCACATTTTATTCACAACAGAACATAGACAATATACCAGAAAGTGAGACATTTTATAATTTTGTGTAAAATATTAGCTCATTTTGAATTTGATGGTAGCAAAGCATCTCAAAAATGTTGGGACAAGGGCAACAAAAGGCAAAAAGTGGTACTCATAAAAGGTGCACCTAGTATATGGCTGGGCCGCCTCTTCCCCGCCGGCCGACCAATCGCTGAACTTCTTCCCCGCCGGCCAGCCAGTCATTGAACTTGATCACTCAGTCAGTCAGTCAGTCACTCATGCAGTAACTCAGACAGCGACATTCGCGTTTGTAAGGGCCAGGGGCCTCATTTATCAACCTGTGCGTAGAAAATATTCTAAATTCTTTCGTAGGAATGAAACTTAGAATGTGTGTAAGTACAAAAAAATCCGTATTTATCAAACGTGCGGACACTGGTCGTACGCACTCCAGTAAGTAATATGTGATGATAAATCCCACCTCTTCTAAACTACCATGCTCGTGCATGGTTAGGCTTATTTGCATTCAGAAACGCCTCCAACTGACCATATATGGTAGCAGCAATCCCTTTAAGAATCCGTGAATTGATTTTTTCCCTCACCGAAATCATGGCAAAGAGGGCGAAGAAGAGGAATTTCTCCGACACAGAGACTGAGGTGCTTGTAGGAGAAGCTGAAACAAACCGAAAAATACTGTTTGGAACACTCAATGTGATCAACAAAAGAAAAAATGCTGCGTGGGAGAACGTAACGACTGCTGTTAATTCTGTTGGGTCAGCGGAAAGAGCAGTCTCAGTCATTAGCCACGGCTTCAGTGGATATCCCCGATCACCTACAGAGATGTTATAATAAACAATACGAAGCCCAGAAAATAATTTCGAAATGTTGTAACACTCACCAATGAGCCAGCCATCCTCAACAGCTCCTGCTTGGAGGCGCACACCCACAGAGCTGTTCTGCAGAATGAATGAGTTGTGCGTTCCTCCAGGCCACCGGGCAACAGCGTTTAACAGAGACATATTTGTATCGCTGATTATTTGTGCATTGATTGAATGAAATCCTTTCCTGTTCATGTAACTGAATTCATTGTGTGATGGTGCTTTTATTGCGATGTGAGTGCAATCTATGGCTCCAATTATATTTGGGAATCCGGCTATGGCGTGAAATCCACGTTTAATTTCGGCTTGTTGGTGATGTCTGTATGGGAATTGGATGTAAGTTGGGGCCAGTGAAATTATTGCATCCGAAACTGCCGGCATGATTCTGCTTAGTGTCGGCTGCGAAATGCCGCATATGTCTCCAATCTCTCGCTGAAATGTTCCAGTGGCCAAAAATCCCAGGGTGGACAGGAGCTGGATGTTCACTGGGATGGCTTTGTTGCGTTTTATATCTCACTCCAACATGGGTTGTAAATCACAGCATAAATCCATCAGTATGTTTTTGGGGAAGCGGTACCTGCTGAGAAGCCACTCTGTGCTCTTACTGAACAGATCAGCACGCTCTTTGAAAACGCGCTCCCTGCGGAGCACACGGTTCTCTAAATCCTCCAATAGTGCAAGATAAGCAATGGCACTTGCATTTCAAGTTGACGACGATTACCGTACACTTGTTCTCCATCTCGCTATACGCTAAGACGGTACGGGCTTTTACCATACCACGTACGTGTCGCCCCTACTTCTGCAGTCACATTTTAGTAAATAATAAAAAAATAAATCCAAACCATCATCGACCCCGTACAGCCCAAACGCCCGACCCACGCTCGTTCTGGGGAGCTCATGCAAACCGAGTTTGCCATTCGCCGTCCCAGTTTACGAAACAGAATTTCCCAGTCCTTTCCTCATCGGAGGCAAGAACTAGACAATTTCTTTATACTCATTCTCGATCTCGCTTTCTGCTTCGGCCGTACAGCAAGAGATTGCCTGTTGGGTATGTCCATATATTTGACGTGACTCAGCAAGGATGACAATCTGCAAATCTGAAACTTTCGCTGACTTTGCAGCAATTATATCCGCCATCACTCAGCTGTGCATCGTACCTAACAACGCCATTTAGCTGTCGCTTCATTCGGACTGTAGAGCGGATTCTCGTGGCTTGTTGCTGTATGAGCCTCGCAAGCTAATCTACGCAGATCTGCATTGTTTCATGAGCTACATGAGCACAGAAATGATCAAGACTTATTCATATATCTCGTAGTCATTGACGCGCGAAGAAAACACCATATAATTTCGTAGTGCAATGTATAACAAGCTTCCAAAAAAAAAAAAAATTAGACTTTCTCCGTTTCTACCAATTAGTCTAAGCAACTCTAGCTATATATGCACGTCGCATTCTTCGCAAATTAAACCTCATACATTTATGGTGCTGTTGAATGATTTCCATGTTTATTCTAAAATTGTCAAACCATTACAAATGCCGACGTTCTTTGCCTCGCTGGCAAATATTCACGGATACTACGCGTATCCAACCCACGGCAACTCGCAGTGGCACAGCTCACTAGCTCCTCGCTAGCGCTTCAGTTTTCGGTACACTTTGCCTTGTCCGAAGACATTCACGGATACTACGCGTATCCACCTCACGGCCACTCGCAGTGGCGCAGCTCTCTAGCGCTTAGCTAGTTCTTCGGCTATGGGTGCACTTTGCCTCGTCAACAAACATCCATGGATACTGCACGCGTATCCACCTTAAGTCTCAGTCATACCTTCGCCTGGCTCCGTTCGCAGATTGTGCGCGCACCCCAACAGAGCGCGGAGGCATTTATACTTGGCGCATTCTCCGTTGCAGTATTCGCTGCAAAGATAGGGGGCGGTAGAAGGAAAAAAAATACTAAGGGAAGTAGTTGAAGCAGGCAAAGCCAGTAGAAGCAGAAGCACGCGGAAAATATTTTGAACCGGGGGACACTAGCACGGTTTGTGAGAAGTTTCAAAAGTGGTTAACCCTTTACTGACTGTCCTACGCCTCACCACTCATCCGCCTCGCCGGTCACGGCGCCTGGTTGGCTTAAGCCAATATCACAAACGGTTTTAAGGTCATCCCACTCGACCCACCTTTTTGGGGATTTTTTGGCATTTCCTGGAAGGGACGCTACTACCTTGCCGTTCGTCTCACTTTTGGATGCAAAAGCAGCCCCAAGATTTTCGATTCCCTCAACGTAGTTCCTATCACAAGCTTCATTTCGTACATCCACTCCATACACCACGTTCAACCGGCCTCAATACAACTCTATCTTAGCAGCATCAACCTCTTCGTCAAACTGGCCACTGGTTGGGCGCACCGGTGGCACATCGGCTAAGTGCGCGCACCGTAAAGGCTGTGTCCTTCCCGCGGCAATCCGGGTTCGATTCCTTCTTGGGTCCAGCGCCGTTGTATAGGGGGGAAAGGTGATGACAAATCTAAAGGCCCACAGTCCATTAGGGCCCACAAAACCCACAGTAGCCACCATGACAAAATTATTCTGCATAGATTTACCTAATATTCATACTAATGCATCAAAGTATAAACAAAGCCATTAAGGCATGCAATATTGATGAACTACATTTCAGTAACCCCCTTCATAAAAAATGGTTTGATCCATCCTTCATGCTTGTATTGGAAAATTGTCTGTGCGTTTTTGCTGACAAGGTCGCAAACTTAGGCAGGAAACAGGGTGCACCGCCCTTGCGAATATGATGTCCAAAAAAAAAAAAAAACACACAAAAAGAATAGAGAAAGGACAGCAGGAGCAAAGCAGGGGTCCAGAACATTTCAAAAATCTTTTCAAAGAAAGGTGAGAGTATTTAACTAGCTTGCTATGTTAGCTGTTCAGGCTGGCTATTCAGCTGCTAACGTTACGTTAATGTAACATGCGGTCCGCTGAGTAACTAATCGCCTGACAAGAATGACATTACTCAGTTATTAACGGTATCATCCACAGGAAAGATCGGTAAGGTTATCATTCGCCAGCCATTATAATATGCCGTCAAAAAATCCGGTAGCAGAAGGACACATTCTTCCGTTCTTATTATGAGTGGTTACTGCATACTTAGCTCTCTCTAGCTGTAAGTGACTGTACAGGCTAGGTAAGGCTAGTGAGCTACATGCAGTCAGTGTGGCAACCTTAGGTGTAATTTAAATAATCACTTGACAAGGCTAACATTACTTTTACCTTAAGTGTTTACTAAAACTTAACTGCTACTTTAGCCTGTTGACGTAAGTCTTGTTCACGCAGGGGGTAATTTTGCAGAGCTTGCCCTCCTCTTAACAATAGCAAAATGAAGCTGAGTGCTTAGAGCTATGGTACTGAGAAGCCCATTAAGATTTTGTTTATTCCAAGACTCGGTAGGTTAATCCTTCATCACTTGTTCCATGGAACATAACTTTAAATGTTTACGAAAGTAATATGAAATGGAAAAATTAAACCTTTATGCACTGCTGCTCCAGAATCTGCTGTGGTCACTTCATCCGAACCTGACCCAGCAATAGACCCTCACCACCAGTAGTCTGAATATGTTTTTGATGGTGAATGAGTGAATGTGAATAAGACAACTAATAATTCATAATTTACATAATGATATTCTCTTTGTTGAGTGGTTAATCGTAAAAAAGGAAAAATTGGGTGTATTGCATTAGGCACTGCCAAGAACACTGAGAAACAGAAAAATAAAGAATAACATCATGATACATAGTCGCAAAAAAATCGCAATGAAAAGTCAGGGGCGGGGGCCCACTCCAATATTCTGTCAGGGGGCCCAGAATTCCTAGCAACTGCCCTGCTTGGGTCATTTGCCGCATGCCTTGCCCCATTTTTCTCCCCAACTTTCCTGTCTTTCTCTACTTTGCAGCTGTCAAATAAAGGTGAAAATCCCAAAAAAAAAAAATCTTTAAAAAAAAAACTGGCCACTGGTTATCCATGCCTGTCAATTTCCCACGCTCACGTGCAGTCACTACTAAAGGTTTACATAAACGAGAACCTCTCGCTCCGGCCAAACGTTTACCCCTAACGGTAGACCTCCTCTCTCGCTGCACCCAGACTGCACCTAGCCTCCTTCAGTTTTTGAGATGCTCCAAGTTCGCTCCGCTCTCCACTAATTATAATCCCCCTCACCCCGCCAGCCTGAACGACATCTCATCCTACTCCACCGACTGTCTCACGTTCAAGATAAAGAGTAGTTAAACGGATCAGTTCAGCATTTCTCAGCCCATATTCTTATTTCGCCTAGACTCTGCCCTCAGTCCGTCCGAGCCAATATCAAACTATGTCACCCCAAGATACAATAACCACACTTGTCCCCAAGACCCATTATTCACGACCAACGCGCCATGTTCGAATTAGATTTGCACCATCTTCAACATGCCACTTCCTGGAGCTACAGACATCCCTGTTTAAATGGGCTTTAATCAAACTCTATTGCCATTTATTATATTATTACTTTATTTTACTATTAATTAGCTAGCCGGCGGAGGATGGGCTTCCCCACCTTAGCCGGGTCCCTCCTGAGATTTCTTCCCACTGGGGAGTTTTTTCTCACCACTGTTCAAGGATTTTTCTCTTTACTGGGAGTTTTGCCTCATTTGCTTTAGTGGGGAATAGGCTGGGCACTGCCCTTTCATTTATTTAATCTCTCAACGTAAAGCGTCTTTGTGACAATCTATCCGCGAAAAGCACTATACAAATAAACGGCATTGAATCGAATTGAATTATATCCAATATTTCGCCCAAATACTTCCCCGGGCATCCTTTCGCATCGGCACCGCCACAGCATCCAAGCGAGGAGGGTCGGACCACCTGATTAAATCCTCAGCCACTGGACGTCAAACTCTTACGCAAGCCATATTCGCAATTATATCGACGACGTACGTAGAGCCCATCTATTTTCGATTCATTAACACCTTTTGGGAGCTTAGGAGCCTACACGGACTCCGACAAGCGACGCAAGCCCCACCCTGAGTCTCGCCACCTGGGGCTTCCAATGTTTGCACAATCACAGACCAAGTCCATACAACAACGCCTTCGCCCCAATCCCCTATCCATCGTTCCACCAAATACTCTTCTCCACTTTGGGAGTGGTCCAGAGTTCATTAAAGGGTGTTCCCGATAACAAAGGTTAATGAACTAGACCACTCCTAAAGCACCTTCCTATTCGTCCGCACGCCTATATATACCGCCTTCATTCCCACAATCCCCGCCTGCTCGTTTCGATGTCCCTCCCTCCCTTCCCCTCTCCAAGAAGGAAGCAAGAAACAGCCACCACCTGGGACCCGGGGGGCTTGGGAGCCTACACGGACTCGGCTAAGAGACGAAGCCCCACCCTGAGTCTCGCCACCGGCGCCCAATGTTCAGACGATCACAGACCAAGTCCATTATAACATCGCCTTCGCCCTGATCCCCTATCCATCATTCCACCGAATACTCTCCTTCACTTTGGGAGTGGTCCAGAGTTCATTAATGTCTTGTGTCACGGAATGTAAATTTAATTGATTAAAATGGGACTCGTTTTTCCCTGACCCAAAGAACACAACATACCATATGAATGCAGTGAAATAATTTTAATTTGAAAAAAAGAGTGCATTTAATGAACAAAACTGAAATTTCCTAATTTTTTAAGCATACATCCCCCTGAGTCAATACTTGGTGGAAGCGCCTTCGGCAGCAATTACAGCTACCAGTCTTTTTGGGGAGCTCTGCACAAGGTTGGCGCACCTGGACTCCTCTTTGCAGAACTGTTCAAACTGGGAGAGGTTTGTTGGTTTGCGCTGATGGACAGCAACCTTCAAGTCATTCCACAAGTTTTCAATTGGATTTAGGTCAGGGCTTTGGCTTGGCCAGTCCAGCACATCCACCTTGTTCTTTACAAGCCACTCAGTGGTAGCTTTGGCCTTGTGCTTTGGGTCATTGTCATGCTGGAATAAAAATTTTGGACCCATTCTCAGTCTCCTTGCAGACTTCTTCAGGTTCTTCTCCAGAATATCCCTGTATTTGGCCCCATCCATCCTTCCTTCAATCTTGACACCCATTCCCTTTAGATGAGAAACATCCCCATAACATTATGCCGCCACCACCATCCCTCACAATCGGGATGGTATTTTTTTGGTGATGAGCGGTGTTAGGTTTTCGCCAAACATAGTGGTTGGCATTCATGCCAAAAAGTTCTATTTTGGTTTCATCAGGCCAAAAAACGTTCTGCCAGTTTGTTGCAGGTTCCCCAAGGTGTTCTTTTGCAAATTTCAAGTGGGCCTCCTACTGGACCTTTTTGAGAAATGGCTTTTTTCTTGCCACCCTTCCATACAGGCCAGATGTGTGCAATATCTTTGATATAGTTGTATGATGCACAACTTTTCCTCTGTTGGCCATAAAATCCTGGAGCTCTTTCAGTGTTGCCATTGGATTCTTGGTAGCCTCTCTGACCAGTTGTCTTCTGTCCCAGTCATCCAGTTTAGACGGATGCCCTGATTTTGGCAGACTGTGAGTGGTGCCATGCACTTTCCATTACTTAATTATGGTCTTAACAGTGCTCCAAGGTATCTTCAAAAATTCTTAGAAATCTTCTTATAACCCTCACCTGATGTTTGCCTTTCCACAACTTTGTCACGGACTTCTTTTGCGAGATCTTTGGAGCCCATGCTTCTGCCTTTCAGTGAGACAGCTCTTGCATACTAAGGGACCATGGTAAACAGCTGTTTTTGTTCTGCCTTTCAGTGAAACTGCTCTTGCATACTAAGGGACCATGGTAAACAGCTGTTTTTATTCATGTCATCAAGTTAATTGCTGTGGTTCCACATAGGTATGGGGCAATTGGCTATTGTTTGGTCTTGAAGGCAATTTGTCATTTCCTGAGATAGTTTATGGGATGATTCAGTAAAGGGGGTGGATACTTATCAAACCAATTTATTGCAATTTTTTATTTTTGATTAATGTTAAAAAAATTTCATTGGTTTATCACTTTGAAAAGGTTAAGTACTGTATTGCACTTTAATTACAGGCTATATGTCAAGTAAATCTGAAAAAATGTTCAGGGGGTGTATTCATTTTCTATTGACCTTAGGTTAATTGGCAATGGGTCAGTGACAGGACTGGGTATAAAAAGAGCATTTTAGAGAGGTCTCAGAAGTAAAGATGGGCAGAGGTTCACCAATCTGCAAAAACTCAATGTAAAATTGTGACGAATTTGCATATCCCACCATCTACGAGACGAAAAATCCAGCAAAGAAGACCCAGGACTGTGGAGCGGCTAGAATCCTACGTCAGACAAGAGTGGGACCAACATTCCTCTCCCAAAACTCCAGCAATTGGTCTCCACAGTTCCCAGACGTTTACAGACTGTTGTGAATAGAAGAGGGGATGCCACATAATGGTAAACATGGCCCTGTCCCAACTTTTTTGAGATGTGTTACTGCCATCAAACTTAAAATGAGCTAATATTTTTTATGAGATGTTAAAATGTCTCACTTTTAACATCTAATATGTTGTCTATGTTCTACTGTGAATAAAATGTGGGTCTATGAGATTTGCAAATCATTGGATTCTGTTTTTATGTACATTTGGCACAGCACCCCAACTTTTCTGGAATTGGGGTCGAACATTTTACACAGCATCCCAACTTTCTGGAAATGGGGCTGTACAGTCATGGGGAGAAAAAGAATTCTCGCAGATTTCATGTTTTCAATATAAGGGGTCGAGAAAATGCATATTCCCATTTTTTTTTTTTACATTTTCTCTGGGTTCTCAGTTTTAAATGTTTTTAGCTCATCTGAGGGCTATTGCACAAAACAAAGATAAGGGATTAAGATGGGATTTTCCCAGTTATCCCGGCTTAATTTAGCCCTGACTCCGTTGCATGAAAGCAGGGGCACATTAGTTACCATGGAGATTTACTCTGTGCAGCTAGCCTGCTCTAGACCAAGCTAACAGCCAGGCTTTATTAATCTTGGTGCCTTATCTGTTCAGTCAGCAATCACTCTGAGTGGGAATAAATGTGTTTTACAGTTATTCCATGGTCCTCTGTATTTTGCCTCATTTTTATTAGCCCGCATTAAAAACAAACAAATAAAACAAACATGCAATATCATTCAGTTAAGAATGCCTTCTGTTATTTTAATTGTAATGATCATTCATGCAAGTCATTTTTAGTGTTTGGCAGTATACTGTTATGAAGACTGCTATTCATATTGCTGACAAAGATCTGATGAATACATAATGCAGCTGATGAGATTATCAGAAATAGCTGATGAAGTTGCAAAGGTGGTTTCAGTTTCGTCAGTAGTGAGGACATTGTTCATGGCAGACTGGACAGAGATCAATACATTGTTAATTATTTTAGTTGACTTTCAATTTCATGTAGCCCATCCTTTAACTAAGCATAATATTTGTCACTCTTCCATATGTTTGTGTATTTTATTTGCCATTGGTAGCACACAGTTTCTGGTTATTAAGTTTCATTGTTGCATAATCTTCCAAAATTACTCTCACTTTACTGGATCCAGTTACCATATAGTTAACTGAACATTCATGAAACAGGGAGGACACCGGTGGTTTTTGACCTTTTATTCTGTGGTTGTCACTTGTCAGCTTGGAGCTTGGGAGAGAGAAAGACAATGATGAATACACTGTGTTACAGTCATGCATACAGTGCACATTGAAATCACTTCTCTTTTGAGTTTGAAGATTTTTTGGTCCAGTTCAGGCCCAAGTCCTGCAGTTTTCTCACTCAGAAGAATGAGTGTTGCTAGACACTGGAAAGCAAACCAAAGTCAGGAAGTCCACATAACAACCATACAGTGGCGTCTCTGGAAGTGATAATTGGTGGGGCCCGGACCATGCCTTTGCGTCATGGTCCTTTACCTTTGGTCAGCTTCCATTTGTGACCCCGAGTTCTACTAACAACACTTGGTTGAAGGAATCCTACATAATTTACTTTGTTAATCCCTTTAACATATTTAAAGACCTCAATCAGATCACCCCTTAGTCTCCTTTTCCTAAGACTAAAGAGATTAAGGATCTTCAGCCTCTTCTCATAGCTTTCATCTTTAATACCCGGAATTAGCTTCGTGGCTCTTCTCTGAACTTTCTCTAAAGCCTCTATGTCTTTCTTAAAGTATGGTCCCCAGAACTGTACACAATACTCTAGATGTGGTCTGACGAATGTGTTGTACAAAAGAAGCATCACCTCCTTGGATTTGAACTCAATACTTTTGGCAATGTATCCCAGCATCCGATTGGCTTTTTTTAACTGCTACGGCACAATGGCTAGAGCCTGTGAGGGTTTGGTCAACAATCACTCCCAGATCTTTCTCTTGTGGAGCACATTCCAGTTTAAAACCTCCCATGAAGTAATCCTGCCTAATGTTTTTATTACCTACATGTACTACTTTACATTTCGCTACATTAAATTTCATTTGCCACATTTCTGCCCAATTCTGGATTCTATCCAAATCATCCTGAATCACTTTAGTGGACTCTAAACTATTTGCCAAACCTCCCAATTTAGTATCATCTGCAAATTTCACTAATCTGCTCTCAATATTCCTATCAAGGTCATTAATGTAGATGAGGAACAGCAGGGGTCCCAACACCGATCCCTGGGGGACGCCACTCCCCACCATACCTAGCCTCCAGATGAGATACCACTGACCACCACTCTTTGTGTTCTGTCCTGCAACCAGTTTTGAATCCACTTCAGAATACCTCCTGTAACTCCAATGGAGCCTATTTTAAAAATTAGTCTCTTATGTGGTACTGTGTCAAATGCTTTCTGAAAATCCAAATATATGATGTCATAAGCCCTGCTCTGGTCATAAATCTTGGTGGCCTCTTCAAAAAATTCCAGAAGGTTTGTCAGGCATGACCTTCCTTTACGGAAACCATGTTGGCTATCCCTCGAGATATTGTTACGCTCAAGAAATAAGTCCAGCTCATCTTTTTATGATAGATTCCAATATTTTGCACTTAATGCAAGTTAAACTGACTGGCCTGTAATTACCTGGCTCAGTACGGTCCCCTTTCTTATATATTGGTATTATATTACCCTGTTTCCAATCATTTGGTATTTCTCCAGTTTCTAAAGACCGTCTAAAGATGGCGGATAGCGGCTTAAAGATGATCTCACTAACTTCCTGAGCACTCTAGGATATAAGCCATCAGGGACCCGCCTTATCTGCCAATTCAACCAATCCAATTAAATCGCGGAAAAAAAAATAAATCGCCAAGACATTGCAACTTTCATTGCCACTTTTTGAAAAAAGTTACCGAAAAAAAATCAATAAAACAATAAAAGCCAGGAAAATCCTGTAAGGATTGTTTGTCAATTATGCGAATGATTGCGTGCAAGTCAGGATTATTAATTGTTTTAAAGGGGAGCTCTGGGCCCCACCAATCCTCAGTCCTAGAGACGCCCCTGCAACCATATAAATGGTTTGTTGAGTTCCATGTGCAATACAGGAATAATGCACTGTGTATGAAGGGCACAGTTTCTGTAGGAGTGACAGTAAGTGGCTGTTCCCCCTCTGGATCCCTTCCATTACAGGCCTCCCTTGGTTAATGGGAAGGGCCAGCTCCTCTGCTGGAGTGAAGTCCTGGGTTGGTCGGCCACCCCCCGCGCCAGATAAATGAGCCTTTTTCTTAACAGCCAATAATCATAACAGACAAAATATGCGAGGAGGCAGCTTGTAAGTAATTAATACCCCGCATTTGTTTATTGTTATCAACAATCAAAGCCCTTACCAGCCTGCAAAATGTTCTCGCACTTGACTTTGACTTGTTGCCAATTCCTTCTCTGACAAATCATGTTTGTTCTGTATGTGTATTTTATATTAAATGTATGAGAGCGAGAGATTGCGATTTGCTCATATAGCTGTACTTTTTTTTTTATTGTGGATGTTTGTAGTTAGTCTTCATGTTAAATTTCCCGAGTAACATTAACTTCCACTGCTCACTTTTTAGGCAAAGTGCACAACTGTTTGTACAAACCACAAGTAACGGTCTGAAATGTATGGTTTCAGTGGAACAGTGGTTAGAAAGTGCATATTTTTGGACGACGTACGCATTCAGTCGGTCCGTAAGCCATACCGCTATTCAATCTGCTTCAGCCGCGAGGCTGAAGCTAAGCAGATGTGGGCTTGGCTAGTACTTGGATGGGAGACCACCTAAGAAAGCCAAGTTGCTGCTGGAAGAGGTGTTGGTAGGCCAGTAGGTTGCGATCTTCCCTCTGATGGAAAAATCCCCAATGCTTATAGTGCAGTGATGGGGACACTGTACTGAAGGAGACGCTGTCTTTTGGATGAGACGTTAAACCGAGGTTCTGACTCACTGTGGTCTCTACAGATCCTGTGACACTCTTCAATAAGAGTAGGGGGATTCCCCGGTGTCATTACTAAAGTCCCAACCTGGCTCTTTCAACCTGCCACCTAATCATCCCCTGATCTAATTGGCTGTGCAAAATTGCCCTCTCCCTCCCCACCTCAACCCCCAGGACTCCCTTGAAAAAGAGATTTCAATCTCAACGGGACTTCCCTGGTTAAATAAGGGTTAAATAAAAATAAAATCAATTAATAAAATTGTCTGCTAGGCTTTCGCTCTTTGTCTAATTATAGTGGCCATATTGCCTTTTTTTAACATATTATATGTTTAACTTCCTGGTAGGTTTGCATTATAAGTTTGTCCTCACTTGGGGAGAAGTACACGGCACGCGTCTTTCTGCATCAGTAAGTCTGTGATCGACTACGCGGTCTATTGAAGAAAGTCGTGAATGCACACTTATCTGAATTTGTTACACCTTACTTGACGTAGCCCTCTAATCTAATCTAATCTAAACTCTCTCTGGTAGCGTTGAGTCCTCCAGAAAGCAAAAAGCATCATCAACAGAGAGCACGCTCTATCAAAAGAATTTACACTTATGACGTCAGGGCGGCGTTACTTGCCCCCACCCAGAAAGACAAACCACTACTCCAGCTCGTTCATTCCCTCTGCCATTAAGTTGCTGAATGCCGAGTAGATCTCTTTGTTCTTAGTGCCTGGCACAGTTTTTTTGCACTAAGCCTTTAGGGCTCTTGTATAAGTTTATATTCTGCGTGCAATATTCCCTGGCACTTTACTCTATTCAGAGCAACATTATCGTACATTATACTTCAGCGCTCTATACAGCTGTTGCTATTTCTTTTAGTCAGTCTTGTATTTCTTTTGAACTCTCTTAAGCACTTTGCACTTTATACAGCTCTCTTTTTGCATTCCTGAAGTAGGGTTTGTATTTTTTATCTCCCCGCTGGTCATTTATTGCCTCCTCTGTTACTGTGTGTAGGAAGAATGTGTTATTTGCTTGTTTTTATTTATGTAAAGTCGGGACTGTAATAACTGAATTGCCCTTCGGGGATAAATAAAGCTTTTTGAATCTGAATCCTCCTTAGCTAGGCTTGGCAAACGTACAACGGATGCACTGAGTCGAATAGGTCAAGCCTCGCTTTCTCAATCATCCTCGATTTCTGAATTCTGCTTTCGTGCAACAGCCCCCAAGTCTTAAGGACTAATGGCGAATTATTGCCATGGCGCAGTGTTGGTCCATCCTCATCTGTTTGCTGTCCATCCGTCAACTTTGTATTTCTTAAGACTTCTTCTCGAGCTCCACCAGGCAGATTTGAATCACTCTTCTGTTAAAAATGCTCCTCTCATGGCTCTGAATGAGTGCTGTTATTTTTTGGGTCAATTCGGAATCCCATATGGCCTCCTTAGCCTCTGATTGGCTGATACATTTTTGACTTCTTCTGCTGTTCCACAGGTCAGATTTGGATCAGATGCGGTATATTTATTCATCTCATGGCCCAGACTAAGTGTTGCTATTCTTGTCTCGATTCCAAATCCAGCATGGGTGCCCTGGTCCCTGACTGGCTGTATTTTCCACTTCAACTCCACTTTTCTGATTTGGATTAGACGTCGTGCTTATGTTTATCTCATAGCTGTGACCAAGTTGTGTTATTTTTTTTTAGCTCCACTTGAAATCCAATATGGCCACATTAACCTATGATTGGCTGATGCATTTTCGACTTTTTCTCCGGTTCCACTGGTCCCATTTGCATCAGACATGGTGAATTTACTTGTTTCATGACCCTGGTTGCTATTTGTTGGCTCAATTTTTGGCCACCCTGGCCACTGATTGGCTAACGCATTTTCAACTTTTTCAGCTCTGCAAAGAAGATTTGGATGAGGGTTGATGTATTTATTTGTCTCCTGGCCCTAACCAAGTGATGTTGTGTTTTTTTAAGGATTCAGCCGTTCGGCTGAATCCTTATTGTTATTGGCGTGTTTCTTATTATTATTTTTTTTATTTCAAGATTCTTAGAACAAGATTCAGCCAAAAACGGCTGAACCGAATCAAACTAAATTTTACATGCTGATAGTCCTTCATGAGATCTGGAACTCGTATCTTTTGGTTCAATTCGCCCTGATACTTTTGGCCCCAAAGGGGCCCAAAGTTTCAAATTTTAACATGGGAAAAATTTTCCAAAATGGTCGAGACTTGCAATTTTAAAAAAATGCTAATGTCAATTTAACAAAAAGTAAATCACCGCGACCGTGAGGGTCACGCGGTGGTTTGGCCGCCATTTTGATTTTTCTGACTTTTCAAATTTTGGACCCCATCAATGTTTAAAAATCTTCTCCTCTGAAGATTTCGATCAAAATGTTTAAAAATTTCACAGTAGTGTTTTGAAACATTGGTAAACAAACGATACTCCCAACCATTCACAGCGTATCTTTAATAGGTTTTTTCACAGCGACCTCTTGAAAATGGGTGAAATCGCAAAAATCAAAATTTGACAAATTCAAGGGCAGATAACTCAAAAAACTTGGACATAGAAATGCTTCATTTTTTTCCGAGTGAAAGACCACATAGGTGTCTACAATAATCTAAAATAAAATAGGTCGCGAACAGTCATTTTGATTTTTAACAATTTTTCAAAAACATCAAATTATATAATTTCGATTTTTTTCAAACCCACATACAGCAAAAAAACGGTTTGTTGGAATTGAACCAAATTTTACATGCAGATACAACTTGGTGAGATCTTTCAACATATACAATGTTATTTCATATGGCCCTGATAGCGAGGGCCCCAAAGGGGCCAAAATTTCAAATTTTAACATTGGAAAAATTTTTCAAAATGCAGCTAGAGACTTGCAATTTTTCTAAAAGATGCGTAATGACAAGGTGAACAAAAAGTCAATGATGACAAATTTGTAGGTCACGTGGTTTGGCCGCCATTTTGTTTTTTTTTTGCTAGGCATTGAAAAACCTTATCTTGTTATGCCTCTGCACAGGCCTTTCCCTATTCTTTTTACTAACGCTTCTTTTTCACTTTTACCAACTCCTCAGTAAATGTTTTTATGGAATTTCTTCAAACCCACATACAGCAAGAACAGTTGGTTGGAATTGAACCAATTTTACTTGCAGATACAACTTGGTAAGATCTTTCAACACATACAATATTGTTTCAGATGGCCCTTATAGCGGAGGCCCCAAAGGGGCGTAAAGTTTCAAATTTTAACATGGGGAAAAAAATTTCAAAATGTAGATAGAGCCTTGCAATTTTTGAAAAAGATGCACAATGTCAATGTGAACAAAAAGTCAATGATGACAATTTCAGAATCCACGTGGTTTGGCTGCCATTTGATCTCTTGATTTAATCCAATCTATGTGTGTGAAATCATAGACATTTTGCCACAATTGTGATTTCACACAGGCATAAAATGACCAGTTTTGATGTCAAATAAAGATATACTGCTAGATTGATTATAGTATATTCTAGGGAGAAAATCAACTATTCTGTCAAATTGTTTAAATTACTGAGTGGCACTGATATGCATTCCACGGAACAGTCAACACTGTGAACACTGACAGAATCCATTTGTTCATTTGCTTTTGTGTGTTCTGACATACAACACACTATGTCAGCTGGAGAAATCAACGACTGACAAGATTTTATTTACAAGAAACAAGTTTCCAAAGTTGCAGCCCACTAGAAAAGTTTGTTTGTTGTAATTGACTTTACACAGTGACTTCACTGTTGTTTTGCATAAAATATGTAGTATTTCTTATCAATTTTTCAACATGTCAAAGTTGTGATTAGAAATTTTTAATAAAAAAAAAAAGTAATTTTTGTCATTTTAGCTCACTAGGCTCAAAGGCCCAATGGGCTTATGACATGGCAAGGCAACCATCTGTCCATCTTAAGAATTTTGTGACCCAGATTCAGCAAAAAAACAACTGCACGAAAACAAATGAAATTTCACATGCTGATCAGAAATTTCACATGCTGATAAGATTCGGTGACATCTTCACCTTTTTAGCATCCTCCTCTCAAAGCAGGATTTCAAAGGAGCTGAAATTTTCTTGAAGCACAGCTGCAAACTGATACCCTAAACCACCCATATGACCAATATTCACACCAAGCTTTAAAAAAATAAAAATTTTGTGGCCATAACTCTTGATCTATGCAAGGTATCGGATGTCTGATTAGTGCTACATATGCAGCAATTTAAGGTCATTATGATTAATTAAAAATGTATATATGTTGTTGCTGTCCTATGGTTGAAATGTGACATTTTTGTAACAAAGCACATAAAAGGCATTCACATCAAACTTTGAAACTTCCCCTTCACAGGATACTTAGCTCACTGAAACATTGTTTAGCAACTCTCTGCCCTTAATTTGCATAAATAATCACCCAATACACTGAAAACAGCTGAATCCTTTTATCGTCGCTTGCGACTATATTTTTTTCTTTTTTTTTGCTCAATTCCATATCCACCCTGGTCTTCAATCGGCTGATGCATTTTTGGTGACTTCTCCAATTCAACCACTCAATTTGGATCACACTTGGTCTATATCTGTCTCATGGCCCTGAACAAGTCTTATTTTTTGGGTTGCTTCAAAATCCAGTATGGCCACCGTGGTCTCTGATTGTTGATGCATTTTTCACTTCTCCAGTGGTTCCACTGGTCAAACTTCGATTAAACTTGCTGCATATTTGTCTCATTGCCCTGACAAACTCTTTTTTATTTGGGCTCTGGTTTTGACCGCTCTGGTCTTCTGGTCCGCTGAAATTTTTTCAACTTCAAGTTCTACCCGACAGTTTTTTCAATTTGGTGTGATGTTTTATTTCTCTCATGGCCCTGACCAAGTTTTTTTTTTTTCAATCCAATATGGTCACCCTGGTCTCTGATTGGCTGACACTAACGAAAAGCGTTCAGGAACCACACGCGAATACCAAAATTCCAAAAATCGTAAGCCTTTATTTGCAAAATGGGTCAAAACCAGAAAACACAAGAATTGTCAAGCCAAAGTCAAAATCCAAAAACGAAGACGATAAACAGGCAGGGGTCGAAACCAGAGAAGCAGATGTGCAACGGTACATAAAACAGTATTCCAAAAATCATGGTCAAAATCCAGAAGGGTAGGTCATACACAGGGCGTCAATAACAAGAATTGTGGTCGTACAGAAAAAGGTCAGAATCCAGAAAGTAGCAAACAAGAAGGGGCAAGGCAATAACAAGGTCGTACAAAAAATGTCGCAATTAGAAGCAATAATCAAAAGGCATACGAGGCTCTCTGCACTAGTGAAAATTGATCAACGTTCTGACAAGAACTAATAACAAAGGGAAATACACATGGGAAAGTCCTAAAGACAATAATTGGCAGGCGCCAAGACATGGACAGGATTCACGTAGACAACCTATGCAGATAAACTGCTCCAGTCAAAGAGTTCTACGTGCACAGATCAAGGAGTGCAGGATAGCAATTAAGCACGTGCGAAAGATTTCACGGAAGCACAGGGAGATAAAGGGAAAGTAAAGCAAGGGACAGAGACTAGAACAGGGCGAGAGCTGAGATTGTGTTAGTAGTAATTAATAGCGGTGCAACTTTACAAATTAACCCAAGTGCTCGTTAGTTAGTTAGTAGTATGTACATGGGTTAGTTAGGTTAGTAAATATAATACCGAAAACGCGAAAAAAGCACCCTCCAAACTAGTAAATTATTTCGGTGCACGACAAAAAAACTATTAAACAAAAAGAAGAATGTCAGCACCCGAAAATGTCCTTTGAAATAATTTTATTAGGCGGCTATCAGACGAGCGCGTTTCGACTCGTGGTCTTAATCGGCGTTAGCAGATGCTTTCTTGAAGTGCACCTTAAATACAGGAAGTAAACAAGCATGTGAATACAACTTTCAAAAGATACACTTTTTCTTTTCTTTTTCCTTCCTGATAAGAATATACGCTTTGATCATAACTTCTACAAAGACCTATATAAATAGCAGTAAATATGTATTTGCTGTGAATCGCACCAAAAATTATAAAATAATACAAATATTAAAAAAGAATTACAAAAAACATCCAAATAGGAGCTCCTCATTTAGACCTTTTGGATGTTCCGTTTGCAAAGTATGAATCCACCAAGCCTCCCTTTGCAGTAATAATTTTCCTCTGTTCCCTCCTCTCCTGGGGACTTTAACTTCTTCAATTCCTTGAAAAGAGTTAGAGAGACTGATAGACTTACGTTGTTGTGTTTTAAATCCTCTAGAGATAAGAATAACAAACTGGTGTGTGCTATAACTTTTTCTCCCGTTTCTGAGGCTATAAAAAATTGTATTAAAAGGAACTGGTATATTCTGTCTAGCGACCCTCAGGTTGGCCATCTTTTTACAAACTTTCCCATTTTTGCCCATAAGAGAGCTAATAATATCAAAGATCAAGTCGTGAGAGCAGATTGTTATAAACCACCACAAAACTTTTTGTCTAATCTTCCGGGTGGAAATTTTCCTTGTTCTCATTGTGTGCAATGTAATGCTATGGTAAAAGGAGCCAGTTATTTTGCCACCCTCAATCAGGAAAAAAGTTTCCAATAAAAACGAGAATAATGTGCAGAACTAAATTTGTAGTCTATTTGTTGAAATGCCCTTGTGGTTTATGTTATGTTGGTAAAACAACTAGAGAATTAAAAACTCGTATATCTGAACATAAAAGCTCTATTAGGAATAAGGACGATAAATCGTCAGTAGCTAGACATTTTAATGAGATGGGACATGAAGTGTGCACTTTAAGATTTCAAGGAATTGAAATTAAAGTCCCCAGGAGAGAACAGAGGAAAATTATTGCAAAGGGAAGCAATGAACGAAACATCAAAGGCACAAATGAGCTCAATATTTGTAATTTTAAATGCGATTCTGGCAAATACATATTTACTATTTATAGGTCTTTGTCAAGATATGACTGTGCAATATAGCTCTTAGCAGGAAGTTGAAAAAAAAAAAAGAAAAAAAGTCTTTGAAATTGTTTCAAAGCTTTAATAATATAATACAAAATATAAATATTAATATATTAATAATCAAGGAACGCAGGGCGAAGGAAGTAAACGAGAATTGAAGTAATAATGTGAAACACCAGAAACCACTGAAATCACCCGAAGCATGTAGGCACGCAGGCCTGTAGACGGACTGTACCATACTGATCACAAGACAGGGGTGACAAAAGTGCAATGAATACAGAAATGGCATAAACAGAAAAACCAGGATGTATAATGAGCAAAATCAATAAATGAAAGACATAGCCAAAACCAGAATCATGACAAACACATTTTTGACTTCTTCTCCAGTTCCATCAGGTAGATTTTGACCAGACTTGGTGCACATTTTTCTCATGGCCCTGACAAAGTATTGTTATTTATAGGGTCGATTTAGAATACAATATGCCCACCCTGGTGCCTGATTGGCTGACACATTTTGCTTTGTTTTTTAAGAACGTGAGAGGTAAAACAGTGTGAGTGGTAGAAACGGTGAATATGAGAGGTTTTTTTAAGAACATTAAAGGTAAAACAGTGTGCATGAGTGGTAGAAACAGTGAATGTGAGAGGATTTTTTGTGAATGTGAGAGGTAAAACAGTGTATGTGAGAAGAAAAAAAGAGTGTATGTGAGAATGTTTTTTGTGAACATGTGAGGTAAAGTTTGAATTATGGCCTACATTGCACCGCATACAGATCCACATACACACACACACACACACACACACACACATACATACATACATATATACACAGATCTACACACACACACACACACACGCACGCACGCGCGTACACATACACAAGCATGGGCACACACACACGCACACACACACACACACACACACACACATATACACTCACAAAATGTGCTGTACTCTAAGCTCACTGATACACACACCCTAATTCCTATTCTTTCCACACACAGGCAGGAAGTTTTCCAGACATCCGCAATGCTTCTGAAAAACGGCAAATGGGGAGTGGTGGTGGTAGTGGCGGGGGGGGAGGGGGGGGTTGGGGGATGGAGGGCAGGTGGGAGGGGCTGAGGCCATATTCAAGCTTTCACACAGTTGCATGTAATGAAAAAGAGAAAGAATGAAGGCGTGTGGGGCAATCCTTTTTCTCACATACTAATACTTATCTTACAGAAATTGCTGAGAGCGACTTTGGGACAGGGGTATCATAGACAAGCGAGACTGGACACTGTAGCATTGTGACTGTGGACACTAGCATTGTGACTAGTACTTTTGGTGAGATACACAGGAGAAATTAAAGTGGTCAGTCCCATTCTTCTGGGATCCACCAAGCCATGGCACTGGCCCTGACCAGTGCTCTGTTGCTCAGCTCTTGGGGATGGCTGGGTCAAGGTAAGCATGTTATTACTTAACTCCACTTCGAGAAAAATGTGGGTAAAACTGATTGGGAGAAAGTAATTACTTCCTGATTATTCTTAATATGTGCTATTGGAGATGGCTAAACTGTTACATTTGGGATGGTTCTTTGAGATGGGAAAGTCAATATTTGTGTTTAGGGTCCACTTCTGTTATTCAACATTTGGTTGAAACACACTCAATGTCTTGATCTGTTCATTGCATACTTTTCCATCAAACGTTTGCTAAATTTCACCTTGTTATCCTTTTTGGTCATCTTTTATTCTACCTATGCATCGATGAGCCAAAACATTAACACCACTCACAGATGCTGCAAATAATGTTGATTATCTTATGACAAAGGCAAAGTCAAGGTCTGCGGACAGATCTTAGACAGTAAGCGTACGGTCAGTTCTCATATTCAACGTGTTGGATGTGGGAGAAATGGGAACTGAACTACTCTGACAAAGGGAAAATCAAAGGGAAAAATATGGCCCGACAAGCGAGTTAGAACATTTCTAAAGTGGCAAGAGTTCTGGGGTGCTCCCTGTCAGCTGATGTGAGTACCTACTGACAGTGGTCTAACCATGAACCGATAACAGGGTTTTGGGTGCCTAAGGCTCATCGATGCACGAGGGCTATGAAGACTACCCCGTCTGGTCCAAATCAGCAGAAGGGAGACTATGGCACAAGTTGCTGAGAATTTCAATGATATTTACATCAAGAATGTGTGATAACACACAATGCATCAAAACTTGCAGTGTATTGCACTTTTTAGCTTGCAGACCAGTCAAAGTCCACTTTAACCCTAGTCCACCTCTAAAAAGCACCCTAATGGGCACCTGAGCTTCAGAACTGGACTTTGGAGCAGTTTAATAAGGTCACCTGGTCCAGTGAGTCCCATTGTCTTTTACATCAGGTACTTTGGCTGGGTATGTGTGCATCATTTGTCGGGGAGCAGATGGCATCAGGATGCAGTGTGGGAGGAAGACAAACTGGTGGAGGGAGTGTGATACTCTGGATAATTTTCTGTTGGAAACCCTGAGTATGGAAGCTGTTTTGGCAGCACAGGGGGACCCTCACTATATTAGGCACTATATGGTTTAATCTTGTGGCTGATTGGTGTATATCACTCAGACAAAATGGCAGTCTGGCAAAATTGAATGACTGAAGAAAAATATGTTTTTCAAAAATGGAATAATAATTTTGTTGTCTTAAAATTATTGTAAATTCCTGTCTCATTGTCAGTGACCAGTCTCTATTTTGGACTCATTGTTCTGTATGCACCTGCCAAGTCTATTGTTACTCTTGATAATGTCCTACATTGCCACAATGATAAACTTCAACCCTCTAGCACTCCCACCCCCTCCATTTCCTGTTGCTGCCTACCACTCCAAGAAACTTCCTGTTTGTGTCAGGCCCTCGATTTCCTATTTCCTGAACGGTTCAAACTGATAGCACACCTCATCATGGATTTTTCACTTTTAATTTCAGCTTCAGTTTTTCAGTTATAGAATTGAAAGAATGCATTCTGATTCATGTTGCGCTGGGGTTTTGCTTATGTCATTTTTATGGACAACCACTGTACAGTCATACGTTTATGATTATACTATGACGTTTCTGATTAATTGAATCTGAAGCATAACATATAAAACATCTGAATTTTGGGTGCTGCTTGAACTGCGCGAACAATTGTATTCATAAAAGCTCAATATTTTCTCTCAGTTAATTGTTTCCCCACAGCCATATGCCATTGACCCTTGGGCCCAGTGTCCTGTTGCCAAGATCTGCAAGGCTAAATTTGCAGATGGGACATGTGACAAAAAATGCTCAGAGCCAAGAGTGTCTAAGAGATGGATTTGACTGCTCTGGTGAAGAGCGTCTGCGAGTAAGATCAATGCATCTGATTTTTCTTGTCATGTCAGGATAAATAACCGCACGTCCAAAGTTTATTGCTTTTTTTGAAAAATGCATACTAGGTTCATCTTTGATCACACTTTTGTTTCTGAAACCCAAAACATTTCATTATATTAAACTCTTTCTGTAACATACAGTATACTCCCATTTCAATCAGTTGTGAAGAGTACATCCTCTGTGTTTTCATGACAATTTTATCTTCCTTTTTCTCATTTTTCAGTCCACATTACATACAGTACTGCCGAGACCATTATGGAAACTCATACTGTGAGCAGGGATGTGACAGCGCTCCCTGTGGCTGGGATGGGAGTGACTGCTTCAATCAGCATAGCCCTCTCTGGGTGAATGGTACTTTGATCCTCCAAACCAATATTCTTCCTCAAGAAATTCCCAGCCGTAACAGATCTTTGCTGTGGGCTTTAAGCATTCTCTTACGCACTGCTCTTAAACTGCGAGGTGTTGCACCATTCCACTCCAGCCATAACCTTTTCAATCTTAGCCCTCAGAAACTTGAAGACCTGTTGTCTCAGGCATTCAGAAGTGACTCCAATGGGTAATTATTATGATTGCTCATTTAAATTTATGGATTGCTTCACAAGTTGCTAGTAAACTTTGCCCTGTACTTCTTCCTCATTTTTCTCACCTTCTCTCTTTTTGCAGGTCACTGTTGTACCTCCAAGTTGACAAAAGACCATGTTCCAGGTCACCCTCTACTTGTTTTCAATTTGCTACTGAAGCAGCTAACTTCCTTCGCGCACTTATGTCATTGGAGCATACAACATACCCCCCTCTACCTGAAATTCAGTCAGTCATTGCAGTGAGGTGTGAAAGAAGAATTGGGGGAGCGAGAAAAATACTCGATGGGACAAAATTTGAAAAGTACGTCTCTTCATCTGATGTTCACAAAGCAAAACTGCCCATCAAGTTATTTTTCTCATTTCACCATCCAATTGCCCAGAAAAAAGGGCTTTTACCTGAATAGTGTCTGCTCGACATTACCAAGACATGTTATGTATTTGAACATTTTTGATTGCCTTGTGTTTGGATTCTTTAACAGGTTTCCCAAAGAAGGTTATTGTCATAGAAAATAAAAGTAGCAAAGCACAAAAGGACAGGAGCCTGCCAGGATTTATACATTCGTCCTTTCATTCGTAGGTTCTCCTTCATGGATATGGGCTGTGGTTGGTGTAACAACTGGACTGGGATTGGTTCTTGCTATGGTAGTTGTCATGCTTGTGCGACGGTTTCGACAGAGGAGAGACACACAACTGGGAGGACAGAGGGTGCGACATAGATCAACAGTCACAGACAGTGGCCAAGGGGGGCAAGCCTGGGCCCAGCGCACACCACACAGGGGGGAGAGAATCAGAGTCGAGAAAGAGAGTGGTATGCAAAGAATAGGGATGAAAAAGAAGAAAACGAGCAAAGAGAGTGGGAAAAGGCGCAGGGAACCACTTGGAGAGGATGCCATTAGACTACGGTGAGACTAATAACCAATGTGCCACCAAGGCAGAAAGCAAATATAAGAAGTATAGCGCTGACGCTGCACCACCCTCTGTCCCAGAATATGAGATGTATTTTAGACTGTGATAGAGAAAAAATATGAATGTTGGTTGTAATGAAATAGCACTGGATTAATTTAATACTTCTTTGACTGCTATTGATTTTCTTCTCTTATTGTATGGTAGCCCTATTAAACTCCTGCATCTGTTCTGTTTGCTCCAGTCCCCTCAAAAAGGAATTGGATATAGGAAGTGATACAGATATTACTCAAAGCTCAATGGAAGACATAAATGTGAAGAGTTTATCGACAGGACAAATCCTTCCGTGACCACCAGCCTCAGGGGCAGAAGCACTTCCATGGGACACCTAGCAGCCTACAGTCACCCACACAGGGTAGCTACACATGCCATTTTCAAAGTATTGTAAACGTTAGTAGTGAGAAATTGCATTTAACTGCAATTGCAGTTAAACTTTTTTTAATTGCATTAGGTTCATGAGAAGAAAATAGCTTTATTCAATCTTTCAAACAGGTTATGCACAAATTATAACAAGCTTAATAAATATTTACTGCACACAGTAATGAATTAAGTGCACACAAAGTGATTATTCATGTGTAACTCTGATGCAGGCAACACTGTACAGTGCTTTAAATGAAATGAGAACACTTATATCAGCAGCTTCACCTGGAGGATGGGATGGAAACGCCAGACCCCCAAACAACAGGACACACAATAATGTGAGTCAAAAATTGTATTATTATGCCTGCACTCACACAGTGGGCAGGGGCAAGATTTTTTTCCCCTAACCAAGTTAGGGGAAAATTCTGGTCAGGTACAATCTGATTAGTTTACAATTCCAGTTAGGTATAATCTGATTGCTCTGTTATAAACGGACGGATTTGAACAGTTAAATTAACACATTGTTTCCTGGTTATTTTAACTGTAAGTGAGGTCTGGCACGCATTTAACTGTGGTTTACACTTAACATATACGGAACTCTGTTGTGAACTTATTGTAAATTCTCATTTAAAATAGCTGGCAAAAAAGGTTCCTGTTAAATTAACTGGCAAAAAAGATGCAGTTTATAACAGTGTGGCTGAAGTGTGGCTCAGAGCAGAAGTGGTACCATTACTTGGTTAGGAAAAATAAGCACGTGGGCAGGAGACATGGGCCCACTGTTTTCCTATTATCCGTCCATGTGTGGATCTGTCACACCATCTGTCATAAATATCTTTTCCGTGCTATATCTACTGAAGGAGTGAAGGGATTTTTACCAGATCAGACATGGTGACTCGCCACAGAATGTAGCTGAACGGATTAAATTTTGGAGTCATAGGTCAAGGTCACATAAGGTCAGTTGCACATGGGGGCCGAAGATCAACTTTTAGGGTGAATGAAGCTATGGCAAGTGGAGGCATAACAATCAGCGCTTTATGTTGAGTTGTACTGTATTCATATTTGACTGAAGCCATTTAGTTTATGTATCAACTGAATTTTAGCTCATTGTCAAAAGGAATATGACTTTCAAAATGTAACATTTTTTACGTGCATGGGACATTCATTTCTTAGGTATCTTTGTTCCGTTTGCTAATTAATCAGCACAAATTACAAAGTTTCAAAATGAGCCACAAAAGAACAGTCCTCAGCCATATTTCATCAGCTTGCAAATAAGTCTGACAGTTGTGTCACACACTCCCAGGCTGATTTCAGAGTTGAACATGACAAAAATTCAGACAGACACAACCTTTCAGGAACAGGGATTCTATCCTCTGTCATCACAAAGATATGAAAGGTGCTGTACATTTTCTGCAATTTAAAGGCAAAGAAAACGTTTGTTTCAGCTCTTACCCAATAAAAAAGCATGTTTTTCTTGTTCCATTAATATTTTAATGATAGTTTGCCACTTTTATGCACCGAGTAATTAAATGTCAAACCTCTGCAGTACAACTCATTGGCACAACTTTATAAATACTGCCATTCCATATATTTTAGCCAATCAAAAACTACTTCTTGTGGCAAAGTCCGCATATGTTATGACGTGAATGGACACCAAGAAATCAGCTGATCTACATGAAGCATATACAAATCAGCCTTGATTTTCTCTTGTGCTGCCACTTAATTTTACACAGAAAGATCAAGGCTTGCTATTCCCTATCATTATTAGAACCTGAGTGACAAAATCTGCCATAATACCACTGTATGCAGCAGTTAGTTGCTCCAACAAAACCGGAAACTCGGGCCTAATGAAGAGTCAGCGATTATTTTCTGCACACTTTTTACTCAGTTGTTTCAAGGAGCACATTTACGCAAAATATGGAATTGAATCGCCAAATAGACATCGGAAGATTTTGAAAGATAATGCCTTGCCAACGGAATTTAGTCACTGGCAGGTCCCTAACCTGTCCCCAAATCGCCTGTCAACTAGTGTTGTAGTACTCAAGACCGGTCTTGGTCTCGAGACCGGTCTCAAGACCACTTTTACATGGTCTTGGTCTTGTCTTGGTCTCAACACTCTCTGGTCTTGGTCTTATCTTGGTCTCGGACATAACGGTCTTGAGGGGATTTCAAAATCCAGGCAAGCAGCTGGTCCTGGTACAGTCCCATTATTACTTCGCAGCCTTCTTTAAATGCAGCCAATAAGAGGCATCTATTTAAAACATGTTACAATGTATATTTTCCTTGCCTGCATGGTCGCCATCGTCTCTCCTGTCATCTCACAACATATAAAATAGATTAGTCCAGTGAATCCCAGTAAAATGTCAGCTAATTCATCTATTATAAGGTTCTCTATACAGATTGCAAAAGAATCTATATCTTGAAATAACGAAAAAAAAGGTTTCTGCTGTGTGCAGATTTTGTCAAATCGCCCTGACCGAGACTGCCGGTATTAGGGTTGGGTTCAATTACTTTTTTCAATTACAATAACAGTAATTGTAATCAATTACTTTTGTAATTGTAATTTAATTTTCATTGAATTTTTTATCGAAAAGTAATTGTAATTGTAATTGAACATTCTGTCCAGAAAGTACTTGTAATTGTAATTACTATACAATTACAATCAATTGTAAATGAAAAAAGTAATTGATCCCAACCCTGGCTAGTACAACGTTAACTTTCACCAGGCACTTGAAGAGGAAACATGCCGAGAGGTAAGCTAACATAGACTGGCTCTGCTCTTAAACTCTGTGAGGAAAAAAACTCCCAAACGTCTCAAGACCAAACACAACTTGTACATACTTTGTATATTATTGTAAAAATGTTGTACATGCATGCACAGTAAAATCTGTTCAGGACTTGATAATTAAGTTGTTTTGCAAGTGTCTGCTGACTAACCTGGTTAACTGCAGTTAATCTCACTATCTAGCTTCAGGTTAACGGTCTGAGTAGGTCAGTTATCACTTGCATTTTATTCAGTAAATTTCCTAGCGCATTCACTGGATGAAGCATATTGCTACTCAGTCATAGTATTGGGGAGCTTGTGCTGTTTTACAAATGAATGGCTTTGAAGTTTTGAGGATAGCTATGTATGCAGGGTAACTACTGAGGGTCTTATAAATGTCCTGGTGTCATGTTGAGTATTCTGAACTTTCCTGTCTTCAATGGCTTTATCCGAAGACATCAGCCAGATGAAAATAGCTAAAAACGGCAGGTGGTCGACTGTTGGTGGTTGCCCCCCATTAGCCCAGTTTGTCATCATTACCGCCGCTATCAGTCTTGCCGAGTAAAATTAGCTAAATGAGGCTGGTGTCATGGTTATGGTTTTTGTCATGTTTATGTTCAGGATCTGTGTTCATGATTTTGTCTTTTATTTATTCTTTTTGGTTATTGTAATCCTCAGGTTTTAGTTCATTCCATTTCTCAGTTCCGTGCATACCCTGCTTAGTGATCTAGTTGGTTCAGTCCGTCTTCCCTGTGTGTGTGCTCACTTACTTCGGGTGATTTAAATGAATTCCGGTGTTTAATATATTCCTTCGATTCTCATTTACTTCCTTCGTCTTACTGTTCTGATTACTAACTAAACTAACATTTGTATTTTGTATCATAGTCTATAACACAACTAATCCGTATATAAGATTACTAACCTACTAATGAAACTTTCTAGTTAAATCTGTAAAAAAAGTTGCACGCTACTAAATTTATACTAATTCCTCTCAGCAATCCTTTCTGTTCTAGTCTCCGCCTCTTGCTCAGCTGTACCTGTCTCTCCTAACGTTTCATAGATCTCGCCGTGCTAGTACTTTCCTGCTTTCGTTATCTGTGCGCCAGCACTCCTTGACTGGAGCTGTTTAAATGTCGCCAGGCTGTCTGTGTGATTTCCGTCCGTGTCTTGGCGTTAGGAATTTTTAAATTGAATTAGGGTTTCCCTCATATGATTCTCCCGTTGTAGTGGTCTGATCCAGCTCACCTGCTCCCTGCATAGCATGTGACTTTCCTCCGTCTATTTAAGCAGTCTTTTCTGGCCAGCTCCTTCCTTCAGAACGTTGATCCAATATTTCATTGTACCAGAGCGCCTTGTATACCATTAGTGTTGTTTTTCTTCTGCTGGTTTTGTCCCGACTACGATTCTTTGCCGCGACCCTTTTTGTACTTATTTTGTTTTTGGATTTTGACCCTTTTTTTTGTACTTGACTCCCGATTTCTGTGTTTTGGATGCCATGTATGTCCTTGGCTTTGTTCGCCGACTACGACCTTTTTGCCTTACCGTTTATGTACCTTGCTCATCTGTCTTCTGGTTCTGACCCTGCCTGTCTAATCGACACTGTTTTTGGATTTAGTATTGTGGCTTGGCAATTCTTTGTGTTTTTGGCTGACTCAGACTGCCATTAAGGCGCTCGTTCTATTGGATTTTCCATCTCTTGCGTGTAGTTCCTGAACGCTACGTCACAGCTGGTTATTCACTAGTTTCAGAAGATCCCAAAATTCATGCAAGGGAACTTTCCTCATAGGCCATCTGTTTTCCAGCTTGTGAAGTTGGCACCCCATATGACAAAAATCTGAATGAAACCATTACATTTGTTTCCGCTTCGTTTGTGCATGTTTGTGCCGGCAAAATAAGAATTCATGGCCTACCGCTGCTATTCGTTTTGGATGGAAATCTTAAATGTGTAATGTCTCCGGGACGGTGACCACGGATTTTGGACTGTCTAACCATACCAATCCCTAACAGGAAAAAACTTAAATGCCTTTAGAGTCTCAATTCTCTGAAAGGGCAATAATGGCTGTTATGCAGTTGCTACACACAATTACTTTTACCCAAACACTGCCCATGTTTACAGTGAAATGAAACTCTTGTTTGGTCTTGGTCTTGGTCTCGGTCTCGTCCTGCTCTGGTCTTGGTCTCGAAATGGTCTGTCTTGCTCTTGGTCTCGGTCTTGTCTTGGTCTTGCTACCCTTTGGTCTTGGTAGTGTCTTGGTCTCGGCTAAGGCGGTCTTGACTACATCACAATTGTCCACTTTAGCTTGGCTGGAGAAATGACAGCATGAGTAACAGAACAGGTATACTCTCCAAAACTTATGTCATCTTATAATTTATCGATTGTTATACCGATAACTATAATAGACTATTCACACCAGAATGTAGAAACCAGTACTGGTACAACACTCAGCAATGTTAAAAACAATATTTATCATAAACATTATGCATACTGGTACAACAGTTCTCAACTGTCATTGTATTTTTAACCTCCGCGTGTACAAGAATTTCAGTATCCGGGTGATGTGGCAAGCCACCCCAATTCCAACAAACATGGCGCACCGCCAACAACATAGATGTCTGATCTTCTCAAGCTGAATATAATTGAATAGTAGGGGCAGTGTGATTTTATTGGGTAGCCGCTACACAAGTGTTTTCTTTGCCTTACAGCAATCAAACCTATTCATATAACTTTTCCCAGTGATTGCTTTACTCCCTTTCAGTAGCTGTTTGGTTTGTCATCATACAGAATGTACGTATTACAAAGTGAAAACTGTGATGTGCATCTCATAATGCTATCTGTCTCATTTCCAAACAAACAGACTGCTCCAGTTCAGTGGTGTGGTCCAGATGGATCTGTGGTCCTGATCCGAGCAGTCAGGAGTGGTCTCGACCGAGTGGTTTTGGAATTGCTGCGTGCTGGAGTGCCAGTCAACAACACAGACCACACTGGTACTGTACTATTCATCATACTTCCTGATTCTGCGCCCAAGACTCAAAGCCCTGAAATGTATACAGAGTCCAGGTAGCATGAAGTGTGAGCTTTCACATTAAAGTAGGACAGTGCAACTCTGATATTTGTTATCACATCAGGCTCACATCAATGATGGGCAAAGTCACTTGTAGATAAGAACTGGACTGATGCGTATGACTTCACTATTATTTGTCTATACCATACCTGAAAATTGTGCATTTTAGAGATGTCTTTTCTTTGAATATTTAATATACTTTGGCTCTGCAAACCCAATTTCATCTGAGTGATCCTTGTGTCTTAATTATGACATTTGTTCTTGAAGCTAAAGGGTCCATTTTAAACTGTTCAACCTTTCTCTGGTTTTCCCCCTATCCCATTCCTTCTAATTTACTGCCTTCTCTGCAACTTGAAAAATAAACAAATGAAAAAACACTGTCCACTGCTCTTGCATCTTTTTTACTCTAGCACCGCTGCTTCCACCTTCTGATTCAGAACAGAGTTAATGTGTTGTAGAGTCCAGTCAGTGTGAATTTACTGTATTAACCTCACCTGCTTATCTCTCTCTTTTCTCCCTCTCTCCTTGTGGGCTGATGCTTCTTTCATTTGTGACCCTCCCTGTCTCATTCCATCTTTCCTGGCTCCCACTCTTCATATTGCCCTCACACTATCTGATATATTCTCTCCATCCTCTTTTTCCGATTACCCTCGCCTTCTCATGCTGCTTTCTTGTTCAAAACATATCTTCCTATGGTATTGTTCCGCTGTTCTCCACCGCACCCTCTTTTCTTGACATCCCTCCTTGCCATTTGTGCACATTTACTTCCCAACCCCCCTTGCCTCCCCCTCGTCACCTCCCACAGGAAGATCTGCCCTGCACTGGGCATGTTCAGTTAATCACCTCTCCCTGACACGAACACTCATTCGCTACGGTGCAGCCGTGGACCAACAAGACTACAAGGTAACAAAAAAAGAAAGAGAAAGCTAAGTTTTGGGATACTTTTTCTTCCCAGCTTTCCGTTTGCTGGATGGAATATGTAAAGCGTGCTTATGTGTGCCATTGCGAAATAAAAGCAAAAACCTGATTAAATTAATCAGGGACATTTGTCCTAATTGTTGGCACACCAAACTGTAAATGCACGAAAAATGCTACACAAATACAAATAATAACTATATGGTGATAAAATGCCAACATCTGAAATACTGCAATTTATTATTGTTTTAATAGAATGAACCAAAAAAAATTTCATTTCATGAAAAATCAATTGGCTCCAAATCAAGGTTTCACAATTAATGGCACCTAGAAAAATTATTGGAAATTAACTCCACTAAACTTAAACTAGGTATAAAATTCAAATCATTTTAGTAAATCTAAGTTGAACTGTATTGTGTCATTCCATCACTTTCCGTTTCACTACAGTATTAAAATGAGGTAACGTGTATGCAAAATCCTTCCAAATGAGTGCCTGAATACAGGAAGAGACTCATATGCTGTTATCCTATCCAGAGATGGTTGCACCATGTAATATAAACCTCACTTGTCAATAATTATGAAGCCATAATTGTGGTAAGTTTGTTTATTTATTAAATAAATGCTTGATTCAGTTGGTTTAAGTGGAAAATTAAAGTGCATGTTGCAAGTTAGAGTACCCACTGAATGAAAGCATAGAAAATTGGGTAGAGACATAATTTTGGTGAAAAAAATCATTTAATATTCACTGCTTTGGTGCAATAATGCGTTTTTCTGAGGAAATTCACTTCCACATCAAAAAACAGATCTACCAGCCGCTTCGTAAGCAGGGGGAAACGCGACAGATATAAACAGTCATAAAGAATGGACTGCAGTGCTGAAGAGGCTGAAAACTTCTTTTTACCTGAATATGAGAACAAGAACAACCAGGAATTAGAAATAATGGCCACAGGAGAGAAACAGAGCTGAAGCATGAGGAGAATGTGTGGAGAATCGGACAGGTGTCCTGATGAGTCAGGCTATAGCTAATATTAGCTCATGACCACCATTAGCTACAGCTTACATAATAGATAGTCCTTGTCAGGTCACAATATTGAAAAATTAATTGCCCGAACAAAAGTTTACCTTCTATGGACAATATACTGGCAGGAGTACTACTTATAATAGGAACAATTATGATACTAACGTCGGACTGTGTATTTTAACCACTATTTTAACCTTTGTTTTACTGCTGAGGGGAGAGAGAAGATATAACTGTAGAGGATCTCCAATGAGTGAAGCCAAGATGTCAAATTTATGCAATGAGAGTAGTAATTTTCATTCATTCTGAGCCTTCGGCTCACGAATTTGAGATACTATTTATCCTATAAATGTCTGCATCATATATGTGAAAAGTGGAAAAAAAACAGTGTTGGCTTCTAGTTGGCAGTCTATTCAAGTCAATGGGATGACTAATTCACTAGTTAGCATGCTAACGCTTTTCCCCATTAAATTAATAAATGCGAGCAGCAGCACGTATCACTCATTTCTTTACAGGCCAAAAGCGTTCGCATGCTAGCTAACGACTTATTCATCCCACTGACTTGAATAAACTGCAAACTGGAAGTTCACGTCAGCAATGGTGAAGGTTTCCAGCAAAATTGGTAAAGTTTCCTTTGCGAACATACAAGTTGACGTTTGCCATTGAAATCTGAACAATTGCAACGTAAGAAAGCTGAATCACACGTCATACCAAACCTATATCTCATGGGTTGTATCACACCCATTTGAATCCATTTATGGGGTAAACAAAAGTCCTTTTTGTTCTGAAAACTGACGGGTGCTGTGTGGTAAATCCCTCCGCCTATATTTATCACATGGTTTAAAAAAAAACAAAAAAAAAACCTTAGGTTTGATGAGACAGGCTCAAAATGCCACTCTTTCTTCTTGATTTCTGCAAATATTGTTATGGTTCTGTGTTTTGATGCCATGCTCATGTGTTCATGGCCATGTCTTTTCTTTATTCTTTTTGCTTATTATACATCCCGGTTTTCTGTTCATGCCATTTCAGTATTCGTGCACTTGTCACCCACGTCTTGTGATCAGTTGGTTCAGTCCGTTCTCCCAGTCTATCTTCTTACATGCTTCGGGTGATTTCAGTGGTTTCTGGTGTTTCATATTATTACTTCAATTCTTGTTTACTTCCTTCGCCTTGCTTTCCTTGATTACTAATGATACTAACATTTACATTTTGTATCATAGTTTACTAACCTAACTAATCCATGTATATATTTTCTTCCTGGCGAACACTTGGGTTAATTTGTAAAACTGCACCGCTACTAATTACCACTAATACAATCTCGGCTATCGCCCTGTTCTAGTCTCCGCCTCTTGCTTTGCTTTCTCTACCTCTTCCTGCGTTTCGAAGAGATCTCTGCTGCGTGCTTAGTGCTATCCTGCACTCTCTTTGTTGTGCACTTAGAACTCCTTGGCTGGAGCAGTTTATCTCTGTCATAGGATGTCTCGTGGATCTGTATCGATGTCTTGGCTTTTGCCAATTGTTTGTGGTTAGGACCTCCCCATGTAATGCTTCCCTTCGTGAGTGGCTCTTATCATTCACCTGTTCCTGCACTTAGCATGTGACTTCCCTCTTGTCTATTTAAGTCTTCGCACAGTTTGTTCCCCGACAAGCGTTGATCAATTCTCATTTGTGCAAGGCTCCTCATTATGCCTTTTGTTTATTGCTTCTTCACGACTGTTTTGTCCGACCTTGAGATTGCCTTGCCCTTGCCATTCTTGTTTTGTCTTTTTGGATTTTAACCTATTTTTGTACGACCACGATTGCTGTTTTGGATGCACTGTGTATGACCTACCCTTCTGGATTCTGACTACGATTTTTGGCTTACTGTTTATGTACCGTTACACATCTGCCTTACTGGTTCTGACCCCTGCCTGTTATGTCGACTTCACTTTTTGGATACTGTTTTTGGCTTGGCAATTCCTGTGTCTTCTGGTCCCAACCCATCTGCAATAAAGGCTTACGATTTTTGGAATTCCTGTTCTCGGGAGTGGTTCCTGAACGCACTGTCACATATGTCATGTAAAACTTATTAATCCAACATTAATCCTTTAAATGGTGATTCTCAGGACAGATTTATTATGAATTTTGAAAAATATAAAAACCTGCAATATGCACTTTAATCTACAATATTTTTTGCTTCTTGGCATTTTAGGGTCATCAATATAATTTTTTTTTTTTTTATAGTGTTTCAGTGCATTTGCAATCAGGGGTGCCAATAATTCTCGAATGCACTGTCACTGATTGTATACTCTGCTATTGTTATGAGGTAAGTGAGGTCTTTGGCTGGAAATCTACAGCATGGTACTGATCCTGAATACTTCCTATTTGCCAGGGTGAAACAGCTCTCTTCCTCGCTGCCCTCCATGGTTGCTATGACACTGCCAGATTCCTGCTACTCAATGGGGCCAATCAGGATTTGTCTGATTTCCGAGGCCGACGTCCACTAGAAGCAGCACGTGAAGGCCTACATCATCATGTCCTGGAGCTCTTATTTGCTCACAGGAATCATAGAGGGCCTGTGACCATGGTACCAGTCAATGACATGTTATATGAAGACCAAACCTTCTCCTGTTCCCCGTGGCTTGTGCCACATGGCCTTCAAGGGAGAAGTGCTTCATTTTCTGGAGTTATCTGTCATCGGGAAGCCTCACAACCTTATCTCAGGTAAACTGCATTCCAATGAATATACAGTGCCGTGAAAAAGTATTTGCCCCCTTCCTGATTTCTTACTTTTTTGCATATTTTTCACACTTAAATGTTTCAGATCATCAAACAAATATCTTATAAGAAAAAGAACCCGAGTAAATACAAAATGCAGTTTTAAATGATTTCATTTATTAAGGGGAAAAAGCTATCCAAACCTACCTGGCCCTATGTGAAAAAGTAATTGCCCCCCCCCTTGTAAAATCATTAATTAATTACTCCTTGAGGAATTAACTGTGATTAACCACATTTTTTGAGTCCAGTTTCACTAGCCAGACCCAGGCCGGATTACTGCCAGACCTGTTAAATCAAGAAATCACTTCAAAAGAATCTGTCTGACAAAGTTAAGTAGGCTAAAAGATCTCAAAAAGCAACATGTCATGCCGCGAACTAAAGAAATTCAAGAACAGATGAGAAATAAAGAAATTGACATCTATTAGTCTGGAAAGGGTTGCAAAGCCATTTTTAAGGCTCTGGGATTCTGGCGAATCACGGTGAGAGCCATTATCCACAAATGGAGAAAACTTGGAACAGTGGTGAACCTTCCCAAGAGTGGCCGGCCTACCAAAATTACTCCAAGAGTGCATCAACTACTCATCCAGGAGGTCACAAAAAACCCATAACTACATCTGAAGAACTGCAGGCCTCACTTGCCTCAGTTAAAGTCAGTGTTCATGATTCAACAATAAGATAGAGACTGGGCAAAAAATGGCATCCATGGGAGAGTTCCAAGGCAAAAACCACTGCTGACCAAAAAGAACACGAAGGTTCGTCTCACATTTGCCAAAATACATCTTGATGATCCCCAAGACTTTTGGGAAAATATTCTGTGGACTGACGAGACATAAGTTGAACTTTTTGGAAGGTGTGCCCCATTACATCAGGCGTAAAACTAACACAACATTTCATAAAAAGAACATCATACCAAAAGTCAAACATGGTGGTGATAGTGTGATGGTTTGGGGCTGCTTTGCTGCTTCAGGACCTGGACGACTTGTCATAATTGATAGAACTATGAATTCTGCTCTTTACTGGAAAATCCTGAAAGAGAATGTCCAACCCTCAGATTGTGATCTCGAGCTCAAGCGCACTTGGGTTATGCAGCAGGACAATGATCTGAAACACACCAGCAAGTCCGCCTCTGAATGGCTTAAAACAAACAAAATGAAGATTTTGGAGTAGCCTTGTCAAATTCCGGGCTTAAATCTTATTGAGATGCCGTGGCATGACCTTAAACAGGCCGTTCATGCTCAAAAACCCTCCAATGTGGCTGAATTAAAATAATTCTGCAAAGAAGAGTGGGCTAAAATTCTTCCACAGTGATGTGAAAGACTCATTGCCAGATATTGCAAATGTTTGATTGCAGTTGTTGTCGCTGAGGGTGGCACAACCAGTTATTAGGATTTAGGGGGCAATTACTTTTTCACAGAGGGCCAGGTGGGTTTGGATAGCTTTTTTCCCTTAATAAATGAACTCATCATTTAAAAACTGCATTTTGTATTTACTCAGGTTGTCTTTGTCTAATATTAAAATTTGTTTGATGATCTGAAACATTTAAGCTTGACAAATATGCAAAAAAAAAAAGAAATCAGGAAGGGGGCAAATACTTTTTCACGGCACTGTATATAGGCAAACCTCAATTTATCAGGTTTTTAAATCATGTAGGGTCTCCACCAAGTATTCTACAATATGTGAAAAATATTTTTGATCTTCAACAGTCATTCCTTAGCTATAAAAGTAAGTGTATCTGTTTCATAAATGCACATTTTATTAACAATTGCATAATGCGAAGGTTTCACTGGTATAGACAAGTTAAATATTTTGCCCCTTCATAGCCTGCTTTGTGTCAGCATTTTCCTCTCTTCACAGTAATTGGTCAGGAGGCAGAGAGCAATGTGCCTCCCCTCAAAATTGGCGGCCACAGCCTCTCCAATCAGTGACTGCATTGGTCTCTCCCAGAATCCATGGACGCCCATCACGTCCAATAAGCACGTTACAGGAAGTCACCTCAGAGGCAGAGGAAGAAGACACCGAGAAGTCCCAAGAAGTGGCCACAGTCCCCTTCCAGTCCTCGCAGCCTGCACCAAGACAGCGGTCTTTCTCATGCACTCAGCATGCACTGCAGCGTCGCTCAAGTGGTGCCCAGCTTGATCTGTCTATTGCATCTGCTGGGAAACCAACGAACGAGCATATAGAGATTATGATGTCTAACACTGAAGTCCCTTCTCAGTCAGAGGTTAAGACATCTTCTGACTTCCCAAGTATGGTTCAATCAGACTCTCGGGCAGGTAGCAGTATGAATTGCAAGCAAGAGCAACAAGGGGAGAAAATAAGCAGTTTGCTGGCAGATTCTGTGACTTCTGCCCAGACTGCACTTTGATAAAGAAAGAATGACCGGAGTTCTCAGGCTAAATGCAAACCTGCTCAAATTGCTTTGAACACAATTGATTCTAAAAAGTAATCAAGTTCTTTACTCCCAGTAAATCAGCAATAAAAAAATTCTGACTGGTTATAGTGTAAATATGCTCATTATTTAATGCATTACAAGTGGGGAGTTTTTGTTTTATAGTTTTGTCAAGTAACTGAACTGCAATCAAATTTGATTAAACCGTGCATATTTTAAATACCCTTGCCTGACTTCTTTCATTTTTGCTGTATTGCTCGGCACACTCTGAGCCAAATATTCATATACATTGCACTTTTGCATTGTCCTTAATCTAAAAGTAGTTATTTTTCATCTGCACTTCTTATAGCCCAGAGGCTTATTATTTGAGGACACACAGTAGGCAGAAACAATTCCCAGCCCTGGTGAAAATTCCAGCAAAGATCTGCTGGGGCCTCAAGCTGGTTTGCAATGCTCCAAAGTGTTTTGGACACTTCAAGCTGGTCATAGCTGGTCTTTTGGAGATCAAAGCTGGTCTCTTGCCGGGAAAAACTGGTTAAGGTGGGAAATCGGTGGACCAGCTGATTTAAGAGGTTGCTGGTTGACAAGCAATAAGTATCGAAAATACAGCTTAAACCAGCTTCACCAGCAGGGATTGAAGAGGATCTGGGGTTCCTTGGCTTTGAGCAGCAGTTAGCACCAATTGTTCTGAATGGCAAGAATAATAATTGTGCTTTATTCGTAAATATACTATGAAACCTGGATTTTTAAAAAATGGTTTATGAAACTAAAAGTACTGTGTTGATTTTATGGTTTTAAATTTGCTAATGACATTTACTAGGTTATGATGGATTTACTCATCTGAATACTTTTGCATAGGTGCTTTATGTTCCATCAGCCTCTCCAAACCCAGTTGAAGGCCTTTTTAGCCGATGTGAATCGTCGGGAGATGCACGTTCAGAAGGGTTTGGGCGCCACCTTGTGTAAACAAGCGTTCATTAATTCCAATTTCCAGGTGAAGGTGACATTTGCTTTGCAGAGTGCTCTACTTCACCCTCGTTCTGTCACCGAAAAAAGGAAGCTTGCATGTCAGTTCATAACGCACACGTTTAGATGTATGAGAAGGCTATAATTTTCCGTGACGCCCAATGCAATAATTTGTATATGAAACCCCAGAAATGTTAACGTCCTCGACTCTGGGCGCATGCTCAGTTGTAAAATGAAACCGAAAGTGAGTAAGAACAGCACTGGGTTATCGAACTCGAATTATTTGACGTTTCAACATTGAATCAATGCGTATAACTGTATTAAGTAGTATCTGAAAATAAGACTACAGCGTTTGCGTAAAGGTAAACAAAGTTGATCAGATCATCAGTCATGGCAAGTACTTCGACGTTGTACATATTTGCCATGCTGGGCTTGAATTATATTTTGCAAGGTAAGAGGCATGAGGTTGCTCACGATTCGCAACAACAACATCGACTAAATGTTGAAATTAACTATGCATCGTGTGATACTATTCCCATTGTGCCCTCATTTGCTTTATTTCCGATTAACTTCTCTTCGGGGAAAGAAAGAAAAAGAGGAAAATATTGTGTCAGTAGAAAGTACATTGCATTCCACTTCGCATCGAATAGATATTTAAAGAAAACAGAAACTGAACAGTTGGACGACTATCCAGTGAATATTATATTCGTATTCACTGATAGAGGCTCTCGTCCGTGAGTGAACATTACCCTGTCCTCACATTCTGTATGTTATTGCTGATACTGCACTGAATCATACAGTACTGTGTTGCAACAATTGTCTCCATCTTTTCCCACTGCGTATCTCTGTCCATCTTTATCAGTTCATGGGACGAGCTGCCTTGTTGTGGAGTGTTGGTTTGTCCAGGAGAAGCCAGGGCATGGAGGGTTCCCTGTGGCTATGAGGCAGGAGAAGTCCTTGATGTTTGTCAGAATGAGCCCTGACAGCATGGAAGCAGAGTATCAACAACAGCCCCCTGCTGGCATAGACTCCTCAAGAGTCTATCATGTAATCGGTTAGTATCAGTCAAAATTTCCCAAAGAACTGATGAGTTTCTGAATGGTTAAAAACACTTACAGACACACTAGTGAATGTAATGAATGAATCTCTGATTATGCATTGCAAAGTAATATTAATGTCTTATGTTCACAGACCCAAGTGCCTTCCTTTGCAGTTCATCTCTGCATTCACCAGAGGGTTCTGTAAAGAAGCCCCAGTGCGAAATAAACCCTTTCTTGCCTCAGCCTTCTATTGTGAAATGGGCTGCCCCGCTCACTGGGTCTGGTCAGAGTCCAGTCTATCTGGAGGCTGACTGGTTTTCGGCTTCGTTGAGGGGTCTCAATGAGCATCTAGTACTGTCTACAGTAATGCGCGCTGAAAAGACCTCCAAGGAACTGAATGGTAAACTATTATGAAGAAAAAGTGCATTCTGAAGTACAGTCTGTGAAGTTTGCAGTACATCCAGCTCCAAAATGCTAACTGGATGTCATATTGTGCTTTTAGTCCTGTATTTGTGTTCTGGCATGCTGCAATTTCAGAATCAAAATGTTTTCGCAGTGAGGGAAAGTTCTCTGTTTTCTAAGTATTTTTATTTTTGAAAAAAAATGACTATCAAGTTAAGATGATCTCTCTTGAAATGTGTTCTTTTTATGAACTGTTATTATTTATCCATACCATGCTAGTGTTCAGTAGAGGATTAAATATGTGGGATCAAGTTTATCAACACCTATGCAGGTGCAAAACCTTTCAGCACATGCAAAACAAATTGCATGGCTCGTGATCGTGGCAAACTAATTCCCTAGCCAGCCATTGGCTGCATTACTGGATTTGAATGTGGTGAAAGGTATGACACCTGCACAAGGTCTTAGTAAATCCAGCCCTTGCTGTAAAGCCAAATCACAGAAAGTCATTTGTTACCATCTGTGGTTAGTTTTTATGGGATCCTGCTGCAATGTCTTTAAGTGAGGATTTTGACTGAACTGTCTAGATGTATGAGTAGCTGATGCAGGAGCTCACCGTTACACAGGCTTTACTCTCACTCATCTTATGATGCTATCCTCTTTCAAACAGTTATCCTCAGTGTCTCCAGCACATCTGCTTTGGTTCGCTCCAGACTTGGTGTGCCTGTTGCTCTGAACTGTTGGTTCTGGATGGAATCCTCCTCGCCTCTGTCTGAACAGGGGTTTGCAGTAGAATGGCGGTACCAGTTCCGAGGGGCAGGAAGGCTCATTGTGGCTTATGATGCCAAGAATGACCGATTAGCTGAGACTTCAGAGCAGGGGGTGGAGCTTGACATCACTGCTCTGCATCAAACAGGAAATGCTTCACTACTCCTTGAGGAAGCTCATGTTAGACACACTGGGACTTATATCTGCTCTATATATCTTCCATACCTGCTGGCTCAAGTCGCTATTGATTTGGAAATAGTAGGTGAGTGGAAATGTCATTCTTATTGACTGTATTACTTTTTAAATTTTTAAACTGCTACTGATTCAGCAGTTATCCAGCTCAGTGGTTCTCAGTGTTAGTCCTCAGGACCCCCTGTGTATGCTGGTTTTTCTTCCAACCACAATTGCAACCTCAGAATTTTAACTCGCTGTGTATTTTTCTTAATTGCACTGTTCATGTTTATAAGGATAAATTACCCTTTTCAGCCTCATTTTGTCAGAAATAGCAATGCATGTCCTCAAGAGTTATATGTTGATATTGTGTTGCAACTATTCCTGAAGTCCAAACATTGGTCAAGGTTCACTAACAATGTTTCCCAAAGACAAATCGGTAGGATTTTGGGCATTTCACCCTCCAGTGAGTATAATATCAGTAAAAGATGAAAGAAATTCTGTTGAATCTCAGTGCAAAAAGGGCATGGCTGCAACCACATCTAAGTACACCTGATATTCGATGCCTCTGACATCACTGTCTTGAGAAGTGTCCTGCAACTATAATGGATATCACGGCATGGGCTCTTAAATGCTTTGACAAGCCTTTTTCAGTCAAACCCATTCGCCACTGCATTCACAGGTAAAATTTAAAGCTTAATTATGCAAAGCTGAAGGTTATACAAAAACCCAAAACCAGTGAAGTTGGCACGTTGTGTAAATCGTGAATAAAAACAGAATACAATGATTTGCAAATCCTTTTCAACCTATATTCAATTGAATACACTGCAAAGACAAGTTACTTAATGTTCGAACAGGTAAACTTTGTAATTTTTTGCAAATATTAGCTCATTTGGAATTTGATGCCTGCAACATGTTTCAAAAAAGCTGGCACAAGTGGCAAAAAGACTGAGAGAGTTGAGGAATGCTCATCAAACACTTATTTGGAACATCCCACAGGTGAGCGGGCTAATTGGGAACAGGTGGGTGCCATGATTGGGTATAAAAGCAGCTTCCCTGAAATGCTCAGTCATTCACAAACAAGGATGGGGCGAGGGTCACCACTTAGTGAACAAATCATGAGCTGATTGTCGAACAGTTTAAAAACAACATTCCTCAACGAGCTATTGCAAGAAATTTAGGGATTTCATCATCTACGGTCCGTAATATCCTCAAAAGGTTCAGAGAATCTGGAGAAATCACTGCACGTAACAAGGCCGAAAACCAACATTGAATGCCCGTGACCTTCGATCCCTCAGGCGTTACTGCATCAAAAACCGACATCAGTGTGTAAAGGACATCACCACATGGGCTCAGGAACACTTCAGAAAACCACTGTCAGTAACTACAGTTCGTCTACATCTGCAAGTGCAAGTTAAAACTCTACAATGCAAAGCGAAAGCCATTTATCAACAGCACCCAGAAAGCATGGCGGCCGCTGGGCCCAAAGCTCATCTAAGATGGACTGATGCAAAGTGGAAAAGTGTTCTGTGGTCTGGCGAGTCCACATTTCAAATTGTTTTTTTGGAAACTGTGGACGTCGTGTCCTCGGACCAAAGAGGAAAAGAACCATCCGGACTGTTATAGGCGCAAAGTTCAAAAGCCAGCATCTGTGATGGTATGGGGGTGTATTAGTGCCCAAGGCATGGGCAACTTACACATATGTGAAGGCACCATTAATGCTGAAAGGTACATACAGGTTTTGGGCAACATATGTTGCCATCCAAAACGTCTTTTTCATGGGCGCCCCTGCTTATTTCAGCAAGACAATGCCAAGCCACATTCTGCGTGTTACAACAGCATGGCTCCGTAAAAGAGTGCGGGTATAGACTGGCCTGCCTGTAGTCCAGACCTGTCTCCCATTGAAAATGTGTGGCGCATTATGAAGCGTAAATACGACAAACGGAGACCCGGACCGTTGAACAACAAGCTGTACATCAAGCAAGAATGGGAAAGAGTTCCACCTGAAAAGCTTCAAAAATTGGTCTCCTCAGTTCCCAAACGTTTACTGAGTGTCGTTAAAAGGAAAGGTGATGTAACACAGTGGTAAAAAGGCCCTGTGCCAACTTTTTTTTGCAATGTGTTGCTGCCTTTAAATTCTAAGTTAATGATTATTTGCAAAAAAAAAAAAAAGTTTCTCAGTTTGAACATTAAACATCTTGTCTTTGCAGTGTATTCAATTGAATATAAGTTGAAAAGGATTTGCAAATCATTGTATTCTGTTTTTATCTACGATTTACATAACGTGCCAACTTCACTGGTTTTGGGTTTTGTAGATCAACACTGTCCTAAAGTGTCACCGACTTCTCTGGGTTCGGTTTCATCTCAGATGGACGTTAGCACTGGAATGTGTTTTATGGTCAACAAGTCAGTATTTCTAGTGGTTTTTTTTTGAAAAAAAAACAGCATCAGCCTTCTCCTAATCAACTACAACAGGGACAACCCAAGCTGCTAACAGAGACTAGTCCAGAAGCCAGCATCTGTCATGGTATGGAAGTGTGTCAGTTAGCATGGCTGACTTGCACAGTTGCTAAGATGTGTACAGTGCCGTGAAAAAGTATTTTCCTCCTTCCTGAGTTTTTATATTTTTGCATATTTGTCACACTTAAATGTCTCAGATCATCAAAATAATGTTATATTAATATAACACAACATATTTATATAACACAAGTAAACACAAAATGCAGTTTTTTCATATATTGAATGATTTCATATATTATTAATGAAAAAAGCGATCCAAACCTACCTGACCCCATGCGAAAAAAATAATTGCCTAAATCACTTACTTCATAAAATGTAATTGATAATTGGGTTCATTTTCACTTGACACACCTAGGCATGATTATTGCCAGCCCTGTTGAATCTAAACATCCATTGAAAAGAACATGCCTGACAATATGAAGTTGGCAAAATGCAGCACAGGGTGCCACAATCTAAAGAAATTCAAGAACAGATGAAAAGCCGTTGACATCCATGAGTCTGAAAAAGGCTTACAAAGCCATTTCTAAGGCTCTTGGACTCCAGCGAATCATGGTGAGAGCCATTATTTACAAATGGAGAAAACTTGTAACAGTGGTGAACTTTCCCAGAAGTGGCCACCCCACCAAATTAGGCTCCAAGAGTGCATCCATGGCTTATTCAGGAGGTCACTAAAGAAGCAAGAGTAACACCTGAAGAGCAGGGGCCTATTGCACGAAGGCGGGATAAGGGATAAGCCCAGGATCGGCACGGGATTAGCCTGATCTCAAGCCCCATTTCGGTTGCACAGAGCGTGTGACCTAAGCCATGGCACTAGTTACTATGGAAACAAAGTCTGTGGTGCTAGCCAGCTCCAGAGCAGGCTTGCGAAATAGCTAAGCTCCTGCCTCCAGCCAATTTCACCTCACCTCATTCAGCAGTCACCCAAATAGAAAATCACTGTCCTTAACAGTAATTCTGAACTGTCCACTACACATCGCTATCTCAATTATAGTAGGCCCAGCGTAATTATCTTAGAAATTTGTGACCACTGATCAGTAAAATAGCCAATATTCGATCATTATATTCAAGTATCCATGTGACAGTGACCATCACAATTCAATCAGTCCCCCTTCCATGTCACATTTTAATATATTATTAATAATATATATAATATATAAAATATAATATAATATGGCACATATTTAGAATCCGTCGTTACCAGATTTGTCCTTATTCCACAAGTTGAGACTTCCATCAGAGTAGAATATGAGCAGTGTTATATGAAGTGGGTTACCGTGTTTCAGCACGGTCTTAAATCACTGCGGTCACCCCCTACATACAGCACTGCTGCTACTTTACTCCGTCTTTATTCAGACTGACGGGTAGAGTCGTTGCCTTCGCGTGCAATGTCGCTCGCTTCGCGATGCTGGAATCGAACATTTTCAGGAGGCTCCTTGATCTGAATTTTCTGACGTTAACATTTTACATTTTAATTTGAGTATTCCTCCATCATAGATGATTAAAAGCAGAAAGTAAACTCTACTAGTCTGAAAATGTCTTCTTGATCGGACTATTATTTCACTTTTTATCGGACAAAAAAAGGGCTTGTAGCAAAATTGTAGTACGTATGCAGGAAAAAAGTATGCTTGTAAAACTTTTGAAACAGCTGTTACTTTTACTGTTCACGTATGTATTGAGCGCACAATCACACCTACACCCTGTGGCGTCTCGATGTTATATAAATCTGTCTGGCAGCAACAGCTTATCATGTTCACGGTAACGCCGAAGTGCATCAGCTACTCCTTTTCGATGGCGCTGAAACACCTCTAGAGTTTACTTTCACTTTAGTTTAGCTCACTTTAATACTCCTCTCAAACCTCTTGCACCATTCAGACAGATACTGAAGGAGTAGCAAGCAGAAGCATTTCAGAGATACCATCGTCCCTCTGTCCGAACGCGGTCCTAGCGTGAAAGCTGGCGCATGCGTGTGCTGCAACTACTTAGTGTCCATGGTGATGATCAGTGATTCTGTGATCGATCTCAAGGTCTATTTGAGGTAGCCGCGTGCGCACACTCAACACCAGGGCTTCATTTAGCCGATCCTCCGCCACCCGTTGTTGGCTTTGTGCAATCAATTAAGCCAGCGACGCGCTGTTTGGGATATGGCAATCCTCGCTTTGGCGTTGATCCAGGATCTCAGGATCCGAATTTTTTGTGCAATAGGCCCCAGGTCTCACTTGCATCAGTTAAGGTCAGTGTTTATGTTTCAAAAATAAGAAAAAACTGTGCAAAAATGGCATCCATGGGAGACCTGAAAGGTGAAAACCACTGCCGACTTAAAAGAATACAGGCTTACCTCACATTTGCCACCAAACATCTTGATCACCCCCAAGACTTTTTGGATAATTTTCCATGGACTGAAGAGTCAAAAGTGGAACTTTTTGGAAGACATGGGTCCTGTTACAACTGGTGTAAAGCTTGACTCCGATTGAGATGTTTTGACATGACAAACAGGCAGTTTATGCTAAAAAATGCAGTGTGGCTGAATTAAAACAATTCTACAAAGAAAAGTTCCTCCAACAAAAGTCCTGAACTGTGATCAAAAAGACTTATTGCCAATGATTCCAAATGTTTGATTGCAGTTGTTGCTGACTAGGGTGGCACAATCAGTTATTAGGTTTAGTGAGGCAATTATTTATTTACATGGGTGATATAGGTCTTGAATACCTCTTCAGTAAATACAATAAAATGATCATTTGAAAGCAGGATTTTGTGTTCACTGACATTGCCTTTGTCTTATTTAAAAAAGTCAGGTGATCTGGAACATTGAAATATGAAAAATAAGCAAAAATGGAACACGGGAAGGCAGTAAATATGTTTTCTCAGCACTGAAAAATTTTTAGAGCAACATAATTATACTGCCATTAATAGACATCTGTTCTGGGGACATCCCTGCAGTTTCAGGTAGACAATTCCAAACCGCTTCCAGTATGGATTACAAGCACATGGCTCTGTAAGCAGAGTGTGCTGGTGCAAGTTTGGCCTGCCAGCAGTCCTGATCTGTCCCAAATTGAGAATGTATGATGCATTATGAAGCAAAATATATGACAACAAATGCCCTGTGCAATTGTGCAGCTGAAGACTTGCATAATTGAGGAGTGGGGGACAATTCCACCAGCTAGACTTGACCAAATTGTGTCTTCAGTGCCCTAATGTTTAATGTGTGATTAAATGACCTGGTGATTTTACACTGATAAACTGCGAAAATCCACCTACTTTTATTTTGACTGTTGCAGTCATTTCCATTAAACCATTAAGTTCAGGTGTTTGAACATTAAGTAATGTGTTGCTGCACTGTTTTCAATGTATTTGAGGGTGAATTGATTTTTCAAATCAGTCTTTTTGCTTGTTTAGCATTTTCTATGAAGTACCAACTTTTTTTGAAATTGGGGTTGTTCACCTCACAAAGGATTAGTATTTTTTCAGTTTAGTATTTGGATTTTTTTTTGTCACTGTATGCTGATTTTAGAGTGTTTGTGGTGTTATTGTCTAATATGTACATTTTTGTATTCTCTATATGATTTCCGTGCCAGAACCCCCCCTCGCTCTTTATCTCCCCCTCTCCTCTCCCCATCTCCTTCCCTGGTCAGACTCTCACTGTGCAGTGTGAGGCTTCTGGCTTTTCCCCACTCTCTTTGGAGTTCCACTGGGAGTTTGTTGGGGTGGATGGGACAGCGCAGCCCCTCAGCAAGGGGGCAATGTCGGGGCACAGGCAAGCCGCAGACGGCACATTCAGCCAGAGCAGCCGGCTGACGCTGGACCTGGGCAAGGTGGACCTAGGGCAGGCGGGAGAGGTGACCTGTGTGGCTGTCCACCCTGGAGGGACCAGGCGGATTAGCACGACCCTTAACATCATTGGTGGGTTGAGTAATGATGTAGCATCAGATGCTGTCGCTCCACAGAAAAATCCCCATAATCAGTTTATAACATAACATGAATGGCGAGAACAGGCCGTTCAGCCCAACTAGGCTCGCCAGTTTCTTTATACTATTGTGAATATATCACTTCAGATACTCAATGACTCAATGGTATCTAGCTTTAAGTCAAGCCTGCTCTTGAAAACTCCCAAGGTCTCTGCCTCAACAATATGGTCAAGTAAGCTATTCCAAGCTATTATCTAGCCAGTTCACTTGCAAACACATACATTTATCATTTTCTGCCACATTCAGTTCTACTGTCCAGTAGAATTAATTATACTATGTGGCTATGGCCAGGCCTATTTCTGCTGTGTGCCTGTGGAGGCTGGTGAGTTGAGAATAGGTGAAGCACAGCACATCCCTTGAAAATAATAATTGGTCTTTACCTGTTTTCAATCATTCATTTATCACTTTGTTGCATAGTGGTTACTAAAGTAACCAAACCCATCCACCATCCTTACTAGGCAAAGAGGTTAAAGAGTCATGTAACAAACAGTTACATTAACATTACATTAACTCAGAAAACACTCAGCATAATCAGGTGTGGCCAATTTTCCTCAGTAAGGTAATGTGAGAAAAAAACGTCATTTCAGCTTGAAATTGCATTTTAATCAACGTTATTCATTTGCAGATATTTGTTGCTAATTTTTGCTTTTTTTGTTATGATCAAACAATCACAAAGCTAAGATTAGATGGTGCTGGATGTGCTTTAAAGTTGTATGGTCTTTTGTTTTTTCATCATTTAAGTCATCAAAAGAATTTTCCTTGTCACCACTGTTGCTGAACCATAGACTGTATGAAAAGATGGACGAAGCAAACATGACGTCATCCATTGGGTTCAGCATACCATTTTAGGAAGCCTTGATTTTGGCAATTTGAACAGCACCATTTTGTCATTTTGAAACCGGATGTGATTCCTACTGGATGAGAGCGTGAACTGAAGATCCAGGGAAGAGCGAGGGGTGGATCTACAGGTGGATCTGACCGTATCTGACAAGGACCAGAGGATAGCCAGGCCCCTAAAACATATCTGGCTTTATCCTTTATTCTAGTCTATTTGGGACCATATTTCACGAAAATGAACATCATGATATATTGGAGGAGACTTGAAACTTGCAATACAAACCATAAAGTAATTTGGAAAATCATTATTGAAATAATAAATCAGGTGGGAAAGTAGGGTTTTCTCATAGACTTCTATAGCATTGAACTTCATTTTTTTCAACCACCGATGTTGCCATCTGCTGGCCATTAAATAGAATGCAATTTTAAGAGATTGCCGCATTGGCTTCACTTTTCAGACCCAGGTGCTGAGTCCATCTTTTCATACAGTCTGTGTCAGGGATCCTCAAATCTGGACCTTGAATCCAAATCCAGCCCAGGTTCTCTGATATCCCAGGTAAGCAATTGAACACGTAGTGTCTCTGATTGGTCAGACTGTCTTTACACCTGACTCCCAGGTAAAGGGAGTGTGGAAAACCAGCAGTTCTCGGACCTCGAGGACCATGATTTGAGGACTAGGGGTCTATGTGCTCAACATTCTGGGAACGAAATTCAAACTGGACTGAAGGAATGTCCGATTTAGTCAACAGAACATTTCAATAAAGAAACCAAATTACAGCGTAGTTACTAGTATGTTGTAGGCAATACTAAAGAGTTGTATATATTTATGTTAAATTTATTGATTTATTTTAAAATTAGCTCTGTCTGTTGCAGTGAATCCATCAGTTTGATGATAATTCAAGGCTATGCTTTCGAACTTCACGCGTGCGCACATGCGCTTCTTCCTGCAGTTCGTCTGGACAGTATGAACCGAGGGAGACAATATTTTCCATGGAATTCCCCCCGGCTAAATATGTTATCGCGACTAAACAGGGCTTTAATTTTGCAGCATGGTACAACAATAAATCTACATTATAATGCCTGTATTTCAAGAATAACTAAATTATGTCAGTTTTGTGAAATGTGAAAGGCCATACAGCTTTAAGCAAACCTGGAAGTTAACAAAGTGTTTTATCGTATTTACAAAATGAATAGAACATTTTCTATTTAATTGTTGCAGCATTGCATTAAGAAGAAATCTGTGTGTTTCGCCGCTGATGGCTTATGCTTTTTACTGGAAAACTTGTTAATCAAGGACAGTGATTGAAAACATATCAAGACTCATTAGTTCTCATCTTACCACAATAAGGAGAACTGGCTCCACCAGATTGTCCCAAGTGTTTTAGGAGTTGATGTACTGCCACTTAAAATAAGTGATTAAAAATGGGTCAAGACCAGTCATTATTTTCAAGGGATATTCTATGTGTCACCAATCTTCCGTTCCACAGCCGCCATTGTTTACAGGATTTTATTCAATTCAGTATCTAGGCAAATAGCTGTTTTCGATTATGCCATTTGAATTAGCCACATGTAGCTCATTTACCAAAGTATGTAAAATGATCCTTCATGCTGTTCTCTTGTTGATAAAACTTGCTGTCTCTTTTTTCGCTCTTTCCTTTACCCTTTTTTTTTTTTCTTGCTCAGGAGTTACTGGCCCCACCATAGAAGACTCCATGGCCATGGTGGCAGTGGCCTTGGGGTTGTATGGCTTAATTAAACTATGCTCTTGGATGCTCAGCAGATCTGGTAACATCCTCCTCCTCACTCCTCTTATTCCTACTCTATTCAGAATGTAATAGATTCATTTGAAATTTAGATTGGTTGTAGCCATTGCATTATCCTAACAACTGATTGTAACTATCCTAACTCTGAATGAAGCCCTCTCTTTACTGCTGTCTTCCACTGCACAGGGTCCATTGACAGTGATTCAGTGGAAAAGGTAATGTAATATCATATTCTGCAAAAGTTTACTTGAAGCGACAGAGTATTTTGGGGGTGGGGGGTTGATGTGATGGCTGGGGTGGGGGTTGTGGTGGTTGAGGTTGGGAGTTGGAACCAGATGTTTTGGTGGAGTTTTTGGCTTCTGCAAAATTTAGACATAGTATAGTTCAGCATACATGCGTACAATATTTTGAAAACTTTTTGCCTCATATTATGCAATCTTCAAATGATTACTAGTATTATTTTGGTTTATCATGACCCTAATTTCCTCATTGTATTTGCTGCCTTCTACATGTATATATCTTTTACACTGCATTGTCTTGATGTTAGCTTCATTTTTTTTTCATCATGCCAAATAAAATAATATGTGTGTTTCCTATTACACTGATTTGAAAAATAGGTAGGGTAGGTTGGCATCTTCTTTTTTTTCTTTTTGCTGAAAGGTTTATTTGGTAAAATTTTTAGGGTAGGTAGGTGATCGGTCTTTTTTTCTCTCCATTACAGCAATATGTATGGCATATGCCAAACCTGAGAGAGACCTGCTACCAGTAAATGATTTTGGTGTATGCTTCATGCAACATATAAATATGCAACAGCAGAATACTAGTAAAAAACTTTTGTTGTTCTTTCAATTTAATGAAGTTTTCATAGAAAGTTTTCAAAATACTGTACAGGCACTGTACATTTGAACCGCACTGAGCTAGATGTTCTAAAGAATACTGTAATTTTTGTCTGTGATACAGTTTGCATCACTAAGTGGAGGACTACTGGAATCTGTGACCACTTGGTGTCCAAATGTTTCATTGCATATACAGCGGTTCCAACTGCAGGTTGATCCAGCTAGACAAGTTACAAAAAAACATCTTTAAAACAACAATCTTTGACTCAAACAAAAACTTTTAACTGAAAAAAAAAAAACAAACCACAAACTGACAATGTTTTTATTTTAGCAAGTCAAATCATTTGTCTTTATGACATTTGCCATATGGTCTCTGGACAATACTATTTCTGCCAACACCTTTGCAGTTCTCATTTAACCAATTGTATAATGACATACATGCTTAGCACTAAGGGACTGAAGTGGGGTATCGCTGCCTCACTCTGAACATTTGCAGATATATTTGAGCTCATGAAAGTGTGGTTAAATCTGTGAAGTTGCGTCACATTTTGTTGATTGCAATCACGCACCGCATCGTACGAAGTTGGACATAACTATAACTTGCTTCAATATGCTTGTGTTAACTAAGCTATCTTGCGCTTTACAGTGCCACAGTTATCCTGCAGCTCCAAAGCCAGTAGCTGGCTACTGCAGACGTGAAATGAAGGTACAGTATGCTCTAGTATCATTGGTGCAGTACACTTCAACTGAGCCAAAAACACAAAAATACCTCGCTAGCATACCCATCGGTGAGATAGAGCTCGTAAAAGACTTTCCTGAATCGCTAATAGTTTTAATGTGGTAGCAGGCACTCATCTCATCTGCAACAGCGAGACCCCGCTTCAATTTCAAAATGCCGAGCGCGTACATCATCAGTTTTGAACCACTTTTTCAGTTCCGATTGGTTAAGATTTATCGCGTACTCTCACCTAAAAAACTACCAAGGAATGGGAAATATGCTCACAAACATTCAATGGGCTTTTGCACAGAGCTTTGCTGGAGAAAACCATAGACTGTATAAAAAGACAAAGAGGCTATTTGCCCTGCGGCGGTTCAGCGTGAAAGATAGAAGAGCGGGGCGGATTATAAAATGGCCCACCTGCAGGGCAAATTGCAGAAGTGCTTCTCTTGTCAGCCCCGTTGCGGGGCAGATAGCCGATCTCTTTCCCCCAATTCATCCCGCAGTGGGGCGAATAGCCACTTCCATAAAGGGAAGGACGCAGCACCCATGTCTGAAAAGTGAAGCCAATACGGAAATCTCTTAAAATTGCATTCTATTTAATGGCCACCAGATGGTGACGTTGCAGAAAGAAGTTCAATGCTATAGAAGTCTATCAGAAAATGACCCTACTTTCCCACCTGATTTATTATGTCAATAATTATTTTCCGCATTATTTTATGGTGTCTATCGAAAGTTTCAAGTCTCCTTTGATATATCATGATGTTCATTTTTGTAAATTATGGTCCCAAATAGATTAGAATAAAGGTTAAAGCCAGATATGCTTTAGGGGCCTGGCTATCCTCTGGTCCTCATCAGATATAGCCAGATCCACCCTAGATCCATCCCTGGTTCCTCCCTGGATCTTCAATTCAGGCTGTCGTCCAATCGGAATTACATCCGGTTTCAAGTGACAAAATGGCACTGTTCAAATTGCCAAACTCGTGGCTTCCTAAATGGTACGCTGAAACCAATGGGTGATGTCACAGTTGCTTCATCCATCTTTTTTTATAGTCTATGGAGAAAACCGACGGACCGCAAAACAGCTAAACCAGCGAACAACAAAGAAAGCGATGAGAGCAATCAATGAAGTCGTGCCAGACATCATTTATTTCTTTTAATTTTAAATTGAAAGCGTAGAAAAATGTTTAGGGTTGGCCTAATTAATTACGTAGTTAGGGCGGTGAAACCGGAAACACACCTATTTTTTTATTTGGCCTCATTACATAAATTCTTATTAATTTTAATCACTTTGCCTCTCAACATACTCTGCCTGTTCAAAAAAAAAGTTGCCGTTTGGATTTAAATAAGCAAATACTCATGAGCCTATGATTGAATGATTATTACAATGATGAATATGTTTCAGATGGCGATAATTCTTTTATTCCTGACTGATCCAGTGTATAACTTCTCATTTGTTAAAAGATCGATTACCTGGTATTTACACCTGTGAAAATTAAGTGATTTGGGTCTAAAACATAATGTTTTGTGGTAATTTGCAAAAATTACGCGACAAACACATTTATTTTGCCCTTTGTATACAGCCCATTGTGGAGGATTTTTTCAGTTTGAGTCGTAATAAGAGAGCCTTAGAGCAGGTTAAAAGAAACATGATCAATAGTTTATTGCAATATAATTCTGCAGAATGAGAGAGCAAACAGGGAATCTGTGTCCACAGCAGTCAGAGGTTGGTCTCTGCTGGATAATTTTCACAAGCAATTATTATACCCTTCTGGCCAGGCATCCTTCAAGCAATCAATCACAAAATTACAAACATTTTATTCTTTGAAGATTTCTGCTCTAGGGATGCGCTTGGAGGAGTCACATTTTGTGCTTAGGGCCTCAGTTTCAAGGCCTGGTACAGATAGAAACAATTCTGTTATCTTGCTAAGTTAGGACATTTCCAAGACATGAGTCCATAACTCCTATCCAGGTGCATGCACCCCTCCTATCAGTACTTTCCCACAGACAGTTTCCTCAAAGCCTAATGCTGAGAGAGAAAAATAAGCATTTACATTTCTAACAAGTATATATTATTATTATTTTTAAGCAATAAAACTATAATGTAATAAAATCAAAGTGCACTAAACACTACAACAAGGAATTTTAAAACTATAACAGTAACAACAAAAATTCCTTCACACCCATCTTGCTATCAAGAGAAAATTTCAAGATTTTGACTTGGCCAGAAGATATAGGAATGGCTGGGCAGATGGGGTGGTGCTAGGGAAGAGGATGGGAGGAGGGAGGAGTGACTTGAAAATACTGTCATAGCAATGCATGCATAGCAACAGTGTGTGACCTCACCATGGCTGAATCTAGCGACCGGGCTACCACTCGAAAAACAGGGGGAATACATATGTCACATGCAACCTAACATTAGTATTTCTAAGTTCCATGATCATATAATTACGAGTAACACACTGTGTTTGGACAGCATAAAAAGACAACAATATACAGCAATCCATCAACAAATTAGCACAATGTGCACGGTTAATGCTGGCCTAAATTAACTTAGCTAGCTAACATTAGCTTTTTGCTAGCGGAAATTTAGCGTATGTTTGGAGCGTTATTTCGCCTGCTTACCAACATCATAGCATAGCGTTTTTGGCATGTATAGATTCCTTAGGTTGTCTAGTTTAATATGATCTGTGTATCTTCACCTTAGCTGAAATTGAGCCCACTACAGCCTTGGAAATAAGGCATGTCAGGCGAGCCCTCGGGCTGTGAGGGTAACGTTTACGTATTGGGCATACTGCCAAGTTTCTTTTGAACTACACCACACTCCATGCAATAGCTCACGGTAAGGTAATTACAATGTAAATACATTGAAGTTGGGGGAACAAAGTTGTCAGCTAATGCCAAAGTTGACATTTACAGACAATATTTAAAAAAAAGAAAAGTGGCTTACTCGCCGTATGCATCGCAGTTGTTGGGTTTCATAGTTTTGGAACAACACCTTTCTCGAGGTGCAGGTTTTTAGCTAAGCCAGCATTGTACTTGCCTAAGTTTGAGAAACAGTCCGTCATGAAATGCTGAGCATGCAAGAGGCAGGGGCCACAGGAACATTGTCGGCAAAAATAAATTTTATCCACTTGTTCCTCTGCGATTCATCACCCGATGGAATGTTAAAAACGTTTTTTTAGGGATTTTGGCAGCCAACAATAGAGCATTTGTGTGCACCTGAACCGGTAGCTCTTGTCTTCTCCGACATTTGTCTTTGGTGTGTTTGCGGAAAACAGTGGAGCTACACCTTGACTCCTACCCCGCTCAGGTACACGTCATCCGTATACCCAAGCAGAAATCTCCATTTTTCATGTCTTCGGAGTTGATGAGGAAAAAAAGGAAGGAAGGGAGTTGCTTTGACTCCAAAACATCTCAGATTTTGTTAGAGTGAGGGATGACTAATGTATACATGCAATAACTAGGAAAAATGTAATTTCCAGGTAATTAATCCTTTAAAAAAAAACATGTCTTAAAGCTGCTGTAACTGATTTGGTCCTTCTAGCTGGCTTCTTGCCCCTCGCGTAAGGCAGCAGTCCCCGCCCCCCATCCCCAAGCCACACACGAGCGCGCATCGGTTTCCGACAGAGGCAGAGATTGAGACTGAAAATGTGGAGCAACGACACGTTACATCCATACAGAAACTTTGGTATGAATTTGGTGAGGAGATCCTAACCACAGTAAAAATCACAATCGTCTAGACAAAAACACTTTTCTGCTAGCTCTTTTAAAGCATGTTTTATTTTTTCGTCATACAAATACATGCCATTGCCCGGTTATACAACAGCATCCCTTTGCCAGAACAAAGTCAGCCACAAACGACGACAGTACATTTATAAACTCACATTAGCAGGATTAAAAATCATACACAGGACTACCCGAGACGAATAAAACTGCATAACTACTACAGAGTAAAACATAGTTTACCTGTTTAGTAGCCGCAAGGCTAGTTGCGCATCGCTTTTTAGACCCTTAGATTCCTTGTTTTCTCAACCTTTCGAAAGCGGCACCGATATATAGACGGCTCTTGGCCATCTCCCGTTTTTTCTTCCATGACTGTCTGTTCCCCGACCAGTCCTTTCGTACGCCGTCTCTCGTAGCACTGGCGTCGGAAGCTTCATCTGTTCAGCTGTGTAGGCTTGTAGCAGTCGGCTATCTCTACGGTAAAAGTAGTGATCTGTTATTATTGCTATGGGAGGAGAATTCCTTTCTTGGCTTGCCACACGCATCTTGGCTTGTCACAGACACGAATTTTATGTATTGCTTTACTGCAGGGGACAGTGACCTGTGTTATGGACCAGATACTCTAAATAAATTATCTCTCTCGGAATGTGGAGCTATTTAACACTTTTTAAAAAAAAAAAAAAAATCACTTATGGCAGCTTTAAGACTTATATCATAGTCCTTGAAAAGGTACTGTTTTTCCAGAGGGGCAAATTATTAGCCTGCCTCAAGCAAAGAAAACAGCTAAGCATATTGCTGAGATCACTGGAATTAGGTTCAGGAACTGTCCAACGATTTATTAAAGGGGACCTATTATGCTGATCCTTCTTTTAATACTTATAGGTAATATTATAATGTCGGAAGTCCATACTCAACCTCTGAAAAGTTTCTAAACATAAGATACAGGGGTTTTGCCGTAATCCAAGAATGTGATTTCGTGAACGTGATTTCCTCTCTGAACAGCTCGTCCCGAGATCTTCACGAGATCTGGGCAAAACCTGATGTCAAGTTGTGCCATCCAATTAATACAGACCTAGCCAGAGCCAATCACGGCGCTGGACCTGCCCACACCGGAAACTATTCTAGCAGGCACAAACAACCGCGGATCATACTATGCCTTAGTAGCATCTACACTTTTGGAAATACAAAAGAAGAACCGCCGATCATTTGAGGTGTAGTTTTGTCAGTATCTCTCCCAAAGCTGCTTGTCCGTTTACTTTTGGACGCAAAGAAAAGCACCTATTTCTCTTCCAAAAGACGACGCCTCCGGAAATCAGTGGGTAGGTTTTTTTGTTTGCTGCCATCAAACAGCCACGGCCAAAGGGAACGTTAGCTGCTTGTGCTCAGCATTTCATCAAAGACAGCTTTGTCAATAAAGGATAATTCGACACAGGATAAGCGTTTCAGCTGCTTCTCAAACCTGAAGCAGTTGCATCGATCAAGCGCCGAGCCACATGCTGTAAGTAACGATATAACAGCAAATAATGTAAGTGAAGCTAACGAGTTACGGGAGGCTAGCAGGACCGCTAACGATAGTTGGCACTAACAACTGGCCTCAAACGCAGGCTTTGTAAAATATCTGAAGATAGAGCCTGGATCGGTTGTGACTGTCCCTGACTCACAGACGCAGAAGCTGTAAGTTGCTTTTACTGCATAAGCCAACCTGACGTGATAGCCAGTTCATTGTGGCTGTAGCACTGCGGCTAACGTAGCCAAGTTACTGTTGCTAATGTTTGTGTCCTAAATATGCAAGAGTAATATCGGGAAATTCTACAGAAGGTGTGTGAACATAAACCTCATTTAAAGCTAACTTTTTATACTTGTTTGTAATTTGGATGCTTGGTACAACTGTCCACGGTATCGGAACTTGCTGTCTGTAAAACCTGTATTGCAAGGGTTTGTCCCTGTGGTTGTTATGACCGCTCGGTTACCAGTACTGCATGTTAGTTTGGGTGCTGCCGTGTTAATTAAAAAATGCTCCTGGTTAACTTATAGGCAGTAATTCTGATCGGTATGCTTGTGTTACTTCAGTAAGCATCAATTTGGCAGTTTTATCATAATGTTGCCCGATTGTAGCCACTACAGTTGAAGCTAACCGGAGAGGTGCTGTATGTGTCCGCAAAGTTGGGCTGAAAAGGCTGCAATTAGACCAGACGTAGGTTTTGCAGAGCTTGGGAAACCTGTTTGGGTTTGTTTACGGCTGCTTGTGATCGCTTCACTTATCCATGACCGGGATCAGCCGGATACTTCACAAATATCTGGGCTAGCTCTCTGATACTACCGTGAAAGCAATCGCGAAACGCAGAAGCTCTAACATGTCTGGTATAACAAACGATTTCTCTGCACCACTGTGACATAATTTCATCCCCCTTTAGAAATTGTTGTGGCTAATAAAAAACTGAAAAAGGCGGCGATTGAATAGGAAATTCTTTCCTGTAGAAGTGATCGATTCGCTAGCTCCACATAAGCAACTTGTCCATGCTCACGGAACTTACGGTCTGTAAAACCTGTATTATGTTTATAACATAACCTAGCTCTCTCTAGCTGTCGTGTACTATCCATAAAGCTGCTTTCACATCGGACGCGAAACAAATTTTTCGTGGGACAGATTACATTCAAAGTCAATGCAAAGACGCGAATACACGCGTTATGGGCGCGTTAAGCCGCTTTCACACTGGACGCATAATTAATTTTTCGCGCGACAGATTACATTCAAAGTCAATGCAAAGACGCGAATACAGGCATTATGGGTGCGTTAAGCAGCTTTCACACCAGACGCCAAAACTAATTTTTTTTGCGACAGATTACTTTCAAAGTCAATGCAAAACGCGAATACGCGCGTTATGGTAGCGTCAAGCCGCTTTCACACGGATCTGAAACAAATTTTTTTTCGACGACAGATTACATTCAAAGTCAATGCAAAGACAATGCATTGACTTTGAATGTAATCTGTCGCTAAAAAATTTGTTTTGCGTCCGGTGTGAAAACGGCTTATCGCGCTTATTCTTCTCCGCGAGCAAACGCTGGTCATTCCGATGCAATAAGTAAACCATTACCACGGAAATTTCTGAAAAGGCCGTTTAGCCTGGAGCTTTAAGCGCCCCGTCGTCATATATACCAGCGCCAGAAGCTGTTCGTTACTCCACGCTAACGACACACCACAGTTATGCACACGAACCAGCAGGTCCTTATAATACACACCGAAGCAGTCCATAAGTTGTTGGTCTGCTTTTTGCTGCTCCTCACTGTCCATGTTTCCCTCTAAACTCAGACCCACCGGATTTCTATGGTCTCCGGTCTACACTTGAGTATGTCGACCCATTCTACAAATGTGTCTGTATGGGGTGGATTCTAGCTTTCCCTCAATCCTAGCTATAGAGTAGAAACACCGCTGTACTCACCATAGTAGCCGTAGGTAGATAGCAAATTCGAGCTTGAGCTGCCAGACTCAAGCTACTTTTCGCCCCCTCCACTTTCGCCGTTCGTTTATTAGAACAAGTTCATTTCATTAGATCTATACACATGTACTGCCTTTGATTGCGGAATTTGCCGGTCGATTCCTTCTCAGATGGCAGACGCGTCTCAGTTTCACTCTGGGGAGGCGGACCCGGAAAACTGTGTTCTGCTGCCTCGTCCTGCCCAGATCCGCCCTCCACAGAGCTGGCCAGTAAGAAGAAAAAATGGGCATACGGGAGAGGGGGGCCATAAGCGAAGAGCCGCCCCAACGAGGCGTTTCAGGCAGAGACTACAAAGGACTACAAATGGGTTTTTTTGAGGATGGCAGTATGAGCTCATCTCATCTTAAAGGATCAGTGTGTAAGTTTTAGAGCCATCTAGCGGTCAGATTATAGATTGCAACCAACTGACCATTCCTTTCCTCAGAAAACCTACGGTGGCCGCAAAACTTTCGAAAACGTGCAAGGCACTCTCTTGTGCCAGTGCTTTATTCATTTACTTTTTTCCCATTCTGGGCTACTGTAGAAATAATGGCAGCGCAACATGGCAGCCTCCACGGAGGTGGACCCGCTCCCATGTAGGTTTAAAGGGCTTATTCTAAGCGAAATGAAACTCAAAGATTATTGTTTTCACGTGATTACACACTACTAAAAAAGTAGTTATGAATGTTATATTCCATTTCTGCCAAAATATCAATCTAAATTCTACACACTGCTCCTTTAAAGAAATCAAATGAAGAACATGGCTATGTTTAATTATGAAGGTAAGAGAATTTCCACACACATAATGCTGCAAGAACTTGGAGGATTGGGACTAAACATCTGCGTGGTCAAAAGAAAGCTACTTCTTAGTGAGGCTTATTGGGAAAAAATTACTTTAATTTGCAAGGGAGCATAAAGATTGGACTGCGGAGCAATGGGAAAGGTTGTATGGTCTAAGGAGTCCAGATTTACCATATTCCAGAGTGATAGGCATGTCAGGATAAGAAAGGAAGCCCATGAAGTGATGCACCCCTCATGCATAGTGCCCACTGTATGTGCCTCTGGAGGCAGTGCTATAATCTGGGGTTGCTTCAATTGGTCAGGTCTCGGCTTAGCACTCTTCTGCAGCAATAAACTGAATTCAACAGACTACCTGAGTATACTGAATGACCACTAACCCATCAATGGACTTTTTAATCCTTGATGCCACTGGCAAATTCCAGGACAACAGTACAAAGATTCATGGGGCTCAAACTGTAAAAGAGTGGTACATCAAGCATAAGGAATCATTTTCACACTTGAATTAGCCACCTCAGAGTCTGGACCTTAACCACTTGAAAGTCATTGGAATGTGATGGAGAAGCTTCAATGTAGTGGTTTGACTCACCCATTGTCAATGCAATATCTCAGCCAAAAATGAATGCAATTCGGGTCAGAAATGTAACATTGCATAATATTGCCAAAACAATACCACAATGAATGTGTGCCGTGATCAAAGCAAAAGATGACCCAACAAAATATTATAGTGGTCAACTTTTTTTTGAATGGGCAGTGTATAATTCTTCAGTTTTCTTGTACTTCATTACTTTCGGTTCTCTTCATTAGAACTCCTTTCTGTCTGCATCTTTTATTTTTCCTCTCATTATTGCTGTCTCAATTCTAGAAGGAGAAATAAACTGAGAAGACCAAATGAATTTGAAGGCAAGTATATTAATGCATACTCTAAAATAGTGATGTCTGCATATAAATGCATAAAGATAAAGAATTGTATAATTGCTGTAATTTTATTTGCAATTATATTCTATGAACTGAAATCATATTTTTTTGTCATTATCTTCTGAAAATGTAATAAATCTTTATACTTTGTGAGGCAGGGTTAGGGTTAGCTCATGCCATTACTCAGTGACTTATACTGGACACGAGGAGATAAATCTATGTAAGATTCTGTTTTGAAATTCAGTGCTGTGGAAAAAGTATTTGCCTTCTTCCTGATTTCTTCTATTTTAGCATATTTGTCACACTTAAATGTCTCAGATCTTCAAACTAATTTTGATATTTAAGATAACCTAAACGCAAAAACGCGAAATGCAATTTTTAAATTATTTAATTTATGAAAGGAAAAAAGCTGTCCAGCCCTACCTAGCCCTGTGTAAAAAAGTAATTTCCCCCTTCATGACAAAATCAACCAATTAAACAAATTTAAATGATAATTGGGTTCATTTTCACTATGGGGTGATTCCGTATGTGTTGAACGGGACATTCAGAGAATGTTTCCTAGCTTTTTGATTAAACACAATCACAATGAAGACTTGTTTTATGGTAATGATAGAGGACTAGTGGGATGGACAATGAAAATAAGACAACTAGTAAAGATTTATCACTTTGTGGTAAATAAGAAAGAAAATTCTTGTGTTTCTTACAGGACACAGAAAAAAACTGACTTTTTGGAAATTGAGTTAAGACCAAAAACTCTGTGAGTTATGTGGATGAATATGATTGAAATGCTACTTCATGAACATTGTAAACACATAAAGAACACCTTAACCCCTTTGCGCAGAAGCCATATCTGGCTATTTATATGTTACCTTATTTAAGGCTTTGTAATTCAAGATTGTAGCTTCACAGAGAGGAAGGAATGGCTCAACTGAGTCAAGACACTTGTAGCATTTAGAATTCCATCGTGTTTTAGAAACTTTTCATGATTTTGGTTGAGAAAAAGGGCAGCAAACATAAAAAATCTTCATGAAAATTCAGCATTGAAGTTGTAAAAAAAAAAATACTTAGAACTGAAAAATGGCTAGGGCATAGGTCAGCAACTGCCGGCCCGTAGGCCAATTTTGGCCCTCGAACGATTTTCATTGGCCCGCCAGATGATCCCGATCACAGTTTTCTTTTTTTTCTCCGAGCTCCGGCGTTTTTTTTTTTCAAACGCAGGTTATTCCTGCGATTCCTGCCTGTAGCCTACCAGGCACCTGATGTTAAACAGAAACGAGAGAATACCAGAGCCAGGATTTGCATTCTTAATCTTAGTTGTCTTTATTTCACTTTCTTCAACTAAAAAGGAAAAGTTGCATTTTTGACATAATGGGGCTGGCCTATGAAAAGATGCGCTGAACTTCAGGCCGACAGTCGTGCTGCAACAAAATATTTGCCTCAGAGCGACACAGGAAACTAGGTTTATATTTTATTTAACAAGACAGTAACTGTGGCATAATCCCGAAGGCTTTCACGTAAAGTAAAATAAAATAAAACGATGATCAGGCAGTCGCGCAATGGCAGAGGTGGTGGGCACGGATGCTCCTGAAACGAAACGCACGAGAGAAAAAAAAAGCAACCAAGATGCTTTTAAGGATGCACTTGTGGCTTTTTCTTGGGATGTTAGACTTTGCACTGGGATGCTGCTGCTCTTTGTATAACCATTTGTCAGCACTTCAATTTTGCATTTTCGTGCCGCAGACTGGAGCGGATAAGCAACGTTGAAGGAGCCATGCTTCGTTTCGTGATGCCGCTTGACATTATACATTATACATTATACTCTTTGCAAACCGCGATAGCTTCCTTGCATATGAGGCACATGGGCTTTCCATTACTACAACTGGGTAAGATGAACGCGAGTTTGTCTCTCCATTCCTCTTTATAGGCTCCGTTTTCGCTGTCAACTTTCCTCTTTAGACCTTTTGACAGAGACATCTTTTTAATTCAGCTTACTCCTCTCTGCACGCTATTTCCACCAAAACAGCAAACATTGTATCATGGCCAATGTTATTTGCACTTATTTAAGTGCGTCCAAGCACAAAAATTGATCGAAATTCGCTTTAGACACACTAATAAGTGTGGCCAAGATGCACATTGCTCCATTGCCCACACTTATTTTAAGTGTCTCCAAAGCTAAATTTTTTTTCTGAGCCAAACTTATTTTTAAGCTGTGGCCAAGAAAAAAAAATTAAGCATTGGCCACAAAAAAAAGCATAAGTCACGAATAGTCAATTCAATTGTGTATTATTATAAGGAGGCGGTCAACCAAGTATTTCAAAATAAACGTAGCCCAAGATAGACTAATATTACTGGTAGCCTAATAGACCTAACCTGGGCCTATCATTGCCATCATTGCCTTTTTCACAATTTCAGATGACTCAATATTGAAAGAGATACTAAGTCCATTAAGATTATTAAATTATCAAAAGAGACTTCCAATGGGCTTGTGCACAGTCCACATAGTTTATTTATTGTCATTAGTTATTTTTATTAGACTCACCATTCTCCTTGTAGGCCTGGTTTTTGCGAGTGGACCTTAGGGGCACCTATTGCAGCGTCTAAATAGGCTGTAGCCTGGCCTCTGGCCCCCATCTAGTGGCGAGGAAAAATCTTGGCCCACACCCCAAGTTACTTGCCGACCCCTGGGCTAGGGATTAAAACTGTACATTTCTGGGATCATAAACTCCTTGACCATAAGTATAATTAATCTGAGCATGAAATACAAATTATCTACTCTTTAGGAGCCAAATAAGACACCTCTGTAGGTGGCTCCCCAAACTGTCAGATCCCTCAAATTGGTGCCCTGTAAAATCATAAAATAAACATATCTCACACAGATCAACTTTTGATGCATGAAATTCAATATGAATTAATGATTTTCTGATTGAATTTAGCATGAGTTTATCAATATAGGTGCAGTTGGATATCAGAGGTCACCAGTAACCTCTCCAAACCCAAAACATACCTTTTCTCCATGTCCCACTAGCCAGCACACATACTCATTAAAGGAACTGCTTATTTAACAGTCAGAACATTCACCCTGCACTGAAAAGCTAGCAGTTCCCACTTCCGAGCTTGTAACGTTATATAAACACTTTCCACACCTTATAAGGAACAAGTATAATTCACTAACTCAGTAATATCTGAAATATACCTTTTGTAAAGAACAGACATTCCACTATCAGAAAAAAGCAGGCAATATGCTACCTTAGATTGAACAGAATGGTGCAACTAACATTAGCAGGGAGTCTACCAAAGTGTTTGAGCTGTTCGCATTTTAAACGAGCCAAAACCCAATTTTGTTGCATATGTTATAATTTCTAAAACAAAGAGCTAGATTGAACAAAATGCCACCACATGCAGTATTATTAGCAAAGACTAAGGATAACTCTTACTTACCAATGTGGCTAACAAGCTTTGTGATCATCATGGCTTCAGTAAACCAAGAATAAAAAACAGGTAGCCATAAGTAAAAAAATATATAAAATTGTACTTGCTCATAAAATGAACAAAAACCTTTCTGAATTGTATTCCTCCTCTAGAGACAGATCTATTCGGTAGAAGGAACCCTCCAGTCCTGTTTCATTTGGAATAATTCTCATTGACGAAGTCCTTATCTCTTTGAAATCCTGTAAATTTAAGTGAGCACCTCAGGCCAGCTTTGGATGTCTTTTATTCTGTGCAATTGCATCATTCTCAGTTGCACAACATTAAGAGAATACAACCTAACTTGCTGTTACGCAAAAGTTTAAATACTTTTCTGATGGTCCAATCAATGTCTTTCAGTTACTGTGGAAAGTTTATTACTTTCTAGAATTGGATAAGAAACTTGTCAGTCAATAGATCATTACCGAGGAAGTTTGACATGGGCGTTTACTATAACTGTGCTTTACGCAGATGAGCCTAAGTAAGCAATTGAGTGACTGGCTAATCAATGAGAGTATGTAGTAGGATATAAGGGAGCACTGCATTCGTTGATGGAGGAATTTATGCATAAATCCTCGATAGGGAATTACATGTTTTTGACATGTGATGACTATTATTGATTGTAGAATGACATAGTATCAATACCATGTCGAATTTTTGCTTGAGAAAACTGATTTTTCTTAACTACTTAATTGGGATACCATTGGCTCACAAAAGCTGAAGAGATTGCAACAAAGGACAACAATTTTTTCTGTTGCAAGAGATCTTTTTTTAACTGCTGCATAGATACTATGCATTGACTGTATAAAAAGATGGACGCAGCACCTGGGTCTGAAAAGTGAAGCCCATGCGGAAATCTCTGAAAATAGCATTCTATTTAATCACCAGCAGATGGCGACGTTTGTGGTTGCAGAAAGTTCAGTGCTATAGAAGTCTATGAGAAAATGACCCTACTTAGCTGAGGAGCTTAATTCATGCAAATACTGGGAAACAGGGATGAGACTGAACTCGTCCATATTCTAAACAGTGTTCGAGCTCGTCTTACTAGTGAATATTCAATAACTGATCCGGGTGTGCCATCTAGTGATAGAATGGTGTAATAAAATCACAATGATTCTCCTTTTATATGGACATTATCCATGAGAAATAATTAAATTCAACCATTTTGAAACATATGAAGATTGTAAAAGTAGCAGAATTAGATGGAAAAAGGCAATATGTGAAAATGTGTCTTACGAGGCACACTGCATGTTGTACAGGACAAAATGTATGCATGTATGTGTAAGTTAAGATTCATATAGCTCATAACAGATGTAGGCACAACATTTCTGCACAACACTCCCCCTCTTGGCAGTTCCTCCCATTCCTTCACTGTCCCTTCCATCTCTACCGGCAACACGGCTTTTAATGCCCAAGGCTCTCTGATGTTAGATGTCTTTGAAGGCTATCCCTCTGGACCAAACCAGTAAAAGGGATACTGTGGCACAAGTCGCTGTGAATTTAAATGATCCATGTGACATTCATTTAATGGAGCTGTTCTGGCAGCACAAGGGGCAACGTCACTATATTAGGCAGCAGGTGTCAATCTTGTGGCTGATAGATGCCCTTGGATCTATGATTACATTTGGACTGAAGTCAAGATTTTGGTCTACAGAAATTTAAATGAATGAATTGTGAAAGTGTACCGAATGGGACATGTCCCATACGACACACCATGTGTCGTAACGGACAAAGTTCATATTTGTTATTTATAATTGGGAAGCAAGTTAATTAATTTCTATTTTGCATTCTGTAATTGCTTTCATAAACAATTTAGAGAATAAAGTATTTTAGACCCCCAAAATAAACTGGGGTGCCAATTTTTATATCTCCATGTGTTGTAGGGGACATTGGAAAAAAGGCCTTCAAACTATTGGCGCTCAAGTCCCTGTGGACATGAAAAAGTTTATAAAGGATGTAAAGAGGCATTAATGATGATCCATTCCTTTCATCTGCTGTATCAAAAGATATGAGGATTACCATTTTACAACTTTTCCACGCACATCAATGGGCCTTATGGAGCAACATTCTCTTAAAATTATTTTACATTTTATCTTTTTGTTAAGAGAAAAATAAGAGAAATCAAGTCTGGATGCACCAATCGTTCTTACCATTGAAATCTGCTCTTATCCACGTGTACTCAGTGATGAACCCCAAGTGATCTTAAATTGGAGGCGCATGCCCAATTGTTTGTAATTAGTATGGGTGATGCCCAAAAAAACCCCATATATGAATGGTTGTTGTTTATAGTCTTAATTGGGATCAATTGCCAAATTTTTTTAACCACGACATTAAATGAGCCCCTAAGAACAACAATTGGAGAGATGCCACCAAAAAAGCCAACGTTACCCACATGGAAAAAAACATCCTCTCTGCCACTTCAGCAGCAGTGAAAATGAAGTTCTGTTAAATCAACTTAAACACAGTAAATGTGATCTCCCAGAGTTTTATAGTCTTAATTGGGATCAATTGACCAATAGTATTTTTTAACCACACATTAAATAATCTAATAGTTATATGTTTTAAAGGAATTTTAATTATCTAAATTTGATTCTTCTTCTCCAATTCCAAAAAAGTTGAGATGCTGAGTACAATGTTAATAAAAACAGAATGCAATGATTTCAAAATCTCATAAACTGACATTTTATGGACAATAGAACATAGACAACATATCAGATGTTGAAAGAGAGACATTTTACCGTTTCGTGAAACATATTTACTCATTTTGAATTTGATGGCAGCAATACATCTCAAAAAGTTGAGATAGTGCCATGTTTACTATTGTTTAGTATACCCTCTTCCTTTAACAACAGTCTGTAAACATCTGGGAAGTGAGGAGACCAAATGCTAAAGTTTTGGGATAAGAATGTTGTCCCACACTTGTCAGATGTAGGATTCTAGCTGCTCAACAGTCCTGGGTCTTCTTTGCCAGATTTATTGTTTTATGATGCGCCAAATGTTTTCTATTCATGAATAGTCTTGACTGCAGGTTGCAGGTTGGCCAGTTCAGCACCCAGACTCTTCTACTTTAGAGGCCGTGCTGTTGTGATGGATGCAGAATGTGGTTTGCCATTGTTTTGCTGAAATGTGCAAGGCCTTCCCTCAGAGAGACAATGTCTGGATGGGAGCATATGTTGTTGTAAAACCTCTATGTACTTTTCGGCATTGATAATGCCTTTCCAGATGTGTAAGCTACCCACTCCATAGGCACTAATGCAACCTGATACCATCAAAGATGTAGGAATTTGAACTGTGCGCTCATAACAAGCTGGATGGTCCCTCTCCTCTTTAGACCGCATGACACGGCGTCCATGGTTTCCAAATAGAATTGCAAATTTTGATTTATCTGACCACAGAAGAGTTTTCCATTCTGCCCCAGTCCATTTTAAATGCACTTTGGCCCAGAGAAGACAGCAGCATTTCTATCGTATTCACATATGGGTTCTTCTTTGGATGATACAGCTTTTAGCTTGCATTTGTAGATTGCATGGTGAACTGTGTTCACAGACCATGATTTTTGGGAGTGTTCCTGAGTCCATGCAGTGTATTCCACTGCAGAATTATGCCTGTAGAAAAAAAAAATGTATGGGAAGGAGTGCTTCCTGGACTCAAAACTCCTTTAGCTTGAGGTGCTCTTTGGAAAAGGATGCATTTAAACTTCAAAATCACAAAAACGCAAACAGAAAAACTCCAAGGCACTCTCTTAAAAACTAAAAAAATGCCTTTATCGTAATGGCATGGTTATGGAGAACTTTAAAAACAGATTAGAACGTATTACGGGATCAAGCCTTCATCAGGGAGTCAAACAGATCTCTTGACACATGTAGTCCTTTCATAGTGGTGTTCCACCAATGGGGATTTAACACTTGGATAAGGTGTGGTAGCCTAGACATATAAAAGAGACTCAAGCAGATAGGGTCGTTTGGTCCACTATATTCAGAGTTAAATAAAAGAACAGAGTGAATGAATCAATATACAAAATCATCACTAACAAAAAAAAAAAAAAATCAGAAAAGTAATAAATATTGTTCAGAGAAAAACAGTAAAATTTAGGTCCTCATTTATGCCTGGGTGTTCAGTGGCATTTAATTTGTACATCCAGAATGCTTCCCGTTGGTTAAGTTTTCTTTGTCACCTTTTCTTATGAAAGATGGGACATGGTCAATACTAAAGGCTTGTAATGTGGATGGGTTATTGTTGTGGAAATTCAAATAATGTCTAACCATAGGATAGTTAACATTCCCTTTACGGATGGCATATTTGTGTTCTGCTAGCCTGTCCTGTAAGCGTCTTTTTGTTCCTCCAATGTAAAACAATTTACAACTAGGACATTCTAGCCTGTAAATCACAAAACAAGTTTTACAGTTAATGAAATGATTAATGATGAACACCTTCTGAGATGTAAATCCATAAATGCCATGGTCTGTTTTATGTTTGTGCAGTGATTACAATGATTGCACTTGTAGGAACCTCTGGGTTTTGGACCCAACCATGTTTGTTGGATGTTAGGTTAGAGACAGCTGTGTACCAGTTTATCTTGTAGAGTACAGCATCTCCTGAAGCTGATTAATGGAGGTTCAGGGAAAATCTGGCTGAGTACACTGTCACTCTCAATAATACCCCAGTTCCTATTTATAATATGTTTAATTTTTTCGGCTTCCATGCTGTATGTTGTGACAAAAATTACTTTATCTTTTGTTTGTTTGGGAGCATTTCTTAGTAGTAAAGTTTGGCTGTCCAGGTGTTTGGATCTAGTGTATGCCTTCTGTTGAGAGGTGTTTTTATATCCCTGTTCCTGAAAGCATGACACCATGTCCTTTGATTTCGCCTCAAAATCCTCCTCCTGGTCACAGATTCTACGCACTCATTGAAGTTGGCCAAAAGGTATGTCTTCTTTCAGCCACTTGGGATAGAAGCTACCGGCATGTAGAATGGTATTTCTGCTTGTTGGTTTCCTAAATATAGATGTGTGCAGAGTCCCTTGATTGTCTTTAAAAAAAAGTGAGGTCCAACAAATGTATGCTCTCCTTACTGTAGTCTAGAGACAGCTTGATGTTAGGGTTAATGATGTTCAAAAAGACATGGAAAGCTTGAAGATCTGCCTCTGATTCAGACCAAAACACTCAAACATCATCAATATACCGTCCCCACCAAATGATGTGTTTTAAAAAGTCATTTCTTTCATGATTTAACACTTAATCTTCTTCCCATTTACCCAGGTAAAGACCTGCATAAGAAGGACTATAAGAAGCCCCCATTGCACACCCTTTAGTTTGTTTAAACACTTTATCCTGAAAAATGAAGATGTTATTAGTCAAAGTCCATTCTGTCAGTGACAATGCAAAATCATAGGGTGGCATTTCAGATACTAGCCAGGCACTAAGACAAGGTCTTATGCAGGTCTTTACCTGGGTAAATGGGAAGAAGATTGTGTTAAATCATGAAAGAAATGACTTTTCAAAACACATGCCTGTAGCTTCCATCCCAAGTGGCTGAAAGAAGACATACCTTTTGGCCAGTTTCAATGAGTGCGTAGAATCTGTGACCAGGAGGAGGATTTTGAGGCGAAATGAACGGACATGATGTCACACTTTCAGGAACAGGGATATAAAAACACCTCTCAACAGAAGGCATACACTAGATCCAAACACCTGGACAGACAAACTTTACTACTAAGAAATGCTCCCAAACAAACAAAAGATAAAGTAGTTTTTGTCACAACATACAGCATGGAAGCCGAAAAAATTAAACATATTATAAATAGGAACTGGGGTATTATTGAGAGTGACAGTGTACTCAGCCAGATTTTCCCTGAACCTCCATTAATCAGCTTCAGGAGATGCTGTACTCTACAAGATAAACTGGTACACAGCTGTCTCTAACCTAACATCCAACAAACATGGTTGGGTCCAAAACCCAGAGGTTCCTACAAGTGCAATCATTGTAATCACTGCACAAACATAAAACAGACCAAGGCATTTATGGATTTTACATCTCAGAAGGTGTTCACCATTAATCATTTCATTAACTGTAAAACTTGTTTTGTGATTTACAGGCTAGAATGTCCTAGTTGTAAAATGTTATACATTGGAAGAACCAAAAAGACGCTTACAGGACAGGCTAGCAGAACACTAATATGCTATCCGTATAGGGAATGTTAACTACCCTATGGCTAGACATTATTTGAATTTCCACAACAATAACCCATCCACATCACAAGCCTTTGGTATTGAACACATCCCATCTTCCATAAGAAAAGATGGCAGACAAAGAAAACTTAACCAACGGGAAGCATTCTGGATTTACAAATTAAATGCCACTGAATACCCAGACCTAAATGAGGACCTAGATTTTACTGCTTTTCTCTGAACAATATTTATAACTTTTCAGATTTCTTTTGTTAGTGATGATTTTGTATATTGATTCATTCACTTTGTTCTTTTATTTAACTTTGAATATAACTCTGAATATTGAGATGCACCGAATTTTCGGCCACCGGAAATTTTCGGCCGAAAATGGCAAAAAAATGGTTTTTCGGTTTTCGACCGAAAGACGTTTAACACAGAAACAATACGGCCGAAACAGGATGTTATGATGACGCAAGCAAAAACCGCGGCCAGCACGCGCCTGTCCGGACTTTTATTCCGTCGATTTTGTTAAATATTCCTGTGTGTGAATCAGGGGACGCACACTTCCGTCACCATGTTATGGCACTAAACTCCGCGAGTGCTAAATTGTAATTTCTGTTTGACATTGTCCTGATGCACAGGATAGCAACTGGTGTTGTGTCCGATTCGGTTGCACATTAAATAACGTACCACCTAAAAACGCAAAGCAATGATATCCGTAAAAGGCATAGAGTATTCATAGAAAAAGGCAATATATTCTCAAGGTATTTGTGCACCACCAGTGTTCCATAATGTTACTACAACCCCTGGAAAAAATATGAAATCACCACACACCGAGGATCTTAATTTACCTTTTTTTTCCTTCGTAACAAAGAAGCAAATAACACATGACAAAAAAATTATTGTTTATTAGCTTGACATTCAGGCTTCATAAACATTTCACTTAGAAACTGAAGGCAAAACACGTAGCAAATGCGCAAATTGCAGGAGATGGCAGAGTATTAGAATTCATTGCTTTATGATGCGTCATCTCATCTGTGATACCTTTCCTAAGAACAAAATGCTTCATCAGCACCCGTAAAGTTATTTTCCGCACAATTTTCGTAAAATAGGGGCAGCATAATAACTTTCTCAAGGGGAATTAAGGGAACACCGTTGCTTCTAATTTCACTACGAACAGGGTCACAGGCAAAGAAACGCACTTCATAAATGCAGCAGCTTCGGTGAACAAACGCAACCTTGTTTGAAAGGTAAGGCAACGCACAGTATCATTCTGCCTAAAACAACACACGTTTCAAAAACACAATTTGAAGACCTGTTTGAATGATGGCAAGTGAAGCCAGTTTCCTAGGGATAATGCGGAAGCGATTTGTCTTTCGCAGAGACGATTCTCTGACCAATCAGTGGGCTGGTGTGTTGTGTAACATATTTAATTTTACAATCTTTCAGCAGCCAGTAATAGGCCAGTCAGTTATAGGCCTGTTGGTGATTCACGAGTGGGGCCAAGTAAAACATTTTATTTATAATTTTATTTTATTTTATATTGTGCTTTGTTGGAATGTCAGTGCTAAATAAATATTTTCATAATTTTGTAATTGATTTGTTCTTTGAAGTATGAATATTAACTTATGCAATTGCAATGCCTTGACTTTAAGTACACAGTCATAGCCATAAATGCAATGGTACTAAAAATTGGCGTAATAATTTCTTTCAGTGTTTCGGTTTTCGGCCAAGCATTTCTCATTTTCGGCCACAAATTTTCATTTCGGTGCATCCCTACTGAATATTGTGGACTAAACGACCCCATCTGCTGCAGCCTCTTATATATATCTAGGCTACCACACATTATTCAAGTGTTAAATCCCCATTGGTGGAACATCACTATGAAAGGACTAGGTGTGTCATGAGATCTGTTTGACTCCCTGATGAAGGCTTGATGCCGAAACGCGTGGGAATCCGTTTTTAAGGTTCTCCATGACCATGCCATTACAATAAGGCATTTTATAGTTTTCAAGAGAGTTCCTTGGAGTTTTCTGATTTGCGCTTTTTGTGATTTTGAAGCAGAATCATGCCTGTTTTTAATGCAGCACCACCTGAGGGCCCGAAGATCACGAGCATCCAATATTCACCTTCGGACTTGTCCCTCATGTACAGAGACTTCTTCAGATTCTCTGAATCTTTTGATGATATTGTGTATTGTAGATTCAAAGTCTTCACAATTTTACATTGAGAAAATTTTTCTGAAATTGTTCCACAATTTTTAGATGCCATTTTTTGCAGATTGGTGAATCTCTGTCCATCTTTACGTCTGAGAGACTCTGCCTCTCTAAAATGCTCTTTTTATGCCCAGTCATGTTCCTAACCTGTTGTCAATGAAACAAAATAGCTGCAAAATGTTCTTCCAGCTGTTTTTTATTAGTACCACTTACTTCTCCAGCCTTTTGTTGCCCCTCACCCAACTTTTTTGAGATGTTGCCACCATCAAATTCAAAATGAGTTAATTTTTCATGAAATGGTAAAATATCTCACTTTCAACTTCTGACATGTTGTCTGTGTTCTGTTGTGAATAAAATGTGGGTTTATGAGATTTGCAAATTATTGCATTGTGTTTGAATTTACAATTAACACAAGGTCCCAACATTTTTGGAATTGGGGTTGTATTACATATATGTCAAATTATACGGATTGCCCTGAAGTTATATGGATTTTCTCCAATTACACAGCTTATTGACATACATATTAAGTTATTCAGATTTTTAATTCCAGCCACAAAACGTAGCTGGTATTGGAATCATAAGGTGTGCCTGTCTGTCCGCTTTAATGCAATGACATCGGCACTGTTTTAGATTCATCATAAAGACATTGCATGTCACTAGCTGGGACAAAAAGAAACTTTGAGTTTGAAGATGGGTATGATAGGTGTGATCGATTATGTTTATAATGTTTATCACACATGTTGGAATCGAGCCCTGCTTCAGGCAGCTGCCCTACTGTCATTGCGGCCGGTTCGGTTACAGATTGTCTTCAGTTAAGAAAAACTTTGATCAAATTATTATCCCCCGCCACACGAAGTGGCCGGGAAATATTGATTTGACCTCCGTCCGTGCGTGCGTGCGTGCGTCCGTCCGGGATAAAGGAGAACTACTTTTCACAAGAAATATTCGAGATAGGATAACCAAATTTGGCATATAGGTTCAGACCATGAAGGCCTTGATCGAGTTCGAAAATGAGACCAGCGCGATTATTTTTTCCAGAGTTACTGCCCTTGATTCGCATTTTTGAACTCTGACTACGGTGTCTATAAAGGAGAACAACTTTTCACAAGAAATATTCCAGATAGGATAACCAAATTTGGTGTGTAGCTTAAGACCATAAAGACCTTGATCGAGTTCGAAAATGAGACACGCGTGATTATTTCTCCCGGAGTTATTGCCCTTGATTCACTTTTTTCAACTCTGTTCACGGTATATGTAAAGGGGACCTACTTTTCACGGGAAATATTCCAGACAGGATAACCAAATTTGGTGTGTAGCTTAAGACCATAAAGACCCTGATGGAGTTCGAAAATAAGAAGCACACTATTATTTTTCCCACAGTTATTGCCCTTGTGGCACTTCTGGGAGCCTCTGTTCATAGTATCTTTAAAGAAGACATTTTGGCGAGGGATGTTGTTGACCATGTCTACTTGTTAATTATGGGAAGCTATTAATTTTGATGAAAGAGCACATGAAAACACACCACGGTAAACAACAACACCCCCATCCTTCTTTTCGTGGGACAACATAATTTGTTGTTGGCCATAGTGGACCAGTTTTCGGAGCTTCTGCTCACCATGCCTATGGACCCTATACAGTTGTACAAAACAAGGTACCGTCTGCACAGTCACCAAAGAATCAGTTACGTATGTACAAACACAAAACAAATGATAAAGAAAAGATTGGTTCCCGAGGCTGCACAGCAGTGGCTATTACTGGACGTCACCCATCTCCCTTGTGATATTTGTGTGGAATGATAAGAGTATGAGATTTTGGTCAAGATTTTCACAGAGTGGATTGCAATCAAGGATCCCTGACATTCCTGTGTGAAACACCGGCACAATCGCGGCAATTTTCACTGTCCTGGATGAGGTTTTGAGGTTTTTTTATTTTCATACTTGAATCGAAAGCTGTTAAAGCTTTTAAAAATATTTTAATGAAAATTTTCCCCTCCATTTATAACACCATTAATGAAAAAAATAGTTATATTCAAAAAAAACTTTTAAAAAATCTTGTGGATTTTTTTAAGGTTTTTACAAATATTATATCACAAAAGGTTACACTTCACATCATCAACACAGGGCTTTTACTTGGAATACTGACTGTTTCTGAGCACAATAGAGAATTACGGTCCAGCAACTTGTAACTCAAAGCAGTGTGTTTAAATACTCATCACAGGTACATCAGGAAGTAACATTGAGACAAGACACAGCCAGGGAGGGGAACACGAGCGAGACATAAACCTAAACCAATCAAAATACTTCTAAAAGACATGCAAGTTGCTGAATGGGTGGAGAAACAGAAGGCTTTGAATAGGTCTTTTATCTCCGATAAATGAATTGATCATATAAAAGCTGCATGTTGTGTTTACTCGTGTTGTCATATTAAAATTAGTTGGATGATCTTTAACATTTAAATTTAACAAAGGAGCAAAAATAGAAGAAATTGGGAAGGGGCAAGTCATTTTTTGCCGCACTGTATACACAGTCCCCAGGTGTTGCAATATTACCATATTTGTATTTATTTTATATGATATTACTACCATGGCTTCAGAATTTTTATACTAAATGACTTAATAGGATTCCACTGAATTTATATACAACCTCATGTCCAGAAATACTGGGACAGTTGGTAAAATACAAATAAAAACAGAATTAATTTAAGATATTTGCAAATTCTCTTTTACCTACATTTAGCTGAAAACAGCACAAAGAAGAAATACTTATGGTTTGACTTTATCAGCTTTATTTGTATTGGGAAATATTGACAAATTTGGATTTTGTGGCCTACATCCCGATCCAAAACACATAAAATAGGGGAATGTAAAGACTGAGAGAGTTGTGGAATCTTCTGAGAACACCCATTTGGAACATTCTACAGATAAACTGGACAGTAGGGGAACGGTGTTTCAGTCATGATTCGTTATAAAATGAGCAGTTACGAAAGGAACAATTGTTCACCAGCAAGATGCTTTGAGGCTTGCCTCTTTTTAAAAAACTGCATGAAGAAATAATCAAACAGTTTAAGAACATTTCTTAACATGCGATTGAGTAGAATTTAGAGATTTCACTATTACAGTCCGTAATATGGAGAATTGGATACGAGTGACCTTCAAGCCATCAGACGGCAATGCATTAAGAACCAACATGCTTCTGTCATGGACAGAGGGGCATGTAAATCCATCAGAAGATCGATGTTAATGGTCACAGTTCATCAAGGCATCGTCAAATTCAAGTGAGGACTCTAATACACAAAGAGGGAGGCATAAATCAATACCATCCAGAAGTATCACCAACTTCTCTGGTCTCGAGCTTATCTGAAATGGACAGACGGGAAGTGAAAAGGAGTGCTATGTTCTGATGAGTACATCTTTTAAATTGTTTTTGGAAATAATGGACATTGTGTGCTCATAGTGCTCAGGTCCAAGGAGCAGAGGGAACATGCTAACTATTATTTGAAGTATGTTCAAGAGTCAGCATCTGTCTTGGTCTGGGGCTGCATTAAGGCCATGGGTTTGAGGACGCCCCTGCTTCTTGCAGCAAGCGGGTGCCAAACCCCACACTGCATGTATTGCAGCAGCATGCTTCCTGGTCATAGAGTGCGGGTACTAGACTGGCCTGCCAGCAGCCTGGGCCTATCTTCCATTGTGGAAGCTTGTGAAGCACCAAATACAACAATGGAGACCACGGACTGTTGACAAAGTCCTACATTAGGCAAGTTCTGCTTCTGAACTCCAAAAATTAGTGTCCTCAGTTCCAAGATGAATACTGGGTGCTGTCAAACGGAAAGTGATTTTACAAAGTGGTGGACCTACATCTGTTCTAACTTCATCACTATTTGTCACAGAAATCACATTTCAGAATGGCGGTTATTAAAAAAAAAAAAAAAAAAAAGTTGATGTTCGGAAGCATGACTTATTTTGTCTTTGTACATTTTTCCATTTAATACAAATTGGAAAATTACTGTGATGTTTTTGTTAACATTTTACACATTGCCCCAGTTCTTCTGAAATCAAGGTTGTCGCTAATGAGATAGAATCAAACAAAATTTTATTGAATTCAATGTATTTTTCCTACTTTTTTGCAGATGGATGGATACATTTTACTGTGGAGGCCATTGCAGTGTGTGCTTGTGTTTCTTTTCTTCTTAGGGTCAGGTCTTGTGGTGTCATGATTTCTTTCTGTTGTTGCGCAGCCATCTCAAACGGATCTGGTTAGCACAGTTTATTGCTATGAAATGGGTTTGATGATTTAACAAGGGTCAAGTATGTTCTTATTTGCTTTTAGGCAATTTTTACTTCCCAACTACAATATATATCAATATAAAAGCTAGTGGTATGGGCACTGTAGCTCACTTGGTTTATTTCAGGCTTTAGTGTTATGTAAGCTCACAAGTAGTATTTTTGCCAGGCCCGGAGGGTGCCGGCCTTTGTTCCTCTCAGGGGCTTACTGGCTGGCTGTCTAACTCCCCATTGTTGAAATGCGCATGCGCGAGTGAGCATTGGTAGCAGATGTTGGCTAAAGCTGTTGACCTATTCACTCTTGAACTGTAAATATATCTGTCTCACTCATCTTTAAAGCAAATCGTTAAAACACTCATACATTAATAAAATAAACAATTAAAAAAAAGTCAAATGGAAACTTTGTGCGGCCCCGCATAATTGGAAAAGTAAAAGGGACAGAGTTGAGTTAAATACCCAAGCCGTTGTTGGTCACTAAATCAGAGAAAATAATTTATGTGGTAGAGGCTGGATGATTTATGCCTACAAGCACGTCAGAGATGATCTGCGCATCAGATTGAGAAATATGGAGCTGCTCTCAGTCTGCGCAGAGGATGAAGTTGATGAACAGCTGTCTGGAACAGATATGCTATAGTGTGCCATAAAATAAAAGGACTGCCCCTTGCTCCATCTATTCGCCACTTCCGCTGCATTTGTGAAAACGTGCAAGACGGAAATGCTCCTCAATGTAGCTGCTTGTGAGAATGGGGAAATCACTCGCGGTGGCAGAACAGTTACCCCCGAAGTTTACTGGGAACTGGCCTGTGTGAGAAAGAGGCAGGAGAAAAATGTTTAATTGAATGGATATTCACACGTACATCAGTGCTCACCATGCCATAGGGACAATTAATGCGTCTGGCTGTGATTATTATGCTTGCTGAATTATGATTAATGCACACAACTATGCCTAGGAGGAGATACAAATTGAAGGTTTCACAAACAATTCAAAATGGCAGAGAGGTTGAAAATACAAAAATGGGTGTGGCTTACATGGATTGATTCCTCTTGACCTCACACAATCTAACAAAAAAGAATTTTGTTTCTTGGTACAGCTGCAGTAGCAACCCACCCTTCCATGTGTGTATCTTGACCTTTTCCTGTGGCCTTTTGTGACTGTTGCATTCCATGAGCAGATGTCCACCTCTGCAGCCACCGGAGAAGATTAGAGCAGCTGCGCACCAATCATCCATTAACTTCAGCAGAGTAGCTGAAGACTCCGCTTCAAAAGAACCTGCCTCTATGCCTTCAGTTGAGGGCTGTTTGGAAATGGTTTTTGTTTTTGGTGTGGTTATGAGCCTTTGTTGTGCTAAGGCATGTTACTGTTCTGATGTCACTTTGTTTTTGCAGTTGTTTGAACTGTTGTTCAAATTCAGCATGTAAATGTTTTTGCCATCTAGATTGGTTGAACTTTAGTTATACTATGGCATATGAATGTTTTACTTGCCTCCATAATTTGCGAGCTTGTATTGCAGTGCATAATTGTAAGCTTCGTAGTATTTATTCATTTGTAACCCTGAGTTCAGGAGTGGTTTCCCTTTTCTGGTTTTGTGAAAATAGTTAGGTTTATTTCTTCATAACTGTTGGAAAATAATTCTGAACCCTCCTTTTGTTTTCATTATTGGTTGTTTTAAGCAGCATTCCCCATCTCTGTTCAAGTTGCTTTCCTTCATAGAACCATTCTTACTATTTTGTTAATGAAAACTTTTCTTGATACCAAATTCCATCTGGTTTATGTTTGTTATGGCCCCAATTTGTTATGGCGTCAATTTGTTATGGCGTCACGGACAGCAAGGGATGACAGACAAAATTCTTAAACTTCAACAGATTTAATTAAACAAACAAAACTAATCTACTCTCTACCCTAGATTGAAATTACAAAAAAAATGAGATATTTACAGTCCCCTGGTAATTGAGATGGGCTGCTGTGTTGCGATGTCTTGGGACAGGAAAATGCTCCAACACAGGCAAAAATCCACAAAAGCTTCACAGGTCTTGAAAAGAGTGACAGGTCTGGTCAAATGTATCCTTTCACAATTTCTCCTTGCAATTTCTCCTCCTACTACACTCTCTCAATTTTTCTCCTTATATACTCTTTTCCAGCCCCCTCTGAGGCATGCCCGGGACATGCCCAAACCTAGCTTTAGATTGCTTAAAAAAAAAAGTCAAAACTGCCATCTAGTGGCTTTTTACCACATTACACGTTACTTCGCTTTTCCCCGAGCTGGGTTGTAACATTTTTCTACAACCTATGGTTTAGAAGTGATTGCCCAAGATATACCTCTCTTACCTCTCTTAAGTGCCGCTATATGGGCAATCAGAGTGATTTCAATAAAAATGGCTCTTTACCACATCCTTAACAAGAATACAACAGGGAAAATAAGTATCGAACACGTCAACATTTTTCTCAGTAAATATATTTCTAATGGGGCTATTGACATGAAATTTTCACCAGGTGTCGGTAACAACCCAAGTAATCCACACATACTAAGAAATTAAAACAAAAGTCCATAAATTAAGTTATGTGTAATAATGTTGACGCGTTTAATACTTATTTTCCCCGCTGTATTAGGTTTCATAATGACAGGTACCTAAAGTGTGTCTAAGGGCTACTGAATTTGATTGGCTGATGTTCGCCATGTTATTTCATTTATCACTTTGTTCTTATAGATTTTTCAACCCTGACTAACATGAAGCATGGAAAATTTCAAGCTGATTGGACAAATGATTTAGGAGTTATGACCGTTCCTTTGCTATAGCGCCACCTATGGATGGATTTACACCTATCAAACAAATTTTAATGTATGCATCCATGTAAACCTCCAACAAATTTCACATTGATCCCTTCAGTGATTTGGCAGAAGAACATCAAAGTTAGCACAGACGCCGACGCCGCTGCATGATCGCATGAACTCCCTTTGGTCCATTGGACCAAGTGAGCTAAAAAGTGCGAATTAAGTGACAAAAATCTATTCAATGGAGTAATTTATCCCAGCCATAGCTTTTTGGGTGAATGGTGCAAAAAGACTGCAGGACATTTTGAAAGTGAAATCTTTGGCAACAGGTTCACCACCCGAAGAATTTGCAGCTGTATACCCCTTTCTTAAAGTGGGTAAATAAGGATAAGTTTGAGTTTACAGCACAGGGCTTGATTTTAGAGAGGAAGTTAAGTTTCTGATAGAAAAAAAAGGACTGTTTCTCTCCCTGCACTTGCAACTGCACTCTGGCCCAGAGGCGTAGATTTGGGTTGGGATGGTTGGGATATCTCCCGACCAACTTTGGATTAGTGGGGAAAATGAAAGAAACGTGAAATTGTAAATCTAACATGATCCAGTCCAATGTAATGCTCGATTTGTGGCGTTGTCCAATTCAGAAAATCAGTGGTCCAATTTGCAGTGTTCATCTCAGCTGCAGTCGTGTTCAAACGTTTTTTCAAAAAAACAGCACCACACATAAAGATGCTCAATAGACAGGATTGCGAACTGGCTGGCTAATGTTCCAAAATATCCACTCGGTTTCATTGTCCACTTCAGACTGACCGAGTTTGGGAGTAATAAACTCCACGTCCCTGCAACTGGGTCCTCCTCTCCACTCGTTGCCGTGGCGGCCTCTACAACATCCTGGGGTGCCAGGGTGTGACATAATGATTGCAACACTCATAAACAATACACCATACCATCATGTTATTAAGTCAGTTATAAACTGGGAGGAGTATTTCAATTGTTCGATATTGGTAAGCTTCATTAAAAAAAAAAAAAGTGTTCATAACATAAATAACACTTGTAAACTTGTATTCAAAAATCTAATCAAAAGTATTAGGATACAAAATAGAAAAATAAGTTTATGAATATGGCATCCATCTATGAAAATTATGGAGCCACCTAGCTTATCAAAAAAAAAAAAAAAAATTACTGCTCGCGTGCTGTGCGCACTCACATTAAGTGTGTCCCTACCAACTCTCACATTAAACCTGCGCCCTTGCTCTAGCCAGATCTTTGGGTAAGAGAAACGTTCTCAAAGGACTAATTCTGATTAAATGATTAAAAAATGTGTACCTATGAACTTTTGTACCAAAATGTCCTTGCACTCGGTATATTTGCCAATGTGGCAAATGTGAAAATCTGGAATGCACATAGAATGTTAAAAATGAATTTTGTGTGTCATAAATTAGTTTCAATATTTTATTGCACTGGTTCTATGGATAGCTTGTTTGCAATAAACATTTCAGGTTACTGTATTTGTCATTCTTTTAACATTGCATAAATGAAATGTGTTTAAAAAAAATTAGCAGCTCGTAAAAAAATGTGAATAAATTGCAAATATTTTTGAGTAGCCTTCAGTTCCATATTTCAAATGAAATGGAAATATCAAAATTTGATAGGGATCATAGGAATTTTTTTGTGAAATGACATGCAAATTTGGTAACTGCCACTGATGAACAATATATTGGATAAATGACATGCAGTCAGACGAAAACACATTTGCAAGTGCATTTAATGACATTAAATGAACGTGCAGCCTCACACTTTGGCTTTCACGAACACGCCACGGTTTCACCTCTGACATGTAAAGTGAAAACAGACAGTGTTCGTTTGATGTTTCATTACCACAGTTAATGTCAATAACGGGTATGGCCTCCCTAGCTTGAATGATGACTTTTGACAATGTCGGGTCATACTGTCAATCAGAACCCGGATGCTTGCAATTGGAATGTTGTTCCATTCTTAGGGTTTATTTTCGGTCTTCTAGAGTTTGGGTTGTGCCCGGTCCGGCATGTTCCACATGCTCGATAGGGTTTAGGTCCATCGCGCTGGCCAGTCCATGACAACTGTCTCCTGCTCTAGGAATTGATTCACCACCCTAGCACGATGGGGACGGGCGTTATCATCCATCAAGATGAAATCAGGGCCAACAGCACCAGCGTATGGTCTTCGTACACATTGAGGATCTCATCCCTGTACCGTACCCTGTCATCGCCCCTCTCTCCCCATGACATGCAGGTCCGTTCTGCTGTTCCTGCTTATTCCTCCCCAGACCATAATTGATCCGCCACCATAACGGTTGTGTTCGTTGATGTAGGCATCATTAAATCACTCACGTTGTCTTCGCCACACCCGTTGCCTCCTGTCAGTAAAGTCCAAGCAATATCGGGACTCATCAGTAAAGAGAACTGGAGCCCAATCGTTGTGTGTCCATGTGACATGATCGTGAGCCCAATCCAAACGGTCACGCCTATGACGCACGGTCAGTGGGATTCAACACATGGCCTCCTTGAGTTGAGGCCGGCAGTATGAAGACGATTCCGTATCGTCTGAGTGGATACCCTGACCCCCAAAGGCGTTATGAAGGTCATTTAAATGAGGGTGGTGGCTGTCCAGAAAGGATGACGTCGTGCCTGAAGTGTGAAACAGTGGTCTTGTCGTTGTGTAGTCGATCTCTGACGACCACCCCCATGACGGTGTGCTGCTGTACCAAACGTTTGATGCCGGTTCCACGCTCTGTTCTAGCGCTTTGGCTGGCGTTAAGTGCATTAGCAACGTGGCGTTGCGAGAGCCAGAGTCAAGCATTCGATGCATCTTCCCAATTGCTCTGAAGTCAATCGACGCCTAAGACGTTGAGGAGACATTGTTATTGCTAAATGTAATGCAAAAAATTTGGGAACTTCCAAATTTTCACCAACAAGCAACACACACGTCTGAGTTGAAAGTGTTAGTCAAAGCCAAAATGTGAGGCTGCACGCTCATTTAATGTCATGAAATGCACGTGCAAATGTGTTTTGTGTCTGACTGCATGTCATTTATCCAATATATTGCTCATCAGTGGCAGTTACCAAATTTGCATGTCATTTCACAAAAAAATTCCTATGATCCCGATCAAATTTTGAGTAGTATATATTAATCTGTTCAAAACATAGCTGTCAACAATTTTCTCTTTGAGCTCAAGTACTAAATTTAACTGAACATTTAACTTCACTTTAAATGACTGAACTAATATTTAGTTGTATAACTATTGTTTTTGATGACTGCTGCAAATCTGTGTTGCATCGAGTCAGCCAACTTCTTGAACCCAGGATGAACAAACTACATTTCTCAGTTCCTGTGAATTTTTGGGTTTTGCTTCAGAGGCTGCATTTTTAATGTCACCCATCAAGTTTTCAATGGGGTTGAGGTCAGGGGATTGAGCTAGCCACTCTATTGCCTCAGTCCTGTTTGTCTGGAACCAAGATGTTGTTTGCTTGCTTACTTGTGTGTTTGGGGTCGTTGTCTTGTTGAAACACACATTTCAGGAAGATTTCCTCTTTGGCATATGGTAACATAATCTCTTCAAGTATTTTCATGTATTGAAACTGATCCATAATCCCTGGTATACGATAAATAGGCCCAACACCTTAATATGAAAAAATCCCGTATTTCCGGTTTCAAAGCGAGGCTCAGGGTGATCGGAAAAGAAACGCCATTGTTGTTCACCGTTGTTCGCATGTAGCTAATTGACCGAAAAACTCATTATTCTCGCTTGGCGCTTATACTCTCATCAGTCCACAGAATGTTACGCCATTTCTCATTAAGCCAATTGATGCATTTCAACCGATTTTGCACAGGCCATTTTTTCAACAAAGGTGCTTTACGGGGCCTGCTTGCTGATAGCGTTGCTTCAATCAAACATCTTCTGACAGTAACAGCACTTACAGGTAATTTTACATCATCTTTGATTTTTTTGGAGGCGATGATGGCCTGAATCTTTGCTATTCTGACTATTCTTTGATCCGTTTCAACAGTAGTTGCTCGTTTCCTTTGGTTTGATGTTTTTCTATTATACTACTACATCAAGTAATTTATTTGCAATGTAGAAATATCGCTACTACTAACAGTGGTTCATCAGGTTATTGATGTTGCACTGCTATTTTTTTTTTTTTTTACCACTACCGTACATAAATGTGGCATTAAGTGAAGTAAAAATTTACATTAAATAATGGTAAAATGCAGCTGTTTTCCAGACACAAAACTAGGTAACTCGTGAGTCGTGTATCTCCCGATTCCCAAATTTCTAAGGAAATGGCCGCCAGCAGCCATATTGGGCGTCCAAAATTGCTGAAAATCGGTCTTGAGCATTGTCAAATAAATATCTTTGCCTATGTAAAATTAGAAAAAATTCCTGTAATAATTGTCGCTTACAGAGCCCGGAACAGAAAATCTCTGTGGGTGCGGCGACGGCCCCGGAACTAAACCATAATATCTCCCCACACTATCGTCGGGGAGATACAATTATCATTTGGCTTCAGGAGACTTGGATTGTGCTGCAGCTGAATGGAGTAATTTTATTGTAATTTTAAGCTGTTTTTTGGACTCTGAAGAAGGCAAATTATAGTCTCCATTGATTTCAGTCATTTTGGAGAACGCTGCTATGGGGTTTTGCTGGCATACTCAGAATTTGATTTTGAATAAAACTTCTCCTGTTTTTCGACTGACATAAAGGTGAGATGATGACAACATTTTAATTTATGGATGAACTGTTCCTTTAAGGGATTGCAAGAGGTAATTGTGTAAGGGTTCATCTGCACACAATAATTTAGCTAGGAACAAATACAAAGGCCAAGAATACAAATATGCATGCCAGGGCAAATGTTTATACAGAGTCTTTATTGTAAAAGAGGTAGAGAATACAGGTGTTTCACTGTACAGAAAAGACAGCACTACTGATATACACTCATTCAAACAGTTAATAGACAAGACACACCCCATTTGTTTAATTAGATGCGCGCACACAGCTGAGTAGAAAAAGTAAAACAAGCACATACAAAACAATCTTTGGATTTATCTATATTGCCCCCTTAATCTTATACTCTCACATCAGAGCAAAAAGGTAAAAATAGTAATATAATAGAAGTGATAATGGAGTTTTGTCAAGCCATCTCTCCCATAGCATTCACACAGCAGTAACAAGTAGATATGTGTAGTGAAAAACCCAGTCCCAGTACTAATCATTCACAAGATGTTTAATGTTCAAACTGAGAAACTTTTTTTTTTTTGCACTCAAATACCCACACACACACACACACACACAAACATACAGGGATCAATGCTTTTTAAAAAGCACAAACCAAGATGACATAGCTTTGTCTAGTCTCTCTCCATTCAAGCCACACCTCTTCCAAAGAACCAATAAAATCTCTATGCAAATGTGCACTGCCATTAGTTGGAGTTTTCTGAGTGGTCACTGACAGGTGATGCAACAGAAGGTGGTGTGGCCGGATCCTGCCAGCTACCATTAGTCTAAAAAATGAGAAGTAATTTGTTAATGACACAAGGAAAAATGAACAGAAAGCTCTTGCTGTAATAGATCACAAGATAACCACACTTTGATAAAATTCTGCCTTGAAAACCTTTTTAGCAGGACTATTCACAATGTAAGTATGCATGTATCAATGATGAAAACATTTAAGTCACATTTAAGTCAGCATACTACAAGTACAAGCATCATTTCAAATCAAATAAGACTATACTGATGTTTGATTTCGGATTATTAAGCCCGATGGGTGTCATTAAAGCTCTTCTTACCCGGCTCTCTCTGGGGCTGTACAGTCTGTCTGAGAAACGGGATTGAGTCACTGAGTCCTATGAGAGGAGGATCAGACCAAAGAACAATGCTGGATATGGTGTTGATTGAAAAAAGATGATACAAAAAAATAAAATAAAAATACTTTGCCCATAATCAATATTTGAATATGATCTGTCAATAACCATCACAAACGCTGACACATTTTTGGCAAATGATTTGTTTGCACTAAAAGAACTTCCACAGCAACTGTTCTTTTCCGACAATAATGCTTACGTCACTCAATTCAGCACTGAAAACTGTTCATGAATTTTTACCCTTAGGGAAGAAACTTAGGTCCTTCCTAAAAGCACCTTTAAGTCAATTTTAATAAAATAAAGCACTGCCCAGACAGAACAAAAATCAGGTGGGCAAACTGAGCAAATAGATGGGAAAAGAAGTTATCAGAGAAGCAACCAACAGGATGACTAAAATTGGAATTGCTATGCTCAGTAGCCAAAATGAAAAACCCTGTTTCAGCGGCTCTAAGGGCTGGGTGCAATTTTTTTTTCTGCTCTAGAGTTCCCGATATCACATTTACTTCATTTACATACAGCCAATCAATAAATTTCGCATCCGGCCACAAAACGTTGGTGGTAGTCATATATCTACCCAACAAGCACTGCAGTTAGATAGGGAGTGATAACGCTTATAAACCAAAGATATAGTATCATAATGGATTCCATTATTTGACAGGGATAAGGCAGGGGAATAAACCAAGCTTTGCATCGTAGCTAGCTAGCCATCAGTAAAATGGACTTTGCTAACGTTAGTCAACGTATCTGGCTACATAGCTAGCGAGCTACCTTGTTTGCTGAGAATTAGATGGCTACCTGGCTATATTAGATGGTTGGCTATATGGAAATGAGACAAACACATTGCAACAATAACCAGCAAGCCACCTAGCTAGGTAGTCAGAAATCGTTTCGTTCGGATAGCACAGCGCCAACAAGCGCCACCTTAGCAAGCCAGCAAACAAGCTGGCCAAACATGCCAAGGCACAATAACTGTGCAGGACTGCTAGCTGGCCAACTTGGGTTCCTAGTAAGTGGAGAAAAAGCTGAGGACAATTCTCGGGACTAGCTAGCTAGCTTTCTTGTTCAGACAGTTTCAGTAAAAGATATACAGGAAGATAACGTTACCCAGCTCACTAGCTAGTAACATTATAATCAAAGATGGCGTCACGGCACAGGGTATGCCCGCCAACAAAATTTGATTCTGATTGGCTGTATGTAAATGAAGTAGATGCAGAATCAGGAACTCTGGTGCAGAAAAAAAATATTTTTGGGCGATAAATTTATTGTGATAATTTGAAGTGCAATCAAAGTAACTGCCAGTATGAGGCAGACAGACAAGTTTGCTTATTATCTTTTCTATGACGCACACCTGATATTGTGTCGAACAAATATCAGAGGCCATTTGAAATGCTTTCCGGAAGAAAACTGCATTTTGAAGTCCACTAATTACCGACGAGGTTGGACAGCCTCCATCACCTTGGCATAATTAGCCTACCTTAAACCAATTCCCATGTACTTTGCCAAACTAGCGGTCAAGCCATTTATACAGCCAACTGACCAAATAAAACCAGAATGTAGTCTATAATGATTAAGAAGAAATGATGAGAAGCAGACAGATCTAACCAAGCTACCATGTTAGACGGAAAGAATGCCAAAAATCTGAATAAATGGTAAAAAAAAAAATAAATAAATAAAAAACGATCTCTGAATCCCACCTCTCATTGAAGAATTTTTATGTAGTATTAAAAAGGTTTCTTAAAAATAAAATCATGTTAAGACAGCTGTGGTTTTTAGCGTTTAAAACTGTACGCAAACATGAAGCATATCAAACGTGAATGTGAGAGACAAATTCTTTTCACGTTGCATGCAATAGTCAAATGCACGAAAGACTTGGCAAACACTTTCAAGGCAAATCTTTGCTGCAAATTTGTAGCATTTTTTTGATAATTGAAAAAGATCAACTTAAAGTAATTCATAACTCTGGATTTTGGTTACTTTTGAGTGTATGAATAGCCTTCATTGAAGGTAGAAAACAATTTGTTTAAGTGTATCGAACGTGATGGATAAATTGTTATCACATTCGCATGCAGCGGCCAAATGTAAAACTGGAAATAATCTAGCAAACACATTCAGGCAAACCTGTCATGTTTAATGGTCATTTAAATTTCAAAATGTGACGAACAGAAATGATATCTAAACAAATTAGACTGTCTACCAATTTAAATTGTTAATTGAGCGAATCAACTGTTCGACTGCAAACTGAGCAAAGTAAATGGGAACGGGGTGAAAGCAACTGTTGGCTAGGTGGTGATGATTTTGCAGACCTTAACTTTGCTCTGTTCAGCACGTCGCTGATAAATGCTGAAGTCGGTGAAGTTATTTTCTGGAAGCATTTCATATGGCCTCTGATGTTTTTCAACACCGCATCAGGTATGTGTCATAGAAAAGATAATAAGCTAGCTCGTCTCTCTGCCTCAGGGGCAGTTACTTTGATTGTGCTTAAAATGATCACGAAATATTTATTGCCAAGCCCTAGCGGCTCTTCATAGATTTTCGCTCCTTGGAACAGTGGCTAGTTTTTTTTTGTCCAAAGCCGGGGGATTTTGAGGTCTCATCTGGCCAAAAGTAAACAGAACAGAAAGATTGCACTTTTCAAAAACCAAAAGCAGCCAAGACCCCAATAGCTCAAGAAACATCAAGTCTCATCCATCAAGGGCGGAGTTAGCAGCCTCATGCTATAATGCCATTTATAACAAGTCATGAGTGGGAGAAATGGCTGCCATCAAAGGCAAGATGGATGTAGCCAAATACAAGCAAATCCTTTTCGCAGCGAAGCAAGATTTGTGCAATCAGGCTGGTTACAAGTTCCAACACGGCTCTGATCAAAACCACAACAAAAAAAAAAAAAAAAAAAAAAAGGCTTTTAATTCATTCTCCATTCCAGAATTGATCATCAATTCAGTTCGGGCCTGTCCAATGATATTCTCCATCCATCTTGGTAGAGTTGAAAAATGAAACGAAAAACTCCTTTTGAGCCCAATAAATGTAAACTTATTGTTAAAAACACTTTTGCATCATGACCCATAATGCACTTACTGTGTTGTTGTAGAGCACTGTTAGAAGTAGGGAAAAAATTAGGTTGTCAAGCAGACAACCAAGGAAACAACTCAAGTTGTCTGCAGGAATTTTCAGTTGTTACGTGTACCGTCAATAGCACATATGAAACAATATGCTAGTGCTGAAAAAAGTGTCACAATCAGGAAATAAAATAAGTTCTCTATAAAGTCAACAAGTTCGTTCCTTCTGAAAGCTTTATTACATAACTACCCTGAACTGAAACAAGAACTGTGGAATTCTAACCCGAATTTGAGAAAATCACACGTCTGCGTAATGTTCATCAATTGGTGCCCATTAAAAGTTGCCACTACCTCAGGTAATAACTCTTTCAATTTTTACTTTTCCAAGTGTCTCTTATTATACAACAAAGGCTACCATTAACAGATATCAGAAAAAAATCTGAGTAAATATGCACTTTGATTGGTTATAAATCTGGACAGAGTGCATTACGTTACACTATCAGCATGAACTTCCTAAACTGAAACACAAATTTATCAAAAGTACAGCAATTAACCAGCAAACTTGCTAATGTTCTTAAGTTACAACGCATGAATGTTTTCATCATAACATACACAAGACCTGAAATTCCAGTGATTTAGAAAACTGCTGTTGTAACATACATCACATGGAGAGCATACTGTCTCCATATTGTTTCGTATAAATAAATAATTAAATATTATATATATATATATATATATATATATATATATATATATATATATATACATACACAGTCATACTGAAAATTATTCATACCCTATCAATTTTTGGTTTTTTTTCCAAGATATTTTTTGAATCAAATTTATTCTTGCACAAATGACACAGTAAGTTGACATAAGGCTGTAAGAGTACAGTAAACAATTTTTCAAATAAATACATTACTTTTTGGTATTTTATTTGACAGATTTACAAAAAGTGCTGTGTCCAGAATTATTCATACCCTTTTCTCAGTAATTGCTGGCAAAGCCTTTATTCACGATTACAGCCTCCAAATGCTTCCTGTGGTGAATCACAAGGTTTTACCGTCTCCGCGGGGGATTTTGGCCCTCTTCTTTTGCAAACTTTTTCCAGGTCCTTGAAGTTCAAGGGTTTCCTTGACATGACCTTGGTCTTCAGTTGCCTCCACAGATTCCGGATAACATTGAGGTCGGAGCTCTGGCTTACCACTCCAAAGCGTTCACTTTGTTGTCCACTTACCATTTCTTGACAGATTTTTTGGCCCTGTGTTTAGGATCATTATCCTGTTGGAAGATCCATTCCTGCCCAAGACCAAGTTTTTCAGCCCGGATTGCTTAATGTTTTAACTGAAGATCTGGATATACTGGTACTGTTTCATAATGCCATTATATCTTTAACAAAAGGTTTCCAGGCCCATTAAGCTGAAAAAAAAACCCCAAAGCATGATACTCCCGCCACCGTGTTTTGACCGTTGGGAACCTTGTTTCTCGGTTGAAGACTTCACCTTTCTTCGCCAGTTACACTTCTCAACCCAGACACACAAGAACTAGTCTAGAAGACCAAAAAGTCACCTGGATGAAGATATAAGCTTCAAACTGTCAATGTTATGGACAGATGAAACAAAGATCAAATGTTTGGGCACAAAGATGTGGCTTTTGTTTGGGCGGAAGAAAGGTGAAGCGTTCAACCCACAAAAACCGCGGTCCCAACAGTCAAACATGGTGGCGGGAGGCTCATTCTCTGGGGTTGCTTTTCAGCAAATGGGCCTGAATAATGGCAAAGAGAAATGGCCATTCCAGATTTTGTAATCAAGCAATAAATAACCAAAAAGCATTGGAGGCTTGAAAACATCTGCAATCCTTGTTCATCAATTTGAGAAAAGGTTATGAATAATTTGGAGGGCTACAAGTCATGGCATTTTGAAACCCTCAAACCTTAAGGCCTGGAAAAAAAGGAGTGGCCAAAATCTTTGTCAACTGAAGCATCTGCCTTATGTCAAAAATGTCATTGTGAATAAATTTGAATTGTCAAAAATATCTTTTTTGTAAAACAAAATTTGTAGGGGTATGAATAATTTTTGGCACGACTGTATATATACACACACATACATACAGGGCTTTCAAAAGTAGCCGGCGACCGGCGATAATCGCCGTTTACTCGGCACCTGACGACCGGCTACTCGCAGCTCTGATTCTCCATATCATGACATATCATATAATTTTTGTCACCTTCCTAGTTTTTTTAACCTGGAGTTTAGCCATATTTTCAATAAAAGGAGGAGTCATTGCGTTATTTCCTTGCTTTAGTAAGCCATAATGGTTTCCTTCATCGCACATGAACGAACCTGGCGCATCCTCCGTATGTTAAGTTTGTACAATTTTGATAAAGACTTGAGGTGCTTGCGCAGGCAGAAAATTACTACATCGCCTGCGTTCAAAAATTTGCATCGCCGTTTGACCGAGGATACGCGATGGCTGAACCCTTCAGTAAAATACTAAAAACCTCAACAATATTGTCCTTCTTCAAAGCTGCAGTTGGTAAGTCTTATAAAAGTAACTTTTTGTCATTTTTGCTAAAACTGTCGCTGTGTACAGACAGTATTACATAAAACTAGTACTCTGTAATTAAAAAAAGGCTCCTTTAAACCCACCGACTGCTCCTACTGCAATTTAGCAGAATCGTTCGGACCGACCAAAAAGAACCAATCAGAGCCAGGATGGTGTCTGACAGCCGTCAAACAGTGCACATGCACGCGCTGTGGACAGCCTCCTCCCCCTTCCTCTTCAGTTCACGCCAGTGCTCAGTCAAACTCAAATCTCCGAGAGAGGGTTCAGGAGCTTAGAGAAACTAATTGCGCAACAACAGCCATCAACGAGGAAAAAAATACCGATACCTCCGTTACCGAAAACAGCATACGCGGCTAAGACAAGTAAGAAAAAGGAAGCCAGAAGAAAAAAAAGCACAAAAAAAAAGAATTAGACAAAGCCGGGATAAAACCAGAGTGAACATCGGAGTGGCTTTTCAGAGGTGGAGGGAACTCTGTGATCTGGAAGGATTAAAAACCGACGCAGAGTTGGCGACTTTTCTGCTTGACCGGTAAACCCCTGCTTTATTCGTTGGTTCATTTTCGCTCCGCAATTCTCTGCAAATAAGAGAGTTGGCGTCGCTCACATGCACAGCTGCTACTTACCCCAGCCCTAACCGGCATCAATTCATTTTCGCTGTGAACGTCACTTACAAGCACAGTTGCCGTTCGAATAGCCAGCGTCTTGGAATTGTTACAGTACTCCGTAGTGCATGTGATGTTACTGTGATGTTGCAGTCGAGCTAACGTTAGCTTGTTTCCGATGCTAGGGCTAACATTACTGGCATCGTTTTATTAGGATGTAACATAAAATATCTTTATGAAGTGACCTGGCAGTCTTATCGGTTGTGTTGTCCTCATAAATATGTGTAACGTTTCTGTGCTCTCACAGCTAAATGCTGTCATACATGGTTTACTGGCCATTCAGCAGGATTCACGACAGTTTCTGTACTCAAAAAAAACGGGTAACTTACTGAAATAAGCGTGTGCTGGTTTTTTACTGAATACATGCTGTACTATACTGCTGTAGATAACTTTTCATGTCGACATGATTTATTTCTGCTCGTTTGTTGGCCAGCAATGTTGACTGTTCTCAACAGTAATGTCTATCCTTGGCAACTTAGCCATTTTCATAATGTGAACTTGCAAAATCTCTCCAGTCGCATGCATAACAGCTCACGTGCCTTCGCGTGCACGGCAGCTTCCTCTGGGGGAGGGCCTTAGGGCAGGAGTGCAGTGGAGAGGGAGGGGGAGGGATCTGAAAGTTTCGTTTTTTCAAATTTTCATGCCAAGTCCTCTCTATCCTCATAGTTACCAACTGCAGCTTTAACAAGAAAGGTTAAGATTCATCGTGTCTTGCTAACATATCTAAAAAGAACCATCATTTCATGTCGAACGTTTTGATTACCGACAGTGTACGGAACTGTTTCCTGCATGGGAAACTTTATTGCAGGCATTCAATTGAAATTTCCCTTAAACTACAAATATAAAATGATGGCGTTATTACTCAATGTAATGGTGTTGAAGTTAAGTGTAATGTCTTACCTATATTACCAGATATTGTTTTAATCATTTACTGGAGCTTTGTCTTTGCACGAGTTGGAAAAAGTGGACTGTGTCAACATCTGTAACTTAGCTGTGCGCTATTCCCTGAGTGGAACACTCATAACGTTAGCACCTCATTGCAAACTCGTTTTGCGGAATGTTGATAAAGGTTGATCCTGAGTCGGCAAAATCAGCATCTGTATTGGCTTTCGCTTAGCTAAGTTATTTCAATAGTTATTTGGAAATGGTTTAGCGTTACATCTTTATGCGTACGGTCATGTTCCAGAAATCAGAGAAAACAGCTGCATTTTCTCCATGATTCTTTCCCTCGGTAACCCACCCAGACATCCAACATTTCTGCTTCTCTCGTCCCTTGACCACAGATTATGTCACACAATAGTCAATATTTTTGGTGGCTGGACAAAGCAGTATAAAAACAGTGTAAAACTAGCTATAAAGCAGTACAGTCAGTGAAAATACACACTCCTTAAGTGTGAAAGAGAGTCGCCAAACTGTGATATAATCGTTCACGCCGCTGTCAGGTCCAAGTCACTTTCGTATAGGCTACCTACATATGAAATTTGACAAGTAGACTCTTAAGCCTGTTTAAATAACTCAAACTCGCGCTTCGCTCTGGGGTGCTTTTCCCAAAATCACAGATGCTAACTTACATGGTTGGAATCATTGACTGTCGATGAACGAACTATGTAAGTTGCTAACCTACGCTTTAGGGAAACGTAGCCTACCCCTGATCATGCAGAAATTTTCTATGCCCGTAAAAAGGCTGGGAAGTGGGTCAGGCCGAAAGTGTCGCATTCAGGGAATGATTATCAAATGGCGTCCCACCCAGGACACCTACGTTAACATGTTAATACAAGTTACTTCGATAACACTGTTTGACACAAATTTTTTTTTTTTGTTTGTATGTGTTATTTCTTTATTACTTTTATTGTAAAAAGAATAGAAAATGCCCATTATTTCCTTCAAACTTTGCTTTTGTGACCAAGATAATGAAATTTAGGAATTCGCCTATTTTCTGTGTAAAAATGGGAAATTTGCACATCTTCATTTACATAAGGTATGAATAAAACAAAACATAGATCAAATTTTATTTACTCTGTATAATATCACATCTACCTATTAAAACAAGCAAAAATTGCCTGTCTTACCCTCTTGAGTTTTTTTGCGGTGGTCTTAGGTAAAATGAGGTGCCCAGATTTTATGGTGTTCCTCAACAGGCATGCCAAAATATACCTTGTTGGATTCATACATTTTAACAGTTGCTGTCACAGAGTACTTTTTTGCTCTTATTTTGATAAATTGGTCACATACATTGCAGAATGCATCTAGAGAATGCTTTGCAGCTTCTTGATGCCAGCTCTGAAAAATTCTGATTTATCTACATGTTTACTTGGGCAGCTAGAACTAAACTGAGGTGGTGAGTGGTGAGCTGCTGTATAGATATTACTATGGAAAGATCAAGAAAATTTAAAAGGTTCTTGAAATACTTGTAAGTTCTACAATCCTAGAAAAATTCTTGAAACTTCTTGGAAGTTGCACAACATTCTAGAAAGTTCTTTAATGCTTGTAAGCTCAAGAAAATTCTCTGTTAGCAAACCAGCTCTATATCTACCTTTAATGTCCTGGAAAATGGATACCATTTGAAAAATTAATTACCCAAGCCACAAAAGCAAAGTCTGAAAGGTCTTCTCCTTTCACTTTAGGTATAAGCAATTGGGAAATAACACTTTCTAACCAGGAACAGGAAAAACCTAAATTTTGTTACATTGTGTAAAGGGCAATATGTTTCAGTCAGATCATGAAACCAGTCATTTCTTGAAATGATAACTTTTTTTCGACATTTTATGAAATGACACAAGTTTGACGCCAGCCATTTCATGAAATGTCCAAAAATTTATTTTGAAAATAGACTGTAATACGATGGTATTTTAAATGTTTCATGTTTCTGATTTCACTGAAGCCATTTTCCCCTTCGCTGTGAAGCTCAAATATTGAATTATAAAGCCTTAAACAGGGAATGCATACATTTTCTGATTTGGCTTCTGCACAAAGGGGCTTGTTGCTTGTATCTAATTCTAATAACTGATAATTGGAAGTGACAATACATGTCTACAGTAATGCATCATGAGCAAATAATGAAAACTAAAAAAAATTTGAATTTACATCACCAAATGACAAGGAAATCAGATGCTAGAAGGCCCCAGAATGCATCAGAGAGCTTCAAATTTTTAAATTTCTCCAGGTAGAATGCCCCCGGAGGGCTTTGCGCCCTCAATGCTTGGATTCTCGGCACCTCCACCACCAGCCATAGCCGCCTACTCTACTCTGCCAGCCGCCTACTCCAAAAACTTTTGAAAGCCCTATATATATATATATATATATATATATATATATATATATATTTATGAGGGGTGTAACGGTACATGTATTTGTATTGAAAATTTTCGGTACAGGGCGTTCGGTTCGGTACAGGAAGTTGGGTTCGGTACAGAGGTGTGCAGCACGGGTGAGTTACCACACGAGCATAATAAGTGGCGGAACACAAGTTTCGTTTTCATTTGTCCATATCCACCTGCAGCTACACATGCGAAACAGGAGAGGGCAGCAAAAAAACACGAAGGTTTAATAAAACTGAACAGAGCTACATGCTGGAAGGTCTGTCAATGCTGCACTTCGGACAATACGGAAGAATTCATTCACGTTTTTTTCTTAAAAGAGGAAAGACAAAACTGATCAGACTGATAAGCTTGAACTGTTAGTGCTGCACTTTACACATGGAAAAGGTTTGTTAATCTGCGCCAACAAGCTGTGAGAAATTTATTTTTATAATATTTTATATTTGTTTATTTGAGAATATTTTATGTCTTGGAAAACGTTTTTACATATGTTTTTTGTTTATTTGAGAAAATTTTATCTATTGGAAAACTTATTTTATATATATTTTGTTTATAATGAGAATATTTTATTTACTGGAAAACTTATTACCAGCACTTGGCAGCAGTATTCAATTTTTTTTTTTTTTTATATTTTGTACAATGTTACAATAAAGTTCCTAATAAACAAGCAATTGTATGTTTTGCATTTTATTCCCATACTGTACCGAAAATGAACCGAACCGAGACCTCAAAACCGAGGTACGTACCGAACCGTGATTTTTGTGTATCGTTACACCCTTATATATATATATATATATATAGCATTAGAAATCATAAGTGAAAACATAACCTTTGCCATTTATTTAACCATCACTGCGTCCAACCTCGGCCACTTATTGCTTTCATTCTATCAAATTTTTGCTATCAATTATGGATATAATTTATCTTGAGTTGTTTCATTTAAGTTTCTGATGAATTAAGGCTGATTATCATTCAAATCTTAAGTTGTAAAATGTCTACATTTTGCCAATACACGTATGCTAGTGCTGTACTTCTGTTATGCCAATATCTTGTCCAACTACGGCCACTTTGTTCCTGTCACGGTCTAGACAACTGGATTACCACTTACTACGAACACTGTAGAGGGAATATTAAGATGCATTCAAATCTCTTTTTTTGTCACAGGAAAGTACGGAGAAACTCCAAGCGCAAGCATGCATGCTCTTTGAAGGCACTGTATGTAAAACAAGAAAAAAGCGAGCAAAGCTCACGTACCCCCGCTCCCCATTTGTAGCTCAATGAATGTCAATAGCAAATAACGCTTCTATGGAAATGTAATATGCAGTCATATTCAAATCAAGTACCAAAAAAAGGTCCATTTAGTGTACAAACTTGTCTCCATTGATGCCTCCCTGTGGATTTTCGTACTAAGTTGAATTAAGATTGAAGGGCAATAACTCCGTAAAAAATACAGTTTAAGTAACTTTCGTTTTGAAACTTCGTTCGAGAGTCGTCCAGGAGTACCCACAAGCAAAACGTCATTGATGTAGGTGTAGTAATTTCCGAGTAAACTTGTTCCCCATTAGAAATTTTAACCCATTGGGTTTCGAACTCGTCCCCAGCCAATTTTCCCCATTGATGCATCGGCCATTCACTAAGTCGAATCAAAGATTCAAGGGCAATAACTCCGTAAAAATAAAGTTTCGAACTGGGTTTCGAACTCGTTCAAGAGTATCGTCAGGAGTACCTACAAACAAAATTTCATTTATCTAGGTGTAATAGTTTCCGAGAAAATTTGTCCCCATTGATGCATCGGCGGTTTTTGCACTAAGTCGAATCAAAGATTCAAACTCCGTAAAAATAAAGTTTTCGAACTGGGTTTCCAAGATATCGTCAGGAGTACCTACAAACAAAATTTCATTCATCTAGGTGTAATAGTTTCTGAGAAAATTTGTCCCCATTGATGCATCCCGGATTTTTTGCACTAAGTTGTCAAAGATTCAAGGGCAATAACTCCGTAAAAATAAAGTTTGGAGCTGGGTTTCGAACTTCGTTCAAGAGTATCGTCAGGAGTACCTAAAAACAAAATTTCATTCATCTAGGTGTAATAGTTTCTGAGAAAATTTGTCCCCATTGATGCATCCCGGCGGATTTTTGCACTAAGTCAAAGATTCAAGGGCAATAACTCCGTAAAAAATAAAGTTTCGAACTGGGTTTGAACTTGTTCAAAGTATCGTCAGAGTACCTACAAACAAAATTTCATTTATCATCTATCCCCGGTTTTTTGCACTAAAGTAATCAAAGATTCAAGGGCAATAACTCCGTAAAATGAAGTTGGGTTTGAACTTGTTCAAAGTTCGATGAGTAACAAACAAAATTTCATTCATCTAGGTGTAATAGTTTCGAAAAAAAGCATCCCGGCGGATTTTGCACTAAGTCGAATCAAAGATTCAACAATCCTCCGTAAAAATGAAGTTTGAACTGGGTTTCGAACTTAAAGTATCGTCAGGAGTACCTACAAACAAAATTTCATTCATCTAGGTGTAGTAGTTTCGAGAAAACTTGTCCCCATTGTCCACTATAGAATAAAGTACAAAATGTGGCGTTTCCATGGAAGCGTCAGAAAATCAACATCCCAGAAAGCTGAAAATGACTGGATCGTAGTTTGTGACATGGTTCACGATTGTACAAAGTTTGGTGAAATATTTCCAACGGTTTTTGAGATATGACCCCGGACGGAAGGACGGAAAAAAACAACAAAAATATGAACCAACAAAGTTCAAGATTTAGCACCTGAGCCCCCATGTGGTAGGCTGCCTGCTCTCCATTCATTGGAGGAGCCCCCAAGAAGAGGTCAGCTGAGCCAGAGAGGGTGAAAGACCCAGAACCTGCAAAAAAGGGGTAAAAAAGGATATAATCAATTAAATGAAACCAATACATCAGCAGAGAATAGTTTTTTATGATAAGCTCTGAGATCATGCAAAAAAAATTCAGAGGGAAACCATCAAAGAAAATATAAGCTCACCTGTAGAGTTTGGAGTGTGCGGGGAGTCCTCATTTTGAGTTGCCCCTATGGCAGTCTTCATAGCGTAGATATTGGCCTCCTCTTGAAACTTACTGATATTTTTCTTGTAGCGGATCCGCTTATTACCAAACCAGTTTGACACCTGAAGAGAGCAGAGCAATTGTAATCTAGATCACATAGCAATCCAGTGAGAAAGGCAGGCATTGTCCTAGGTAATGTCAACCGCAGATTCATAAATATTAATGAACTGTTACCATGTCAACACAGACTTCACAAATTAGCCCAAACTCTTCACTAACCAAATGAAGCATTTAAACAAAATTTTAAAAAAAAACAGCAGGCAAAGCAAGGTTAAAAACTGAAGTCCTGAGGGAAACAGATGTTCAAAATGATAGAGTAAGAAATATTGGAACAGGAAGAATAGGCTGATCGAGGAGCAGGACAGTGGGTATGTCAACCAAGCACAAGCTAGGCAGTAAGACCTACCTGAGAAACTGTGATGCCGCACTGCTTGGCCAGCTCCTCCTTGGCCTCCTCACTGGGGTAGGGGTTTGAAAGATGAGAGTAAAAATACTCATTCAGCACCTCGGTTGCCTGCTTGCTGAAGTTGCGCCGCTTGCGTCTGTAAATAGGAGCAGATGTAAACTGATACGACAGATGGAGGCATATACCTAGACAGTAATCATTTAAGGCCAGCAGAGTGAACTGGAATTGGTGTCGCCAAGAATTTTGGAATATTTTAGAAAACCATAGATGTTAAGCAATAAGATTCAGTCACATAATGTATTAATATTTTCAGTTTGGCTAAAAAGACTGAATGGTGACAATTTCACAAATGCCCATTTTGCCGAGCCAACTCAGTGAAAATTTTCTTACGCAATAAACTTCAATCTATGACAGGTTTTACTACAGATGTTTTATGTGGTGGCAGGAGACTTTGAGGTTGCTAGCCTGGATGACAGGAGCATGGTTATTGTTATATATCGTGCCCTTCAGCAATGCAAAAGTGCCCAACGATAGTTATAGTATACAACCCCAATTCCGAAATAGTTGGGGCAAAGTGTAAATTGTGAATAAAATCAAAACGCAATGACTTTCAAATCAGCCAGTATTTTATTAACAATAGAACAGAGATTACATAGCAAATGTTGAAACTGAGAAATTTTACAATTTCAGTGTTTCCCCTACATTCATTCAGCAGCGGTGCACTGTGTGAGCGCAACAGCACACGACGTTATTTTGGACTTGTTTTGAGTCATCAACGAGTGCATCAAATCCAATCGGACCCTCTTAGGACATCAACCTAACAGGTAATGTTCAAGCTTATACACGGTCTATATAGCGAGTAGCGCAGGTAACGTAACGTGAACGTAACAGCGTAGCTCCTTAGGGCAGTTAGCGGGAAGAGAAAGTGACGGTGATAGCGAACGGAGCAGCAGCGATTCAGAAAGATTAGCAGTAAGTTGACAGAAAATGTACCGTTTGTCAGTTAATAAATGCTACAGCTTCTCAAGCCAACAGTCTTATGCCATATTAGCAGTGGCGTGCCGTCAGATGTCAGGAAGGCCTTCAGTATAGGCATGGGCAACGCTCTGCATAAACTCTAATGGAATGCGTAACAGCTGAACTGGGGCAGTAAACAAGCCTCAGAAAACTTATAAAAAAATGATGTAAATACCATTTTCATACAAAAAGAACACCATGGTTTGATTAAAAGCAACCTTTTCAATAGGATACCCGCATTTCATACATGAACTCTGCCTATTACGGCCAATAACGCGATTTGAACAGAGCTATTATTCGCCCGTTGGATGAATGCGTGACCTCAATTTGCGCCGTGTTTACAAACTTTCAAGTGCACGGCGTGGCAAAAATATCCATTTTGGAGGTAGATTTCAGACAGCCAGCGCTGACGTGATATCCCAGCTACGGCCCTGATTGAATTACAGCCATCTAATTTGAGAAATTACGAGTCTGTTCGGTCCAGTCTAGACCTCCAGGGATGTGAAATAAGTTCGACAGAAGTTGTTGAAGCTCGTCGAGAGTTCGCCGTGACTTCTTCTCAACAATAGCAAGAAAGGTGAGTGTATTTTTACTGCAAACATACATAGTTAGTTGACAGAATATCCTGTGACCCTATTTGTGAAGTTTCAGTAAAATATACCAAGGAATGAACCAGCGCCAGGCGTTCAAAACCTACCAGTGTTCTGACGAATTTTGCTACCTATGCCACCTCGCGAACACCGGTCACAAGATTCATTCACTTATACCCTTCAATTCGAGACTGCGAGGATGGAAATCTGAATAATCAATTAGGAAAAATTCTCGGCTCGGTAATTCTGTATATCGTTTAAACATTTTGTTAATCGGATTATGAAAGAAGACTGAAAATAAGCGCCCGCTTTTTGTTTGGGTGTAAAAGCGCGTATTTAAAGGAAAATAACATTGTATATTGATTAAGCATTGCACTCTGCATAAGTCGAACTGTTTTAATATTTGTTGATGACATTGCTTCAGCTTCCTGGAAGCAAATGCGCACAAATCTGCTGTCCTGTGAGCATTTCAGGTTCGATATACTGAGTAATAACGCCGCGGAAACCTAAACTGGCCCGTCATTCTGTCGAATAGTCTTGCTAAACTAGTTAATCGTCTGATTGCTAATAAAGCAAGGGGAGGTTTCTGCCTCGCCAAACTAACCTCCGACTGCACGTTACTGTGTTTTACTATGAATTATTCACAGTAGCTCATTGAAACTATCATGGGAGGAGGGTATATGGACATTATAAAAACAGTGTAAAGTTTTTTTTTTTTTTTTTAAATCACCACGGGTTATTGAAGGGGAAACGTTTAAGTAGCAGTGGGAGGGCAAACAACTGCCGGCATCAGCGACTTCACTGCATTTTATACAGTAATGGGCGAGTAGCGTTAATGTTTGCCCTCCCACTGATAATTTTGACATTTTTTGCAGGCCATTCATCCAAAAAAAACTTCACAGGCAACCCATTCATACCATTTTTTAATATCAATGCAAAACCTAATGTTTGTTGAACATAATTGGGTGAAATTCAATGCATTTTCCATTAAAAAGGGCCTAGGGGCCGCTGCTGTACTTCAGAAAAGGGGTTGATGACTTTAGCATCAATTATTTCTGTTAGGGTACCCTAATGGATAATTTGGCCAGGTTTATTTCTGAGTAGACTGCATTTTCGAAAATGCCCTCAGGCTTCACCCCCCAATTTTCACAATGGGTTTTGTTGATAAATGCCGAAATCAGCCATTTTTGGGACCCTGTGGCTCTGAGACCCTTTCCTGTAAAGGCGTTGGACTTGTGGCAAACTCTTCGTCTGTGTCTTCTGTACTTACCTGCAAAAAATCATAAGAAAATAATAATAACTTTTTTCTCAGCAACTCAAGAAATGTTGTCATTTTATTCATTTGTATTGCCCATGCCTATTCAGTAACATCACCCTTTCCCGCATAATTGCTCTTAAACTGTTTGCGATCAGGTTTGCCTGATTAACAATCAAACAGTTTATTAACTGAACAGCCACCACCAATGCATGACACGTAATGATTAAGGAATGCTACTGACAAAGCGATTACCTATTGGCTATGTTGATATAATTGATGCGACTCCGCAAGGATGACAATCTGCAAAAAATCCGAAACTTTCGCTGACTTCGCAGCAGTTATTTTCGTTATCACTCAGCTGTGCATCGTACCTAACAACGAACTTTGGCTGTCGCTCCATTCAGACTATAGAACGGATTCTCATGGCTTATTGCTCAATGAACCTTGCGAACTAATTTACGCAAATCCAGAAATTATAAAGACATAGGCGATTGATATTTTCCATAGTCATTGATGTGCGGAAGTAAACGCCGTATATTTTTGTAGTGCAATGCATAACAAGGCTTTCAAAAATAAATTAGATTCTCGTCGGTTCCACCAATCAGTCTGAGCAACTGTTTCTAATCGGGGAGGTAAACTGCGAGAGGTTTCTCTCATTAAGAAGTGAAAGGTGAGGTTATTGCCGGCCCTGTCTTTCTGCCGACGGACCGTCACTGCATATTAGCCGTATTTATACCGTTAAATCTGTTTATACCGCCATATTTATACTGTTAGTAAAGGAATAAGTCCCGAGAAGCAGTGGGTTCCAGTGATTTTATAACGGCCGAGGGGAGTTCTAAGGCACCAGTGCCCCTCCGCCGTTATAAAATCACTGTAACCCACTGCTTCAAGGGGCTTACTGCTTTTATAAAACGGTTACCCTACATATAGCCCATTAAATAAACACACGAGAAAAAAAATCAACGATTTATTGGTAATAATGCAACAATAAAATTGAGAACTATTCGTTCTTCCACCAAGCAAGATTGGACAGAATGGTTGGCAAGCAACACAGACGCTAAGATTGCTTTTTCATCTAGCGCCACTATGTTACATCAGGCTATTTGGGCTCGTTAATGTAGATATACTGTGAAAGCGGGCTATTTGGAATGTCTCCTTCGATTTCCCGAAGACCCCATTAAATAATTTTACGTTCGTTTCGGTTTTCGAGTTTCCTTATTCTCAACTCGCGCCGATCGGCCATATCATTACAACCAGCAGCGAGAGTAGGGAACAAGATTGACTTTTGTCCTCCACACTTGCCGGTGTCCAGGAAAATATGTTGAATTGTGCATTAGTTTGCTGGCCAGCTTGTCAACTGGCTAGCGTTCACTACAATGGATGTGGTTACCTTACACATAGCCCATAAAATAAACATACAAAAAAAAAAAAAAAAAAATATATATATATATATATATATATATATATATATATATATATATATATCGCTAATACTGAAATAGCGAGCTAGTTAGCAATGTAGCTAGCAAGCTAAAATGATATCGAACTCTGTAATGCAACAGCTAGCTAGGTAGATAGCCAACTGGTTAGCGGGTTAAAAGGATAAACTTCGCTAACACTGAAATGGCGAGCTAAAAGTCTTGAAACAAACGTAACCTAACCATTAAGTTCAGCGCAGAGTACTTGGTTGCGCGCAGGGATATTTTGTGCTGCGGTCTGCCTCAGAATGCAGTGGGTTACAGTGATTTTATACCGGCATGGAACGTGGCTCAGCCAATCACATTTAAGGATGGGAAGCACCTGTTTTATAATTCTGTTTATACTACTACACTTGCCATATTTATACTGTTTATATCTTTGCCACTTTCTTTTCTTAGATATATTTTAGCTTGTATATATTTATTTTTCTACATGTTGATAGTTAAATGATATTTCAATTTTCAGATGAGTCTGTTAAACTGGGTGGTTAGGAAGAGAAAGGAGGATGGTGACCATGGAGGAGCTTAAGTTAGTAAAGTAAATTATGGATGCAAACTAGTGTTTTGCACCATGCACATACGCAGTTGATGCAGAGCAACGTAATGAAGTTCGGCTTTCCTACACTGTTATAAACGGACTCAATTTAACAGTTAAATTAACGCATTGTCTCCTTGCTATTTTAACTGTAAGTGGAGTCCTGCGCGCAATTTACTGTGGTTTACACTTAATATGGACGGAACTCTGTTGTAAATTAATTGTAAAATTACAGTTAAAATAACTGACAAAAATGTGCACGTTTACAACGGTGTGTTTGCGGAAACTGAAAATGGCGCGGTTTCATTTACAAGTTTTTTTTTTCCTTCGTCACTGATCCCAGTTGGAGCAACACGCAGTAGCCTATCATCCTGTTATCCATTGTGTCAGGGTAAAGACAGACTAAATGAAGACAAGTACGTATGTGCACTCAGAATGAAGTTGTCCCGATCTTTATACACAAAACAAACGTATAAATTCAATTCATACATGTATACAACGGATATAATCTGTTATGCGCATGTAGCGGATATAATCTGTTTTAAGCGTACAACGGATTTTGTCCGTTTTATGCATATAGCGGATTCCGCTTATAACGGACAAAATCAGCTGGTCCAATTGAATCAGTTATACGCGAGTTTTACTGTATGTGTATATAATTATTATGTTTTATGAAGATGTAGGTCATCGTTTGTTGTGTTGCGGAGAGGTTAGCGGTATGAGGGAATGATTTATTTATTTATTTATTTTAATGGGAGCGACATTCCCTATAGGCCTCGCTAAATCTCTTCAGCTCGTAACAAAGTGACTGACAGGCTAGTTTGGAAATTACTGATGGTACCAGCCTTCCTATCTATTGTAACGTTAAGCCTGATCATAAACGAAGTGTAATTCTTTGTTTATTGATACGGTTCGCTAGCCAGTTGTGAATGTCAGTGAATGAGTTGACGTTAGAATTAATACTGTCGATCTAGCGGTGACTAGGCCTATTCTTTTGTGAATAGGGTAAGCTGTTCTTGAATATAAGGTTAAAATGTAGATTAGGCCTACAACATTAACGATATTGGTATTCCACCAGCTACCTTGTTGATGAACGTTTTCCAAATAAAAATATCGCAAGTCATATCTTGATAGTAGGTTAATAAACACTAATCCGATTTTAAGATGAGTGTCAAACTGGTTAAAGAGAAAGGCGAACGGTGACCACGGAGGAGCTAAGGTAAGTGAAGGAAATTAGAGCAGGCAACGTCAAATTGGCTTCAATAAATTTCTGTGTTAAGCCACCCCATTTTGCAAGTATCTTTTGTTACAAGAAAAGTTTAAAATCAATACAAAAATGGTACTTTGTGACTAGTTCAAGTTCAAGTTCAACTATGGTCATGCTTTATAATCAGTATCTAGTGTCAGCAGATAACTTGAATCTGTTGATTGTTTGGTAAATTATAATTTGCCCAGAAAACTCACCAGAAGTCCCCATTTAAAGTGCAATTTTTCAAAATTTTCCTTCCTTTTCCTTTGGGGGAGGATTCCCCGGACCCCCACTGTAGCTAGGTTACCGACACATAGCACCGCTGCTACAAAAAATTCTAGGGGAAACACTGAATTTTATCCACAAAATGAGCTCATTTCAAATTTGATGGCTGCTACAGGTCTCAAAAAAGTTGGGTCAGGGGCCTGTTTACCATGGTGTAGCATCCCCTCTTCTTTTTGACATAGAGGCGTCTGGGCATTGGGGAGACAAGTTTCTTGAGTTTAGCCATTGGAATTTGATCCCACTCTTATTTAATACCCACTTCCAGCTGCTGGACAGTTTTGGGTCTCCTTTGACGGACTTTTCGTTTAATTATGCGCCAAATGTTCTCAATCGGTGAAAGATCAGGACTGCAGGCAGGCCAGTTCAGCACACGGACTCTTCTACTACGAAGCCATGCTGTTGTAATAGCTGCAGTACATGGTTTTGCATTGTCCTGCTGAAATACACAAGGCCTTACCTGGAATAGATGTCATCTGGAGGGGAGCATCTGTTGCTCTAAAACCTTTATATGGGCGATTCTCACGAAACTGTCCTGACTTTTGCAAAAACTATTTTAGGTCAATTTTGCTAGTTTCTTCTCTCATTAGTAGCAAGCAGGGTCTCAATTAATTGGCTCAATTAAAATGAGAGATCAATACATGTTTTTTAATACATTTTCAGAATGTTTTATCAAGTCATTGACCAAATAAGTTCATTACCGTCACACATTTTCAATTGATGATAACGGAATATGTATGAAAGGTAGACCTTTTATTTTTTTCATGTATGTTCTATTAATAGTTCAGAATAGCCACATAGTGTAAACATTCAGAAAAATGTTTATTGATATAATAACTTTAGTTATTATGTTCATTACCGTAACAAAATTACATGTTTTATACTAAACTTTTCCTGTAGTGTAAATATTACAAATAAATAAAAAATGTCAATTCAGCAATCTGAAAAGACTTGACAAATAGTTCCTGAGCAAAAATAAAATTTTAAGTTATCAATCATTCCCATCCAAATATTTATATATACAGCAAGTGTTATAGTAATGAAAAGCTGTTACGGTAATGAAAAGCTTTGTTATGGTACATGGCATTCATACATCATCGAAGCCATGTTTTTAGTATTCACAAATTAGGCTACACGGTCCAACCTTTTTCACTCTTTATCATGTAAGGCCACATGATTAGATTGTGTTGGGTAATGACAAATTAAGCTTGACTTCACCAAAAAAAAAAAAAAAAAAACAAAACAATGAATCAAGAGCAATTCATAACAGAATAACAGAAGGTTTAATGCAACCACAATCAATACAATGTATACAAAAACATTTTGAATTAATTAAGAGCAATTCATAAAAAGTATAATAGATATTAAAAAGTTGAATGGTAGCTGAATAGCTGAAAGTCTTGAGAGCATTTTAAAGTTTGAATGAAGTCTCTAGCTGAAAGTATGCTGAAGTAGTTGAAGTTTAAAGAGGCTGAAGATTTGAAGGATTTGAACATTCTCTCCATTCATTTTGAATGAGAAAAATTTTTCAGAAAAAGCTTAATATTTTAAAAAGAATAAATAACTTCAAAAAGTTGAATGCAAGCCCTAATGTCCTGAACGAGCCGAACGTTTTGATATTTGAACGGGTTTTCTAGCACAAAGTATGAAGGACTAGTTAGACTGCAAAAAACGGCAGAAGAAATCAGAATAATAAGAACATATAAAGATTTGGATAACAATAGTGTGAATGCTGAGTAAGCATGTGCCGAGATGAAAAAAATTAAACCGGTTCGATATTGAATTAAAAACCGAATCAAACCGTAATACCGGTTTTGACCACTTGGGGTTGCACTTGCGTCTTTTTTCCATTTTCTTTTTCCTATGTGTGCTTCAAGTGTAACGTTATATTCAGTCAAAATTGAATTAGATGGAGCTGTTTAGAACTTTTTAGGTGAAATTCTGTGGCTCCTCGGTATTCAGTACTTTCTACTGGTCATCGGCAATATCACTAGTTCAGTCTCTGGCAGCTAGATAATCTTTTTCTAGCCTCGTTCACAAAACCCTGAAGGAATATGCTGAAGTAAAAAAACGCAGATCTTGGACATCCTCACTCACTGTAAAGACGCTGCCAGAGACCTAACTAGTGACATTGCCGATGACCAGTAGAAAGTACTGAATTCCAAGGAGCCATCGAATTTACATTGCATTTCATGTGTCCGTGAATGCTGTAGATAATTTTTCGGATATAGCTAGCCAGTTTAAAATGAACCTGGAGCGTTTAATATTAATAATTCTCCTCGCGGGTATGTCATCATTTTATGACTCCAGGTATTCTGAACCATGAAGCCATATGAAGTTTAAGTTCTGAACAGCTCTATCTAATTATTTTGATTTTGACTGAATATAACGTTACACTTGAAGCCCACGAGCTTAAACGTGTAGGCTCGCCAGCTAAATACATTCACACATACTGATTGGGAAAAAAAGTGACTCAATCGTAACTAACGTTAGCATTATTTACTACGCCGAAGAAACGCTAGAAATTAGCAAGTGCATTTACTGATGATCTTGGGCTAACTCAGGGTTAACTGCTGAAGATTAATATGATGAACTAAAACAAATAAACTGATAAAGAGCCGACAGTTTGGTAAACGTTTTTCAGTGTATAGTTGGGTGGGTTTAGAATTCGTTCGGAGGTGCGCTTCAAAGCATAAAAGCACGCAATTGTGAGTGGGCGACTCACGTGGCAATGTTTTGATATTATTCAAGAACTCACTAGAGTGGGCATGCTCGTATGCAAATAAGGACAAAAAGTTCGTAGGAAAAAAAAAACTTCGCCTGCCCCACCCCCCCGACCCCACATTCACTTGAAACCTGATCTCCTGCTATTTGTTGTTGCGCTCGGCTCAGACACATTCAGTTTATACACATGACAAACGTAATAAATATAATACAGATGGATTTAATGCCGTCGGCAAATACACGTGACGCCATGAGCAGCAAGTTTTTGTGAGCTATATTTTAACATTTTGGACGCGTTTTGGAGACTTCAATATTTTTTTTTTTTTTTATAATGACGTACCGGTTCCGACGGTCCATATAAAATGAACCAGTTCAATCAAGTAAACCAGATCGAACTGGTTAAACCGGAAATCGGCCCAAGCTTAATGCTGACTCGGCATTCACACTAATAACAATCAGTAACTTCAATTCAAAAAACGAGGGTAAACATCGGCGTAGCTTTTCCCAGGTGGAAAGAGCTAATGAAGGAGAAAGACTTTCAAAGGGACGCTTAAGTTGCCTGCTTTTTTCTCGACCGGTAAGTAAATGTTACTGTCTAAACTACAAGCTTTTTTTTTTGCTTGGTTGTGTAACTTGTTATATAGGCAGCATAACAGTAGAACATGTGTAGGTAAACAGTGTCATTGGTGAATAGCAGCATAGGCTATGTTTGATGGAATAAGGGTTGCATTTCATCATGCCCACTACCTCCATCAGTACGTTTTTTTTAGGAAAATAGACAACGGTGGTAAATGATGGTCTCACGCCTGCCATCAAGTTGTAATATTATTGTTTGACAGGCGTCTCCAGGCAAATCCAAGATGACAGACTCGCATTTGACAGTTGAAGGGAGCAATTTTAGCAATTTTGATGATTTAGCCACTGAAATTCAGTCAAGAAAATTTCGAGTTTAATTTCTTGTGCGGCTATATGTGGTAATCCATGTTACTGATGACACACCGGGTTGCTAGGGCACGCGCAGCACGCATTCACGATATCAATATTCTAAAGCCCCCTCTCACTAATAAAATCCCCCCAAACATATTGGCGCCTCCTTTTAAAATTGTACTGGCAAATAAAAAGCCAGAAAAACCTGGAGATTAGATAAGGAATTCTTTCTACGCAAGAGTTATCTACTCCTTCTTTCTGTATATCTCCCCATTTAAAACTACCAAGGTGGATACTGCAACGCGCTGTACTGGAATTTTGGCATACTCAGGTATGGTACGATATTACTAGTGAGAGGGGACAATCGCACTTAGGCACGGTACGGAACAATCGTACCTTGTGCGAAAGCGGTCTGAGAGTTTGTATTAAAAACAAACACTCCGCCATAGACCGCAGTTCAGCGTGGTATTGTGAAGTGGTATTGGATGACACGATGTCATAGCTTCTTGGTACATAACGGCTACCATAGTTGCAACACACCTCTGAAAAAAAAAAAGCGAGGCGCTAGAGAGCACTATTCGTTTGACAGATATGCATACATACAGTGAGGAATAAATTCCACATCCACATTGCGATATATGAGTAACAACTATACAAAAAGAGGAAAAAAAAATTGACCCAATCAAAGGAAAAAAATCAATGGGTTCCTAATTGGTGAAACTGTGGGCACATGGTTGCAAAAACTTACAATTTACTAGACAAGCCAATGATAGTCAAACCTGTTTTATATTATGTTTTTGTTATTGAGTGCAAGCAAATTATTTTGAGAGAATTCTAATCACCTGTGTTGAGCAACCTGATGTGGTGTTAAGTGATTTACTCAGTGCCTGACTGACAGTGCCTGATCAGTTTAAAAATGTTGTATTATCTGAAATGGCTTGCAACATCGGGGGGAAAAAAAAAAAAACTGTATATTCAAGGTCTTTTATTCTTCATGGCCCACATGGATATTTCTATTAAAATTTGGCTTAAGACAGCAAATAACTTTTGAAAACACAAAATGCACCTAATTAGGACAAATTAAGAGCTTATTAAAATCCTATGATGGCAATTCTGATTGGAACGAAAACCAGCAAACACAGGGAGGCCCCAGGACCGGGTTTGGGGACCCCTGCTCCAGTCAATATAGTTAATCTCCTTTTGTCTACTACTACTCCTAGTACCAACCAACCCCTAGTAGACCAAACAACACCTAGTACCAACCAACTATGTAGTATAACCCCTAGAAAACCAACCAGAAAATTTGGAGCCCTGATTATACATATATAATAAATTACCATAACACTTCATTTCATTACCAACAGCCTTGTATATGTTACGGTAATGAATGCAGAGCATTATGGTAATGAATGGCAGTCCCATGTTGCTAGCAATAATTAGCACAGCTAGCATGACTCGGCAGAAATATTTTCACTAACAGTTTGGCTCTATAAGTTACTTTTCCACAGAACATAAAATAATTATCTTCAAAACTATTTTAAATATATCATGTTATGGTAATGAACAGTAGTAGTATGCCAAGGGGTGTATATAATTACAATCTTTAACATATCTTCCGGAAGAACTTGAAAGATGATCTTACCTGGTAACCATTTTGCAACTTCTCTTCCACACAATGCATCATGGGACAAAAAAACTTTATTTATTGGAACACAAGGATTTTAATGGAGCCAAATACCTGTTTCAGAAATGAATTGTTCATACTCTGGACACATGTACTTGGCCCAGAAAATAATTATTCACAAATGGTCGGCCCAAAATGGTAACACTGCTAGTTAAAGGGTATAACCCCAACCATTTTTTGTATTTATATGTATATTAAGGGGTCAAGCCTGGGTTCACTCAATTTAAGTACTTCTACACACTAAAAACACATAAAAATTGTGTCAACTGAAAAAAGCTCAGAATGGAATTTGATTTTAATCAAATTTAATAAGTTTATTACCATGAAAACCGTACATTATTGGCGTAAAATGTGAAATCTTGTGGCAACAATATCTCAGAAACTATACCATATTTTTCTGTAATTCTTTTTTTTGTTTTGAAGCTAATATCACCAGCTATACAATGACACTCTCATTCTGGGTATTTTCATGGGAAAATATTTTGAAAAATTATTTAGTCATAGAATTTTAGAAATGGGTGGCAGAACCTGCCTGGCAGATGGATCATAAATACATCATGTATCTACCTACCCAAAAAAGGCTATGTCATTGTATAGAACATAACAAACTGATGCTATGGTGAAAATTTCAGAGCAATACCTTGAAAAATGTGGATTTTATGGCCGCCACAAGCCTGATAAACTATGAAATTTTACGATGCGAGGAAATCGCGTTTTTGTCGCGAAACGAATGCACTGGAGGCGTTCACATGATAAAAATCCACTTAAAATATAGTTTTTTGGTCTTAAAATCACTTTTATGAATGTTTTGAAAGATTTTTAACAAAATGAAAAAAAAAAAATTTTTCCAAGTCTGAACCTAGTCTTGACCCCTTAAATTATGGGGATGTATTGTGATAATTTTGGGTTTAAGGTAAAAAAATAAAAGTCTGGATACGTTACGGTAATGAACTTTTAGGTTGAAATGTTGTCATAAAATATAGAGTAATCCATCAAATGCAAAGACAACAGTAGTCCTACAATTAGTACATACCATATGTTGATATATAATGCAAATCCTTACAGACATGAACAAATGCAATTTCGTGAGAATCACCCATATACCTTTCAGCATTCATGGTGCTTTTTAAAACATTCAAATGTCCCACACCATATGCACTAATGCATCCCCATACCATCAGAGATGCTGGCTTTTGAACTGAATGCTGATAACAGGAGGGGTGGTCTTTCTCCTCTTTAGCCCGGAGGACACGATGCCCATGATTTACAACAAGAATGTCCAATTTGGACTCGTCTGACCACAGGACACTTTGCCACTTTGCTACAGACCATTTTAAATGTGCCTTGGCCCACAGAACATGGCGGTGCTTCTGGATCATGCTCAACAATGGCTTCCTTTTCGCATGATAGAGTTTGAGGTGGCATCTGTGGATGGCACGGCGGACTGTGTTTACTGACAGTGGTTTCTTTAAGTATTCCTGGGCCCATTTAGCAATGTCAATGACAGAATCATGCCGGTGAGTGGTGCAGTGGCGTCTGAGGGCCCAAAGATCACTAACATCCAGTAAAGGTCTTCGGCCTTGTCCCTTGCGCACAGAGATTTTTCCAGTTTCTGTGAATCTTTTGATGATGTTACGTACTGTCGATGATGAGACCTTCAAAGCCTTTGCAATTTTACGTTGAGGAACATAGCTTTTAAAGTAATCAACAATTTTTTTTATGCAAGCCTTCACAGGTTGGAGAACCTCTGGCCATCTTTACTTCTGAGAGACTCAGCCTCTCTAAGACATCCCTTTTATTACCAATCATGTTACATACCTGATGCCAGTTAATGTAATTACTTGCTAAATGTTGTTTCAGCTGATTCTCTTATATATTAGTTGTTTTTTCAGCCCATTTTTGCCTGTGTCCCAACTTTTTTGAGACCTGTTGCAGCCAGAAAATTTGAAAAGAGCTCATTTTGTGGATAAAAATGTAAAATTTCCCAGTTTCAACATTTGAAATGTTATCCACGTTCTATTGTAAATAACATATTGGCTCACGTGATCTGAAAGTCATTGTATTTTGATTTTATTCACAATTTACACTTTGTTCCAACTATTTCGGAATTGGGGTTGTAATTTCATTGGTGAGTTTCAAACTACGTAAAGAGAAGAACACAAAAGATAAGGGAAATGAAATACATTAAGTCAGTACTGCCCTTCATAAGTGGCCATCATGCATTAAAAACTTTGCCAGGCAGTGCAGTAACAGTGCTTTGTGCAGCAGACTGGTGCAAACACAATGTAAGGGGGAAAAGTGAAAGGGAGACCCAAAGCTGGCCAGATGGTAGGCGTACAAACCTGGCGTCCAGAAAGCGGGACCGCAGGATCATAACCGCCTCACAGGTGCTCTGTTTGAGCTGGGTCTGGATGGAGCTGAACTTGCGGTGTATGATGGCGACCATGCGCTCAATCTCGCGGGGGGAAACGGGCCGGGTACGAGACTGCTCCCTCAGCAGGTTCATCACATGTGTGGTGAACTCACTGCATGCCTGAAGGAAATGGTTGCATGTACAAAAAATTCATAAAAATTGCCTTGATGTTTAAGAATGCAGAGACTGAAAACTTTGCAACTCGCCCAGCAGCACTGCTGCAAGCTAAAAAAGCACCGCCAAAAAAAATGACACATTTAACAGCAATTCTAAAAGGTCTCAGTGGCTGGCCATCAGAAAATATACGCACATTCCAAGAGTAATTAACGACTCTGACCCACATTCAGCATTTCCATCGACCAAATCCTTCAACGTTTGCCAGGGGTTAAATTGTTAAATGTCAGCTTTAAAATGTGACGATCAGCATCAGACATCTACTCTACACCTGACCTCAAGGATAAATCAAATTCCTTGTTTGCCTGAATAAGACCTGTTGTCTGTATTGACTGTGATCTAATGGACAAGCGCAAGTGAGTCCACCAAATGCAGCAGAGAAGTACCTGCTCGTATTTCTCAAGCTCAGTGTGGTAGATGTTCCGGATCTGGCTAAGCTTGCTCTTGTAGTCGGAATGTTCCAGAGAGCTGTCCGGTGACATTCCACCTGAGCTGGTTGCTGCAGAGACGGCCGCAGCAGCACCGCCTCCTTTTTCTGGCCCTGCAACGCCTTCTGCCAGCAGCATGTTGTCCAATCGCACTAGCTGGGGGTCCTGGGGCTCCTCCTCCTGAGTGCTTCGCATAGACAAGCCTAAAAGATGATCAGTTCATTAGTTTTGAATGAACAATAAAAATCAGAGAGTCAGACCCCTTACTTTTCATGTCCCATTGCTAGATGGCAATAAGCCTGCCTGTCATTAATACTAAACACCAACTTCAGTCTCTCAAAAATAAAACAAGTGGTCCTCAAAGAGAGCACCTGCTGACATTTCTTGATAAGGATGCCGGTTTGTAATCCAGTAGCCCAATTTCTTTGACCAAGCTCCCAAGCCAAGACATTAAATGAGTCATATAGGACTCCATTACATACAAAGTAGGCCAAATAATGGAAACCATACAGGTCCATAATATTAGCCAGGTGGAACATCAATTCAGGAGAAGCAATTCTGTAAGGAGACTGTGGCAATACATCCACTACGAAGAAATGTTATGCACAAGAAAGTCCTAACTGTACTAACTTCTCCATCAACCTAACCTAAGTGACCTGAAGATCAGTACCAAGCAAGCCTTGATTAGTTACATAGCCTGAACAAGCTTTCCTGAAACAAGAGCCATCAGGAGATGGCATATCCCTAGGGATGCACCGATCCAATATTGGTATCGGTATCTGTCCCGATATTGAAGAAAATTCTAGATTGGGTATCGGTGACAATGGGCCTGATCAATAGAGGCCGATCTATTCAGTCTAATTCCATGCTGTGCGCTGTGAGTGACGTCATGTGCTAGCAACACGCCGTGCGGAGGCCAGGCCAAAAAAAAGCCAGGTGTCTCGCCCTGGCCAGTGTTGCCAAATCCGCTTGTTTTAAACGACCTTGGGCTTAGCCTTTCGGTTGCGGTTTTTTGGGCTTGTTTCTAAAGTGCAGTCGCTCACTTGGGCTTGTTGCCAAAGCAGAGATGCCAAGTCTTATGCATTCGGCGTGAGTCTCTTGCCTCTTAGTGGCATTCATGTTCCTGTGCCGTAGTCAGCAATTATTCTATCAACGCGCACTGAAGAAATTCACTCGCAGAATTTAAGTCATTGTGCATTAAGTTAATCAGTTTCACGTGCATTAAGGTGGATTTCCCCACTAGTGACACGGAAATTGATTATGACTGGGAAACTCTCATGCTTGACTGAGGGATTGAAAGCAATGGAATTGCATAAAGACGTTTCAAATGGTCTTATTTCATTTAAACAATTTAAACGATCATGAAACACACGCATTGTTTCCAATCCCTGAGTAAAGAGAAGCACGAGAAGTCCGGAGTCATAATCGCTTTCCATGTTACTTGTGGTGAGGTCCACCTTTACGCAAGTGAAACTGAAACTTCAATGCACAAGGATTTTAAGTCCCGCATGAGAATCTCATTAAAAAGCGTTCTTTGAATAATTGCAGACTACGGTGATTACGCCTAAAAAAAACTGCGTGAGACCTACGTCAATGCGTGAGACTTAGCATCTCTGCTAAAGCATGAAATCAAGTTCGAGTGCGTTATATTCAAGAAGCTGGTTTGGTGTCATTCAGGCGCATTGCTTCCCCCACCCCCTTACCCAGTAGACGAGGGATAGGGCTAAAATAAACACCCTGCACCTTTCTCCCATCGTTTCTGGCTGCCATCTCAAGACGGTAAATGGCAACTTTTTTTGGCTTGTTCCATTTAAAAAAAAAAAAAAATCAATTTCAGGCTTCTTTGGTCAGATATACCAATACACATATTATACTGAAGCAGCAAATCTCACGTTGTCACTTCGACTGATTTAAAGAACATCGTAATTCCTTATTAATATGTAGTGGATGAAACTGCTTGTGAAAGACAGCTACGGGAGCGAAGTGCACCAGCAAGGCATAAAATGAATGTCTCAACTCTCGCTATGCTCGACTTTGTAATTTAAATTTATACCAAGTGCACTTAGCAGAGCGTGGTTGTACCTGCGCCTGGTCTTATGATGCTTGCAATGTATAACGCATTGGCATAATGTCAGCCAAAAGAAGAGAGCCAATTTCACTGATAGCGAAATAAAAAATGAAAACTTACAGAAAACTATTATCGTCAACAGCAGAATCATTTATGACCTGTGTGACCATATTATGTAGGCCTACCACATTTTTTTATTATTATTATTTAATTATTGATTTAATTTTTTTGGCCAGTGGGTTTTTTACTTTGTAAGCAGTGTTCAGCGATCATCCGCAAGAACTACCAGTGTGAGTGTGTACAATATTTCATAAGTATACATCTAAATAGTTATATAATTAAAAATTTAATCGACTAGAAGGGTCATGGTTCATCTCGAGTATAAAGAAATTATTTTTATTTGTGTACGGGACTTTGTAGGCGAGATGTTTCACTGGCATAAATAAGTTCATTGATATTACGTTAGCATAGTAGGCTATCTAGTCACTTTTTATTTTTCAGAAGGCAATAAAATATGATAATATATTTAAAGAGACTAATAATTAAATATTTAATAGGCTATGAGGGTTATGGTTATTCCTCAGTATATTTTATTATATATTTTATATTTATATACTTTTTTTTCCCTTACCAAGCTAGTGAAGCTATTGTTTTATTCAGCTTTTGTAATGGATTTTTAATTCCTATTTGCACTAAAACATTGTAAAGAGCTGATTGCTGTTTATTTTGAATGTCTACAAACCAAGCTAGTGAAGCTATTGGTTTTTTTTCTCAATTTCAGCTCCTTTATTATTTATTTTACATTGGGTGTTATACTCCTAATTGCACTGACTGAACCAGGAGAGGTTTTGTTATATTTTTTACATGTTAGACCAAACTTGTGAAGCGTTAAGATTGCTAAAATGGTGCACAGTTATTAAATAAATAAGTAATTCAGTACATTTATATCTGTTTATTTGTTTAAAAAAAATTAAGAAAGAAATGTTTAAATCAAGTCTGATGTTGCCTTGCATAAAAGAATGATCCCAGTCTTTTCCACACAATGAGACATACCGTTTGTAAGGTAATTCAGTGCCATTTTTCTGGATCGGCATCGGCCAATACTAAACCTCGGATTTCGGTATCGGTAGTGAAAAAAGTGGATCGGTGCATCCCTACATATCCCCCGGCCCCACATATTGAAAGAATGAAAATGCCACCTGCTCTGGAAAGAAACCATACCCCCAAAAATTCTAAGTTCAAAATGTTTCCATGGAAACCAGAAAAAATACAACATTCATCAACTTCGGATCAGCAAAAGACACCGCTTCAGGTCATGATTAATGTGCACACCAAGTTAGGCTCCGGAAACAAAATGTTCACAGACGGACGGAAAAACAACCACACCCATAACTATATCTACCCGCATTATATGCCGTGGGGGATAAAAAAAAAAAAAAAGGACAAATGGCAAATTTACAGACTAAGGTTATCAGCTCTACTGTGAACCAGAATTGCTCACATGCCAGATCACAAAATGCCAGAAACAATATGAAGCATGGAGACACTTCAGTGAAATGGCATGTGTGTTTGGTTTCCAGGACAATTTCCAACTCGTCATAGCTTGCTTGTATTATAGGCGCATACAGATTAGAACAAATATAAAATCCTGCAGCCGTATTCATGTCAGGATTTTACCGCATGGGGATGATAATCCCAAACTTCCCGATAGCTAGTGAACTGCAACCCCTCCGAGTCGAGTGGTATTCATGAGAGCCCGTCAGCCGGGCCAGTTGTTTTTAGCCCATCTAATTTTAGAGCCCGACTTATTTTCAAGTTACGCATGCGCAAGCATCCAGATGTCCCAATTTAAAAGCCCAAGACTGCATAAGACTGACTACATTTACATGCACACCATTATTCCTGTATTAATCGGAATATGAGTATATTCCGATTGCGTACCCGTCATGTAAACACGTGCAATAACCCGATTAAGGTCATTTTCCGAATCAAAATATTCCGAATTAGACCTTCGGCATATGCCCGTTTTAATCGGAATATTGGGTCATATATACACCTTAATCGGAAAATGCCCCTGAACAGAATATTCAATTACGTCTGCGTATGTTTAATTCGCAAGGAATTTGCATTTTTGGAGTGAAGACGAGACGACTGTGTGCATTCAGATAATGAAAGACAAAAAAAAAATGGAATATATCGATGGGCGAAAGCAGCATAGCAACGATATCTTTAAAAAGGTGAGTAAAAAGTGGAGAGAGGCTGGTTTTGTGAGAACTGCCGACCAAGTTAAGCATCGCTGGAAAACTCTGAAGGCTGCATATTCCAAAACAATACCAGCGGCTCTAATCCAGCCAGTTTCATTTATTTCAAGGCCATGGATGCAATTCTGGGACAGAGGGCACTGGCGATGGCAGTTGACCAAGAGAGTGGAGTGGATGTCGGCTTTGAGCTCTAACCGAAGGCAACCAAAGCCATGACAATAACTTTCAAGCGTTATATTTGCCAAAAACCTGATGTTGAGATTGGGCCAAAGTGGTGGATATGCCAATTAACATGTAAACGGGAATATTCCCATAGCTCAGCGCATATAAACATCTTATTCAGAATACTACCGTAACTGGAATATGGAATTTAATCGGAATATGGTGTGCATGTAAACAAAGTCATTATTTGACTTTCGGTTTGAAATCACGCTGTTGCTTGTTTGTCTTTTGTTAGAAATAGTTAAAAATGCCTCACAAAGAAAACAAGAGGCCCATGGGCCTTAACAGTCACCTGAGTTGTATAAAAATTGATGTTATTGATGTGAATGAACCAAATACACCCATCATCTTCCTATATAAAGTATAGTAAACTTCACCTCCTCCCCATGGGCAAAGATAGAGCCTGGGGGCCATGTAATGAACAATTTTGATAAAGCACCTGAAGAGCCCATCATCTATGAAGAGTATCGTTTTCCAGCATATCTGGGTCTGGAGAAGAAGAGTTTGAAAATTTCAGCCAATTTGACCACTTTTAGACTTGCCCCTCAGAGCACCTGGGCGTGAGCACCATATAATTCACAATTTTGGTGCACATTTGACCAAGGAAGGCTCCTGCAAAATTTTATTGAAATTGGATCAGCAGTTTCTGAGAAGAAGTTGAAAATGTATTGAGCAGTTTTAGCCCCGCCCCTCTGAGCCCCTAGGGGTGGGCAGCACATAATTCATAATTTTGGTGCATATTTGACCAAGGAAGGTTCCTGCAAAATTTAGATGAAATCGGATCAGCGGTTTCTGAGAAGAAGTCGAAAATGTTAATTGATTACAGACGCACGACGACGGACCAAAGGCGATTAGAATAGGTCACTTTGAGACTCCGTCTCAGGTGACCTAATAAAGTCTGAAAACGAAGAAAATAGAACACGAGATCCAAATTGGCAGCATAGAGAGGTAATCATGCTTCTTGAAGAAATACGTCTTGAACAGCGGCTGTTATTGTCATTGATTTGCACTTACTAGCCCTGCGTTGCACCTGCAGGCCCGCTCACCTCCGCTATAACTTATTGACCGGTTAGACCGGCTGATAAGACCAAACGGCCCTTCATGAATCACACTTTTGGCCAGCTATTGGACTGTTAGTACATATCTTCCCTTTAGTGGGAAAAAGTCCCGACATGAATACGGCCCCTGGTCAACAATTCCATGCAGGATGACAGAGGAAAGAAAACACTCCCTCATTTTAAACCAGAATGCGCTTTTACTTGAAAAAACATACATCTCCCCCTCGGCCCCCTTTCCTGCCTAACCCACCAGACGGACGGACAGATGGACAGGCAGGCAGGCAGAAACCAGAAGGCGCCAGTGCAGGACCTGAGTAGTAAGTATGCAAAGTTTCATTAAGATCATGGAAACAGAGTTATGCTCCGGAAAGAAATTCATCACATCTGGATGGACAGGCAGATGGATGAACAGACAGGCACATACCAAAAGGCACCACTTCAGGACCTGAGTAGTAAGTATGCAAAGTTTCGTGAGCATGATGCAAATGGTTTTGGAGTTACGCACCGCAAGCGAAGTGGGAACGTTGACGCGAACACAAACTGGGACCGAGCCAAAAATAATATGTCTCCCCTCTCCCTCCAGGGGGGAGACATAACTAACAAGCTCAGATATTTGATGCCCTTGACATCAAACACGTATATTAGATAACACAATCACATCGACTATGTTAATACAATCATGCAGTGAAAAGACCTACTGTCCACAGCAGGCAAACCAAACGACTAATTTTCTGAATCGGCAGCCAGCCTCGATATCAGAGGTATCTGATCATCCTTCACTAAAAATTGACGTTGATAGAGTACGTCATAGCTGATTGAAAACAGGCCTAAATTAAAAAAAGAAAACAGACAGAAATCAGTATTTTCCCACTGGAATGCAGGTGAAGTACAAGAGAACAACCTGGCCAAAAAAGTAAACACCTGGATTGAGCCAAGCAAATGGGTAGCAGCCTTCCATTGGTTAATCACTGCAGTGATTAATAAACATCAGCTGGCAACAAACTATTGAATCTTGACCCCTTTCTGCAAATGTAGACGTCCATGGAACTGCAAATTTATGCACGCAGTTATAGTACTCGATCACAAGATGGCACCCCCGAGATCAGTTATTGAATATTCACAAGCAAGAAGAGTTTGACCGTGGTTTAGAATATGGAGAACTTCACTCCAATCCCTGTTTTTCAAGAGTTGCATGAATTAAACTCCTCAGCTAAGCCTGATGTGCAAACTGGTCAATATCCTAGCCCACAGTATCGATCCAGCAGTTTAAAAAAATGATCTCTTGTGACAGAAAAAATCGTTGTCCTCTGGTGCAACCACTTTAGCTACAGTGAGCCAACGGTATTCCAATTAGTGGTTAAGAAAAATCAGTTTTCTGAAGCAAAAAATTTGACATGGTATTGATTCTCTCACATTCTACTGTCAATTACAGTCATTACATACAAAAAATGCATAGTTCCCCACTGTGGATTTACATGTAGATTCCTTCATTGACAAATTAAGCGCTTCCTTATATCCACCCAAGTACTGGTGTTGATAGCCAATCACTCAATTATACACTCAGGCTCTTCTGCATAACTGCACAGTTATAGTTCACGCCCTCGTGAACTTCCCCGGTAACAAAGTATTGATTGGCTCGTTTCTTATCCAATTCCCGAGTGTTAAAAATTTCCACAGTAACTGAAACACATTTATTGGACAGTCAGAAAAGTATTAGAAGCCTTCACGCATCAGCAAGCTCGGATGTATCCTGTCAACGTTGCGCACATTGCGCAGCTGAAATAAAAACTCCCAAAACTGGCCTGAAGTGTTCAGTTACATTTACAGGATTTAAATGAGGTAAGGATATGGTCAATGGGAATTATTTCGAATGAAACAGGACCGGAGGGTTCCTTTTACTGGATACATCGGTCTCTGGAGGAGGGATTCAGTGAACAGAGGTTAGGCTGCTACTTTTGCTTTTTGTTTTGGAATGTATACCATATTCAACAAAATCAAATGTCAAGGTTTTTTTCCATGTTTAAAACATTAACTGATCATGCATTTCGGTGGACCCCCTGGTACGTTCATTGCACCACTCTGTTGAATCTAGGGAGGCAAATATTATTTGATTTTCCCTGAAAGTGGAATGTCTGTTCTGTTAAAATAAGGTATATTTCAGAATCAGATATTACTGAGTTGGTGAGTTTTACTTGTTTCTTATAAGGTCTGGAAAGTGTTGAAATGAGGTTGTGAGCTCGAAACTGGGAACTGCTAGCTTTCATTGCAGGGTGAATGATCTGACTGTTTAATCAGCAGTTTATTTAATGAGTATGTGTGCTGACTTGGGGGACTTTGAAGAAAAATGGACAAAACTCAAAACTTCATTATGGAGAAAAGGCATGTTTTGTGTTTGGAGAGGTTACTGGTGACCACTGATGTTCAACTGCACTGATATTGATAAATTCATGCTAAACTCAACCAGAAAATCATTAGTTCATATCAAATTTCATGCCTCAAAACTTTATTTGTGTTAATTATATGTGACCCCGGATCACAAAACCAGCCATAAGTCGCACGAGCCAATTTTGCGCTACAGCCGTCTAATACATTTTACATTAAAATTATCGATTTTTCAATTTGTGCATTAAACGTTAGAAAAATAACTTAAGATACCATTCCAAGAGAGTATTTCGCAAAAATCCTACCACAGGTGCCTCCAAACTTGATTTTGGAGAAGTGGGTGGTGAAAATCTTTGTGTAATTAGCCCAAAAAACAATGAAAAATGCTCCGACAAAAATCGCTTCCAGCGGGGCGCCAGTTGGAGATTCCCCAACATTGTTAGTATCATTGCAAAGCGAGGAATTCCTTCTATTTGATTATTTATGAGATGACTACATAGGTTCAAACGTGAACCAATAAAAGAACAAACAATAGTTCCCTAGACATTTTTTTTTTTTTTTTTTTTTTTAAACCGGGACTATTACTTTTACTCTACTACACTTAAAAGATAAATAGTATACTTTTACTTTGTTACTTTGACACTGGCCACTTCGTTACTCGTTCCAAATTAAAATATGAATGTAATTCATCATTTAAGGATTATCTGGATGTGGCGTGTTCGAGAAGAACAGCGGTGCTCGGCAGGCTATCTTAAGCGCTTTGTACAGATGTATCTTCCGGCAGACATGGAGCTGCAAATTTGTGCACCCAGTTCCAACATTCTTCCACTAGATGGCACCCCCGGATCAGTTATTGAATATTCACAAGCAAGCCGAGTTCGCTCCAATCCCTGTTTTTCAGGAGTTGCCTGAATTAAACTCCTCAGCTAAGCCTGATGTGCAAATTGCTCAATATCCTTGCCCATAGTATCTATCCAGCAGTTAAAAAAATTTCTCTTGCTACAGAAAAAATCGTTCTCCTCTATAGCAACCCCTTCAGCTACAGTGAGCCAATGATATCCCAATTAGTAGTTAAGAAAAATCAGTCTTCTGAAGCAAAAATTTGACATGGCATTGATACTATACTGATGGACTTTAAAAACTTATAAGTCTGACTAGACAGAAATAGAATAGTTGGGTTAGGGGAACTTTAATTAGACGATTACATAATTGATATGCAGTTGTCTTTGAGTAAGGAGACACAACAGTGCGTGAGGTCATGACCTTGTTTGTGTCTGTGGAGCAGGATTTGAGGAATTAGTGACGTAACCTCGTCAGGCTTCACTGATCACAATTGCAATGCTGTCAAATGCCTTAAAACAATCCTTGAGGTCATTAAGGCCAGAACGCGAGAGCATTTGTTCAAAGACACCACATGCGCCATGTCCCGCCTTTCCAGACCCCAACGTGATCAAGCCATTGGGCTGTGGATGGCTGGAACATCCCAAAATCGCATCGCCCAGCGTTTTGGGGTAAGCCAACCCACAATCTCTAACCTTGTGGCTCGTTACCAGGAGACTGGAAGCACTAATGATCGACCCTGACCTGGTTAGCCTGGGGTCACGACCCCAGCCCAGGGCAATCAGATCCGCGTCGTCCACCTGAGAGATTGGTTTCAAACCTGCACCAGCGCGGCTCAGGAGACCCCAGGAATCCACAGACCAAGGATCAGCAGAAGAACAGTGAGTCGCTGACTTGCAGAGTGAGGGATCAGAGCCCACAGGGCATGTGTTGGAATGCAGCTTGATGCACGGCGCAGGGCTACCAGGCTTTGCTGGGCTGAATAATGTGGTCAGAGACGAGTCCCCCAACCGATTCTGGAGGAATGCTGTCTTCAGTGACGAGTCCAGATTTTGTTTGTACCGACATGATGGAAGACAGAGGGTCTACAGACGACATGGTGAGTGATACGCGGCTCCCTGCATTGCTGAGACAGATGGCTTTGGAGGAGGCTCGGTGATGGTCTGGGGTGCCATTCGGTATGACTGGAGGTCCGACCCGGTCAGAATCATTGGAAATCTTAATGCAGCCTGCTACTGTGTACTTGTCATCAGACCGCACGTCGTGCCTTACATCACAGATCACCCTGAGGTCACGTTCATGCAAGACAACGCACAACCCTCACTCAGCACGTGTGACCCAGCAGCTCCTGGCCCAGAATGGTGTGCGAGTCATGGAATGGCCACCTTTCAGCCCTGACATGAACTGCATCGAACATGTGTGGGACCTGTTGGATTGGCGGGTTCGGAAACAAACTCCAGCGCCCAGGATGAGGGCAGAGCTCCAAGAAGCCCTTCTATAGGAGTGGCAGGCCATTCCCCAGCAACAGCTCAACAGAATGGTGCTGTCCATGCCAAGACGAGTGATGGCTTTGTTGCAGGCATGTGGCGGTCACACTCGGTACTAGTATTGGAGTTGATCTTTCTTGTTGATTTTGTTGTTAAACTTGTCATTGTTGATTCTTTTGTTGTTCTTTTTTTGTTGATGTTATCTGACATTTTGTCGAAGTTGTTGTTGTGGGTGAAGTCAATAAATGGCTACAAATTTGAATCAGAGTTTGGCTACAATTCTGGTTACAAGTTTTTAAAGTCCATCAGTGTATGTAATTCTGCTATAAATTATACTCAATTATAGTGTTTTTTTAAACTGCCAGTAAACTCGAAGAAGAAGTAGTAGTAGTACATAATGGAGAGACTGCCTGTTTGTTTTTTGAATACTGCATCTTTCATTCACCTGAAAATTGATTAAAGAACACAAGGAGAAAACAATGCGTGGTTTCTTTGCTTCTTCCTATGCGTAGGCTACTATGAAAAATACTTTGGACTTGTACTTGCACTTTTAAAAGGCGATAGTATGCTTAATGAATGGTGCAAGTTTCATTTAATTCTCTCTATTACAAATATATGTTGCTAAGAAGTGAATATGACAATTTTTAAACTCAATTTTCTCCGTTTTCTATAAATTTCGATTGCCCAAGTTTCCCATCTTCAAAATGCCATATCTCGGTGAATTTTTACCCTATCTTGACAAACTATACATTGTTGAAAAGCATTTTTAGTACTCTTTCAGAATATGCATGAATCTCCATATGAAAAAATTTACCCATATGACTGGTTTGTGGTCCGGGGTCACATATGATTATTTTATGATCTGACAGGGCACCATTTTGAGGGATCTCAGACTTTGGGGAGCTACCTGGATAGCTGTCTAATTTGGCTCAAAGCAAGTAGGTAATCTAGAAGGTAATGTTCAAGATGAATTATACTTGTGGTCAAGGAGTTTATGATCCCAGAAATGTACAGATTTAAGCCCCAACAGTTTTTCAATTCTTTTTTTTTTCCTATTTCAATGATGAATTTTCATGAAGATGTTATGTGTTTGCAGCCCCTTTTCTCTACCAAAATCATGAAAATAAACCGAAATACGATGGGAGTCTAAATGCTTCAAGTGTCTAGACTCAATTCAGTCACTCCTTTCCTGTCTGCGAAGCTGCAATCACTGACTTGTATCAGCAAAATGGTTACAGATAGTTTTGGTTTGTATTGGAGATGTATAGGAGGTCATACATGAACTTTCCTTTGGTGGCCTTGAACTTGACCTTCGGTGACCTTCGAAGGTCAAACTTCATAGTGATATTTCAATGACTTCCATCACCAAAACTATTACAGATAGAGCTTAAGTTTGTATTGTGGCCATATAAGAAGTCATGTATGAAGTTTCATTGGGTGACCTTGAACTTGACCTTCAGTGACCTTCAACAGCCAAACTATACAGTGAAATTTTAATGACTTATATCAGCAAAATCGTTACAGATTGAATGTAGGTTTGTATTGGAGACGTATAGGAAGTCATGTATGAACTTTCATTTGGTGACCTTCATATTGACCATCGAAGGTCTAACTTGACTGAGAGAAAATTCAATGACTTCTGTCACTGAAAAGGTCACATGGAGCCTAGGTTTGTGTTACTGACATTGGAAGTCACATATGAACTTTCATTTGGTGACATTCAGCTTCACTGTTGATGACATTTGAAGGTTAAACTTGACATAATACAATTACAATGACTCGTATTGCCAAAACGGTCACAGATGGAGTCTAGGTTTGTATTAGAGACATATAGGAAGTCATATATGAACTTTCATTTGGTGACCTTCGTATTGACCTTCAAAGGTCAAATGTGACCTAGTGAAAATTCAATAACTTGTATCACTAAAATGGTCACAGATGGAACCTAGGTTTGTGTTACTGACTTTTAGGAAGTCACATATGAACTTTCATTTGGTGACATTCAACTTGACTGTCAGTGACCTTTGAGGGTCAAACTTGACAGTGAAATTACAATGACTTTTATCAGCAAAATGGTCGTGCTCACCCTGCGTCTGACTCGACCTGCAACCGTATCCGACACAGTAGGATATATTTCACCCGTTTCACCAAAATTTGCGGGTCACCTGACAGGGGCAAGACTCTACCCTGAACCACTCATTCACAATTTGAGCCGGATGAATTATGGCGTTTCACCTTGTAATATGCCCGTGCCATATGGGAATAAAAAATCCATTCATGAAAACCTGGTCATTCAGTATATTCAGGTGGTCATGTAACCTCATTTTTTGGGCACATTCAGTGCGCTGAACCTAGACCTGATCAACTGAAGGAACTCCAGCTTATAACACTGCCGCCACAGGCTTGTACAGTAGGTACTGGGTATGATAGGTGCGTCTTTTCATCCACCTCTCTTCTTACTCAGATGTGGCCATCATGCTAGAACAGGGTAAATCAGGACTCATCAGACCTTGACCTCCTATACATCTCCAATACAAACCGAAACTATCTGTAACCATTTTGTTGATACAAGTCATTAAAATTTCACTGTGAAGTTTGGGCATTCAAGGTCACTGAAGGTCAAGTTCAATGTCACCAAATGAAACCTCATACATGACTTCCTATATGCCTGCAATACAAACCTAAGCTCTATCTGTAATAGTTTTGGTGATAGAAGTCATTGAAATTTCACTATGTGAAGTTTGACCTTCGAAGGTCGCGGAAGGTCAAGTTCAAGGCCACCAAATAAAAGTTCATACATGACTTCCTATAAGTGTTCAATGCACATATGTTCCCAATCTTCAATATTTTCAAGCCTAGAAACCTTTGAAAATTGTAACATTTTGCTTGACCTCAAATTCAACCTTTCAAGGTCATCTGACGTCAACTTTAACACAGCCAAAATATAGGTCATATATTACTTCATATATGTCAGTAATACAAACTTAATCTCCATCTGCAACCATTTAGCTTCCACAAGCGATTTGGCCCATTCTCTATAAGACCCAATGTTAAAGTACAGCACCCCCACCAGACCCACCTCCGTCGATTCAATCAAAATGGCACTCGCACTGTACATAAAGTGTATCAAGGTGAGTTGATTGCCAGTTTTAGAAGGAAGTTATCAGTTTTTGAGAAATAATTTTTTGAAATTTCAAGTCATATCTTTTAACATTGTTAATATATTCCCTGACCTCAAGTTTGACCTTTCAAAGTCATCTGTGGTCAAATTTAATATTGCCAAAATATAGGTCATGTATGACTTCCTATATGTCAATAATACAAACTTAATCTCTATCTGCAACCATTTGGCCTCCACAGGCCATCTTGCATATTCATAAAGTACAGCGCCCCCAATTGACCCACTCCTGTCGATTCAATCAAAATGGCATCGTATGATGTCTTTATCTGTTTATATGCTGTGTGAGTGCAGTGTCTCATTGTTTGCCCTGATGAAGACCGACAGAGGCCGAAACATGTTGGCATTTTATCCTTTTAATATGGATTTAGTCACCTATTAAAAATTGAGGTCAATTGACAGAGTGCCTTGGATTGCCTCATTTTTTTCTGTCTTTTTATGCTTCCTCGGGGGAGACCAAAGAGCACCTGTATTTTTTAACTTTTTTATCTTCTTTGAACACCGTTGCCCTCCTACCTTGGTCTTTTCGTGTTTTTTGCTATCGAGGTAAGCTGAGGAGGAGCTCCACCTATTCATGGTGTTGAGTGTTCATTTTACTTTCCTAATAAGTGACTGTTTACTGACTTTTTTGAGCTACCATGGAACACAAGGGGTTTTCTTACTCAGAAGAAGGAAGACGTATTATTACCACTTCTTCTCTTCTTGATGATTCCTCTTTGCCTGATTTTGCCATGGATTCTGACTTTAAAAGCCTACTTATTGATCTTAAACTACTCAAAGAGAAAGATCTTAAATTGAACTTGAACTCCATCACTTTGTCTGATTATTGGAGAAAAGGCTTTATCCCAAGGGACCTAAGGATTAAGAAGACAGGTAACTGTAACATTACAGTATATGAACGGCTCCAACTAAACAACGGTGATATTAACGGCGCAATGTGTAAAATGCTGCGGTACTGCGTTTTATCACCTGATGTTACATAACGTCAATATTAAGTCGCTCAGATTCTCGTTCAGCAGTCCCGAGACATTCAACAAAAACGTGATTCTAATGCTACTGAAACGGAATATAACTACTTAACTGCATAACTTGTAATGACTGTAAAATAGGCTATAGTTCAGAGAATAACTTAACTACACTGGCCTAACCTGTGCAATCTAATTCAATGCAATACAACAGCTCCAGGGGTGTCTCTAGGACTGAAGATTGGTGGGGCCCAGAGCTTCCCTTCAAAACAATTATTAACCCTGACTTGCACTCAATCATTCTCAAAACAATCCTTCCAGGATTTTCCCGGCTTTTTTTTTATTGTTTTATTGATATTGATTTTATTGCGGTAGCTTTTTCAAAAAGTGGCAATGAAAGTTGCAATGTCTTGGCGATTTATTTTTTTGTCCACGAAAAATTTGCGTGGATTGGTTTAATTTGCGCTTTATAGTTGCAATCGCGACATGCAACTTCCTTGAGGGACTGAGCAATAGATTCACTCCGAGAACACGCCGGTGCGGTACGGTACATTTCGGTACGGCGACAATCATTAATTTGGACGCGTAATTTCCTGCATTGAAATCAGCGTTATTCAGAATTGCACACAGATGTTTCAAGTGGTCTTTTATTTAAACAAAACGATTATGAAGCGCAAGTTAAATCACTTGATGTGTGGAAAAGGTAGCGCAGGCGTTTCAGAGCAGTTTCTCTTTCATAAAGCATTGGCCTATTTTTGAGTAGCCTAAATTATTTTTCTGATCTGAATTTAGCCCATTATTTAGTCGTCAATAGATCGCATGCAGAGAGAAACCGTAACTTCGATTGCCAGAGGATTATTGTCATAATCAGAAAACGTGTTAATAACGGAAAATAACTGAGTACAAGCCAGGAATAATCATTGACGTAAAGGCATGGTCCAGGCCCCACGAATTATCAGTTTTAGAGATGCCACTGAACAGCTCTTACTTCTACATTTATGAAGCTCATGCATTTTTTGACAAGAGGGTGAAAATTCTGCTTTATGTTTATTATTGAGTGATGGAGGTATATTAGGGTGCATTATATTGAATGGCGTTCCTAATATTTTGTCCACTCCATTAACATACATGAGGTGGGCAAAATATTATAAACACCATTCAATGTAATGCACCCAAGTACACCACCACCACTTAGTATAACCTCAGTAATAATTAAAGTGGAATTATCACTTTTTTTGACAATGTCAACAAAAACTGAAAATGTATGAACTTCAAAAAAAGCAGAATTTATTGCAGAGCTGTTGTATTGGATTCAATTTTATTGCACAGGTGTTCCTAATGAAGTTGCAGGTGACTGCAGTTCAGAGAATAAAACTACTCACGTAGATAGTAAATAACTAATTAACATTTAATATAGTTCACAGAATACCTTAAATTGAAGGAAAGTGACAGAATACAATCTGCAATAAGAATAGGACAAGGTGCGACCTATAGTCCCCCCCAACAAAGTAAAATCCCCCCTATATGAAGCATTTAAGGGGGGAATCCTCCCTATTTTGAAAAATGAATTTCAGGCCCTGGAGGCCATTCTTAATAAGTGTTCTTCAGATCTGATTCTCTTACTTATTGAAGAAGCCAAAAAAGACCAACAGCTCATTCAAAATGATATTGAGGTAATTGAAAAGAAACTTGCAGATCTGCCGAACAATGCCGATTTGATGCATTTTCAAGCTAAATTGAATGAGAACCTTTTGAGGTATACACGGACTCTTAAACAGGAAAAGTTCCATAAATCCAAACGTGATGAGAAAGATTATAAAGAAGGCAGAGTCTATTCATGGCACAAAACCACATTTCATCAGGAACAACAACAGAGAGGACTAAGGACAGTATCTTTTAATTTTACAATGGATGAAGAGGACTCAGATGCTCCAGCTCTGCGTGATTTCACAAAAGATGACCATTTTTTAGATGTTCCTCCATTCACCAAGGGCGACAAGGACAGACGCCTTACCAACAGAGGACCCAACAGAGGAAGCAAGGGAGGAAGAAGAGGACAAGAAGAGGAAGGAAGAAATCCCACCCATTCTCACAAGTACCACATGAGAAGTCGCAGTCAACAGAGACTGTAGTCAATCTTTCAGGTATTCAATTACCAGAGACTCATGTTAAAGTGTTGTCCAAGGGACTTTCTTTTGCTCCTACAAGTTCCTCTAAAGATTTTGATGTTAAGGTTGATCTGTTTCGGTTTTATAGAAATTTACATCTTAAAACCTGGTACAAGATGAATCCCTTACCGCATCATGTCCAGACTAACCATTCTGCCTCTATTCACTTTAAACCTAAATTGTCGTTTTGCCCCACTGTACAAAATGCTTCCTTATTGACTTTTGAGAAAAAGGTTAACTATGAAGTTGAGAAGCTTTTGTCTAAGAAATAATGGGCTTTGTAAAAATAATTTAACTAAAGTGGAGCGGGTTGCTCTTAAGGAGCTTTCTGAGAATAAACAAAGTGTCATAAAAAGAGCGGATAAAGGAGGAGCGGTGGTTATATGGGGTATTGACCAATATGTTAATGAAGCTAATCGTCAGCTACAAGATAGTAATTTCTATCTTTCATTGATTAATCATCCTATTAGCAATCTTACATCTGAACTTAATGATTGATCTTAACCTTTAATTGCTTTTTTGAAAGCTAAAGATGATCATCTTATTAGCCAATTGGCTAACATGAATTCAAATTTCTGTCCTTTTACAAATAAAATAAACCAAACCAAACCAAAATCATCTTATGGCATCTTTTTTTCAACCCAACCCTCGTTACATCCAAGATTCATAAGAGCCTTAATGATCCACCTGGTAGGCCTGTGATCTCAGGTAATGACACACTAACTAAGCCCATTTCTAAGTATGTTGATTTTTTTTTTTAAACCTTTGCTCCCCTCCTTACCTGCCTACATTCAGGATACCACAGATGTATTGGTCAAAATCCAGGAGCATAATTGTATCGGGCCTGATGCATATTTAGTTACCATAGATGTTGAAGCCTTGTATACTAATATTGAACATTCTCAAGGTTTATCCGCTCTAGGTTATTTTTTGGACAAACGCCCATATCCTCATGACCCACCTACCTCTTTTTTATTAGAACTAACAGATTTCACCCTTAATAATAATCTTTTTCCTTTTCAGGATAAATTGTTTAAGCAAGTGAAGGGATGTGCCATGGGTGCTTGCTTTAGCCCTTCTTATGCTGGTTTGTATATGGGTAAATGGGAGGAGGATTTTGTTTTTCATCCTAGCAATGTGTTTTTGGACAAGATCATTTGGTGGGGTAGATACATAGATGATGTCATTTTGTGGTGGAAAGGTACAGAAGAGGAGTTGTTGAATTTTCATAGAGGTCTCTATGACGCTAATCCTAATGTGAAACCTTCTTTGGAGTACAGTAAAAAATCAGATAAATTTTTTAGATATTACTATCAGTAAAGATGATTATATTGATTGTCTTCATACTTCCATTTTCAGAAAGGATATTCATAAGAACACTATTTTACATGCCAATAGCTTTCATTCCAGTTCTTTGATCAATGCTATACCATTTGGTCAGTTTCAAAGACTCCGTAGGATCTGTGATGATGACATGGATTTTGAATGCAAGAGCAAAGAAATGTTTAATCGCTTTAGAGAACGTGGTTACTCTCCCAGGGTACTAGACACAGCCCTTCAGAGGGCTAGCGCTCTAGATCGAGAAATACTTCTAACTAGAAAACCTAAGGATGTTAAAACGGACCAAGTCTACTTTTCTACTCGTTATAGTACCGAAGCATTGGGCATACGCAAAATTATACAAAGAAATTGGGATTTGATTCAATGTGATGATATCTCGCGTTTTGTTTTCCCAGATCCCCCTGTGTTTACGTTCCGGAGAGCTTCTACCCTGGGAGATAGATTAACGCGAAGCTACCTTCCGGCTGCTAATGTTCAAAATACTTGGCTACCTAAGGTGCCTCCAGGCACTTTTCCATGTGGTCATTGTAAGCAATGTGATGCGGGTGTAGTGGTCAAATCTAGAGTTTTTACCCATCCTACCTCTAAGAAGGTTTTCACTATTAATCACTTTATCAATTGTAAAACCACTCATGTTGTATACATTCTCCTTTGTTCATTTTGCAATGCCTTTTATGTGGGTCGCACTAAGCGGCGCTTTCAAGACCAGGTAGCTGAACACCTTTATGCAGGCCGTAGGAAGGATCTCGATTATGCCATGGTTAAACATTTTAGCGAGATGCATACAGACAGATTAGTTTCATTTACAGCCATTGGTATAGATCATATCCCTCTAACAGCCCACAGAGGGGATAGAGAAAAAACGCTTAATCAATCTGAGAGTCGTTGGATATTCACCCTGGGGGCGTTGACACCCCCTGGTCTTAATGATTCTATTGACATGGTTTCTTGTTTGTAATGGAAGTTTGGTGCTTTTTTTTTTCCCCTCCACAGTGTTAAGTTTTTTTTTTTCTTTTGAGTAATTTATAGTCTATCTTTTGATGGTTAATTTATATTGTGATTTATTAGTATTTTTACTAATATCTGCAGGTTTTATTTTCTATGGGTATTTTTGTTCTCTTTTCTGCAAGATACTCCTTGGTTCCATGTGGTTCCCTGAGCCTCATTAGTGCCACAGGTGTGGCCTACCACGTTAACGATGTCTTTGTCTGTTTATATGCTGTGTGAGTGCAGTGTCTCATTGTTTGCCCTGATGAAGGCCGACAGAGGCCGAAACATGTTGGCATTTTATCCTTTTAATATGGATTTAGTCACCTATTAAAAATTTTTGGATTGACAGAGTGCCTTGGATTGCCTCATTTTTTTCTGACAAAAAATTTAACATTAGTTCTAAAGCAAGAGATGACAAGACTACCGAAATGCCACTTTTTAACCATTCGACATTGTTCAGTCGCATCAAGTCGACAGCTATGCCAGAAGGCTGGCGCCTTGGTCGCTGTCACTCTTGGCGTTTTCGTCATCAGCTTCTGACGCATAAGGCTCGTACAAATACAGTAGGTTTCCTCACCATTGCCTCCATGCTTGCATTTCTATCGGTGTCCGAATTGTCCATTTCATATGAACTTTCTGACAAAATCCAAACTTTCTTTGCCACTCAAGCTATAACTGTCATAGTCACCAATGATTCCAGTTGCCACAGAGTTCTCACTGTGACGCCGTTATAAACAGTCGCGCTGTGCTGCGGTTACGTAGTTGAAACTCGGCTATTTAATTTTAAAATTAAAATTCTACCATTCTGAATTACCTTTTTGATATTCATTTGCTGCCTTTACAATATCTTTAGCATAACCATTTGAAAATGCGTGACAGATTCACTTAAAGGAATTTCAAATGTGCGTTCGATTTGTGCCTTGAATGATAGTCATCTTATAATTATTTTAAAAAGCTTACGCTGGGTTTTGCTATAGGCTTTAACTCCCTCACCCCCAAACTATGCTTTGTATGCTTGTGAAAATGATGAAAAAAATGGATGGCCCGCTAATTAGCTCCTAGGGGAGGATGCAACTTTGGTCGTACTTCCAGGTTCATTAATGACCCGCAGCCTGTTGCACCAGCAGGCAGGGTCGTGTTTCCTAATAAGATGACATACTACGACTACCAAGTATGTTAGCGAGGCATTACGTCTCACTCACGAACACACAGCCGAGGCTGTCTCACGTCGCGCCGGTGCAACAACAGTTCGTTCGTTCATCGCACAGACCAATTTCCGCGGCAAAAATGCGACAGACACTGTCGCACTGTATAGCGCAGCAAACCGACATTTTATTCTCGATAGAACACAGATAACATATCAGATGTTAAAAGTGAGAGATTTTACCATTTCATGAAAAATATTAGCTCATTTTGAATTTGATGGCAGCAACACATCTCAAAAAAGTAGGGAGGGGGCAAGAAAAGGCTGGAAAAGTAAGTGGTACTAATAAACAAGAGGCCTGTCGGCCTAGAGAGCTCCACTGAGGATGAGTGAAATGTCCATGTCATAACTTAATTTCAGAAATTCTTGAAAACTATTGCAATATGAACACATGACACATTTGGTAACCAGAATATACTGTGAACCAGTTTGATGTCTCAATTTATGTAGTATAACTATAGAACCAAATTGCAATCATTTATTTCAATCATCTTACCACCAAGCAATACTAACAACCAACAAATACCCTTCCCCCCGAGTAAATCACAAATATAGCAGTCACAATCCTTCTAACACTGTCAAAGGACAATATGATGCAGAACAATTAATCCAGAACGATGATCCGAAACAGCATGATCAAGAACAATGATGAGGAACAACAAGATCCAGAACAATATGATCATTTCAGTCATCCTCAGCAGAGCTCTCTAGGCCGACAGGCCTCTTGTTGAGATATTAATGAAAGACTGAAAAAATAAGCACAAACACTGATTTTCTAAGTCCAAAATGCTGAATTTCTCAAAAACCGGGACGTAGAATTTTCTAATTTTCACAGTGAATATTCAGAATATCATAAGGAAGGCTCACACCAAATGAGAAAAAAAGTTATCAGAAAGTTTTTGAGATTTTAAAATTTGAAGTGAAAAGTTGAGGGTGGACGGACAGACAGACAGACACAGGCAGGCAGACAGACGGATGTCGGACGACCTGGCATTAGAAAAGCTCCGCTGACTGCTGACTATCGTCACAGCGGAGGTAAAAATGCACACAAACACTGATTTTCTAAGTCCCAAATGCTGAATTTCTCAAAAATCAGGATGTAGAATTTTATAATTTTCACAGGGGATCATCTAAACATCATAAGGAAGGCTCACAAAAAAATTAGACAAAAAGTTATCAGACAGTTTTTGAGATATTAATGAAAGACTGAAAAAATTAGCACAAACAGTGATTTCCTAAGTCCAAAAGGCTGAATTTCTCAAAAAACGGGATGTAGAATTCTCTAATTTTCGTAGGGGATCATCGGAACATTATAAGGAAGGTTCACAACAAATTAGACAAAAATTTATTGGTTAGTTTTTGAGATATTCTTAGTCCAAAATGCTGAATTTCTCAAAAACCGGGCAGTAGAATGTTATAAGTTTCACAGTGAATATTCAGAAAATCATAAGGAAGGCTCACACCAAATTAGACAGAAATTTATCAGACAGTTTTTGAGATATTCAAATGTGAAGTGAAAAGTTGACGCCGGACGGACAGACAGACACAGACAGACGCCGGACGACTCGGCACTAGAAAAGCTTCGCTGACTGTTGACTATCATCACAGCGGAACTAAAAACAGCTGGAGGAGCACTGTGCAACTATTTAGGTTAATTGGCAACAGGTCAGTAACATGACTGGGTATAAAAAGAGCGTTTTAGAGAGGCAGAGTCTCTCAGAAGTATGGACAGAGATTCACCAATCTGCAAAAAACTGCATCTAAAAATTGTGGAACAATTTCAGAAAAATGTTCCTCAGTGTGAAATTGCAAAGACTTTGAATCTACAGTACATAACAGGGCTGGCATTAAGCAAAATAACTGCATCTCTAGAAGTCCGTAGCATTTTGTAGCATTTTTCAGAACTGTGTTGCAAAAATAAAAGTTAACAAAAACACATGCATTTTAACTTTTTTTTTTCAACTCTTACAACACTTAGCTAACAGTACAAACACTAATCAACATAGCCTAATGAAGACCAAGGCAGTTGAGTTACAGTAGCATTGCAGTATTAAAAATACTTGACTTACCAACTGGGTCCCACTAACAGTGAAATAAATTAATACTGCTAATTATTATGAACCAAGATGAACATTTAATTATTAAAATAAAAATTGTCATAATCTAGAATAAAGAGCACAACAGGAATTCAAGGTACAAGTACAAATGTACATGTGTTCAAAATATGAAAACAGCATTCCTTAGACATAAATATACAACTCCTTATATATATTTACAGTTAATTTAAATTTAATTTTTTTAATTTTAACTACCTAATAAGAATTTCCTGACAACAAACACCCGTAAAGAAAATAATTCATTAAATAGTGGTCCTGTTTGTAGGCTGATGTGTGACATCAGTCCACTGTTTTTCATTTCATTTTATCTAGTTGCATATACACATGTACAGTGTTTGATTGCGCAATTTCCCTGCCGATTCCTTACACAAGATGGCAGACACGTCTCATGTTTTGCGGCTGGTTCAGCCAATGACGGTGTCCACTCTGTTTTCTTTAGCTCTGTGGGTGGGACGCAAATTTTTTTTTCCCTCCAGACTTCTTAATACCAACTTTATCTCATTAACATACAGCCAATAAGAACCGAGCACATGCTTTTACCTTTTGACGCACATGGGCTTGTACCCTCTATGCAAGTGGTTACTTGGTGCACTGTTTGTCGGAATTTAAAGGGCACCGTTTTTCTAATAACGCCAGTTGAATTTTCCCATTGCCTCGCTGCAAATCAGCGTAATAATAGCATCAATGTCAGTCAGAATAATGAATAAAATAACGTGAATAAAATGAGATTTCAATAAAAACACACAACTTTATTTTAACTTTATAGTCGACATCCACCTATGGCCTAATTGGTTTCTCTCCAAGTTATTTTCCTGCATTACACACTTTCAAAAATATTTCATTTCCATCCCAGCATATTTTTTGTTTGATTACCCAGGTTCGCTTGCAAAACTCAATGATTTTCTCAGGTCAATGAACACGTCATGCGCGCAAATTGATTAGACCGCAAAGAAACCCGATTCCCGATTGTGGCAGAACAGAGTGTAAGAAAAATATTTTCACGATTTGCTTTGAAATATTCGTGCACGTTTCCTATTCCAAAGAACATATTTTCTATATTTTGAAAGCGTGTCTGTTTCGACATTATTGTGATGCATGTTCACATAAACGCCAATTTTTCATTTTCTGAGAAAATGGGACCAAAAGTGAAGGAAAGGACCCCAATTCTGGCTTAAACACAATTACTTATTTCACTAACTACGCAAAATTTCAAAATAGTAATTCTATACAAACATGCGCAACATCTTAAACAATATGCACTTTGATTCATGACTGTGGCATTTGTTACTTCTGAGAAAACTTGCATGAAGTGATTTTGATGATCTTGAAAGTAAACCTCATTAACTCCACCAATTTTCCTTTTTTCAAATGTCCTTTTTATATAATGTAGCAATAGGACATACGTCATTGACAGATAGCTTAATTTGATACGACTCTGCCCACACAACTGAATAATAATAACATCGTTTTGTGGCTTTTGATGTGAGAATAATGCTTCCATAGGCAGTTGGTTAATGCTTGTCCTCGGCTTGGGAGCCAGAGGGTAAATGAAAAATGATGTTCCTTTGACAGACTTTGGTGTTCACGATAACCTTTCAATTCACAGGTTCCATTTCTTTTTAACCCTTTCACATTTGTGTGCAAACAATGTCTAAAAAAATCTATTTCAATGACTCTGTGCTCACTCAGGCATGAAAGCCTGAAAAAATAAAAGCTATCACTTAAAGCACTATCCCCAAATGTTCCAAAAGGACTCAACAATTTCTCTCAAAAGAGTACTTTTTGGCCCACTTTTGTAGTTGTATACTTTTTTGAAACACCCTGTATACACAGTGTAGACACTAATGAAGACCAGTTATTTTTCACTAATCACACCAATTAGTGTGAACAAAAGAAAATTTTTATGGTATCATTCAAGGAAAATGAGGCAACTTCACTTTACAAAAAAATCACTAAAACATTATACCGACATTTTGCAAGGGACTCCTGGCTTCTGAACATAGTGTAATATTGGTAGGAGTCTCCAGCTTAGTATGTGTACGATGGATATGTGAACCTTTGGTAGTTTTTTTAACTCATTGTTTTCCTTGAATGATGCCCCAAACATATTCTTTTGTTCTCACTAATTAGTGTGACTAGCGAGCCATAACTAGGCGAAATTAACTAGTCAATTAGTCTTTATTTAATGTCAACACTGGGTATAGACACCAGATGCAAGTCTATTCTCAATGCGATCAATGGTCGTTCCGTAAAAATATGACTTTTTAGGAAAAACGACTTAAGTCTCCCCTTAATTCCAGTACGCCTATGCTTGGAGCCAATTCTATTACGCTTATGCCATGTTGCACTGCACATACTGCCCATAATCTGTGTTGATTAGTGCAATAAAATCATTTGAATTTGAATAACTGACTGCAGTGATTGGACTTGGTAGTGAAAGGGTTAATCAACATGCACGCCATCTATGCAGCTTTGTAAGAAACATTTTTTTTCTGTACTGCGAAAAGCACTAGGCCTCATACAGACGAATGCATTGACAATTTTGCTTATCACTCATACAAAAAGAAAATCTCAAAAAAGACAGCTATTCCATGAAACTTATTCTCGATTAGCTATTCCATGAAACTTTTCCTCGGTTACAGTCTTTAATGGTTACATGTCATGTCGGTGTCATTTAAACTTACTGCTAACTTGACGACGTCCCCCAGATTCGGCGAAAAATGCACGTATGCAAGGATATTGTCTGCGATCGCAACTGCATTGTCTGCTGCCATCTATGCAAGTGTGACGTGCCGCGGGCGCGGAAGCTGATTGGCTGTATGCTAATGAGATAAAGCTGGTATTAAGAAGTCTGGTGGGAAAAAAAATTTTGCGGGCGGGACTGGCGCGGAGGTAGGAAAATCATGGGGTCATTCCACTAGTTACCAGGGTTTCAGAGTCGCGCCGTTAGGTTATCCATAGTGCAATGGCAGAGGCCGATCTGGACGATATTAAGAGACTGTAGGAGCCCATTTTTGTTCTAAACTGGACAAAAACTTTTATTCACATTATCCAAAGACTGTATCGCAAAATATGGGATGGGGATTTCAAAAGCCCGTCGCAGATTAGCACATTTCAAAAAAACTGATCGCATTTTGCGATGAGATACTGCTTATTGCCAGCCCTGCATAATATCAAAAGATTCAGAGAATCTGGAGAAATCTCTGTGCGCAAGGGACAAGTCTGAAGGTCAATATTGGATGCTCGTGATCTTCGGGCCCTCAGGCGGCACTGCATTAAAACAGGCATGATTCTGCACTGGAATACACTGCATGGGCTCAGGAACACTTCCAGAAATCATTGTCTGTGAACAGTTTGCTGTGCAACCTACAAACGCAAGCTAAAGCTGTATCATGTAAAGAAGAAGCCATTTGTGAACACGATCCAGAAACACCGCCATCTTCTCTGGGCCAAGGTTCATTTAAAATAGACTGAAACAGAATAGAAAACTGTTCAGTGGACAGATGAATCAAAAGGTGGAGTCCCATTGAGGGCGTTTTCTGGCCCAAACCACTGATTTCAAAAAAATTTTCAGCATTGATAAACCACCCCATCAGAGAACCCTGCGATATCAAAAAATTACATTTTCAACATTTTTTAGTTTTTGGAAGGGGTCATCCATTCTGGGGCTCCACAAAGTGTCACCAGTGATTCTAATCATGTGCTTATCAATGCACATTGTAGCTGATATATTTTCCAAATGAAAGAAAAAAAACTTGCTGAAATTGATGTCATACTGCTGAGATCGGAAGATATTTGATCAAAAAATATGTTCTGAAATGGAGATTTCCAACGGCCACATGAGTAACCGACGGTACATTTGACAAAGTTCGCAGCCATGACACACTAAGGGAATTTGCTGAAATTTGAACGAAGCAAATCCGCTCAACAACAAGCCAAAATCTACTTCCATCCTTGCAAATCCATCAATTTCGCATTGTATTTATACATTTTAGTTACTCAGACATTGTGATTTATATATTAAGAAGTTTTCCATGGAAATTCAAGGATTCAAAACACTATTTTAACACATTAACCAAAAGAAATTAATAGTGTAAACTGGTTTGCCAACTGTCAATAATCGTGAAAGGTATTTTTCCTTGACTGCTGAGACTTAAGAGCCATTCCATGAGGAAACGGCACTTTTTGAAGAAGTTGAGGAGTTGACCCCCCTGGAATTGAACGAAACTTAGCGCATGGGTACATATGGGTGTCTCACGGAAAAAGCAGAATTTTTAGGTCAGTAAAAATTGAAAATGGGAATGGGAAAAAAATTATATCCCATACATATACCAATCTAGAATAGTTTATAATGTGTTTACTCACAACAAGGATATCATTTTCAGTGAATTGTACCTTGGTATCTTTATATTGTTATTTTTCAAATAATTTTGGCTCGATGACGTAGTTACCCAGCTTTGCGCTGATGTGGTTCTGATGTCTAACCGGACTTGAAGTGTCACAGGTCATGATAAAACTATAACTATAACATACAGTCAATGAAATGCTTTTGAAGAGGATTACCCAAGCTTGTAGAGGTGGAGGGACTATTATTATGGGAGACTTGAATTATCCTGGTATCGATTGGGAAATGGTGAAAGGACAGGGTAGGGGGGAGGAAGAATTTCAAGATGTTATAAATGATAATTTTTTGGTGCAGTATGTTAATAAACTGACAAGAGAGAAGGCAATTTTAGACTTAGTGCTCTGTAATGACCCAGATAGAATTAGCAATGCTGAGGTACTGGAGCCACTTGGGACAAGTGATCACTCTGCTGTTAATTTTGATGTTTCATGGGAAGTTAAAAAGGTGTATTCAAAAACAAAAATTTTCAATTTTAGGCGAGCAAACTTTGACAGGATGCGCTCATATCTAAGTGAAATAAAATGGGAGACACTCCTGGACTGTGAGTCTGTAAATGAGATGTGGGAAAGATTTAAGGGGGTTTTACTTGATTCACAATGTAAATTCATTCCAAAGGTGTCCAAAAAGTAAGCTGAAAAAGCAGAATCCTCAGTGGATGACCAAAAGTATTCGTAGGATTTTGAGAGAAAAGAGGAATCTTTATAAGATGTACATAAAGGATAACAATGAGAACACTAAGGCTGAATACTGTAAAATGCGGGCTGTGGTCAAAAAAGAGCTGAGGAATGCTAGAAGACTGTATGAAAGACAAATTGCAGAGGGGGCAAAAACTAACCCTAAGCGCTTCTTTCAGCACTGTAGCAGAAAAAGGAAAGTCAAAGAGCAGGTTAAGTGCATAAAGAATAAAAATGGATCACTGCTATATGATAACAAGGATATTATGGATGCCTTAAACAGTTACTTTGTTGAGAATTTTACCTCAGAGTGGGTCTTTATTCGGCCAGAGGGCATGTTAAATGCTCAAGATTATTTAGTGGAAATTGAGGTTAGGGATAACGAAGTATTAGACAAGTTGCATAAACTAAAGGCAGATAAGGCGGGGGGTCCTGATGGCTTATATCCTAGAGTGCTCAGGGAAGTTGGTGAGATCATCTTTGAGCCGCTATCCGCCATCTTTAGACGGTCTTTAGAAACTAGAGAAATACCAAATGATTGGAAACAGGGCAATAGAATACCAATATATAAGAAAGGGGACCGTACTGAGCTAGGAAATTACAGGCCAGTCAGTTTAACTTGCATTGCGTGCAAAATATTGGAATCTATCATAAAAGATGAGCTGGACTTATTTCTTGAACGTAACAGTATCTTGAGGGATAGCCAACATGGTTTCCGTAAGGGAAGGTCATGCCTGACAAACCTTCTGGAATTTTTTGAAGAGGCCACCAAGACTTATGACCAGAGTAGGGCTTATGACATCATATATTTGGATTTTCAGAAAGCATTTGATACAGTACCACATAAGAGACTAATTTTTAAAATGAGCACCATTGGAGTTACAGGAGGTATTCTGGAGTGGATTCAAAACTGGTTACAGGACAGAACACAAAGAGTGGTGGTCAATGGTATCTCATCTGAGCTAGGTATGGTGGGGAGTGGCGTCCCCTAGGGATCGGTGTTGGGACCCCTGCTGTTCCTCATCTACATTAATGACCTTGATAGGAATATTGAGAGCAGATTAGTGAAATTTGCAGATGATACAAAATTGGGGGGTTTGGCAAATAGTTTAGAGTCCACTAAAGTGATTCAGGATGATTTGGATAGAATCCAGAATTGGGCAGAAATGTGGCAAATGAAATTTAATGTAGCGAAATGTAAAGTTGTACATGTAGGTAATAAAAACATTAGACGGGATTACTTCATGGGAGGTTTAAAACTGGAACGTGCTCCACACGAGAAAGATCTGGGAGTGATTGTTGACCAAACCCTCACAGGCTCTAGCCATTGTGCCGTAGCAGTTAAAAAAGCCAATTGGATGCTGGGATACATTGCCAAAAGTATTGAGTACAAATCTAAGGAGGTGATGCTTCTTTTGTACAACACATTTGTCAGACCACATCTGGAGTATTGTGTGCAATTCTGGGGACCATACTTTAAGAAAGATATAGAGGCTCTAGAGAAAGTTCAGAGAAGAGCCACTAAGCTAATTCCAGGTATAAAACATGAAAGCTATGAGAAGAGGCTGAAGATCCTTAATCTCTTTAGTCTTAGGAAAAGGAGACAAAGGGGTGATTTGATTGAGGTATTTAAATAAGTTAAAGGGATTAACAAAGTGAATTATGTAGGATTCCTTCAACCAAGTTTTGTTAGTAGAACTCGGGGCCACAAATGGAAGTTGACCAAAGGTAAATTTAGCACTGATATTCGGAAATATTTCTTCACCCAAAGAGTAATTTCGATGTGGAAAAGCTTGCCTGACCATATTGTTGAGGCAGAGACCTTGGGGGTTTTCAAGAGTAGGCTTGACTTAAAGCTAGATACCATTGAGTCATTGAGTATCTGAAGGGATATATTCACAATAGTATAAAAAACTGGCGAGCGTAGTTGGGCTGAACGGCCTGTTCTCGCCATTCATGTTATGTTATGTTAACATATTTGGTACCATGTACCCTTAAAGCAATTCTTACCTTTCTGGCATGTGGCACAGCACTTAGTAAAAATTTGAACATGAACAACTCCGCCTCCCTCCAAAGTCCCACCCTCTTCCCCCGGATTGCCAGACTTCTCCTACGAAAAAAAAAATATGGTAGTTCGTCAGACTCCAAAGGTAACTAAACGTTACGAGGGCATTTTATTTTATACCATATATAGGACTGAATATTATTTAATGACTGTTGGTTAGTTTTCACTTACCGGTGCCTCTGAATCTGACTCCATTGACCCGTTTCACTCGGGCTGATCACTTCCTCGCGCCACACGCAATGTTTTTTTTCGTAGGAGAGTGAAACCGGTAAATGGAGTCAGATTCAGAGGCACCGGTAAGTGAAAACTAACCAACAGTAATGACATAATATTCCATTCTGTATGTGGTATAAAATAAAATGCACCCGTAACGTTTAGTTACCTTTGTAGTCTGACGAACTACCATTAACGTTATTATCGTAATTAGAGCATTTCAGCACCCGTTTGTCTACAGTCAAATGCATCGTTTTTTGTTTTTTTTTTTCTGCCAGAGAGGCGCGTGACTCGCAAGCAGTGACAGCTGTAGGCAACTGGAAGGGGCGCTGCGACGGATGACAGACAGAAAGCTCGGCAAATCATTTTATTCGGACCAAAGAAAATGATTGGTCACACTTTTCAGAAATATGAGAATTGAATATTAAAGAGTTTCAACACCAGGTGGATTTATTTTACATTTTAGTGTGCCATACGCTTATTAGGAGCATTTTAAGATTACAAAAGAAAAGTGTAAAAATGCCAGACAGGTAAGAATTGCTTTAAGTCATGATAATTGATGTAAAAATGTGGTGTCAACATCAAAACTAAGCCACTTTAGTGGCTCCCAGGTGGCGCCACCGGCAGGCAAAGTGAGGTACGGACCAAAAATTTTGGCTTTTTCCGTGAGACACCCATATCTACCTCACTGCCAAGTTTCATTCAATTCCGAGGGGGTCAACTGCGCACCGAATGTCACTCTCTCATGGAATGGCTTTTAAGTGTGACCGCAAGAGCCAATATGGCGTCAGTTTCTTGGAGAAACTAAGATGAAAGCTGATTTGCTTACAGTAAAAGTGGCATTTATTCACCCAAAACAAACTCATTAGCACAATCTCTTCAATAGATAATCCGAGATAGAGTATCATTCCCTTTTCCCGGATTCTGAACGAATTCGACAGGTTTTCCCTCGTTTTCAACATAAACGTTGCTCGTAGGCTAGCCAGTACAAAATATCACCAATATGGCGTGTGCTTATCTAGCTAGCTAGCCAGAAGATTCCGTACAGGTAGCAAACATTATAGCATGAATGCGGACAAAGTTATATTAAAAAAGAAATCTTAAAAATTATAAATAGTAACCACTAATGAAATTACAATGAAAAAGAAAACTCACCGGTTTTCTCTTTGATTTCACACAACACGCTGAACAAAGCCGGTTTCATTCGGTGACAATTCAAGGCGTGTTTTCTGTCGGGTAAAAATAAATAGCTACAGCTGTATAAACAGAACTTCACTGAAATAAAAAAAAACGAATGCATTGTGATTCAGTAAAATGTCATTAGCTATGAATCACGAAGGGTGCAAATAGGATAGCAAAAACCAGTCTCGTGCAACTTAAAATTTTAGCAAAGTAGCGAGCTACCTAGTCAGCTAGCCCGCAATGGTTAGCTACCTAGCTCATTTACTTATACAAAAAGGACTGGGTTTCAATATTACGACATTACCCAGTAAAATAGGCAAAATATCAGGCTTTCTAACTTACCCTGAAGTTAGTCTCATATCGCCGCATTTTCAAGCAAAACTTCAAACGTTAGCTATGTAGGTTAGCTACTTTCATCCACAAAGTAACTAACTTACTGAATTGATAAACGCGATTACGTAGCCAAGTGAGCTAACTTTTAATCGGCTAAGCTAAGTTGATAGCAAAATTAGCACTAGGTACTAACACTAGATACTCAAAAACACAACATCTGCCGCGAGTAACACTTAAATGTTAACTGTCCGAGCTAGCTAGGCAAAGAGCTACAAATGATTAACTGGACTTAAGCTCAGCGCTTCTTCGCGCTTGCCAACCAACGAGAGACCCAGGGAAATGACAAGCAACAACGTTAGCACGCTAAATGGCCAACGTCTTTGAATGCAAGCTAGCTAGATGAACAGGTAACTCCATAACCTCAACAATTACTGTAGATCTTCAGCCATCTGGTCGGGTAAACTAGCTTTCCAGCAACTATATCATTCATCAAACCCCCGAAATATTGTCAAAATATTAAAACAAAAAATAATTTCAGCAACAAAGCTAGGTGGTCGATGCTACAGTCGCTAGCTAGCAAGCAAACATGTTTCAAACCAACCGACGTTATCAATTGAGCTAGCTAGCTAACTGTTCGATATAAGAAGAAAGGAAGCCGGTTGACCAATTTCTTAAGCAAATTAAGTTTATGTTTAGAAACCAACTTTGCTTGGGCTTCGTCCAGACTCTGGTCGGTTATAGTCATAATCTGCTGCAAAATATCCCCAATGTCTCTTCGACTTTCGAGTCCATTTTCGGAGACCGCAAGGCCCGTTTCTCCCTCAGAGCGGTGTTGCGTAGGTGGATGGACAGAGTTGAGGACATGCATACTCGGGTGTGAATTCATCCCCAGGCCCCGGCCATTGGGCCCGTTCCCTGTAAGAGGCTGCTGCTGCAACATCTCGCCCAAACGGTCAATGAAGCGATCGGGTGGTCCTATGCACCCGACCAAAGGTAAGTTACACAGAAGTCCTCTGGCGACGTCCAGGAAAACAACGGAAGATTGCTCTTTCTGCGCTTACTTTGAGAAACACGTAAAAATGTTCAACAGAAGTATCAGGGCATCACGTTACTACACCCAACAAATTATGTTTAATCCTACAGTCAGTTGACCGATTAGTGTGTTATTCCATGCCAACTCACCCAAATTTCAGAACTTTTCCCAGTTCAAATCCTGGATCTTTTTAAAAATATGCTGATGCTTTCCATTAAGTAATAATAATAAAATTAATTTATTCGCACATTTAAATTACACATTTACATACAAGCTAGGTTTTTAAAAATCCATTCACAGTTATTGTCAACAATAGCACTGTCTTCACCACAACTCTAGTCTACCATTCCTTATGCCAGTTATCTCCCTAAGTAGCCTACATTTACAGTACTTCTCGTCTCGTCTCGTCTCGTCTCGAATTATATTTGCGTTATAAACATATACAAAATAAATGTCTTGCTTATTTGAACAAAATATTGAGAATGTGTTCATATTTGCCATCCTGGAAACATTTTGAAGAAGTTTACATCCATATTTATTAATAGCATATTCAAATTTACAAAACCTCTGCTTTAATGCTACCTCCAAAGGAACAGTGTCTGACAATAATACTTCTATTTCACAGTGTGTCGTGGGGGATAGTCCCCGTAGTTTTGGCAAGGGCTTTCTCCATGAAACACATACAGTATCTTAATCTCAGTGGAAAATAGCCAAAGAGGAAAACCATGAAAACTACAGTTTTGCTTAAATGGCTTACATTGCTAGTAAGGAAACAAATGACTGAAGTCTGCCTCGAACATATTAAAACTTTTCCAGAATTGACCTAGGGCATCCTCTACTAAGCAATCTCTGTTATCTGTATTAATCTTGCGGCCAAGATTTTTGGCTGTCCTGGTATTATCTAGATATTCATCATTGAAAAGAATTTGGCAATCAATCACTTTACAACCTCAACCCTTAAATATTAAACAGACAATTAAGACCATTAAATGTGACACCATATTCATTAGCATACTCCATACATATATTAATCATAGTCTGCAATGCCTTTCTTGGAGGAGCAAAGAAGATAGGGTCATCTGCATATGCCAGACACCCAACAATGTGACCTTCAATTCCATTTTTTTTCATCTCTCAACTAGGTCATCCATATACACAGGGAAAAGAATAGGGGATGGAACCGCACCTTGTTTGACACCTTTCATAACCATGAAGTCATTAGTGGTATGACATCTCCGTCAAACTTTAAGTATCTGGTTTATATACATGTACAATAATAAGCATAAAACCATTGGTGAAATGTCTCTGTCAATTAGTTTTCTGAACAATTTACAATAATTTACTCTCTCAGAAGCCTGCGAGGCATCAAGCAGAGTAACGTGCACATTACTTTTTTAAGAATTATGATAAGAGATAGTCCATTCATGACAAAAGTGTCACAACCCAAATGTGAATGCCTTTCGTGTCTGTACCTATTCAGCAACTTGCATGTCTGAGAAGTTTGTCTCCTGTGATTGGTTTACTTCTTGCATGTTTGCCACTCCTTTGCTGTCTTGTTTCATGGTTATTTCCTAATGACCATGCAACGTGTATTTAAGCCCCTGCTTTGTGCTGCAAGTTGGCAGATTGTAATTTTCCTTTTGTGTTTAGAACCAGTCAGTATTCCTGAGAAAAACTCACTGGCCTCTACCTGACACCCAGCGCAAAGCATAATGGAAGCGTCTTTGCTACTTTACGACCGACGCAGATACCATTTTCCCTTGAAGCATCCACTCTGCATGAATAGTGAATGCATTTTCACCAAATTGAGCACCCATGGGCGTTTTGGTCTTAAAATGAGGAGTGGTCAGGTGCTCTGCTGGCGTGTTGCTATGGCACAAAGCTTGTGCGCCATTGACCAACAAAAACCTGGGCTGCATCCGAATAGTCAAAAAATTACGTCCTATCCACTAATTCCTAACCACTTTTCTTTAACCTTTGAGGAAAACATCATACAGTAAAAGGAAGGTGTAGAAGGGAATTCCTAACGGCTTAGGAAGAAAACCGCGCTAATTAGAGAATCCGAATGCGCTTACACTAGGCAAGGTGATCATGAGTCTCCTGCCCATCATACACGTTTCTTTATGCGATTGGCCGGATGAGTGGTTGTTGCTTTAAATACCGCTGCTGCGCAGAATTGTGGAATAGCGTTATCCCCTTTCTTTTCGAAAAGGATGGTTCTGTGTACCATATGCCAAAGGAGGTAAATTAGGAAGCAATGAGACACCTTTCCTTAACATTTAAAGAATTCGAATGCACTTATCATGGCTGCCATGTAATTATTTCCATATCATTTTTAGGAGTTAAGAACTTTCCTAGGCATAAGACTATTTGAATGCAGCCCTGGTCTAAAGCATGGACTGTATGTAAAGATGGACAACAGAACAGCTCCTGAAAAGTGAAGCCAAAATGTCTCAATCACTATCCAGTGGCTGGCTGCAGTACAAGTCATAAACCTGCCCCCTCCATGTTTGTGGATGGGACATTGGCTACAAAATAAATTTAGGTCAGAGTCTGTCACTTTACATGGGCCCCAATGGGAAAAAAACAGATATTCTTCTAATTTGATTAATGAGCACTTCTTAAGCATTTGGTCAGACACAGACCAGTAGATTACAAATAGGTCTAACACAGAAAAGATGACATTATCTACTCAACAAGTACAAAGCAAAATCTGAGACCTTTTTGCTGCAGGCAAAATGGAAACAATGTATGTACCCTGTCCAGTGTCATGGCAGTAAATTCCCCCTACTGTTTACTGTGGGTTTTCCCAAGCTCTGATTTTTCATGACGCATTCATATATATATATTTGTGGGATGCTGCAAATCTTCACTTTGGCAACACACCATACTTTACATCATTGCCGCCTCTTTTTGTATTTTCTTCGTTGTACCCATGCTCAGACACAAACAATTGCTTTGTTGGTCTCCCACTATTCAGGAATTTTCACCCCCCGATTGGTAGTTTTTTACACTGTGCAATTGAGGGTATCGCCAATATGCAAACAATGCCCGGATGTTGCATTCGTGCTCCGTTTCAGATGCATTGTAGGATAGTTCGGTGACCCAGTCGCTTCCGGTCTTTGCAGAGTCCGACAGTAACTGAACTGCAGTCATTAAGGCCATTGGTCTTTACTGTGAAGCTGCCATGTGTTGGTTGAATGAAAATAAGCGAAAAAAACTTCAGAAATACCCCTGGATGAGAGACTTATATGCACAATGACCGAATATATGTAAGCGTGCGTGTAAGGCCGAGCCATAGCTAGCTGATGCTAGACGATAGCTGTGGTCTCAGCATGGCACCGGAAGTGAGTGGGTTCCGGAAAAAGCAAGATATTTTGCCGAAAGCGCTACATCCAGGCATGTTTTTCGTATTGGTAATACCCTCAATTGCAGTGGGATGGACACTGATTTTCTTTAAACCAGCCAACCTGTGTTTTTTTATTATGTCCTTTATTTAACCAGGTAAGAGTCTCATTGAGATTAAAATTTCTTTTCGGGCTGGGCCAAGCAGCGGCCCGGCCCTTATAAACACGAATGTCGCTGTCTGAGTTACTGCGTGAGTGAGTGAGTGAGTGACTGATTGACTGAGTGAGTGATCAAGTTCAACGATTGGCTTGCCGGCAGGGAAGAAGTTCAGCGATTGGTTGGCCGGCAGGGAAGAGGCAGCTCAGCCATATACTAGGTGCACCTAGTCTTGTTCAAGAGTGACCCAATGAAAAGCAGCAGAGACAATGTTACAACAATTAACAAGCAATACCAACAGTGAAAAATGAAACTGTCACACAGTACAAGCAAATGAACATAATATCCAGTTACATACAAGGTCAAGGGCAAAGTCCAGTTTTGATGCATGAGCATAAACATAAACATATTTTAAAAACTATTTCAGTAAAATTTAAGAGCAGTCACATTTACCAAGAGAACTATTTTCTCGATCCTAAAAAATTGACTTAAATTCCCCCATGGTAATCAGCTTTGACAAATTCAGGTCTTTCTGTACATTATTCCAGGAAAATGGAGCAGCATACTTACGAGCTTTCTTGCCTAATTCCATTCTAACCCTAGGGACCAACATCTACAGAATATATTTAGAGCGCAGACTGTATTGATTTGGTTTTTGTTGCATGTATGTACACAGATAAGGTGGAACCAGCCGAAGGAGAGATCTTTATAAACAAGGGTCAACCAATACAAGAGTCTGCGGACATTCAGGGATGGCCCATGTACAGCAGCATACAGAGTGCAGTGATGCACACAATGTCCACAACCAGTTATAAAACGTAAAGCACAATGTATCCAGCTTCTTTAGGCACTGCTCAAGTGCATTCATAAAGAGCAGATCCCCATGAATCCAATAAAGGTAAAAAGTTGCTGAAATTAAGTGTTTCCTTACTGGAAAGAGAAACAGGATTTATTCTTTAAAAAGAAACATAATTTAAGTTTCAATTTGGAAAAAGTTTTTCAATTTGCAATTTGAATGACAAGTTCTGATCAATGGTACCGAAATACTTATATGCTGTGACCATTTCATTTTCAACCCCTTGAGAAGTTGGGATCTTTGGATCTTTGTTACGACTTTGCCATTTGAAAAAGCATAAATTTAGATTTGCTCGCATTTAATACTAACTTAAATTGGGATAAATGAGACTGAACTACATCAAAGGCAGACTGGAAAAATTGAAGGGTTTGTACTATTGACGGGGACGCGCCATAGATAACTATAATCTGCATAAAAGTGGAATGCAGCATTTGATAAATTGTCACAAAGATTTTTCACATATATGTTAGCAGGACTAGGAAAAGGGGTGACTTGGAATTTTTTCCATTCTGAGATTAACAGGGTATCTCAGTGATATCCCAGTGATAGTGATATCCCAGCACTACTGTACTGTCAATTCACAACACTTTGCTGTGCACAAATTCACCCAATTTTTTTCTCTTAATGAAAAACTTGGATCACTCTTTGGTTTCCTGCGCACATATGGAGAATAGTATTGGTCCTAATAATGAACCCTGGGGGACGCATTTTGATACAGGAAGTCAGAGGAAGACCCAGCAAACTGTACACATTGAGTTCTAGCTGACAAGTAATTTGAAAACCACCGGACAGCTAAGATGACATGGTCAACTGTGTCAAATGCCTTGGACAAATCAATAAAAAGGGCTGCACAATATTTTTGCAGTCCAATGCCTCAATAATATCATTTACCACTTTAATAGCTGCAGTTATTGTGCTGTTTTCTAAAGCCTGACTGATATTGTGATAAAATACCGTTTGTGTTCAAAAATTCTTTAAGTTGTTCATTCATTTTTCAAGCTAAAACTCATAATTTAGAAATTGGTCTGTAGTTATTGACAGCTGTGGGATCCCCTCCTTTTAGCAGAGGAAGAACATAGGCAGATTTCCATATTTTAGGAATCTCATTGTTGGAAAAGGTAAGATTAACAAGACTAGGTGCAACCTAGTATATGGCTGGGCCGCAAGTGCTGTATGAGAATATGTGCCCAAGAAAAGGGTGCTAAATGAGGCAAAGATCACGCAATTATATGAAGCACAAGTTTTTATGTGTTTCCCTATTCAATCTTGCATCCGATACTGTCCTCCATGCTTGTTAACTGTCGTATCGGTTGCGAGATTGAATAGGGAAATTAAAAACACATTCCGACCATTGTTATGATTCTTTCACGCTTGGTACAATGTGTTTCATTCCTCTATTGCTATGGAATCTCGCAACTGGCACCACAGAAAACAAGCATGGAGGACTGAAACAAACCGAACCAATCTTGCGTGAAAGATGATTAGCCTAATAATGGACGGATTGTGCCCGAAATGCATACAATGTACAATTTATTGTTTTCATTGGTGTCGGTTAAAGTCACTCTCATAGATACAATCAAAGCGGCCACCACAACTGCTTCCGTTCAAGCGAACCAACTCATGAATGCGCAAGGGAATAAGTTAATTTGGAAACCAGTCAGGGCATCATACCGATATTCTTGAAAATACTGAAACATAATAGTGCTGGCGCCACTTCCAACATGTACGTAATAGTCCAGCTATAGTCATAGTAACAGTATTTATCAATTTTTCCTAACATCATGTAAGTTCCTATGTTGGGCTGAGGGATGTTTAATGTTAACGTTACCAACTGATCTGAAAGAAAAAAACAAGAGAGGACGGGATAATCACGCGCATAAATGTGTGTGGCGCGTTCAATTCAGACCTGGATGCTAGCTAGGGCAAGCGCAGCATATGCATCAGCTATATTCATGTTTAATCCTCCTTATTCCAAGACCCATGTATTTATAATGCAAATACACAGACCACTAAGTACGAGTGATGTCAACGCCCGGCCAGCCAGCCAGCCAATCGTCAGCCAACCAATTGCTGAACTTCTTCCCCACCGGCCAGCCAATCGTTGAACTTGATCACTCAGTCAGTCACTCACGCAGCGAATTCGCGTTTATAAGGGCCGGGCCGCTGCTCGGCCCAGCCCAAAAATATGAGTCAGAGGTTCCGCTATAAATTCTACAGCTAACTTGAGAAAGTAAGGCTCAAGCTTGTCAGGACCTGCAAATTTCTTGGAATCCAGTTCCTTTAAGGCTCTATGGACTGCTCTCACTTCAAGAGGAGTAAAATTGAATGGATGAACTATAGAATTAATTGGGGGTGGTGAAGAGTGAACGTTTTGCCCACTGGTCTGTTTTTGATCTGCATGTAAAGACTCAAACAGAGACCGTGAAGAAATGAAATGTTCATTTAAGCAGTTAAGAATTTATCAGATAAATTGTATGAGTCTTTTACAATGCAGGCTGGCAACTCATTTATGGTTACATCCCTAAATGCAATGTTGAAAACCTACTGAGACTTCATTTTTTCCCGTGGCAATCATGTAGCTACAACTGGTGCCTCAATTCAGGGGAATGAATGGGAAGCATATTCATGCTGGCAACTTTGAATTTCTTTGCAACAGCACACTGGTGTTTACATGGCTCCCCTGTTAATCCAACATGACAGCTACACATGCCTAATTCAGTATTGACTGTGTAAAATGTGCCCTCCTTGGATGCACTAAGAACAAGGAAAACATCATCAGACTGTTTCTCAATGGCTTCAAGGTTGACTTCACCACTACCTGGAAGGTACTTTGAGTGTCTAACATCATCCAATCTGTTATTAGCTACATCAAGGAGTCTTCGCTCATAGAAACATTCAACCCTACTGATTATGAAATCCACTAATTGGAGAGCATTAAAGGCCTTTGTTCGCATCAGTACCTTCTTTTTTAAGACAGGCTTGGCAGCCTCGCAATAATTGCTACCAGGCCCAGCCCAGGCTACTACAACCAAGCCCAGGCTCCATCTACCAGGCCCAGCCCAGGCTATTTCAATCAAGCCCAGGCTCCAGCTATCAGGCCCAGTCCAGGCTACTACAACCAAGCCCAGGCTCCAGCTACCAGGCCCAGCCTAGGCTATTTCAACCAAGCCCAGGCTTCTGCTACCAGGCCCAGCCCAGGCTACTACAACCAAGCCCAGGCTTCAGCTACCAGGCCCAGCCCAGGCTACTACAACCAAGCCCAGGCTCCATCTACCAGGCCCAGTCAGCTCCTGTAATCCCACCAGCGAACACAATGCCCGATAGGAAGAGAGAAAAAGGCAGACCTGCCACTTCTGCTCCTGAAGATGAGTATATATCTATTGCTGTTTTCCATGAATTAATGGATCAACCGAAAGCCTCCTTCAAAAAGCTGATAGAACAAGTCTTACAAAACCTTTATGCAACTGATTCTTGACTCGACAAACAAAGGGGTTGATGAACTTGTTAAAGAAGTGCAGGAATTAAAGAGTAGTCTTCAATACTCCCAGAAGGAGATTGATGATCTCAAGATAGCCAATTCTACTAACATCAGTACAGTCACTTCCATGTCTACCAAGCATGACAAATACAAAGAAGCCCTTGCTAACCTTGCCTCAAAAGCAGATTATATAGAGAATCAGTCAAGAAGGAATAATATTGAGATTGATGGCATCCCTGACGTGCCTACTGAGTCATGGGATGAGTCACAGTGCAAGGTAAAAAAACTACTAGCAGACCACCTGAAGATGGATCCCAAACTGGTGGAAATTGAGCGAGCTCATCGAACTGGGAAGTACACAGCCAATGGGCGCCCAAGACCTGTGATAGTCAAGCTACTGCACTACAAGGACAAGGAAGAAATCCTCAAACAAGCAAAGAAACTGAAGGGAACTAACTTCTTCATAAATAAGGACTTCTCAGAGAGAGTCCGCCAGAGGAAGAAAGAACTGTTGCTACAGCTTACAGAAGCACGTAAGCAAGGGAACTTTACCTTTCTCAAATATGATCAGCTTATAGTGCACCCTCCCCGTAAACTTCCCAATGAACGTCCCCATGAATGATTACCTTTTATCTGTTCTTAATTGATTGTTTAAACTTATTTTGTACTTACTATACTATGTCTTCTATGGATAAAATGTTGAATGTTTCATATTTATCTGATGAGGAACCTGACTTTATTACCTTTTCCGATCAACATCTCTTGTCGTTTGATAATGCTGACCCTGATATTAACTTTAGTAATGGTTCCAGTAAGACCGCCTGTGGATATTTTACTACGGAATCTCTCAGTACTCTTGTTACTGAAAAGGATATCAGTGTTAAGGATTCTTTGTCATTCTACCGTTTAAATATTAGGAGCTTACCTAAACATTTTGATGAGCTTACTGATTATCTTTCTTTATTTTCTATCCAGTTCAAGATTATTGCATTAACAGAAATCTGGTTGACAAGTGAGAAAGTGTCCCAATTTAACATCCAAGGCTAAAATCATATTCCTTGTCACAGACAAGACAGGATTGGTGGTGGTGTATCTTTGTTTCTGCAGGAGGAACTTAAATTCTCTCTTCGCCCTGACCTAACAACTTCTCTTGGGAAGGAAGCTGAAGCTATATTTATTGAACTGACTACTGCTGTGCTGAAGACCAATGTCATTATTGGTTGCATTTATTGGCCCCCAGATCTTAACCATAATTCATTTCTAAATTGTTTAACTACTACCTTGAGTAAAATATCATCAGAGAAGAAATTGTGTTATCTGTTGGGCGACTTTAATATAAATCTTATGCACCCCCAATCCTGTGCTTTTGTTGACCATCTGAATGCCTCTGCCTTCTAACCTCTCATCACCAAACCTACAAGAATTACAGCTACAAATAGAACTCTTATTGATAACATACTAACTAATTCAGTTGATGATCCAAGGGGTATCTGGTGTCCTGCTAGCTGATCTTGCTGACCACCTCCCCCTGTTCCATTTAGCACATACTGTTACTCCTTTTAAAAATGGAAAGCCAGTGGCCTTTTATAGAAATTTCTGTCAGTCTAACATAGAAAAGTTCATCCTGCCCCTCTATGAAAATTCATGGCTTTCGGTGGAGATGGAAGGAGATGCCCAGAAAGCATGTGATGTATTTTTTGAATTATTTTCTAAACTCTTTGATATTGCTTTCCCTTACCAGAATACAAAAATATGCCCTAAAACTTCTACATCTTGGCTCACTAAAGGGTTAAAGAAATCCATAAGAAAAAAGCATAAACTTTACAAAGCCTACCTTACGAGACCGTCTCCACTGAACTTTAAGTTTAATTCCTCTTATAGGAATAAACTTCATCATCTCCTCCGAATTGCTAAGCGGCAACACTATGAAACTAAATTTAATGAGTCTGGTAATAGTATGAAGTCAACTTGGTCAATTATAAATGAGATTATGAAAAAGACTCATTCCAATAAAATATTATGTGATGAATTTCAAGGGGGATTGGAAAGTAAGTTAGTAACCGACCCTGTAGAAATTGCTGATGGATTTAATAACTTTTTTGTTAACATTGGACGATCACTTGCTGCCAGTATACCTTACAGCTCTAAGACATTTCCTGAAATACAGGCTCCTCCCAAACAATTCAGGTTTCAGATGATTGAGTCAGCAGAGCTTGAGGACATTGTGACCAAACTCAAACCTAAGGGAGCTGGTCATGACGGACTGAAGCCTAGTCTTCTCAAGAAATGCTTGCCTGCTATATTGAAACCTCTTCTTCATGTATTGAATTGCTCACTTGCTACAGGTCGTTGTCCTGACCAATTCAAATGGACCAGAGTCATCCCAGTATATAAATCTGATGAAATGTCTAAATTTTCAAACTATAGACCGATATCTATTCTGCCTTGTCTGGCCAAAGTACTTGAAAGAATTGTGTACAACAGACTAACTGAGTATTTAAATGAACACAGTCTTCTCTACTCTCATCAATATGGATTTAGACAAAAACGCTCGACTGCGATGGCTCTGGTTCAATTATTTGGATAATAATGAATTTACTATTTGGGTTTTTATAGACCTGTCCAAAGCTTTCGATACCGTTGATCATAGTCTTCTGGTTAAAAAATTGGAGCTGCATGGTATCGGGGGAATAGAGCTCCAGTGGTTCCAAGACTATCTCAATAACCGGAAACAGTTTGTTTCTTGGAATGGTTCTGAATCCAGCCATAGGAAAATAACATGTGGTATACCGCAAGGTTCTATTCTTGGTCCTTTGCTTTTTATTATTTATGTAAATGATTTATATCTGCTTTCAAATAACATGTTTTTTATCATTTTTGCTTATGATACGAATATGTTTTTGTTGGAATGAAATTATGAAGACCTAATAATTCAAACAAATGCTGAACTCGAAAAAGTTAATCTCTGGTTCCAAAAAAATAAACACTCTCTTAATATTAAAAAAACTTCATACATGTCAGTCATACCTAAGAACAAGAAAAAATACCTTTTGATAAAGATGTCTATATATCCAATCATTCTCTTGTTAGAGTCCAATATGCCAAGTTCTTAGGTGTCTACATCGATGAAAAATAAATTGGAAAAAACATATATCATTTATCTGTAACAAAGTTGCTAAGAATATTGGTGTCATCAGCAGGATAAGACGTCTTACCTAGAAAGATTCTTATATCACTCTATTATACTTTAATATATCCTGTTCTTTCCTATTGCAATCTTGTATGGGCAAGCACTTACAGAACTAACCTCAAACATCTTGTTACTTTGCAGAAACGATTTGTTAGAATGGTTACATTTTCTGAACCACTTGCGAGCTCAGGCCCTCTGTTTCAAAAACTTGCAATTTTGAATGTTTATGATATAAATGTTTATCAGATCTGTTTATTTGTGTTCCAGCAAAGAAGGAATCTTTTACCTCCAAGCTTCCGTCATATGTTTCTGTCTAACAACCAAGTCCACAGTTACCCGACTCGAAACTCTTCCGATCTCCACACTTGGACAATTTGCAATATGTTATCAAGGTCCCCGTCTCTGGAATCAGCTACCTGACTATCTGAAAAAATTTATCAATTTAACAACATTCAAAAAGGCTCTCAAAAGGAACCTCGTTAGTCAAATTATGTACTATCAAATATTATAAGTACTCCACTAGAGTTTTGTTGCTTAGGCTATTCATTGTTTTTAGCCTATTCTGTTTATTCATTTATGTATGTATCTTTGTCTCACATCATTCATTCATATATGTATTTTCATTTTCTTCTTACAGTCACTGTATAATTACTTAGTTGATTTTTTTCCCTGTCTTTTTTTTGCCTTTATAACGAATGTTTTGTTTTCATGGGTGAGGTTTTCATTTAAGCCTTCTCGGGTTTCATACCTCTCCTTTGCACATTCCATTTATATTTATTGTTGATATTATTTTATATGATATGTTTGTGCATAATAAATAAATAAATGAATAAAAAAAATTGTTTGTGTTATTGCCACAGATGGGAAAGTTAGTGCAGAAACAAAGTTCCCATAACTCCTTTATTTATTATATTTATTAATTTATTTATTTGTCATTCCAACATGTAAACATGAAAGAAGATAATTTGTAACTCGAGACCCGGATAAAACCCAGTGAAAATAATATAAGATAAATAGAATAAAAAGACACTATTCACAGAATACCAAAAATCTAAAACCTAAGGCAGTAATTGCACTTGAGACAGCATCAAAAGAAGTAGTGTGTTTGTTCAGTTTGTATTGTTCATAATTCTGAAAGCCTCAGGGAAAAAGGCTGGACCTCAGCTGAGAGGTTCTGGCCTTGATGCTGCACAGTCTTCTTCCAGAGGGAAGAAGGGCAAACAGTCCATGAGAAGGGTGGGTGGAGTCACTCATGATCCCAGCGGCCCTGCTCCTGCAGCTGCTGGTATAAATGTCACTGATGGATGGAAAGCTACACACAGTGATATTGGCTGCTGTTTTAACGACCCGCTGCAGTGCTTTCCTGTCCAGTGCAGAGCAGCTGCCGTGCCACACTGTGATGGAGGGGGTCAGGACGCTGTCCACCCCACATCTGGAGAAGGAGTTGAGGGCTGGAGGGCCAAGTCCAGCAGCCTTGAGTTTCCTCAGGAAGTAAAGGAATTGATGGGCCTTCTTCACGAGGCTGGCTGTGTTGATGGACCAAGTGAGAGTGTCAGTGATGTGTAGACCCAGGTACTTAAAGCTAGACACCGCCTGAATTGCTGTGCCAGCGATGGGGGGGGGGGCTGCTCTTTCTGAAATCCACGATCAGCTCCTTTGTCTTCCCCACATTTGTGCAGAGGTTGTTAGCTCTGCACCAGCTTCCCAGGTGTTGTGCCTCCTGTTTGTATGCTGACTTGTCATTGTGGGAGATGAGTCCCATCACGGTTGTGCCATCAGTAAACTTGACGATATGACAGCTCGGGTGTGTGGCTTAGCAGTCATACGTCAGCAGCATGTACAGCAGGGGGCTCAGTACACACCCCTGAGGGGAGTCTGTGTTCAGAGTAATTGGTGAAGAGGAGCGTCTATGGATCTTTGCAGTCTGTACTCTGTTTATGAGGAAGTCCAGTACCCAATTACACAGTGATGGTTTAAGTCCCAGCAGTGCCAGCTTGTTCACCAGGGTCTGCGGGATGATCGTATTAAACGCCCAGCTGAAATCCAGGAAGAGAAGCCTGGCGTACATGTCCCTCTTCTCCAGGTGGGCGAGGGCCTGATGGACGACTGCTGCCACTGCTTCCGATGTATGCCCATTCTCCCTGAACGCATACTGGTGAGGGTCCACACTGTTGTAGATGGTGTCCCTTATGTGCGCCATCACCAGCCTCTCAAGGCACTTCATGACTGCGGATGTCAGGGCCACAGGGCGGTAGTCATTCATGCAGGTCACAGTGGAGGACTTGGGTACGGGAATAATGGTGGCTGTCTTGAAGCATAATGGTACTGCAACCTGGGAGAGGGAGTTGTTGAAAATATCCATCAGCACCCCTGTCAACTGGAGTGTGGCGTCCCTCAGAACCCGCCCTGGAATGCCATGAAGTCCTCCTGCCTTCCGTGGGTTAATCCTCAGCAGGGACTTCCTAACCTCCTCAGGAGCCAACACTGAGGGGAGACTTGCCTGAAGGGAGAGTGAGCCTGGTGCATGAGGAGGTGTTAGAATCCTCAAAACGTGCATAAAAAGTGTTCAAGGCATCAGGTTAGGAAGGGTCAGCTGAGGACACAGACTCCTTCTCTTCAATGTCTAAGATGGTCTTAATGCCTTTCCACATGCTTCGTGGGTTCATGGAAATGGTGCTCTGCACTTTCAGAGCATAGCTGGCTTTGGCTCTTTTAATCCCCACATCTAGGTTCCTCCTCGCAACTCTCAGCGCTGATACATCCTCAGACCTAAACACAGAATCCCCAGCTTTCAGGAGAGAGTGGACGTCTCTGTTCAGCCAGGGTTTCTGGTTAGGATAGGTGGTAATAGTCCTTGTGATGGAGACATCACCAGCACATTCGCTGATGTAGCTGATGACAGTGGACAGTGGATACACAGTTCGCACACCAACCTCTGTTAATGTAGACGCAGAGACCGCCACCTCTTTTCTTCCCTGACAAATGGTCAGGCTTGGCTCGAAAAAGTGTTAGCTTGTCGATCTGGAATGCTACGTCTGGCATGCTGCTGTTTAGCCAAGACTCCGTTAGGATCTAGACGCAACAATTCCTCATGTCCCTGTAGCTTATCGTGCGAAGCCAAAGCAGATCTATTTTATTATCCAGAGAGTGAACGTTACCTAGGAAGAGTGAAGGGATAGCAGGTCTGTTATTAGCCTTTAGCTTGGCGAGCAGCCTGCCTTGCTTCCCTCCCTTCTTTCTCCGTGCACACCGCTTCTGCCTGCCCCTCAGCCGGTGTGTCTTTGTATTTCAGCCCGCTGTTTTAAACAGTCCCAATCTGCCTAACACTGCTCTCATATATGCTGGCAGAGGAACAGCAGAATTCCTGAGTGTCTTCAGATGAACTATGTACACACTTCCTCCGGGAGGCAAGAGGAGAAAAAGAGGTCGATTCATTGGGAGCTTGAGAAGCTGCTGCACAACTGTGCTCCGCCATCATCCTTCTTACTATATACTCGCTCAACGTACCTAATGTAGGATGGATATTCTTGCATTTGGTCATTGTTCAAAATCTTGTCATACCTTTCCTCAAGTTCATCTGTGGTGTTAATGTACATTATCCCTTTGATAGCATTAAAGAACTCCTGACACTTGTTCATAGGGATATGGTTTTTTCCATCCCTATGGAGTTTCCGGTTGAGTGAACGTTGGCGCGACTTGCTGCCGCTGCTCGCCGGTAACTTTTAAGCTTAAAGTTTTCTATGGTCTCGCAACCTAAAGGATTATGCAATCATTCTCATCTGGAAGATTTATTCCTTGCTTATTTTAGCTAGATTGATGACCTAGTTGATATTCCTCCGTGCCTTTATACGTGCTAGTATCAGCCTACCTGTCCTGCTCTGACAATTGGGCCTCTCCTGGCCCTGCTCACCTGGATCTCCAAGTTGTCCGGGTCCTTGTCTACAATGTGGACTGGCAGGATATATATCTGGTCCGTGCTTGTCTGGTCTCTCCTGTCACTTATTCATCAACCCGTGACGGCTCTACTCAGCTGCTGAGCTACTCCGGCTGTGGTTCCACCTGTCTGCGCCTCTGCCTGCTGCACTGCACCTCCATCCAGACATCACCTTCCTGCCCCGCCGGAGATACATCCATCATTGGTCCCGCCAGAACGTTCAAGAAGACACCTCGAATACAATAAAGTCCATCTGGTCCAACTCTTGTCGCTCTCCACATAACACTGGTCGGGTTGTTGACCACAGTGTGTTAGTCAGCCTAGCCCAGTCGGCTAACGCTGCTGACAGATGCGACAACACCACTGTCAACCTCAGTCTACTTAACATTCACTCACTTACGAGCAAGGGGCATCTTATCCAGGATCTCCTCACTGACCGTAAGTTTGACTTTCTCTGTTTAACCGAGACTGGGCAACAACCTGATGACTTTTCCCAACTTAATGAATCCACCCCTCCAGAGTTTGTTTACATCTGTCAACCCCGTGCCTCCGGCCGGGGAGGAGGTCCCGCGATAATTTATTGCGCGAAGTGGAAAGTCTCGCCGGTGTCTGTTCCTGCCTTCAACTCCTTTGAATCCATTGAGTGTCAACTGTCTGAACCTACTCCCACCATCATTGCAACTGTCTACCGTTTCCCCAAACCAAATAATGAATTTTTAAATGAATCTGCTGCTCTGCTTACACACATCTCCACTCTCTCGCCAAACACGATACTGCTGGGTGACTTCAACATTCACATGGACAATATCAATAACCCTCTTACCAGAGACTTACATCAGTAGCGTAGGCAGAATATGTTTTTTGGGTGGGCCTGAACAAATGTGGGCGGGCCATTTTTTCCCCCAGAAAATTTTAGTTTAGAATACAGATTAAAATGAAAAATATATTGTGCTTTCATTAGGCTTATAAAAACGGAGAAATGGGGACCAAACAAATAAAAGTATTGGCAGGCAAGACATTTTTATGTAAATTATGTCCCAGAAGATAAAACCAACAGTCAAAAACCCTTTATAACACAAGTGTTAATATAGCCTATACATCCAGCATTATATGAGGACTTAGTCATGCAAACAGACAAATAGAAAACTTTGAGAAATGCCTGAGGCCAAATGACCATTTAAAAGCTACAATGTCGGGTTCTGAGAGTGTTGCTGAGTTTTCAATCTCATTTTGCTCCTTGGCGACAGAGACAGGCAGGCCAGAAGCGCCTCTTATGACAGTTTTTGTTCACGCTTGGCTGAGAAGGTTATGGACGCTCTGGCTACATTGGAGCCTTGTGTTTCCCTGGATTCGTTGGTTCGCACTGCGGTGCGAATTGATAATCGCATCCGTGAACGTAACAGGGAGAAACGTACTGCACTGACTCTTGCGGGCAACAGGACTAATGCTCCTCGCAGTGTGCATTCAGCTCCCATTCCGCCCACTGAGATTTCCACTCCTGGCGAGCCTATGCAGGTTGATGGCTCATATGAGAGCCGGGCTCGTGGCCCGTTCGCAGACATATAATCTGCTATAATTGTAACAAACCGGGACATATCCGTCCACGCTGCCCTGAGCTTTAGGGAAACGGGAAGTCCCTCTAGCGGTATGGGGGGCGCTAGAGGGACAGACCCAATTTCCCTTCCGAACTTCAATTCCTGTAGAATTAACTGTGGGGAGACAGAGAATATTTATCGAAGCTTTTGTGGACTCTGGCGCCGTAGACTGTTTTATGGATGCGGAGTGGGCTAGGAGACATTCCATTCCCATCCACCCTCTTTTACATTCACGCACTGTTAGATCTTTGGACAGTCGCCCGCTGGGAACTGGATTTATAACCGAAGTCTCTGAATCATTGACTATGTTCATCTCTTTTGGTGGTCATTCTGAGGAGGTCCGGTTTTTTATTATCAGTTCTCCTGTTTTCCCTGTCATTTTAGGACACTCTTGGCTACGGGAACATAGGCCTCACATCATTTGGGGGAGTCAGAATAACCCGATCATCCAGTGGGGCACTGATTGTAGGTCCCACTGTAGGGAGAGTTTTGTGTGTCATCCCGGGCATCAACCTATGGGGGAGGCTGAAGCCTGGAGTGATTCTGAGGAGATTGTCTCACCCAACCTTCCTAATCTTGAGAAAGGGGCGGAGGAGGGGTTGGAGTGGGATCCTCAATTTGACTGGCAGCAGCCAGAGGAGGATTGCTATTCGGAGGATTTCTCTGACTGGGAATCAGACATAGAGATGGCAGGTTCCGAACAGGGTGAGAATTTGGGGGCTGCTCTGAACTTTTGTCTGCCTCCTAATGTTCCTAACGATTATGCTGATCTCGCGGAGGTTTTTAGCAAGCAACGGGCCTCGACTTTACCTCCTCATCGCACATACAATTGCGAGATCAATTTCTACCGGGGTACCACTCCCCCCAGGGGTTCATTATACTCGCTGTCAGGACCTGAGCGAAGGGCCATGCGAGAATATATTCAGGAGGCTCTGGCTAATGGATTTATTTGGCCCTCCACGTCTCCTGTTGGAGCGGGGTTCTTTTTTGGGGGCAAAAAAGATGGCGGCCTGAAACCCTGTATTGATTACAGGGACTTGAATAATATCACCATTAAAAACCGATACCCCCTTCCATTGATGAATTCCGCATTTGAGCGTCTGCAGGAGGCGTCGTTTTTTACCAAGCTAGACCTCCAGAATGCTTATTACTTGGTTTGGATCTGGGAGGGGGACGAGTGGAAAACGGCATTTAATACGCGTGACGGGCACTACAAATATTTGGTCATGCCGTTTGGATTGGTTAACGCCCCTTCTGTGTTCCAGGCACTCGTCAATGACGTCCTTCAAGAAATGTTGAAGAGATTCGTCTTTGTCTACCTTGACGATATTCAGATTTTTTCTTCAACTCTCTCGGAGCATAAACAACATGTCAGACAAGTGCTTGAGGACCTCCTTAAAGCCAAGCTTTTTTCAAGGCTGAAAAATGCGTTTTTCATGCCAAGACAATTTCGTTTCCTGGCTTCATTGTTTCGGAAGGGTCAGTCCGTATGGATCCTGACAAGGTGGCAGCGGTCAGGGATTGGCCTGCCCCTCAAAACGTCAGGGAGGTGCAACGGTTTTTGGGGTTTGCTCATTTTTATAGGAGGTTTATCCATAATTTTAGCGCAGTAGCTGCCCCCATTATCGTGCTCACTAAGAAAAATACCTCCTCGTCATTTGCTTGGTCTCCAGCAGCTGAAGCTGCTTTTCAGGAGTTAAAGAAACGATTTAGCTCGGACCCCATTCTTGTTTTTCCCGACCCCTCCCTCCCATTTGTTGTGGAGGTGGATGCGTCGGAAGTTGGAGTGGGTGCCATTTTGTCCCAGCGCCCCCTTCGGGACAATAAGTTGCACCCATGCGCCTACTTCTGCCGGTTGTTGTCGGCGGCCGAACAGAATCACAGCATTGGTGACCGGGAGTTGTTAGCTGTCAAGTTGGCATTAGAAGAGTGGCGCCATTGGTTGGAGGGGGCTGAACATCCGTTTGTGGTTTGGATGGATCATAAAAATCTCCAATACATCCAACAGACAAAACAATGTAATTCTTGGCAGGCACGGTGGTTGTTGATTTTCAACTGCTTTAACTTTACATTAACCTATCGCCCGGGTTCGAAAAACATCAAGCCCGACGCTTTGTCGCGGATTCAAGACCGCTCTGGTCGCGACCCCATTCCTGAGCCGGTTATCCTGGCAGCTTAGATTGTGGCTCCCATTCAGTGGGACGTTGAATCTGTTGTGCGGGAGGCATTGAGAACTGATCCCGGTCCTGGTGGGGAGCCGCCTGGCTGTTTGTTTGTTCCGTTGGCAGTACGGTCCCAAGTTCTCCAGTGGGGGCACTCTTTCCGTCTGGTGGGTCACCAGGGGGTTCATCGAACCAAGCTGTTCTTGGCCCAACATTTTTGGTGGCCCAGCATGATTGAGGACATCCGGGAGTTTATAGCGGCGTGCTGTATGTGCGCTAGGAACAAGACTTCCCATCTCCCCCCCCTCTGGTCTGCTGCAGCTGTTGCCCATCCCTAAGCGCCCGTGAAGCCATATCGCTCTTGATTTTGCTACAGGGCTGCCTGTTTATGAAGGCAACATGGTCATCTTGGTCGTGGTCGACCGGTTTTCTAAGGCCGCCCACTTTATTGCGCTGCCCAAGCTGCCTTCGGCACCGGAGACGGCCCTTCTTGTTGTGGACCGTGTTTTCCGGCTGCATGCTCATCCTCAAGATGTGGTTTCTGACCAGGGCCCTCAATTTACGGCCAAATTCTGGCGTGCGTTTTGCAACCAGTTGGGGGCCACGGTGAGCCTTTCTTCTGGTTTCTAACGGGCAGACAGAGCGAACCAACCATTCGTTGGAGAATACTCTTCAATGTTTAGCGGCTGACAACCCATCTTCGTGGAGTCGATTTTTAGCATGGGCCGAATATTCCCACAATTCGCTGGGTAACTCCTCCACAGGCCTTTCCCTGTTTGAGGCTCAGTTGGGTTATCGGCCTCCGCTGTTTCCTGAGACTGACAGGGATTCAGAGGTTCCATCGGTTAATCACTTTGTTCAGCATTGTCAGTCAGTTTGGGCCAGGGTCCGTTCCTCTTTGTTGCACTCTGGACGGAAACAAAAGACCGCCGCAGATAGAAGATGCAGTTTGGCCCCATCTTATCGGGTTGGCCAAAAGGCCTGGGTTTCCACGCGGGACCTGCCCTTGAGAGTGGAGTCACGGAAGTTGGCTCCCCGCTTCATTGATCCTTTTAAGATTGTGCGAAGGATCAATCCTGTCACAGTCCGGTTGAAGCTCCCTAGATCCTTCAGGATCCACCCCTCTTTTCACATCTCCAGGCTCAAACCTGTTAGCACTTGCGTCCTGGCTCCGGTCGACAAACCCCCGCCGCCACCACGGATGATTTAAGGGGGGCTTGTTTACACTGTGCGTCATATTTTAGCCGAGAGGCGTGTGGGTCGTGGGGCTCAGTTTTAGTCGCCTGGGAGGGTTATGGTCCTGAGGAGCAGTGCTGGGTTCCTTCTCGGGATATCCTGGATCCCACCCTTATCTCAGAGTTCATTCTCTGGGAACTTTTAGGGGGGGGGGGGGGTCCTGTCATGGTTTGTGAGGTGTGTGGTTTGGACTTTTCTTTGCGGCGGGGTCTTGGGGCGTTTTCATTAGCCATCAGATTCTTTACCCAGCCTGATTGAGCTGGGGCAGGTCCCAGACTCTATATAAGCAGGAAGTCCGAGTGCTGGGAGTTCTGTTTTAGCTTCCATCCGGGATATCCAGGTTTTGGATCCTATCTTCTTATTATTGGAGTTTCTTCTCCTTTTTTCTATCTCGCTTTGCTTCCGTGTTTCGGATTATTATACGTCCCTTGGAAGTGCGAGTACTTTCATTTGGTCTGTATTATTCTCTGTGTTTGTACTGTGTCCGTGTTGCTCACTTTCTCTCTGGTCGTTGCATTTGGCCTCCTAATTCTACCGGCCATTACAGTTACCAAAAAATTTTTTTACAAAAAAACTAATTTTTTGAAAATTAACCTTTTTTTAAAGACCGTTTTAAAAAAAAAAAGACCTTTTGCCAAAATTAACTTTGGTTAGTCCAAGACTAGTAGGAAAGGATCACCAATTAGAATTGCACCTGAAATTTTTTCTAGCATTAGCTGCATTAAACTCTGTAATTGCCTGTTTCAATCTTTGTCCATAGTCTTGATGTTAGCTGTCTTTGATGAGATGGCGTTTCCGGTAATTCGCAAATGAGGCATGAACCGCCTCGAATGCTTGCTCAGTATAGCGCCCTAGCCCACAATTGTGTTCGAGGCAAAATGATGCAAGATGGCATATGACCAAGTGTACTTATGTAGTTATTGAGCATCCTGTTTTGTAGTCGGCATCCTCAAACAAAGCTATCTTCTCCTTCCAATTTTCTCCCAAACGCTTCCCAAAGCATGCACTAACAACATCGTTAAAGGTTCTCCTCAGACAAGGCCTTCAGAGTCCTTTTGCATGTTGAACATAATCCGCATGGCAAACGAATATCATCGATATTGTAATCAGTCAAAATGTGTTCATGAATTTTCTCAAGCAAATTTTCAGTGATCTTGAAATTTCCTTTTCGGAAACAAACCAGGCAAACTTTCTCTCGGCATTCAACGTGCAACATCTTTCAAGTAACTGGGCACTTAAAGTGGTTGACACCAAATTTTGTACACCTTTATTATGTAACATCATTACATCCTGGTGCAATCTATTGATTCCAGTGCCTAATGCTTATTATGCAATTCAAAATAGGCCTTTTCAGATGAAATAAGTGTGGGTGGAATTTGTGGAATGCAGTTAGAACTTTCCTTGAAACCATTTATCCCAAACAGGTCACTGTCCTGCAATGAACTGTTATAGGTGTCAACTATTGGGTTCTTACATAATTATTTGATCAAACAAACAAAATGGAGGGAGGTTTTGAATTGGTAAATAGGCCATGCTTGGGGAAAATTGTTAGTTACATTCCAAAAATAAAAGAAATATATCCAAGAATTGAAAAGAATATCAAGAATTGACTTCTTCTTCACTAGCAACTCGATAATGCCAAACATATCAGACTGTCAAATCCACCCCATTATTATCAGTGACCATGTCCCGGTGTCCCTAGAATGGCACACAAACACCCAACACAAATCCACCACTAGATGGCGCTTCAATACATCCTTATTGAAAGACCCAGATTTTGACAGTTTTATTAAAAGAGAGTAGGCATCCTTTTTAGAAATAAATGACTCTCCAAGGACTTCTGCATCTCTCCTTTGGGAAACTGGTAAGGCAGTATTACGAGGCAACATAATCTCCTTTTCTGTCCACAAAAAGAAGAAAGAGAAGCAACAAGAAGAATTTTTAGAACATAAAATCAAAGAATTAGAGAATATAAACACTACTAATCTGACAGAAGACGTATAAAATTAACTTAGAAAATACAAATTTCAATTAAATGAAATTCTAAACAAAAAAACCCAATTCTTAATACAAAGACTCAGACATGAAAAATTTGAGTACAGCAATAAATTCAGTAAATATTTATCAAATCAAATTAAACAAACCCAAGAAAAAACAATGATCCCAGTTATTAAAAACTCAGCAGGGAAGCCCACTCAATCCCATGCAGAAATCAATACAATTTTCAGAGACTTTTATGCAAACTTTTATTCCGCAGGAAGAGATGCAAACCCAGAGGGCATCACTTCATTTCTTGATAATATCAATCACAACTGATGAATTACAGATGCAAACACTTGAATCACCAATAACGCCAGATGAACTCTACAGTACTCTCAATCGCATGCCAAACAATAAAGCTCCTGGCCCTGATGGCTTCCCTGCTGAGTTTTACAAATATCTCTGGTCCATCTTAGCACCTCTGTTTCATAAAGTCATAATTGAACTTAAAAAATCCTCCAAACTACCAACAAGCATGAATCTCGCAACCATTTCACTTATTCTGAAAGCCAACAAAGATCCAACCCACCCATGCAGTTATCGTCCCATTTCACTCATCAACACAGACACAAAAATCATAAGTAAGACCCTAGCACATAGACTAGAAAAAGTGATTCCTTCCATAATCCATCCGGATCAAACTGGTTTCATTAAGGGCGGACACTCATCCAGTAATACACGCAGACTGTTTAACTTAATACATTATTCATCCCTCCAGCAAACAGAAACTATCATAGTCTCTTTCAATGCAGAAAAGGCATTTGACAAGGTAAATTGGAATTTTTTATTTGCAACCCTGGAGAGGTTCGGCTTTGGAGAATCATTTGTTCGATGGATTAAGACGTTATACACAGCACCGTGAGCTACCGTCATCACCAATGGGCAGACATCAAAAATTTCACATTTCACAGGGGAACTAGGCAAGGATGCCCACTCTCTCCCAATCTATTTACCATTTTTACGCGCCCTTAGCAGCAGCAATTCGCCAAAACGGTAACAATCAAGGAATCCGAACACCCAGAATGCATCACAAGATCAGCCTCTATGCAGATGACGTACTATTGTATTTGACAACCCCCCTCATATCATTAAAAGAAACCACCTTACTCATTGAATCATTTTCCAAAATCCCGGATTATTCTATAAACTGGACCAAATCAACTATCCTCCCACTTAGGATTAACAGTTGGGATGCAGCAGCCCATACACCGCCTATCCCACTGTGCACCAGCCACATCACTTATCTGGGAATTCCCATCTCCCCCAGGCTGTAAGAGCTGTTCAATTTAAACTTCACCCCAGTGCTAAAAACCATAAAGAATGATCTCCAACGCTGGAAGAATTTACCACTATCGCTAATAGGCAGAATAGCAACTATCAGACTCCATCATTAACAAATATTACTGGAAAAACAAGACATCAAGGATCAAACTAGCAACCCTTAATATGTATCCGTTGTTCAGATTGGCCTCTTTTCTGGCGGTCAGTTTTAAAAAATAAATTTCCATGAAACGGAGATGTTCAGAATGTCTAGCACTTTTCGTATGTTCTTGAATGCGGGTAAACTACCATTATTCAACATAGACAAGGTAAAAACGGTTTTTGATTCTATGTCACCTTTAAGTTTCAGTAGCCAAACATAAGTTTCCTCGTCTACAGTGTATAAAAATTGTAGACTTAAGTTGGCTGGAGGAAAATTAGGTAGGTTCACGACATTAAACCCCAGGTTTATTGGAGCAAACCAAGGTTTCGCCTCAGCAAACCTAAGATTATTGGAGTTCACCAGTGTTAGGTTTATGGACTAAACTTCAGTTTCTTGGAGTAAATTCCTGCCTTGTAAACATTTCTCATGTGAGAATCTGGATGCAGATATGTTTTTGTAACTGAGGGTTACTTTTGAGGCTTCCTGAAATGCCTTTTGCCATTCCTTAGCTGCCACTGCAGTCTTAAGAGGGAGGTGTAATGTTGCACAGAAGCCATCATCTTGAGGTTGGGATGAACACAATCTGTTGATGTATTCATCACATTCAGGTAAAATATCCTGAAAAAAGAAGAACAAAGGCAGCATGCTATGTGATTTTGCAAGTTCAAGGCAATGAACTAGGGCAGGCCTTTACATATCTGGAAACACTGGATTTAGGCCGAGTATTATCACTGGAAGCTGATGAGGAGTGGGTGAGGTTTTTGATCTCCTGTGGGGGGTTCTAGTAAAATAAACAATTGTCTTCAGCATATAGCGCAGTTTTAGTTATGTAAGGGTATGAAAAACTCAAACTGTGGCAATTAGGTTTTTCATAGCTTTTGTAACTCGCTTGAGCTGTACATCATAGGGTTAAGCCCTAGGCCCTATTATAGTCATGTAGGCCAAAAGATGGCCTCGTCTAGCCTTGCTAGGCCAATGTCATGTATGTATATGATCATTTGCCTCATTATATTTATGCCAAGCCTAGACTTACCAACTGACCACAATACAGGCCTATATGCACACAGTGCGGGCTTAGGGCACATAACACACATTATTGAGGCCTAGGCCTATATAGGCTACACGCATGCACACATACACGCTCACCTCATCATCATGCATGCATAAGACAGTAATGAAGTTAGTTGAGGACGGTACGCTTGCGCATCAGAAAGCTGTAAACTCAGAAATATTCTCGTGCCTTTTATTTTCGCGTTTTTGGTATTCACAAAAAACCGTGAAAATACACTACTGGTCAAAAGTTTTAGAACACCCCAATTTTTCCTGTTTTTTATTAAAAATTATGTAGTTTAATGTCTCATTGTGCTCTGAAATGAAAGCATACAACAAATAAACAATGAAGTTTAAAAATCATGGAATCAATTTATGAACCAAAATGTATTCTAAACTTGTGGCATTATTTCTCCAATGGAAATCAACAGTGGTGGTTCTAGAACCGGGAATTGGGGGGGCACAGACACATCCCTTTATGACAATTAGTCCTGGCTAGTTCTCAATCATTTTCCGCGTTTTCCAATTATCGTAATTGGCAACTGAAGACACGGTTTCTCTCCATATCCAATCGAACAGCGATGAAATCATGGGCTAAATTCAGTACAGTGGCGGAACCAGAACTGAGAATTGGGCTGCACAAAACCTCCGTTTATTAGTCCTGCCCTGTTCTCAGTCATTCTCAGGATTAACAAAAGGTTCACTCCGAGAGCACTCCACACTTAACAGGTGCTGCTTGTTCTCCCCGATTACGCAAGAAGACAATCATTCATCTAGACGCACATTTGTTGTATTTAAATCAACGTTATTCAAATTTGCATACCTGTCGACTCTCACGCAAATAGCTAGAGCCGCACGCTGCCTATTTAACTGCCGAGTGCCACTTTTTTTTTTTTTTCCAATCCACGCAATACCGAGAGTGAAAGGCGATATTTCATTGGAACAAGGACCTGTTCAATCAGCGCGAAGCATTGGCCTATTAATAAGTAAATTATTTTTCTGTACTGAATTTCGCCCATGATTTCATCGCTGTTCGATCACATATGGTTGCCAATTACGATAATTGGAAAACACGTCAGTAATGGAAAATGATTTAGAACTAGCCAGGACTAATTTTCATACAGGGACGTGTCTGTGCCCCCCCAATTCCCGGTTCTAGAACCGCCACTGGAAATCAAATATTCTCCAGAAAGTTCTTCCCAACTCTCTCACAGAAGTTCCCATAAATGTGTTGCACTTGTAGGTTGTTTTGCTTTCACTCTTCTGTCCAGTTCATCCCAAACCAGCTCAATGGGGTTTAAGTCTGGAGACTGTGCTGGCCACTCCATGTTTTCAAGCTTACCATCTTGTTCTTTTTTCCTAAGGTAGTTCTGGCAGAGCTTGGACTTATGTTTTGGGTCATCATGTCGCTGTAGGATGAACCCCTGACCAACTAGATGCATACCAGAGGGTACTGCATGGTGCTGCAGAGTGCTGTGGTAGCTATTTTGGTTCAGCCAGAGGGGGTTGAAGTAATCTAGAAAAGTTGGGACACCTGTAGGAATTGGTAGCACCAACTTTCAGGGCTTGATCAACCTCCATTGCTGCAGAAATGCTTGTTCCCTGAAAAAGGCCTTTTTTGTCTAATTCTGAAATGTACATTATTTTTCACTTTTGGGCAACTACCTTTTTTTTTTTTTTTTAACCTCTGACAGTTCACCACTTACCATTGTACCATTTCAAGCTATTCATTGGACTTGAACTGCTAGAATTTCAATTAAAAAAACTGGAAAAATTGGGGTGTTCTAGTTGTAAAACTTTTGACCGGTAGCGTATATGGATACGAAATGTTCATTTTAAAGGGAAAATGCATTGTATGTCCTTCTGAATGCGAATGTAAACAGACGCAATACACATTTGCATTATTGATCATGCTTAATAAATACAAATTTAATGCAGCGTATTGTAGGGCACTTAAATCGTTATTGTCACACGGGTCAAGTTCGATTGTGTCGGCATTCTCATTTAAGCATGAGTGCAGCTGAGCTGTGATTGGGTGATGGCATGTAAACGAATGTACAAAATGGTACCACTGCCAAGCTGTGATTGGCTGATGTACATAATGGTGCCAACCGACCTGCAGAAAAAAATTTCGCTGGCGGCTTGACCCCTGAACACTACTGTGCAAACTCTGGCTCTAAATGTGCAAGATGGCAGTACCTGTATCCGGGATATTTTTGGCATTTTTGATCAATGAGAGTAAATAGAGATGCATCCTCCATCTTCATATACAGTCCATAGTCTAAAGGGTCATTCTATGCGAAGTGATCACATTTTCTGAAAACTTCCCCAGTGACCATCTCAGATTTTGCTAAAGACTGTCAAAATGAACCTTAGGGTGTAGAATGAATACCTGAAAAATTTCAGGGTCAAACTCCCACCAGTTTGGATTTTATGGCCCTTCAAATTTTGGGAGCCACGCCCACTTTTTAGAACACAAATGCATGAAGTGGTTTTGGGAGGTCAATGCAGCCCTACAGTGGCAAAAGGCAGTAACTATAAGACATCACAATTGGACTTACTGCCTTTTGCCATTGTAGGGCTGAATGTCTCCAAAATGGAGATTTCCAAAAGGCTGAAAATTGGTAGTCTAGCCAATTCTGACCCAGTTTTTCAGCATATGTGCTTAAATTTACATTTATTTTCACGTTTTAGCAGTTGTGGATTCCCAAAGAGGGAACTTTCATAAAACGGACTTTAGGGCCCTGGGGGTTTGGAGGGACCTCCAAGACCACATATTGTGGAATAACATCAATTTCTTCGTAGGGATATCAAATATGGGTACATATCTATGAGTAAAAGGCTTATGAACCACCCCTGATATTGTGATCATGGATAAGTGGGGGTCTGAATAGGGTCCGCAATTGAAAATTGCCAGAAATGGCCCCTATAACGAGGGCCGTAAACCCATGTGGGATAGTACCCAGCCTAACCAACTTTTTACCTCTGTTTCATCTGTTTATAAGCTTCAATATGTCAACTTTTCAGCTTTGGTTCTCTCCTCCTTCCCTTATTTTTTCCAGGTCAAATTTTGCTGCTCTAGGGGGTAAAGGGTACAAAAAGTGATATTTTGAAATGAAGGAAATTTAAAGCAAGGTATATTTCTCTTTCTTGTACAGGATTGAAAATCACTTGTTTTGTTTGAATAGTGCACTCAGGATGACCCCCTCCCCCTGCCCTACCATTCCTGCAGTAACCTTGCTCTCCCACGGTTCTCATGAAACACATTTAGGCTATTTATCTATTTTTCACTGAAGGAAGATTATTTAATTGATCACAGCTGACCAGGTTAGGGAACTGAGTGACATGACTACCAATTTTCAGCTTTCTGGGACTCTCAATTGTGGAGATATTGACCTCCCAACCACTTCAGGCAGTCGCGGTTAAAAAACTGGGCGTGACACCCAAAATTTGAAAGGCCATAAAATTCAAACCGGTTGGAGTTGGACCCTGAAATTTTTAGGTGTTCATTACACACCCTAAGTTCCTTTTGACAGACTTTATGCAAAATCTGAGATGGTCACCAGGGAGCCATTTGATCACTTGGCACGGAATGACCCTAAAGTCAATGCTATAAGAGCGCATTATTAACCCGTCTTTGCAGATGTAGATGTCAGGGGACACGGAGCTGCTCTATTTATGCACGCAGTTACACTATTCTATCACTAGGTGGCACACCCAGACCAGTTACTGAATATTCATTAGTAAGCCGAGCTTGAGCACAGTTGAGAATTTTGATGAGTTAAGTCCCATTGCTGTTTCCCAGGATTTGTATGAATTAAACTCAGCCAAGCCTGGTGTGCAAAGTACTTGTCCATAGAATCTATCCAGCAGTAAATAAAAATGAGCTCTTGCGACAGAAAAAATCGTTGTCCTTGGTTGCAACCACTTCAGCTATAATAGTCCAGCGGTATTCTAATTAAGTAGTCAAAAAAAAAAAATCAGTTTTCTGAAGCAAAAATTCAACAAGGTATTGATGTCATTTCAAAATCAATTGTAGTCCTCAGATATTAAAAACGTGATTCCCTAAAATGAATTTATGTGTAGATTCCTCTCTCGAGGAATTCAGCTGTCATTTAGAACCTCATACAAACCCTCACGGAAATGCAGTCACTTTCATGTTTGCTCAGGCTTATCTGCGCACAGCACAGACATAGTTCACGCCCATGTGAAACTTCCCCAGTAATTACCTATTGATGTTTTTTTATCTAAATCCAGACAGTATAAACTCTCCTTAGTAGTAGAAAGACATTGACTGGACCCCCAGAAAAGTATTTAAACACTTGGGTAACAAAAAGTTAGGTTGTATTCTCTCAAATTTGCACAGCTGAAAAGGATGTGATTGCATTGAAAAAAAGATTTCCAGAACCAACCCTGGAGTGCTGAGGTAATATTGCAGGATGGAAATGTGATTCGGAGATGGAAAATGGCAGTTATTCTGAATGTAACAGACTGGAGAGCAGACAGCATTTGTTCTTTGGAGCAGAAAGTTAATGATGGAGAGTTTTTCCTCCTGCATTGTGAGTAGAACTGATTTTGTATGGAGTAGTTCTATCTTAATTCTTGCCAGCTAGCTAACTAGCCAGCAATTTCTTATTTTCGGTTTACCACCGTTATCACAGAACTAGTTTGCCACATTGGCTAACAAGAGTAGCTGTAAATCTTTGCTAATAATTCTGCATGTTCTAGCATTTTGCTTAATGTGGCGATCTGTTTTAGAATTTGTACCGCATTCAACGAAATAGAATGCCTTGGATTTTCGCTCATTTAAAACGCAAACAGCTTGAAGACTTTGGTAAGTCCCCCGCTTCATTCATTGCACCGACGACTCTGTCCAATTTAGGGTAGCATATTGCCTACTTTTTCCTGATGGTGGAATGTCTATTTTGTTAAAAAAAAGGTATATTTCAGATATTACTGTGTTATTAGTGAGTCATATTTGTGTGAAAAGTGTTTATACAAGTTTGCATTTCGCATTGATGATCAGAATTGTAAACAGCAAGCTTTCCATCTCAGAGTGAACGTGCTGACGTAAAATTACATTACATCACAGGTTCTTAGCAGACGTTCTTATCCAGAGCGACGTACAAAAGTGCAAAAGATCGGTACAAAAGTGCAGAGCTCCAAGGAGACAAGTGCTAACAGTAAAAGTAACAGAGAACACATTCGGTTGTTACAGGTCCAAGCCACTAGGTAAACATCAAATACTGATATTATATACTAAAATATACTAATATATTAAGGGCAACAAAATCAAGAGCAACAAATTCATAGGGCAACAAAATCAAGTGCAACAAAATTAGAAGGGCAACAGAATCAAGAGCAACAAAATCAATTAAAAGGGCAACAAAATCAAGAGCAACAACATCAATTAAAGGGCAACATAATCAAGAGCAACAAAAATTAAAAGGGCAACAAAATCAAGAGCAACAAAAATTAAAAGGGCAACAAAATCAGTAAACAAGACAACAAAATCAAGTGCAGCAAAATCAGGCAAAAGGGCAACAAAGCAGTGTGGGATGTAATGTCAGAGGATTCAGGGCAGTGGAGTAGGGGAAAGGTGGAGCCTGAAGAGGTGGGTTTTCAGGCTGCGCTTGAAGGTGCTCAAGGATTCTGATGTTTGGACCTCGATAGGTAGATCATTCCACCAACGAGGAACCAGGACAGACAGCAGCCTTGAGCAGGAAGGGCAGGAGCGGAGAGGGGGTGGAGCCAGGTGACCAGAAGTAGCAGAGTGGAGTGCTCTGGCAGGGGTGTATGGTCTGAACAGTCTCTGGATGTATGCTGGAGCTGTTCCATTGACTCCCTGGTAGGCTAGCATCAATGTCTTAAATTTGATGCGAGCTGCGACAGGCAGCCAGTGGAGCCTTTTGAGCAGGGGGGTGATGTGAGAGTGTCTTGGGAGGTTGTGAACCAGGCGAGCTGCAGCGTTCTGGATGAGCTGTAGGGGTCTGATGGTCGATGCTGGGAGGCCGGCGAGGACAGAGTTGCAGTAGTCCAGGCGAGAGAGGATCAGCGCTTGGACCAGGAGCTGATTTGAGTAGCTGGTGAGGAAGGGCCGGATTCTACGGATGTTGTAGAGGAAGAACCTGCAGGTCCGGGTCACTGCTGCGATGTTCGCAGCAGAGGACAGCCTGTCATCGAACAGGACCCCAAGGTTCTTCACACTCAGCGAGGGGGAGATGGTGGTTTCCCCCAGGGTGATGGTCAGGTCCAGAAGGGGGGAGGATGGAGCAGGGATGTAGATCATCTCCATCTTGCTTGGGTTGAGCTTCAGGTGATGGTTGTCCATCTGGATGTCTCGCAGGCAGGCGGAGATGCGGGTGGAGACCTGCACATCTGAGGGGGAAAAGAGAGAAAAAGTTGAGTGTCATCAGCATAAAAATTATACGAAAAACCATGAGCAGAAATGACAGGACCGAGAGACTGGATATAAAGAGAGAAGAGGAGTGGACCAAGAACTGAGCCTTGGGGGACGCCTGTGGTAAGGGGGCGATGTGTTGATACTTCACCAGCCCAGGCAACCTAGTAGGAGCGACCGGAGAGGTACGACTCTGAACCACAGATCCCCAGTGCAGACAGGGAAGACAGGAGGATGGAGTGGTTGACAGTGTCGAATGCGGCAGAGAGGTGGAGGGGGATCAGGATGGATGAGAGGGAGGCAGAACGTGCAGTGTGAAGCGCCTCGCTGATGGAGATGAGCGCGTCTCCGTGGAGTGGGCAGCTATGAAGCCGGACTGGTGAGGGTCCAAGAGGTTGTTATCTGAAAGAAAAGAGGAGAGTTGGTTAGCAGCGGCACGTTCAAGGGTTTTTGATTGGAAAGGGAGGAGGGAGACAGGGCGGGAGTTCTGAATGACTGAGGGGTCAAGAAAGGGTTTTTTCAGGAGAGGGGTGATGATGGCCTGTTTGAGAGGAGCAGGAAAGCATCCAGAGCACAAAGAGGAGTTGACAAGGGAGGTGACAAAAGGGAGGATGCTGGGTGTGATAGATTGGAGGAGGGTTGAGGGGATAGGGTCGAGAGCACATGTGGTAGGACGGTGAGAGAGGAGCAGCTTCCTTTAATGACTTTGTGTGCTTGCTGATGCGGCTTTGAAGAAAAATTGACAAAAGTCTGAATTTTATCAAGGAGAAAAGGAATGTTGTTAGTTTGGAGAGGTCACTGGTGACTATTGATGTTCATCCATGTCTACATTGATGAATTCATGCTAAATTCTGTGAGAAAATCATTGTTACATATTGAACTTCAAGAGTGGAAAGTTGAATTGTGTTTACCATATGAGGACTACAGAGGAAAAACGATCAGAGTCCAAATTTAGCATTTTTGTATATTTTATATATTACATATTATTATAATATTTCTAATAATAAATTATAATAATATATATTATTTTATTGTATTTTATCTATTTTATATTTTTTTCATTTTTTTGTGCTTTGTTTCTAAGATCGTTTTGAATTTTTAATTCATCATTTCTCCACAACATGAAAATGTGATCATTTTTCCATTGTGGTCTTCATATGATTGTCTTATGATTTGACAGTTCAATATTTTGAAGGCTCTGACAGCATAGGGAGCCACTTGGAGAACTGTCTTATTTGGCTTATAGAGAGTAGACCATTTTGAAAAGCACTGACAAATGAAGAACACTTGTGGTCAAGGAGTTTATGATCCCAGAAATGTATTGTTTTTACTCCCAGCCACTTTTCAATTCACCGTATTATTTTTTAAAATAATTTCCTTGCTGATGGGGTTCTTAATGTTTCAAGTATCTTGTTTCATATAAGCCATTTCTCCCCTCTCTGTGAGGCTCAGATCTCGAATTATAAAGCCTTCAATCGGGTTATGCATAAATAGCCATATTTGGCTTATGCGCAAAGGGGTTAAGAGAGTATTATGTGCCTTTGTTGGCCGGCGCACAACACGCGTACCCTTGGCTTGTTACAAACACAGGGATGAACAGCAGCATGCAGACATGCTAACAAATAAAAATAAAAAGATTACAATATGAATGATTATTATCGAATAAATTGAGATAATTAAAAAATAAATGTCATAATGGCGCGTGCGATCTTTTGCATGCTCATGCAACTGTGTGCGCAAAATTGTGAGGGAGTGAGTCCATCGACATCCAGGTGATTCGCGATTCAGAATGCAAGATTATACAGTATTTGCAAATAATTCAAGGTATCATATCATATCATTTTGTGCCTAAATCTGCGTGAATTTCTGATCAATTGAAAATGGGAAACAACAAGTTAAAGCCACACTATGTAGTTTTTGTCGGATTCGCTTGCGGTGCCCCCCTGCAGTTGATAAACGGTATTGTCTGTAATAAACTGCCGTAAAATCTGTCTACATGTGCATTTGTTGACAAGCCAACTACACCAGCGAACTTTCTGAAAAAGAAAAAAAAAACAAAACTGAAATTGAAGCAGGACATGTAATGTGCGATCCGATCAACCATGTCTTCACACCAGGTATGGGAGACTTAAAAATCGGTCTAACCCACGTAGATGGCGAAGTCCACACTACAACTATAACGACAATGATAATGGCAAACAACATCGTTGCGGTCACTTTCAGAGCGATTTTATGCACATTAGAAAAACTGACCACCAATCGAAATCAGTCAGAATTTACAGGGCTTCGCGTTCATTCAACATAGCAGATGACATCGCAGAGAAAAAAGGGCTCTGACACAGCTGGAGCGCACAACATCAATGGTTACACAACGATATCGTTCATCAGTGTCGATGCTCAAATCGTTATGGTTATGGTTATCATTATAGTCATCTTTCTCAGTGTGGACGGCTCTTTATAGCATTTTATGCATGCACTTTGAATGTCAGGAACGAAACCTAACACGGAAGATGGCGTCGCTTACATGCACTGCTGCAACTAATCCTAGCCCTAACCGGCATCAATACATTTTTGCTCTGCTTACAAATGAGTGGACGTCGCTTACATGCACAGTCGCTGTTCGAATAGGCAGTCCATTTGCAGAATCCGACCACAAAGTCGCCATGCACAGAACCGATTAGCTTGTGCAATAAAACAAGTGGGCGGCAGGGAGTTGACAGAAAATCCCTGAAATGACATGAGTACATGCTAACTCAGATCATTACCTTATCCTTCTGAAATAATACACGACAAATTTTCTACCTTCAGTACTCTATACAGGACTGAAGTACACATTGTGACGAATTTGTCTGTGGTTGAGGGGGGTGCGTCCCAATGACTGGGAAGGGCTCGCTCCTGCACCGGTGAGAGGAGTAGAATGCATTGTAGGCAACCCGATCCATATACATAAAGGAGACAGACTCAAACTTGGGGGCGGCTAGACAGTAACTTTATTAAGGCGCTCGATAGCCATGCGTAATGCCCAACGAGTGGTCCACCATTTTCCAACTCTCTTTCTCACTCTCACTCTCACAAGTAATCTGCACAACACCAGATCCTTATATATCATCACATCGCATGCAAATACATGTCATCACAATGATTCCAGGGAACTTGTATCATTCAGTCACACGCGCATACCGGTTTATCATGCTCGTTACAACGTTTATGATCACACATTTCGACTGACGACTAGTTTAGAAATGTTCGCCAGCTAACGATAGCATGACAACTAGCTAGCATGTCAGATACCAGCTAGCTAGATAAATCGCTGGAGACGATTATTTGACTGAGCATAAACGGGGTACTAGATGATTTTAATGACACAGCCTGACACAAAGCAAGTTCAAATGTGCTAGAACCAGATCTAGAATGAAGGATTAAGCTAACAATTTGTACTTAGCTTGTCCAAAAGTAACAACGCCAAGACACCATCAGTCGGACATCCCTCATCCTCTAGTCTTTCAGCTCTCGCCAGCGAGTGAAAGCCGGTCCAATGTTGACCCTAGTCGTGGATCTTATTTTATTGCTTTCTCTTTTTTCTCTTAAATGTCTCCTGGGATAACACCTTTGCCTTCTTCGGTTTCCTCGCCGCTTCAGACAGCCATTACAACCACTTCCGACTCTGCTTCATTCTGCATTCACTCGCTGGTCTTGAGAGACGTCGGGGAGGGGGATTGTGGTAAGTATGCTGTAAAGCAGTTTGTAGTTCTTTTGGGGCCTGGGTTCCTACCCAAAACCCGAAGTTACATAGTGCCAGTGAGGGCGATGCAGGCGCAATCGAGCCATGACAAAAGTGTCATTCAACCTATTGTGAGTTGATGTATCGCCAGAATGATCTTGGAAATATATATTTGAGAGTGAAAAAACTACATAGTGCTGCTTTAATGTATTTGCATGGTCACCAAGTAGAAGTGACTGCAAAACAAAGAAATGTTTGAGAAAATGAGAGTAAATGAGCATGTGCAAATAATAAATGAGATTTTTTTTTATCATAATTGCACACATTCTTAGTTTCTGCTCAGTCTTGTTTTAATTTTCATTTCCTTTGTTGCTCAGTATAGAAAAATTGTTTGAGGTGCCTCAGACATTTCGCTGGCCGAGGATTAACTAGGTCTATCTGCCATTTTTGTGTTTTAGAGGAAATTGCGATTAAAGATTTGGTATTAAAAATATCCCCTTCGGGTTTGTAAAACCCCACAAAACAATACCAACGACGGAAATTGCAGGGGGCGAAGGCTCAACGTGTTCTTTGGGCTGGTGTTACAAGCGCGATCTTTTGGCTGGTGCGAATCACAATAAAATGAATCAATTTTCTCCGTTCAAGAACGGGGCACAAAAGCACAATGGTTACAATTAATCTGACTCCATAGTAAATTTAGAATACCAAATTTACTTATACTCTCGTAACATATCTGACTCCAATAAGAATTTAGAATTTATAGTTTCGGGACAACATGCGTGGATCTCGAGGTGACTACACCTTGAACTCTTAGGAGACAACCGCCGTCACTCAATATATGCTCCCGGGTATTAGCATTATTGCCGAATCTTAGGTTCGTTGGTAATATCAGGGGATGGAAGTCAATCATCGCAGCAACAGCATCTTTTGGCATGAATACTGCGAACCCAGATCTATGCACGCCCATGGGTTCCTTCAGGGAATTTTAACAGATAACCGACTTTTCGTCCATAGGTTTCCTTAAGGTTAAAATCCCAGAACCGGCAATACATAAACCCTTTATGTAAGTAGATCATGAGTGTCTCTCCAACTTAATAAAACCAATTCCCATACCAGGCTGCTGGCCAGTCAGTCCTCGGTTGGGATTAAACCCCTAAGTATCCGCCGTAATGTGGCTAGAAAGAACAAAAGGATTAGAAGTCACAGAGACCACGCAAGTTTAAAGGAATAACAATAATTTATACACCAGGTAGGCAAGAGTTTAAATCAAAGAAATTGAAGTTAAATCAATTACAAGTTACAATTTAGATAATGAGAGTGAAGTCATACCTGGCGAAAAGGCTACGCACGGACTTACGTCCGCGGGGGGAGATCAGATACGATCTTCCCTGACTATATGGTATGGGCTACACACGGCATAGAGATGGACGTGTGGGAAGTCGTCTGCGATCTTCCATAATTAAAGAGGCTACACACGCACTTGCGTACGCAGGGAGAGATCGGATACGATCTTCCCAGAATGGATTGTCTCTCTTGTCTCTCCAAATCACGTCTTTGATCCAGGCGGCATGGCCATAAATTACCTGGAAGGGGGGTCGAATCTGGATTTTGGGTTTCCACCATTTGGAGGATGTAGTAAAACAATTTAGCAGAGAGAGAAGAACAGAATGATTACCCAAGAGGATTCTGACCAATTTTCAGGAGTTTCCAAAAGGGACTGAACCATAATTTCAAGGGGAATGAAACATACTTCATTCAACTCCTTGGATTCCCCTGAGAATAACAAGACCAAACATGATATGAATATGTACTAATATGATGCAGTTGTCATGAAAAGCTCTTAAACTGGATTATTGTATAAGCAATTTGGGTTATGAGCCCATAAGTATTGCATAGTAGTATATGGAATATATGAGAAGGGTTTGACATTACTATAGTGTCAGAAAATTAAACAGATGAGTTTGAGGCCTAGTTTCATGAAACACATAGCCAGGGGAGAAAAAGATTGTTCACGGCGGAGGGGGCTGTCATAGTCACCCCCCTCGCATCGCCAGAGACCTGCTTATTGTTCCCTGCCGTTATCAAGCCCTTAGTCCCTCACAGACACAGTCCCAGCTGGATTTCCCGTCTTACAGGTTTTTCCGAATTAAAAGATTTTTTGCCCTAAACAATTAGAATAAGACGAGACTAAACTGGGCTAATTTACATACCCCTATTCATCTGGCAACATTGAATTCTGGGTACCCAATTTTGCAGATAGACCATTGTAACTTTAGAATTCATAAAATTCCAGTGTTACTTTGCTCTATCTGCAGATTACAGGTTTTAAAAAATATGGAAATGAATTAACAGTCTCTTAAAACCGCATTTTAAAGAAACCCCAGTGTTTATTAACTAATAATACTTATGAAACAACTTTTAAACACTGTCACAGTAAAAAAGGAATACAAGATTAACACTTTTTAGGCCTTTTTCAACATGACCTAGTAATGAGAGAGAAACATTCACGTGTGAATGATCTCACATCAAGGAAATGTGAACATTATAACTGTGAAAAACTTAAAGTATATAAACAATGTAATTTTTGGACTCCGCCAATTTCTCTGCTTGATCGAAGCCTTTGGGTCATTATTCTTCACTTTGATCTGCATAGAAAAGGTAACCTTGAACTCAATTTACATGATTAACTTGACAAAACATAAGTTTTTAGCAAATCATTTTAGTCTCAGCAAATAACACTCTGTTAATCTGACTTCTCGAAGCTCTCGCCTAAATGAGGAAATGCAGCAATTTCTCTTAACTCTGCTTCAGTAAATTTCTTCTTGGCAGCCATTTTGTCTCTGAGGCCTGAGGTCACATGATGTGATCCCTCTAATATTATTGATTAATTGCAGATAGACCTACTTAAAACTTGGTGAAGCGGCAAATTTGAAAATAGACCCTTTTTAATATTGACCTTTGACATAAACTGAGTGCATATCTAAGCAGGGTCATAACCTAAAATAGACCTTGTTAACTTAAAAATCATTATGACAGAATATCTCAAATATTCACAAAAATGCAGATAGACCAAGTTAATTCTCAGCTGACGATTTGGGCAACGCAACATAAAGTTTGAACCGAACTGACCCACAAAAACAATACCAGCAATCCTTATGTCCTGCATTTGTTATCAAATACAAAACTCAGCATGTCGTGAAATGTGCTTATTGTCATTTGTTTGGCTGGCAGACAAAGAAACCATTTAATGTGGAACTTTATAAGCATTAAAGCAACGGATGAAATTATGGACAGTCACCATCAATAATTAATACAAATTTCTTCCATTCTATCTGACCTGGCCTTCAAGGATGAGAAGTCAACAATCTGGAATTCACCAAAAGTTATTTTTGTTCTTATGTCATCCAGGTCGATCCATTTCTTTCCCAGCCTCACTGTCAATAAAACAGAAGCAAGTTCATTTCAGTCCTGCTGGATATTATTCAAGGGGTTACAGAAGCATAATCAAAATAACATAATTTTGTTTGTTTCTCCAAGCTGGTATTTTCCTCACTCATTTTACTTTCTCTCGGTCATTACCCCCTCAGCTCATAATTATGTTTTTACTCGAAACCCTGAGTTTTTTTTTTTTTTTTTTATTTTGTTTGCTTCTTTCATGAACACGTTCAAATGCGACCCCGGGTTCACGGTGTATGAAGACTTTTTTATTGGAATATGATTTAAAAAATTTTGAATAATATTTGAAAATGCATTTCTTATTAGCTAGCATTTTTGAGACATTACAGAGGTCATGTTTCAGCAGTGGTTTGCTCACATGCCTTCACTTCATGCATGAGTTGACCTGCCTCTGCCGAGAATTGTTTTTCCTACGACTTGGAAAATCCAACCTTACAATTGCAATTTGCGAAGGTGCAAGGGAATCTGACATTGAAAGACACTCTGATTAGTTTATTTCATATTACGCCCAAAAGACACCTACGATTAATTAAGAACTTAAGTACAACCACTTTGAACCTTGCGCCTTACTTCGTGCTCTGAAAACACGCCGTTAAGCTAATGAAAATGGTTTTGGACACACCCTAAATGCACTTACGCCACATGCTTCAGAACTTGCACTCAGATCGTTAAAATGGGGTCCTTTGTATTTATTAAGTGTGAAATGTACTTTCATGGCAGCCATTTCTGGAAGCTGTCCTCGTAACTCAGTTAACTTGAACAAGCTTTCAAGCCTACTCAGGGTCCAAGATTGGGACCATGTTCAAGTTAACACAGCTCAAGTCAGTTTTTCTGTCCATTTTAATTGGAACATGCTCCCAAGCCTAATCAAGGTCAAGCATTGGGGCCACATTCTTGCTAACCCTTCTAAGTCTGTTCCTCTGTCCAGTTTGTTAGGGACAAGCCCCCAATCCTTCCACAGTCATCAGGATTGGAACCAAGGTGCCCTCCAGCAACTCCATTCTCCTGTGGGAAGTTTGGTGCTGGAGCAGACTACATTCCACCTGGCTGTTAGCCCGGAAGCCACTTGCTGGCAAGTGACAGCTCAGCTTTGTCCAAACATCTGTACTGAAATGTACTATCCTTATCCGTAGTTTCGTCCCCATGTCAACCTCAGAGGTTCCATCCCCAAATTACCATATAAGATGTCAATAAAACTACCAATTGGATTGTACCCTGTCTACACACCTGATTCCTGAAGAATAACAGTACAATCTAACCATGGGATGGAATCAGTGAAGATATCAAGCCTGGTTCACGCCCTGAGGTACCAGGGCATGCAGATTAGTCAGCAGGAAGATGAGCTCCGACAACTTTGCCAGTCTATTCCGAACTTTGCCAGTCTTCTTCCCAATCAACTCGTGGCTGTAACTGAAATTTCATGGGACTGCACCATCATCATTTAAGCAGCCAGCGCCTTCCTGCAGCAAGCCTTCCCTCAGATGCTAGCCCTGAGGGAGCCCAACCTGGCTCCTACTGCGGCGATCCTACCACACACTTGTCACAGTTTCCTAGCTCAGTGATGATGTTTGAACTTCAGCCATCCTCCTTCCCCACTGAATGTTCCAGGTTTGCATTTGTCATCACTCACTTCTCTGAATGTGCCAGGGACTGGGCATCGTGTCGACACAAGTTCGTGTCGGCTGGCAGGAGCTTTGGACATCGACATCCAACATAGCTAACCATTCAACGAGCTTTTATTCATGGTAGGACAGTGCTTTCAATAGGCCTGACATTTGGTTACGTTTCCATACAAGACAATATAAAGCATGTTACTCTAACAATAATGTTAGACGTAACTGAACACTCCCAGTCAAGTCTAGCTCTGAAGCAGCCAGCCAGGATACATGACAAGGCACGCTCAGTAAGATGGGTGTATGGGCGATATGTCGATACCACGGCTCATCCCACCCGATCACTACTGTGTAGACTCTGGCTCCAAGTGTGCAAGATATTCAGATATTTTGACTGTGTCTCAAGTCTCTTAAATTGCATCCTCGTCCCTCTCACTTTCGTAATATCCTTGCATCTTCCCCGGGATTTACACCAGATGCGTGTTCGGTCCGCCTCCGCTGTGCTGTGTCCTGCTGCATGCATTGTCATCTGTCAATTTACATTGACTGCATCTTTGATGCATCACAGTGCTGGACGGCTATAGTAGCGAGACCAATGAGCGAGTCTGACGAGATCACGTGATAATGACAAAATCATGCGTGATTTCCAAAGATAAATGACATGTTGTACTGAGTGCAACCACAAACAGGCAACAGCCTTTGTTCTTTACCGAAAGGGTTGAGGAAAGGTTGACTTGCTTCAATTTGTTTATTTTTCGAGATTTTGTGCTTCTGCCATGGATAAGTAGCCAATTTATTAATAAATGTTCTTAATTTCCTGTTTGTCTTGGGTTTATCATTTGTTTGGAAAGTGTTCTGTTGATAAAGTTTAGCCTACGTATATTTTCTTACTTCGGTTGTTGTCCTAGTCCACAATACGAACTGGTGCTAAAAAGGATTTTGAAAATTAACCGTATGTATTAAATGTTATGTCTGTGTACCAATCGATCTGCAGTGCTGAAGTGCTGCGTTTCTGCTGCGGCACCGGCAAAAATAGAAGTCTTTCATATCTGCGGCGCATGGCTGCAGTGTGCCGGAGCTGGGACGGATGAGAAATGCAACGCAGAGGATCTGGTGTAAATACACTCATTGACAAAAGTGAAACCTATCAGCGGCGCTGCCGTGGCGTGTGTATCTGGTGTAAATTGGGGGTAAGTCCCTCCCACCGAGAATGCATGGAAGACGCAGAAGAGAGGACTACAGTGGCCCAGAAAGGCCACAACAAATACAAAACTAACAACACCTCTGCATCAGCCACAATGCAACTGCAAATGTCACAACACAACTGCAAAAGCCACAACGCAAATACAAAAGCAGCAACGGAAATGCAAAAGCCACAACACAACTGCAACAGCCACAACAGAAATGCAAAACCCACAACACAACTGCAAAAGCCTCAACAGAAATGCAAAACCCACAACACAACTGCAAAAGCCACAGCTCAACTGCAAAAGCCACAACCGAAGTCAAGTGACAACGGAAGTGCGCAGCGGCTGAAGGAACCCAAAGAACATGCTTTGTTTCAGACCATATACTGTATAAAAAGATGTACGCAGCACCCGAGTCTGAAAAGTGAGGCCGATGCGGAAATGTCAAAAATTTGCATTATATTTGATGGCCAGCAGATGGCGACGTCGGTGGTTGCAGAAAGAAGTTCAATGCTATAGCAGTCTATGAGAAAATGACCCTAATTTGCAACCTGATTTATTATTTAAATAATGATTTTCCACATCATTTTATGGTATCTATCGCAAGTTTCAAGTCTCCTTCGATATATGGTGATGTTCATTTTTGTAAATTATGGTCCCAAGTAGACTAGAATAAAGGATAAAGCTAGAATATGCTCTAGGGGCATGGCTATCCTCTGGTCCTTGTCCGATACAGTCAGATCCAGAGCCACACTCCTCCCCGGATCTTTCATTGACCGATCCCAAGCCCCACCCACTTTCGGCTATATCACAATAGGGCAAGCAGGGGTCTGACCGAACCTTGGACAGCTTTCACCTCAGGCAGCCGTCAAACCAGGCATTTTGGGTTTCTGACGATGGTAAAACGATGTAACTGACACTCGATATGCCAACCGTGTTAAAGGCGTGTTTTTTTATTCCATTTCCAAAACCATAATTAGCTTTTAAATTTATTCCTGAACTAATTTAAAAAAAGATCTGAAACAGTTATGAAATTAGTGTCTTTTTCATTGGTGATAAATCTCACAAGATAATTACAATTTACGACACAAGAATATTACAGAAGGCACTCTTATCAAACAAACCTACGCAGTTGTATTCTCATGCCTTTTGCAGCAATATTCATTTGAAGGGCTGTAATAAAACGTTTCATGCTAGCTAGCTAATTAGTCGTCCCATTGACTTGAATAGACCGCTGACTAACAACAAATGCTAGCGATTGATAACGGTCACCAGAGAGCTACCTTGGTACCCCTACCGTCGCAGGGACTGCATTAACTGAGCAATTAATAAAATTAACAGGGTGGCTAACAAGTTAGCTGCTTGTAACTGACATTCAACGACAATACTTCTTACCTGCATAATATTAAAACAGTGGAGAAGCCACTTTGTCTGTTTATACAGAGTTCAAAAAGACAAGGAGGGGAGAAAGGCTTGGCTGTTAGCTAGAAATCAGGAGAAAAAAGTTTTCTCTGTTCCCTCGATCCGTGCTGTGCAGTGATAATTTCTGCGAGCAGAACAGGACAGGGGCAAAGATGAAGCTGAGGAAAGGAGTAGCCAGAGTTAACTAGCGCTTAACAACGTCAGCATTAGCCGTATGATTCAATATGAACAATGCGGTTGATGGCAAATATGCTCAACCAGGGTACAATGAAGTGAGGAAACCAGAGAGTAATTTGATAACGCACACGGACATTCATCGAAGTTCCTTATAACGGGGAAAACTTCCAAGCAAATATCTTATTAGAGGGTCATTAAAAGCCTCAGTCACGTTAACTTTTCTGCTTGCACTTAAACGTTGACACTGAGTCACATTTCGATCTTCCCATTATTAAGTGTCCCGCTTTTCATCCTCCAAAAAGCACATATTTAGGGAGACAAAATGTCGATGCCAAAATAACACCAACTCGCATGCAACACATCAGTGAACGGAACCGGTGCCGCTATGCTTGTTGTTTTGAACTCAGGCAAGGCTGAAGTTTCCTGGTTAGTTGTCCGACCTAGCAACAGAATAATGGGAGGCGGGGCTTAGGATTGATCAATTCACGCTCTAGTCCAATAGGAATCACATCCGGTTTCAAAATGACAAAATGGTGCTGTTCAAATTGCCAAAATCAAGGCCTCCTAAATGGTATGCTGAAACCAATGGGTGTCGTCACAGTTGCTTTGTCCATCTTTTTATATAGTGTGTTTCAGATGCGTGAAGCTAGCCGCAATAAGCCTCAGTGCGACTTCCGGTCACGCTAGTTAATGCAGAAGCTTCATCCTGTTTTCTTCCACAATAAAAGTTCTTAGAATTTTAGTTGTTTAAACCACTTTACGTCAGTTATTGTAAAGCGAGAATATACGCGTTACAACTGCTCGGGAATAATATGTCTTTTAACAGCTAATGCATGTAAGGTCGCTCGCTAGCTAACTAATTTAACGCATATTAAATGGATTATGTATGCGTCTATGCGGTGCCCGGACAATCTCAAGCGAATTTGTGAACTGACAACGTAATGTATAGCTAATTGGTAAGATGGAAAGGAATAGTACAACAAAATGGTCTTTAATTGATTTACAATCACTGATGTTGATATTTTGAATTGCAGCATTTTTTCTGAGAGATCACCCAACTTTTTTGACGTCTGGACCATAATGGTGATCCAAAATCACTCCATTTGTACTCAAAAAATATGGTGACTGCTGTGACGCACTTAAACGCAGTTTCATATCAACGAAAGCTTTTTCTGATTTGTGAAAACAAATGAAGACCGATTTGCATGTTTTTATTTTCTGATGCAGACCACTTAAGAGCAGGTATAGATTTAAAAAAAAAACTGCTACACTTAGACTCCTCAAACCTAAGAAATATTTACGATAAGAACCTAAAATACACTTATAAACCATGCCTCAGATTTGAGAAACGTTTTCCTGATTTGTAAAACCAAAGAAAAGGTCAATTTAAAACCCTTCTCTGCATAAAGATTTTGTATTTCTCCTATACAGACCAACAAACACCAGATCTTGTTAAAAAAAATGTATGTAGACTCATAGAACCAGGACTACACTATCCCACACAGTTTAAAGATTAATCAAAATGTAGTTTCAGATTTGTGAATTACGATGAATTACGTCTGTGTAGGTGCAGCGCCTGTCCATGTACAGGACTATAAGCACTTTTCACTGGCTGGCTATTGTACATGGACAGGCGCTGTACACAGACGTAATACATGCAGGCTTCTTTTCATTTTTGGGATCTGTACATGATATGGTTTTAATTTTACCCCCATTGTTTGGGGGCACAATGCATAGTTTTCATAGCCTCACAAAATTTAGTTTTTAAATCCTCCAATAGCCAGTCAGTGAATAGTGCTTATAGTCATGTACATGGACAGCGCTGTACTTACACAGACGTAATTCATGCAGGTTTCTTTTCATTTTTGGAAACCTCACATGATATGGCTTTAATTTTACCCCCATCGTTTGGGGGCACAATGTATAGATTTCTGCCTCACAAAATTTAGTTTATAAATCCTCCAATAGCCAGCCAGTGAATAGTGCTTATAGTCATGTACATGGACGGGTGTTGTACTTACACAGATGTAATTCATGCAGATTTCCTTTCATTTTTGGAATTTTTATGTGAAATGGATTTAAATTTGCCATAGTTGTTTTGGGGCACAATGAATAGTTTTCTTAGCCTCACAAATTTTACTTTGTAAATGACCCATAGACACCCAAGGAACAGTGCTTGTAGTCGTGTAAGCTGTTGTACCTACGCAGACATAATTCTTGTAGATTTCCTTTCATTTTGGGAATGTTTACATGATAGGGATTTCACTCTGCCCCCATTGTTTGGAGGCAGAATGTAATCTTAGCCTTACAAAATTTGGGTTGTAAATGCCCCATAGATGGCCAATGAATAGTGCTTGTGTTTGTGTTCATGGACAACTGCTGTACCCACAAGGATGTAATTCCTTGAGATGTCATTTGATTATCAAAATGCTAACTTTTTTTGGATTTCATCTTACCACCATTGTTTGAGGGAACAATGTATTTTTTCACATCTCACAAAACTTAGGTGATGAAAAGCCCCAGACACAGCTTTTGAAGAGTGCTTGCGTTGTGCTCTGTCGACGGCAGGTGTACCAACAAAGACACATTTCATTTCCACTTCTTCACATTTTTGATATGTGTTAAATGAAAATTTGATTGTACATCAGCTCTACTTTTATTATTATTTGCTGTCAAATATTTGTGAGCGTTACCATTAAAAAAAAACTTTTAATTTATTTTTGTCACTTATTTCCAGTACCTGTATGAGGATGGTAAAATCCGTTCTACTTTTTCCATACAAGACCATGACAGCAATAACCAAATCAGAAAAAGTTTCACAAATCTGAAACTACATTCTCATCAATCTTTAAACTGTCTGGGATAATGTAGTCCTGATTTTATGAGTCTACATATTTTTTTTTAACAAGATCTGGTGTTTGTTGGTCTGTATAGGGGAAATACAAAATCTTTATGCAGAGAAGGGTGTTAAATTGACCTTTTCTTTGGTTTTACAAATCAGGAAAATGTTTCTCAAATCTGAGGCATGGTTTATAAGTGTATTTTAGGTTCTTATCATAAATATTTCTCAGGTTTGAGGAGTCTAAGTGTAGCAGTTTTTTTTTTTTTTTTTTATCTATACCTGCTCTTAAGTGGTCTTCATCAGAAAATAAAAACATGCAAATCAGTCTTCTTTTGTTTTCGCAAATCAGAAAAAGCTTTCGAAGATTTGAAACTGCTTTTAAGTGCGTCACAGCAGTCACCATATTTGTTGAGTACAAATGGAGTGATTTTTGATCACCATTATGGTCTAGACGTCAAAAAAGTTGGGTGATCTCTCGGAAAAAATGCTGCAATGCAAAATATAAACATCAGTGATTGAAAATCAATTAAAGACCATTTTGTTGTACTATTCCTTCCCATCTTACCAATTAGCTATACATTATGTTGTCAGTTCACGAATTCGCTTGAGATTGTCCGGGCACCGCATAGACGCATACATAATCCATTTAATATGCGTTAAATTAGTTAGCTAGCGAGCGGCCTTACATGCATCAGCTGTTAAAAGACATATTATTCCGAGCAGTTGTAACGCGTATATTCTCACTATACAATAACCGACGTAAAGCGGTTTAAACAACTAAAATTCTAAGAACTTTTATTGTGGAAGAAAACAGGACGAAGCTTCTGCATTAACTAGCGTGACCAGAAGTTGTAATGAGGCTTATTGTGGCTAGCTTCACGCATCTGAAACAAAGCATGTTCTTCGAGTTCCTCTAGCCACTGCGCACATCCGTTGTCACTTGACTTCCGTTGTGGCTTTTGCAGTTGTGTTGTGGGTTTTGCATTTCCATGGTGGCTTTTGCAGTTGTGTTGTGGGTTTTGCATTTCTGTTGTGGCTTTAGCAGTTGTGTTGTGGGTTTTGCATTTCCTTTGTGGCTTTTGCAGTTGTGTTGTGGCTTTTGCATTTCTGTTGTTGCTTTTGTATTTGCGTTGTGGCTTTTGCAGTTGTGGTGAGACATTTGCAGTTGCGTTGTGGCTTATGCATCAGTGTTGTTAGTTTTGTATTTGCCGTGGTCTTTCTGGGCCACCGTAGAGGACAGACGTAACAAGGACATAGTTTTAAGCGACATGAGACATCCTTTCCTCAGTTGTGTTACATGAAGCAACGCTCGTTTCTGATGACAGCCCTTGGCTGGATCTGTTAGAATATGATCTGCAGGAATTAGCATGCATGTAAATCACTAATTAATCGTAAAATTTAATCATCAAAGTGTGAAGTACAGTTTTACTGCCGCATGCAATATGAAACCAAAATGACAAAGGGTAGCCTGAATTTTGACTGTCGCAGTTTTTAAAAATGTGATTAATATGTTTTCATAAAATATTGAAGTTCTGCAGTAATTATGTTGTGTTGCATGCAAGGTTAAATATACCTAGATAAATTCATATTTTAAACTTGGGCATTCAGGCTATCTGTATTGTCATTCCTTCTAACCCCATTTTATGGTACATAATATTATCCAAGGATTCAGAGCATCCAGAGAAATCTTTGTACACAAGGGACAAAACCGAAAACCAATACTGAATGGCCATGATCTTCAGGCCCTCAGAGAGCACTGCCTTAGAAGCAGAAGGGATTCTGAAGTGGAAATCACTTAATTGGCTCAGGAACACTTCTGTACATCATTGTTAGTGAACGCCATTTGTCACTGTATCCACAAATGCAAGTTGAAACTCTGCCATGCAAATATTAAACCAAGATCCAGAGATGCTACAGCCTTCACTGAGCCCAAGCTCCTTTCAGATGGACTGAAGCGAAGTGGGTCACTGTCCTGTGGTCTGATCGCTCAAAACTGTAAAATCAATTTGAGAAATTATGGACACCGCGTCCTCTGGGCTAAAGAGAATTTCCTCTATGCTGGTCATGAAAGCACACGACCCAACCTTTAGAACAGTTAGTCAACAATATTGATTTGAGAACACAAGCCATCATAAAAAAATTAAACAAGTATGTGCAATTGGATTGAATGGGTTGTGTCACTTATTTCACGCTTACTAATCTTAGTGTAGCAGTTTTTGAAAATATATACAGATCTATGTTATAATAATGCCGACGTATGACGTATATGTAATGTACTGTCCAGCATTGATGATGGACCACCTAATTTCAAGGCCAAAATGCAAATTATGCATGTTCGTGATGTGTAATTGTTCATTTTTATGGTGTTGATACAGGCTGTTCTTCATTCTGCTCTGTTTAAAGGAAGGGAGTATCATGCCTCATTATGTACTTTATTTTAACAACTGAATATTGAATACTTTATTTAGGTTACAATAAGATTTTACGGAAACATTGAATATCTTTAATGTTGTTTTCAACAAAGACTACGTACATTTGTACGAACGTTCCTTACCCAATGTTTTGACAGATTAAATGGAGAGAAAATATATTATTGTCTCCCCTTTTTAAATTTATTTTGTTGAATCAAAAAAAAGATCTATTCCCTGACTTTAATGTGATAAAATCCAGGCCGCGGGTTTTCTGATCCAGCTGATTTATTTGCTGCCAGCTGATGTTGATACCGATTGACGTCATGGCTTTCTGCTTTAAGTGTTCCGGGAAGGCTGCTCTCCTGTATCCTCTCTCTTCGGTGCATCAGAGCTCCATCCTCCCTCCTCTCACCTCTCTCCTAGCACAAATAAGTGCACTGAGATGGCCAGCGAGGACGGAGACACGGAACAACGTCTGGTTCAATAGAGGATAGAGGACGAAACAAATAAATGAATTGAGATGCATCCCCTAGCTCCATTCTTGTTTGCCGTTTGGAAGTGAAGACGCGCCATCCATCTTTATATAGTCTACGAGATGCATATGCAGAGTCACAGCGTGACATAAATGTGTAAATCTAATGGTCCAGTGTCTGTGTAAAAAATGAATGGGGTTTTTGAAAATTGACGAAAATAAGATGTATAATTAAATTAATGCATAGAAAGCATTACTGCTTTGTTTAAATTTGATCGTGTCATGCCTGGCCCACAACGGTCTGCATCACCAGAATACTAATTACCGGCCTGCTCCAGCACCTTAATTGCTTTGCACTGCGTCTAATTTAACAATTATCCAATTAAGCCTTCATATACTCCTCTGTTTCCCGGTAACTTCACAAAGTCTTGTTATCCCTTTCGCGTGTAGACATGGCGCTCTACTTACTATTACTAATATTCTTCACTTGTATGTTATTCTAGTGATATTTTTTGTTCTTGTAATTGTTATCCCACCTTATACCTTACATCTGTTTGTGTGTCTGAAGCCCTATAAATAAACATTTATACTTCTTATAGTTATACTTCTTCGCACTTGGATCCTCTTGCCTCCGTCGCATATCAGTGCACATCACTGTGTGCACTGAAAGCGTTAGAGAAGGTGTGATCACAATAAACAAAACATTAAATAAGTGTTAATTTAGTCATGGGCCTTATTCTTGCCCATTTTTAAAAACTAAGTTCATTTTTCTCAGACACTGGACCACTGGAAATGGAACTGAAATAATGCTGACAAAGCCACATAAAACCTTCTGTCACCCTGTGAATCTCTGTTCCGATTTCAGTGTATACATGTCCAAAGAATGCCCCTAAAACCCAAAAAATATCATCATATCTCAATTGGAAAGTGCTACATTCAGAATTCAGGCCTAAATATCTTGGCCGAATATGCTGTTTACATGGCCCGTATCTTCGTCAGAATATTGTGATATTTGCATTGATCGTGGAATATTACTGTGTATGGAAATCGATGTAATTAAAATGGGTTCCATCAAGGCTCATGTTGCTAATTAGCATTACTATTGTCATTGTGGCCCTGCAATTGAGGTGGGCAGTCATTGAATTAGAGGAAGACACCAAAAACTCCACAATGGGGCAGTCAACTTCTGTGAACTAGATCACATAAAAATGAAATGGCATGAATGCTATTTTTGCTAAATTTGTCTTAATTAGATGCACAAACCATATCTTTATAAATTCAACCTTAACATTATTGTTTATTGCGTAATCTCTTTCCCGTGTTCTCTTGCTTGCAACATTACCAACAACTCTGTTTCTTTTGTTCCGCCTCCTCTCTGTCTGTACTTCTCTTTTAGCTTTAAGTCAACAGGAAGTCAGCATAACCACGAATTCGTTGTCACACAAACAGATGCTGAGTTAACATAGTTTCTCCGATAAATCTTGTTGATTTATCAAAAAAAATATGTGAGCGACTGGAGATTTTTAGGATTTTTAGTATTCTCATGATAATTCAAACTTTTCAAAATAAAATCTTTGTGACTCATAAAACATTCAAATTCAAAGACAGGCTTCAGAAGATATGGATAAGTTATGTAATGTGGCTGCGTAAAAGAAAGAAAAACAAAGAGGAAAATGTGAATTGTTTTGGTGTGTAGTGTACAGTGTAAACATAGGGGTGTGTGTTTAATATGAAAAAGGTCACAGTAGGATGTAATTCTACACGCTCTCTCCGGTATGGCATTGTTTTTTTAAAGTGAGGGGTACATTACATTAGATTATTTGCAGTTTCAGAGCCAAGTACCATACTATAACTTCAGTCTCACTGAACTCTTAGTTTATAGTATACCATTTTTTACTGCTAAAATATTATATGCCTACGCAATATAATAAAGATAGGAATGGGGGGTGGGGGTAAGAAAGGAACAGGAAGAGAAAGACAGACAGAGGGAGAAAAAGAACACGACTTGTGCCTCTGTGCTTCCATAGCTTAATTTCAATTTTGTGCCGTAAATTTGTTTGCAACTCACAAACTGTTGAAGGAATTAATTATGCTTCCAGCAGTTACTGCCAATTCACGGAGCTGATTTACAGCAAAACATTATATTCAAAACAGGTAAGGGAGTTTGAAGTTTTGTTTTGGGGAGAAGGAAGTGAGGAGGTGGGTAGGCAAATATGTAGAACTGAATACCCTTTTGTAATGAGGGAATGTTTAGAATGACATTGGATGATATACCAGAAACACTGGTAATAGAACCATATTGTTACATAGTGAATTGTGTTGTCTGGTTAATTTGTGAAAATGGTATGGGAATTTCTACATATGTGGGTTAAGCTTATGTGGAATAAATCACTTATTCAGTGCACATTCCTTTTCACTACATAAAAAATGTGATGAAATCAGGGAGCATTTTAATGGTTCAGTTTAAAGATACACAATAATTTTGGGCATTGCATAAATGGCTGAGGGAAAATTATGGATTCTTAATTTTGCTCTGCTTCACATGTTGACACAAAGGACAGACACAAAGGTCAATGGAGGTTAACACTGAGGACGTGGACATCAAAGCTGATATACAAAAAGTGAAGCCATTTGAACAACTTTTAAATGAGGAAGAAGATGGTGAACTGGACAGAGAAGATGAAAGGGTCACAAAAGAGGACAGCGAAGATCTTAATGAAGAGAGACACTGCTTTACTGAAGAAGTAGAGAGTAAAGATGGAGAGGTAGAGGTAAAGATTATATTACAAGACGCAGAGTCAGAAAGTAAGAGGCAGAGAAAGTTTAAGACAGAGGACAATGAAAGTACTGTTGAGGTAAATCAGGAGCAAATGGGGAATGGAGAAATGTGGGAGGAAAAAAATATGGATTTTGTTGCTCAAAAAATCCAGGATGTGAATGAAAAAAATGACAGAGAAGAAAGAAGCTGCATTTTAGAAGGGATAAAACCAGAAAAAGCAAGAGAAACAGACACAGTGCAAGAACAAGACACAGAAAAACACCTGCACACCACAAATGCCAAGTTGCTCGGCCATCTTCTCGACACAGTTGCAGCAAGATCCAGAGATAGACTGAGTCTCCAGGATACACAGAAAAAGGTAAAATTCTTTTCTTTTTTTTTATAAGTCACTGCCCTCTATCTCAGCTCTATTTTAAAGTGTGTTTGGTATTGATTGTAATATTTGTAAGGTGAGTTATTGAAGGTATTGACCATAAAAGTAAACAACATCAGGGAGAAAATAAATAGAAAAGTGAATCACTGGGATATGATTCAGTCTTTCTTGGTGGAATTATATGGAGTTAAATAGATGACTTGTGATGTCTGACAGTCAAAAGACAAAGGAAACTATGATATGTTAGACACAGCCACTCCAGCATAGCATGCTAATTCTGATGATGTGAGTGTCAGATATTTTCCAATATGTTTTGAGCGTTCTGGAAAAATTACATTTGCCCCATGTTTTGATATATTTGAAAACAAGACAAACATGCTGAAGTAGCGAATGTTGAACATGAAATGTAATTGTAGCCCCCAGACGAAGTCGGGCGGCTATTATGGATTAATGCTTGTCGTCTCCGCCACCGTGCCTGCGTCTGTAGACACTTCCTTTTAGACGTTGTACAGGCTGTAATTTTTGACTGATTGCTTTCATATTTGGTGTGGACATTGTTATACTTGTTATGACACCTATCTATTTTGGTTGCCATGGCGACAATATTGGCTGAATAATGCGCTAAATTATTATTCTTATTACCTTTATTTAACCAGATAGACGATTGAGATGAAATCTCTTTTGCAATCGTGACCTGGCCAAGAAGGCAGCGCACAGCAGGTTGCGTATTCAGACAAAAACAAAAAAAAAAGGACAACATAACAATAACATGACACATTATTACAAAACAATACGAAACAATCAGACGACCAACCACAAACAATACAAGTGATATGTATTCGATTAAAATATAAACTGTAGACCCCAACTGAAAGTTCTCATCTATGATCAACTACAACCCCAATTCTGAAATAGTTGGGACAAAGTGTAAATTGTGAATAAAATCAAAACGCAATGACTTTCCAATCACACCAGCCAGTATTTTATTCACAATAGAACAGAGATAACACAGCAAATGTTGAAACTGAGAAATTTTACAATTTTATCCACAAAATGAGCTCGTTTCAAGTTTGATGACTGCTACAGGTCTCAAAAAAGTTGGGACAGGGGCTTGTTTACCATGGTGTAGTATCCCCTCTTCTTTTTAACACAGAGTGGCGGCTTCTGGGCATTGAGGAGACAAGTTTCTTTTAGCCATTGGAATTTGATCCCACTCTTGTTTAATACAGGCCTCCAGCTGCTGGAGAGTTTTGGGTTTCCTTTGACGGACTTTTCGTTTAATTATGCGCCAAATGTTCTCAATCGGTGAAAGATCAGAACTGCAGGCAGGCCAGTTCAGCATATGGACTCTTCTACTACGAAGCCATGCTGTTGTAATAGCTGCAGTATGTGGTTTTGCATTGTCCTGCTGAAATACACAAGGCCTTCCCTGGAATTGGTGTCGTCTAGAGGGGAGCATGTGTTGCTCTAAAACCTTTATATACCTTTCAACATTCATGGTGCTTTTTAAAACATGCAAGTGTCCCACACCATATGCATTAATGCATCCCCATACCATCAGAGATGCTGGCTTTTGAACTGAACGCTGATAACAGGAGGGGTGGTCTTTCTCCTGTTTAGCGCGGAGGACACAACGCCCTTGATTTCCAACAAGAATGTCAAATTTGGGCTCATCTGACCACAGGACACTTTGCCACTTTGCTACAGTCCATTTTAAATGAGCCTTGGCCCACAGAACACGGCGGCACCTCTGGATCATGCTCAACAATGGCTTCCTTTTGCATGACAGAGTTTTAGGTGGCATCTGTGGATGGCACGGCAGACTGTGTTTACAGACAGTGGTTTCTTGAAGTATTCCTGGGCCCATTTAGTAATGTCAATGACAGAATCATGCCGGTGAGTGATGCAGTGGCGTCTGAGAGCCCGAAGATCACAGGCATCCAGTAAAGGTCTTCGGCCTTGTCCCTTACGCACAGAGATGTTTCCAGTTTCTCTAAATCTTTTGATGATGTTATGCACTGTCGATGATGAGACCTTCAAAGCCTTTGCAATTTGACATTGAGGAACATTGTTTTTAAAGTATTCCACATTTTTTTTACGCATGCCTTCACAGGTTGGAGAGCCTCTGGCTATCTTTACTTCTGAGAGACTCAGCCTCTCTAAGACATCCCTTTTATAGCCAATGATGTTACACACCTGATTCCAGTTAACTTAATTACTTGCTAAATGTTCTTTCAGCTGATTCTCTTATATATTAATTGCTTTTTCAGCCCTTTTTTGCCTGTGTCCCAACTTTTTTGAGACCTGTTGCAGCCAGAAAATTTGAAATAAGCTCATTTTGTTGATAAAAATGTTAAATTGTCTCAGTTTCAACACTTGAAATGATATCTATGTTCTATTGCAAATAACATATTGGCTCGTGATCTGAAAATCATTGCACGTTGATTTTGTTCTCAATTTACACTTTGTCCCAACTATTTCGGAATTGGGGTTGTTAAATCTTTTTTTTTTTTTTTAAAATAAATTTGGCATCTCCATTCCCACCCGAATCTGGAATGCCCAATTCTAGAGCTATGTACAAGGCTTGCTCGTATGTGACCCCTTGTTGCCAGCTCAGGAGAGAGAGACAGTTCGCAGCTCTCCTCCGAAGCATGCGCCTGTCAGCCCCTGCATCTTTACACTCATTGGTCAAAACTTTCAGGTTCAGAACGAGGGCGGTGGATACCCTAACATGAAAAAGCTTCTAATTTCACTGACGAACGCCCGGCTGGCAAACAGGAGACGCTTGAGCAACGAACAAGGCAACTATTTTTAATATCCCTTCCCTGCAGTCCCTTCCTAATTTGCATACCCGCAGCGCTATGGCCAATCGTGCGCTTCCCTGAAAAAGCTGCCGTGGTAGTCACTACTGCTCTGCAAATGCGGCGCCTTAACTGAGTGAACTAACCTGGCAGCTGATCAACTAAAATCTAATCATAAACAATTAAGACCTAGAGGAAAGGGGAGAAGCGGGCTTTCGGGAGCTACACCAATGCGGTCACGGGCAACCGAACTGTATAGTTATAGCTAACTTTACTTCCAGTGCCCAAAGTTTTCGAGTTTGTGAACAAGGACATTAGGCATATTATTCATATGAAAAAATGTTCATTTTCCTAGAAGTGAATTCAAATCAAACTGATTAGGGAATTACTGGTAACCTCAAGAGCAATACATCTGTGGGAAATTTAACAGTCATGTCAGTGCGAACCCTCAAAACCACATGACTGTATGCAAAAAAAATCTGAGCATACTCAGCAATATTTACTAACCCTTCGTGCAGCAGCCAAATCAGGCAATTTACGCATTCCCCTATTTATGGCTTCAAGATTCAAGCATCGCAGCGAGTTGGAAAATATCTTAGTAGATAGAACATCACCACTTTGGCAGGGAGGAGCCGGAGCTTGTGCAAAAGGTTGGGCAGTACTGGCTAGATATAGTCGGACTCACCTCTACGCACATTTCTGGCTCTGGAACCAAACTCCTTGGTAGGGGTTGGACTCTCTCCTTTTCTGGAGTAGCCCAAGGTGAGAGGCGGCAGGCAAGTGTGGCAATACTTCTATCTCTGCAGCTGGGCGCTGCTATGTTGGAGTTCACCCTGGTGAACCAGAGGGTCACTGCAATGCGCTCACGAGTTACGGAGGGGAATACTCTGACTTTTGTTTGTGCTTATGCATCAAGCAAAAGTTTGGAGTAACAGCCTTCTTCGAGTCCCTGGGTGGGATCCTGGAAAAGGCTCCGACTGGGGACTCCATAGTTCTGCTGGGAGACTTCAATGCTCATGTGGGCAGTGACAGAGACACTTTGAGGGGAGTGACTGGGTGGAACGGCCTCCCCGTGCTGCCCCCGAGTGGTGTTTTGTTATTGGATTTCTGTGTTATCATGGATTATCCATTACAAAAACCATGTTCGAATATAAGGGTGTTCATAAATATACTTAGTACCAGAACACCCTTTGCCAAAAGTCGATGATCGATTTTGTAATTGTGTCATCAGATCTGCAGCTGTATGTTTAAGACACTCGGGTGAAGAGGGGGCAGAGCTGTCAACTGATCAGCACCTGGTGGTGAGCTGGATTAGGTGGCAGGAAAGGCTGCTGGACAGACTTGGTAAACTTAAACATGTTGTTAGGGTTGACTGGGAAGGATTGATTGAGGACCCTGTCCGGCCGATTTTCAACTTGGACCTCTGGAGGAATTTTTCCCATATCCCGGGGGAGGCTGGGGACATGGAGTCTGAGCGGACCCTGTTTAAAGTCTCCATTGAGGAAGCGGCAGCCGTGAGCCGCGGTTGAAGGTTCTTGATGCCAGTCATTGTGGCGAAACTTGAACCCATTAGTGGACACCATCGGTGAGGGAGGTCGTCAAACTGAAGAAGGTGACCTTTTGGGCCTGGTTAGCCCAGGGAACTCCTGACTCTGCAGACCAGTTTTGACAGGATAGAAGGCCTGCAGCCACAGTGATTGCAGAAGAAAAAACTTGGGCTAGAAAGGAGTTCGGGGAGGCTATGAAGAAGGACTTTCTGGTGGCCTCAAAGAGGTTCTGGAAAACTGTCAGATGACTCAGGAAGGGAAGCAGGGATTCGCCCAGGCTGTTTTCAGCAGGGGCGGGGAACTACTGACCGTGACTGGGGATATTGTTTGGCAGTGGAAGGAGCACTTTGAGGAACTTCTGAATCCAATGGACACACCCTCCTTGGAGGAGGCAGAGACGGAGAACTCGTGTGAGTCCTGGCCCATTTCCCTGGTGGAAGTCACTGGGATGGCTGAAAAGCTCGGCAGTGGCAAGTCATCGGGGATGGACGAGATTCACTCTGTGATGCTGAAGGCTCTGAATGTTGTTGGGCTGTCATGGCTGACATGCCTGTTCAACATCACGTGGATGTCAGGTACAGTGTCCTTGGGCTGGCAGACTGAGGTGGAGGTTCCAATTTTTTAAAAAGCAGACCAGAGGGTGTGATCCAACTATAGGGGGATCACACTGCTCAGCCTCCCAGGGAATGCCTATGCCAGGGTCCTGGAGAGGAGATTGCGCCCAATAGTCAAGGCTTGGATTCAGGAGAAGCAATGCGGGTTCCGTTCAGGCTATGGAACAGTGGACCAATTTTTTACCCTTGCACGGATACAGCAGGGGTCATGGGAGTTTGCCCATTTAGTCTGCATGTGTTTTGTTGACTTGGAGAAGGCTTATGACTGTGTCCCATGAGGTATTCTGCAGGTGGTGCTGCGGCAGTATGGGGCTCCGGGGCCGTTAATTTGAGCCATCCGATCCCTGTTCAATCAGTGCAGGAGTTAAATCCGTATTCTCGGTAATAAGTCAGACTTGTTTCCAGTTAGTGTTGCGCTCCGCCAAGGATATGCTTTGGCACCTCTTTGTTCATGATTTTCATGGATAGGGTGTCAAGGCGCAGTCGAGAGGGTGTCCAATTTGGTGGCCTCAGGATTGCATCTCTACTTTTTGCAGATGCTGTGGTCCTTTTGGCTTCATCATGTTCTGACCTCCAACGTGCATTGGAGCGGTTCACAGCTGCGCAAGAAGCGGCGAAATGAGGATCAGCACCCCCCAATCCAAGGCCATGGTTCTCTGCCAAAAAAAGGTGGATTGTCCCATCTGAGTGGGGGGTGAGTTGTTACCCCAAGTGGATGTGTTTACGTATCTCGGTCTTGTTCACAAGCAAGGGTATGATGGAACGGGAGATTGACAGGTGGTGCAGCATGTGTTGTAAAGCAGGAATTGGTGGTGAAGAAGGAGCTGAGCTTGAAGGCGGAGCTCTCAATTAACTGGTCGATTTAGGTTCTAACCCTCACCTATGGGGACAAATTATTGGTAGTGACTGAAAGAAAAAGATCACAAAAACAAGCATCCGAAATGAGCTGTCTTTGCAGGGTGGCTGGGCTGACCCTTAGGGATAGGGTGAGGAGCTCGGACACCTGGGAGAGGCTCAGAGTAGAACTGCTGCTCCTCCGCATTAAGAGGAGTCAGTTGAGGTGGTTTGGGTATCTGGTTTGAACGCCTCCTGGACACATGTGTTTAGAGGTGTTTTGGGCATGTCCATCTGCGAGGAGGCCCCGAGGCAGACCCAGGACACGCTGGAGGGATTATATCTCCCAGCTTGCTTAAAAACATCTTGGGATCCCCCAGGAAGAGTTGATGGAAGTTGCTGAGGAGGGGTATGTCTAGGCCACTCTGCTTAGTCTGGTACCCACTGACCCATCTCTGGATAAGTGAAAGAAAATGGATAGAAGGATGGATGGATGGATGGATGGATGGATAGCTCTGAATAAGGGTTGCAAACAAAAAGAATCTTCATGAAAATTTAGCATTGAAGTTGTTCATTGCACTGAGAATCAAAAAATAGCATGAAAGTAAAACAATACATTTCGAGTATCATGAACTGCTTGACAAGTACATTATTCAAAATCACTGACAGTCCATGAGGCAAGACTGCTCTCCAAGTGGCTCCCCAAATGATGCAGAGGCCCATTAGCCAGCACTCATACTCATTTTTTTAAAATGAATGTTTACCCTGTAGAGAAACAGCGCGCTGTAACCACCTCCTACAATGTGGTTGAGGGTTTGGACTGGAGGAGGCAAAAAAAAGAAAAGTTTTCAACACACACTGGGCTGCATACTCAGTCCAGCAGTGCTCCATGCCTCTATAGGTCAAGCTGCTTAGTGAAACAGATGTGATCTGCCACAACGCGGAGAGGGACATCATAACATAACATAACATAACATGAGTGGCGAGAACAGGCCATTCAGCCCACCTAGGCTAGCCAGTTTCTTTTAACTATTGTGAATATATCACTTCAGATACTCAATGACTCAATGGTATCTAGCTTTAAGTCAAGCCTGCTCTTGAAAATTGCCAAGGTTTCTGCCTCAACAATATGGTCAGGCAAGCTATTCCTCATCGAAATTACTCTTTGGGTGAAAAATATTAACTAATATCAGTACTAAATTTACCCTTGGTCAACTTCCATTTGTGACCTTGACTTCTACTAACAGAACTTGGCCAGAGGAATCCTCCATAATTCACTTTGTTAATCTCTTTAACATATTTAAAGATCTCAATCAGATCACCCCTGAGTCTCCTTTTCCTTAGACTAAAGAGATTAAGGATCTTCAGCCTGTTCTCATAGCTTTCATCTTTTATACCCGGAATCAGCTTAGTTGCTCTTCTCTGAACTTTTTCTAGAGCCTCTATATCTTTCTTAAAGTATGGTCCCCAGAACTGCACACAATACTCCAGATGTGGTCTGACGAATGTGTTGTACAAGAGAAGTATCACCTCCTTGGATTTGTACTCAATACTTTTGGCAATGTATCCCAGCATCCGATTGGCTTTTTTAACTGCTACGGCACAATGGCTAGAACCTGTGAGGGTTTGGTCAACAATCACTCCCAGATCTTTTTCATGTGGAGCACGTTCCAGTTTTAAACCTCCCATGAAGTAATCCTGTAACAAGAATGACACTTGTGCATTATTCAGCTTCTGCCTGTTGTGGCAAAGCATGCATTATGTTCTTCTCTCAGTGGCCTTGTAATGAACAGTAAATCACCTTACATCCATGACGCAGCCCCATGCAGCTGACCTGCTAGTATTCACCTGACATTTACATGAACAACATGTAATGTTACAACCCAGGAACCAGAAGCAAGCAGTAGTGAAAGTCGAAATCCTTTATTCGGTCCGAGTTCAAGCTAGAGATCACAGAAGTACAGTGCCACAAAACCCAATCCAAAACTCAGGGTCATGGGACAGGCAGAGTTCAGTAACAATGAGACAGAATGGCAAAGGTACATAAACGGCAGGCAAAAATCAGAGTCGATAATAGAGATCCAAAAATCCAAAAACCAGGGCAGCAAAAAACAGGAATCGTGGTCAGGCAGGCAGGGTCAAAACCGGAACAACAAACAGAATTATAGCTGCTGCACAGCAATGGTCAGGGGTTAGGCAAAATTAGGCAATTCTGAGCAACAAGCAGAGTGGAGGAAGATGAAAAAAAGGTGGCATTCTAATGTGCATTTTACATCAGTTGAGGCTTGAACTCAAAATTTCTGGCACAAGAGATGCTGTATCTCACTGACAGTGGCGGGTCTAGAACTGGGAATTGGGGTGGCACAGACACGTCCCTTTTAGTCCTGGCAAGTTCTCAATCATTTTCCTTTATTGACGCGTTTTCCAATTATCGTAATTGGCAACTGAAGACAGTGTTTCTCTCCATATGCGATCTAACAGCAATGAAATCATGGGCTAAATTCAGTAAGCTACAGTGGTGAAGCCAGAACTGAGAATTGGGTGCACAAAACATCCGTTTAAAACAATTATTAGTCCTGACCTGTTCTCAGTCATTTTCATAATTAACAAAAGGTTCACTCCCAGAGCACTCCTCACTTAACAGGTGCTGCTTGTTCTCCCCAATTAGGTAAGACGACAATCATTCATCTGGACGCGTATTTGCTGTATTTAAATTAATGTTGTTCAAAATTGCATACCTGTCGTCTCTCAAGCAAATAGCTTGAGCTGCAGGCTTTTTATGGCCTATTGAACTGCCAAGTGCCACTTTTTTTTTTATCAACCCACGCAATACCGAGTGAAAGGCAATATTTCATTGAAACGCGGACCAGTTCAATCAACGCGAAGCATTGGCCTATTAATAAGTAAATTATTTTTCTGTTCTGAATTTAGCCCATAATTTCATTGTTGTTAGATTGTACATGGAGAGAAACCGTGCCAATTACAATACTTGGAAAATGCGTCAATAAAGGAAAATGATTGAGAACTTGCCAGGACTAAAAGGGACGTGTCTGTGCCACCCCAATTCCCAGTTCTAGACCCGCCACTGCTCACTGAGCTAATTGGCAAATGGAAATGTCACATGTAGCTTCACAAAATGACTAAGCCAGTCACCTGTGTGCCAGACAGCAGCTGTTAGGGTGTAAAGGCAGATTTCAAACGGCTGTCAAAAATCCAAAAATACACAAATTGCATCTAGACAGCATGGAGATGTTGGTAATTTGTTTTTAACAATGATTTATTGGCTCCATAAGTGAAAAACTGATGTTTAAAAATGTAATTTTTGCATTGACTCCAATTGTTTGCATGAGAGCGAAATTCAAAATGCTGTAAAAAATTCAGTTTTTAAGATAAAATTCTGATATTTTCCAAACATCATCTACCATGACTCCAAAATTTTGTAAATTTTTTTGAATGAACATTGAAAATGTATATAGCAATAATTTGCAAATATATGTTTACAATACCGTTCACAGTCAAACATTTTGATGCACTGTTGGCTCAATTTTCGCTAAATCAAAAATCTGTGTTGAATGTTTGTGCAGAACAGTCTGAAGATGCTCTGTAGCAAGTTTGGTGTCAATTGAGCAAAAATTGTGGGAGGAGATAGGTTTAATATGTTTCACAGTTTTTGAAAAAAAAAAACAGAGTGATGGACTTCATAATATGCAATAGGTTTAAATGTACAAAAGTTTCTTCAGTATTGGGGCTACATTTTGGTGAAAGTTGCAAATCTGTAGCACATATTGTTGATTTGTTGTGAATTTTCAAAATTTTGAACTTTAGAGGCTTGCTGTAGCGCCCCCATCAGGACTATTGGCCTGTTTTTGCAGCTGAGGCAATCTGGCATGGGACTGGACCTTTGTGCAAAGTTTGGTGATTTTTCGCTCGTGGGAAGTAGGATTTCCTCGGTAGAAGAAGAAAGAAGAAAGAAGAACATGCAGGATAACAATAGGGTCCTGGCAGCTTAGGCTGCCCGGCCCCCAATAACTCTGATTGCACCCAATTCTTTATTGAATGTTATTTCCATGATTACGTGGGTGGATTTAATTAATTTTCAGGACAAACAAAAACAAGGCGTGCAGCTCGGGTCGGCTCTATGTACAAATGACCTTTGACATGGTGACGTCACACAGCTCCTGTGGGTAATTACGAACTGGCTTATTCACCCCGCTGCGGGCGAATAGCCACTTCCTTTTTACTATTGTATTCTTGGTTATGGGATTACCAGCTCCTCTTACTGAGTTAGGACTCGACAGTTGACTTGGATTACGATTCCACTTTTCATAACTAAACAGTACAGTAAAGGTGTCTTCTTGATTAGGTTTTATTGTGCTTTTGGTAACATTTTGCAGAATACACTTTGCATTGACTTATATATTTAAAGCAACACTAAGTAACTTTTCAACCTTCATATAATAATTTCAGAACTTTTGTGATGGTACATTTACTTACAACAGGTTGAATGACACATCTGTCATGGGCTGAGGGCGTCTGTATCACTTTCACTGGCACTAAGCAGTTGCGGGGTGGATGGTAGGAACCCCTCCACACAAAAAACTACAAATGTGCTGACTGCTTTACGGCATACGTCACTTCCCCCATTCCTCAGTCGTTAAAAAGACGGAAGTCAATGCAAATGCCTATATGGGATTACCGCTATCATGGCAGAAGTAGCAAGAAAACCAAAGAAATTAAAAGTTTTGTCTGAGGAGACTAACAAATGAAAGACAGAGAGTAACAAAATCAAAGCCCAGACAAGGATCAATATTGGCCAGGCTTTCACTCACTTTCTTCAGCTCAAAGATGAGGAGGGATGTCCGCCCGATGCTGCCTTGGCCCTGTTACTGCTGGACTAGTAAGTAACGTTACACATTGTTTTCTCTTTATAACGTTACAGTACATTTGAGTTTGTTGTGTTGTGTGGCTGGTCGTGTCACTGTGGAGCTGCGAACAATCAAGTTGGTGGCTATTTATTGCTACCACGCAAATTTCCGATAGCTAACATTAGCATTATCATTGTGATTTGAGCATCGCAAGCGATGACTGCAAACTGCAAATATAAATGTTTTAGCAAAATATGTAGCTTCATCCTGTGGAAAGTACCAAAGATGGAAGATCAGTCATACTGAATCATTGTGGGATTATCATCTCAGTTTGTATGTACTTGACAAAGTAGTTTCTGATGATTGTTAGGTAATAGTTTCAGAGACACACGGGATTCTTGTCCTGTTTTTTGTTGAGTTGAGTACAGTGATTGGAAAAGAAGTCCATCAAATGCGTCGGCGCGTCAAACCGTGTTGCTTGCTCTAAATAATCAGTAAAACAAAACCTGTGTGCATTGAGTTATGACTTCTCATAGTTCTGCTTATCACTAGCACCTTGCGCTGATTGTAGCTAAAATTACAGGGATTGTTTCTTGTTTAAACATTTCTTATTTTCAACATCGGCATATGATATTGTTTAGCCACAATTAGATACATTACTTCATCGTTATTCATCCCTCAAACAGCCGCTGGAAACAGAAACGTAGTTTGGACTAGGGCTGTCAATGAATATTCCATATTCGAATACATATCGGTTTTCTATCAATAAAACGAACCACCGAACGTGAAAATTAATTATCGAATATTTAAAAAGTCAAGATAATTAACCCACCGTCAGTGTATGCAGTGTATAGCGGGTGGCTACCAACGCGCTCTACTTCCAGCATTCGCCGTGAGTTCTGAGTGGCATAATTACGTTCCCCTGCTTCAATCAACGCATATGTGAGAGATTCTCGCGTGGAGCTCAAGTTCTTGTGCGTGGAGGTTTGTCAGTTTCACATGCGTTACGGTGATTATGACTCCAGACTTCTCACGCTTTTATTTACTCAGGGTTTAGAAGCAATGCATGTGTTTTATTATCGTTTAAGTTATTTAAATGAAATAAGATCATCTGAAACGTTGTTATGCAATTCCATTTTTTCCAACCCCTGGGTAAAGAAAAGCCTAAGAAGTCCGGAGTCATAATCACCGTAACGCAGGTGAAACTGATAAACCTTCATGCACTTCAATTCCGCACGAGAATCTCTTGCATATGCGTTGATTGAATAATTGCTGACCACAGCAGAGGAACGTAAATATGCCACTCAAAACTGACGCCGAATGCGTAAGAGTTGACAGGTATGTGTTATTAATGAAAACTGACCACACCTGATAATGTTGAGAGATTTCGGAGTTTCTGTAATAGTAATTTAAATGAATGATTGAAAACTGTTCATGACCAAATCATTATTTTTAAGGGATGGGTTTGAGCTTCCCCTATCACCAGTTCACGAACCGCAACTGTTCAGAAAATAACCGGTTTACACCCCGAAGAATCTAAAAAGCACCATTTGGAAATACTTTGTTTGGGTTGTAATGTGGAAAAAAAAAAAAAAAAAAAAAGCCACTAGATGGCAGTATTGACATTTTTTTTGTTAAGCCCGGTCTGGAGCTAGGTTTTGGGGCATGTCCTGGGCATGCCTCAGAGGGGGCTGGAAAAGAGTATATAAGGAGAAAAATAGAGAGAGTAGGGAGTAGGAGAAATTGCAAGGAGAAATTGTGGAAGGATACATTTGACCAGACCTGTCACTCTTTTCTAGACCTGTGAAGCTTTTTGTGGATTTTTGCATGTGTTGGAGCATTTTCCTGTCCCAGGACATCGCAACATAGCAGCCCCATTTCAATTACCAAGGGACTGTAAATATCTCTTTTTTTTTTTATTTCAATCTTGGTCAGTAGAGTAGATTGTAGATTAGTTCAAAGTGTTTGTTTAATTAAATCTGTTAAAGTTTTAAAATTTTGTCTGTCATCCCTTGCTGTCCGTGACGCCATAACAAATTGGGGCCATAACAAATTGACGCCATAACAAACTGGGGGCTCGGGTCCGGGATAGACCATTGTGCGAGTCATTTATTGAAAATCTAAAATTTCAAATTGTGAAATTGTTTTTTTGAATTTTCCTAGATATATATTGACAGATCAACAGCAATGGATGATTTCTTGGCATCACCAACCGTAGAGGTTTTGAAGTCTTTTAAAAAGACAGAACTGCTAGAAATATGCAGACAGTTAGAGCTGACAGATGTAAAACCAGCCATGTGAAAAGCAAGACTGGCTAGAGAGATTGTTGAATATTACATTTATGAAAATGTGTTTGCACCAGGAGATCTGGAACAGTTTCCAGTGGAAAATCCAAATGTAGAAATGGAACTTAAATTAAAAATGCTAGAGATTGAAAGAGAGGAAAGAGCATTCAAGAGAGCAGAAAGAGAGAAAGAAAGGCAGTTTGAGAGAGAAAGAGGAAAGAGCAGAATGAAAGAGACAGAGACAGAGAGATTTCGAATTAGAAAAATTAGAGAAGAAAGGCTCCAAATGGAACAACTAAAAATTAAAATGGAAGCTGAAAACAAATTTCGTGCTAGCCAGGAGGTAACGCTGGTGCCTCCATTCTCGGAGAAGGAGGTTGATAAGTATTTCCAGTGCTTCGAGAAGGTAGCTAAGAGTTGTCAGTAGCCAAAGGAACACTGGCCTCTGATGTTGCAAACTGTCCTCAAGGGTAAAGCTCAACAAGCCTATTCGACTTTGTCTGCAGATGATTCCTCTGATTATGAGGTTGTCAAAAAGGTTATTTTGACAGCTTATGAGTTGGTTCCAGAGGCTTACCGACAGAAATTCAGAGGTCTGAAGAAATCTGACAATCAGACTTATGTGAAATTTGCTAACGAGAAGAAAGTTTGCTTTGAGCACTTGTGTACTTCTATGGAGGTCAAGGATGATTTCAATTCACTAAAAGAGATGGTTTTAGTTGAAGAATTCAAGAACTGTGTCAAGGATGATATTAAGACCTACCTTAATGAGAAGCAAGCACTGAATTTGCAATCAGCTGCCAAGTTTGCAGACGAACATGTTCTCACACATAAGTCCAAATTTCAGTCTAGCAGTAACAATAGATGGTCCCAATTTCAGAAGAAAGGTAACGGTGATACCCAAGATTCCTCACCCAAAGACAAAGACAAATCTGGTGATGGTGCTCAGAAATCCAGTCAAAGGTCTGATCAAAGTGTGAAAGCTGACAGGGACAAAAGTGGTCTAGTTTGCAATTATTGCAAGAAATCTGGTCATTTTACAACTAACTGTTGGTTCCTTAAAGCTAAGAAAGAAAAAGAAAAGGATACCAAACCCAATGCCTTTGTGAAGACAAGGTTAGAAACCCCTGTAGTAGATGACCGATCTGCTAAATTGCCTGATACTGCTGACTTTGTGAGGGAGGAATTTCTTCCATTTGTGTCAGAGGGATTTGTGGCTCTGAATGAGCATTCTCCTCCTGTACCCATATATATCCTAAGGGATACCGGAGCTTCTCAGTCACTTTTGTTGATGGACTCCTTGGAGTTACGTGATGAGACCGCTTCTGGGGATTTCATACTTGTACAAGGTATTGAAGGGAGGACTGTATCTGTACCCCTGCGCTCTGTATTCTTGAAGTCAGATTTAGTTACAGGACAGGTAAAGGTGGGACTTATGTCAAGTCTACCTATCAAGGGTGTTTCTCTGTTGCTAGGCAAAGACCTGGCTGGGGACAATGTAGTTCCCCCTGTTCATCTTACTTCACAGCCGAGCACTGAAGATGGCGATGAAGACCCATCTCTGTATCCTTCCTGTGCAGTGACCCGTGCTATGGCCAAGAAGGCTCAAGAAGAGGATGATGTGGTGCCGTCCAACGCATTGAATAGTCATGACTCAGGTGGTTCGCCTCATGACTCTGTTCAGCCTACTATAGTTTCTCCGTTTGAGGACTTATCAGACACTTTTATCAGTTCTCTGTTCAGCCAGCCAGATGGGTCTGGTGATTCTGATGTGTCTGGAGACTTGTCTCTGTCCAGAAAGTGGTTGATTCAGGAGCAAACCAATGATCCTGAAATTTGTGTACTAAAGAAGAGAGCCCTCCCTGATGAAGAAATAGACGCAGTTCCAGTTGGGTATTATCTCAAGGATGGAGTGTTGATGCGGAAGTGGCGCCCTCCTGATATCCCTGCCAATGCAGATTGGGCAGTGGTCAAGCAAATTGTTGTTCCGAAGGTCTACAGGAATGAGATCTTAACAATGGCTCATAGTTTGCCTTTAGGAGGTCATCTTAGTGTTAACAAGACTGTTGACAAGATCATGAAACACTTCTTCTGGCCTGGACTTTGGAAAGATGTTTCCAACTTTTGCAAAACCTGTCGCACTTGTCAGGTAGCTGGAAAAGACCATTTAGACCCACCTGTAGCTCCATTGCAGCCTATCCCAGCATTTGGGGAGCCCTTCTCCAAGGTCGTCGTTGATTGTGTTGGTCCATTACCCAAGACTAGATCTGGAAATCAGTACTTGTTGACAATCATGTGTGCATCTACCAGATTACCTGAGGCCATACCTCTATGCAACATCAAGGCAACTGCAATCTCGAAGGCTTTGATAAAGTTCTTCACGTTGTTTGGCCTTCCCAGGGAAATTCAGTCAGATCAAGGTAGCAATTTCACTTTCGGATTGTTTCAGCAGGTTGTGTATGAACTAGGTGCGAAGCAGATTCTTTCCAGTGCCTATCATCCAGAGAGTCAGGGTGCCTTAGAGCGGTTTCATTCCACTCTCAAGACAATGACGAGGACTTATTGTTATGACCATGAGAAAGACTGGGATGAAGGTGTTCATTTGCTGTTGTTTGCAGCTAGAGAAGCAGTGCAGGAGTCTACTGGATTCAGTCCGTTTGAGCTAGTGTTTGGCCATGAAGTGAGAGGACCTTTGCTATTGTTGAGTGAACAATGGCAAGAGAAAGAGCCGCATATCAGTCTGTTAGACTATGTTAGCAAGTTCAAGGAAAGACTGCGTGCAGCTTGTGACCTAGCCAAAGAGAACTTGAAATCAAGTCAGGGAAAAATGAAAACTTGGTATGATCATAAGGCTAGAAACCGTGAGTTTAAACCAGGAGACAAGGTTCTTGTGTTGTTTCCCTTGCAGTTCAATCCATTGCAGGCTAGATTTCATTGTCCTTATGAAATTCTGACAAAACTCAATGATCTCAATTACATTGTGAAGACTCCAGATCGGAGAAAGCCAAAACAGTTGTGTCACATTAACATGCTGAAGCCTTATCATGATAGGAATGCTAGGGTTACAGCTGTCACTTCAGATCCTCCTATGGCCGAGACTTGTGAAGATGAGGGGGAGTTTCAAGATGATGAACCTAGAATTAAAGCTGAAGTTCTTTCATGTAAATTGTCAAATTCTGAAGTGTTGCAAAATCTCGATGTAAAACTCCAGCACTTAGAACCCTCACAGAAAGATCAGTTTGAGAGGTTGATCAAGAAATATAAAGATCTATTTCCTAATGTTCCAAAGAGAGTTTCTATAGCCTCTCATGATGTAGATGTTGATGATGCCAAACCAATAAAACAGCATCCGTACCGGATGAATCCTGAAAAGAAAAAGATTGCTGAGAAAGAGGTTGAGTACATGTTAGAACATGATATTATCAGACCCTCTAACTCAGATTGGAGTTCACCCTGTGTTCTAGTTCCAAAACCTGATGGAAGTACTAGATTCTGTACAGATTATCGCAAAGTCAATGCTGTAACTAGAACTGATGTGTTTCCAATACCTAGGATTGATGATTGTATCAATAGAGTAGGGCAAGCAAAGTTTCTGACCAAGATTGATTTATTGAAGGGTTATTGGTGTGTGCCTTTAACTGAGAGGGCCAAGAGCATCTCTGCTTTTGCCACACCATCTGGGTTATACCAGTATGAAGTCCTACCCTTTGGCATGAAAAAATGTCCCAGCCACGTTCCAAAGGATGATACAGTCTACAATCGCCAGATTGCCACACACGGGTGCATACATCGGACGACCTGATCACATGGAGTGACTCCTGGGAAGAACATCTGAAAGATGTAGAGACGTTGTTCTGAGCCTTGACCCAGGCTAACCTGACTGTTAACCTGAACAAGAGTGACTTTGGTTGTGCTACTGTCACGTATCATGGCTACGTCATAGGCCAGGGTAAGGTGGCACCATAAATGCTAAAGTCCAAGCTATCATGGACTTTCCAGTTCCTGACAACAAAAAAAAGCTTTGCGCCGCTTCCTTGGAATGATCAAGTTCTGCAAGAACTTTGCTGAGATTGCTCTCAGTCTCACCAACCAACTGAAGAAAGGCGAAAGTTCACTCGGATGAAGAAGCATGCCAAAGAGCCTTCGATCGCCTGAAGTCTCTGCTGTGTCACTTCCCGTGCTCAAATCTCCTGACTTCAACAAACCGTTCTCCATGGCAGTCGATGCTAGCGACCAAGCTTGTGGATCTGTGCTCCTACAGAGAAGTGACTCTGATGACATTGAGCATCCTGTGGCATACTTCTCCAGGAAGTTCAATCGCCACCAAAAGAACTATTCCACAATTGAGAAGGAGCTGTTGGCTCTGGTTCAATCCCTACAACACTTTGAGGTTTATGTTTGCACATGGCAAAAGCCAATGATTGTATATACTGACCACAATACGTTAATGTTTTTGAGTGAGATGAAAAACAAGAATCGGAGATTGTTGAATTGGAGTTTGATTTTACAGGAGTTTGACTTGGAAATTAAGCATGTAAAGGGTACTGACAATGTAATTGCTGATTGCTTATCCTGCGTTTGAGTATGTGTGTCTATATATATTTCACATGCGTTTATTAGCATATTGTATCATATGTATATATATATATATATATATATATATATATATATATATATATAATAGTGTCTACTTAACCATTTTCGTATTGAAAAGAAAAATTTTGCCTTTATGAGTCAAATTTTTTCCCTTTTGGAATGGAGGTGTAATGTGGGAAAAAAAAAGCCACTAGATGGCAGTATTGACATTTTTTTGTTAAGCCCAATCTGGAGCTAGGTTTTGGGGCATGTCCTGGGCATGCCTCAGAGGGGGCTGGAAAAGAGTATATCAGGAGAAAAATAGAGAGAGTAGGGAGTAGGAGAAATTGCAAGGAGAAATTGTGGAAGGACACATTTGACCAGACCTGTCACTCTTTTCAAGACCTGTGAAGCTTTTTGTGGATTTTTGCCTGTGTTGGAGCATTTTCCTGTCCCAGGACATCGCAACATAGCAGCCCCATCTCAATTACCAAGGGACTGTAAATATCTCATTTTTTTTATTTCAATCTGGTCAGTGGAGTAGATTGTAGATCAGTTCAAAGTGTTTGTTTGATTAAATCTGTTAAATTTTTAAAATTTTGTCTGTCATCCCTTGCTGTCCGTGACGCCATAACAAATTGACGCCATAACAGGGTCAGTCGATGATGGTAAAACTGAGGACCGAGCGAAAGTTGTTCACAAACTATATGCAAGTTCGAGTTAGCCTACCATTCCTGCAGCGGGTGTTGCTTTTTATTGTGTAATGTTAAAAACCGGAGAAGAGAAAATGTGCTTTTTGAAATGCAGTTTCATTTGCGGACAATAGTTTTGGATTTTACTGGGGTGAGGGAGCTAATGATGATGTGTACTGTACTGTAATTAATTACAGTAATTACTGTCACACGGAATAAAACTGAACGGTTGGCATCTTGTTCGAACTTGGATGAGCCTGGTGTGTTGTTATTTCATAAGCCCTGCAATGTGTCAGGGTCCTGAGTTCAGACTCACTGTGTCGGGGCTTATTACAAACATAGGAAACTCTTGAATCTGTGCTTATTATCCATCAAATATATGTTTATGTTGATGTATCTTATGTTTGTATGGTATGTCGTTATTTTGTGTGGGAAATACAGAAAGTAAAATATTCGATATTGTATCGATATCATGTGTTTAATTGTCGCAAATAGGCTATTCGAACGGCATTTTAGGCTCATTCTGACAGCCCTAGTTTGGACCCGTCTTCTGTTAATTTCCACAACAACTAAACGCGACCAGGAGATCAGGATGTTTACGATGCATAGACTGTATAAAAAGATGGACGAAGCTACCGTGAAGTCACCCATTGGTTTCAGCATACCATAAAGGAAGCCTCGATTTTGGCAATTTGAATTGCGCCGTGTTGTCATTTTGAAACCGGATGTGATTTCCATTGGACGAGAGCGTGTATTGAAGATCCGGGGAGGACCGTGGCTCTGGATCTGACCGTATCGGACGAGGACCAGAGGATAGCAACGCCCCTAAAGCATATTCTGGCTTTATCCTTTATTCTAGTCTATATGGGACCATAATTTACAAAAATGAACATTATGATATATCGAAGGAGACTTGAAACTTGCTATAGCTACCATAAAATAATGTGATTAATCATTATTTAAATGAAAATTCAGGTGGGAAAGTAGGGTCATTTTCTCATAGATTTCTATAGCATTGAACTTCTTTCTGCAACCACCAACGTCGCCATCTGCTAGCCATTAAATAGAATGCCATTTTATGGTACTTCCGAAGGGCTTCATTTTTCAGACCAGGGTGCTGCGTCCATCTTTTTATACAGTCTATGTGACCACGCAATGCGCTGGTGATCATGGGACATGGGGTCTTCCTTCAGGCAAAACACTACCGCTTTGGTCCACAGGCACCGCCAAACTCAACCAAAAATGAAAGTTCCTTAGTGTTGCTTTAATTACACCCATTATATCATCTTTACCCTTTAACATAATATCTAGTACTGCCTATAATTTATTTGATAAGTGGGACTGTATGTGGTCACTGTCTCTGAACACTTTCCCCAAGATTGGCTGTGCTGTAGCGCTGTTCGTTGGTGTTCATTCTGCTTGAGTTGAGACAGAGGAAGACGTGCGGGATCGAATCTGAAGTTTTACTCTTGTTTAAACGGAGTTATCTGAAACTAATTTGTGTGTTCAGGCTCAAACAGTATTAGAGATTAGACAATTTGAGGTATAACCTTTGTCGCATTAGGGCAGGGAGAATCTTCCTCCATCATCTTTTTTTTTCCCCTTTTTCCCCCTTTAACAACTCGGTGAGCAAACAGCCAAATTAAGTCGCTAATCTGGTCAAACAAAGGCGACGGGGTTTTTTGGGGTTTTTTTGAGGGGGTTTCAGTCTCCGGGAGCAAAGTAAGGTAAAGTAAAATAAATTTTAACGCTAAATTTAAAGAATAAACTAAACGCTAAATAATTGTCTAACTTAGTGAATTGTGTGATATACAAAGTAAGTCAGAGTTGTTTTCAAGGACTGAGGTACACTGTCGCCTGCTTTTTCTGTAGCTGATTTAGCTAACGAACTATTTGTAAGCTCTCAACGCCAGGAATATATCAAATTACCGGGATATCTAACTATCTGGCTTGGTTTCATACTTGGTCGCTTGCCTTTCATACAGTCTTCTAGCCAATAAATATTGACGCTCACGGGGTTTTTAGTCCCTTCATTCTCTATCCTGACCGCATTACCGCATAAACGCATTTCCAAGCTTGAATATTAACGCGAACCGGGTATTTGTCTTTTTCGCATTTTATTATCATCGAAGGGCTCTTCTGATTAAACACATTGCAAATTATGTTATCTTTTGTATTTTCCTCCGGTTGCGGTGCCTTGATCAGCTGATTAAAGTTTAGCTGCTTGTTTGAGTGCTCAGCGACAGCTTGTTGGGGAGATACCGTGTATAGTTCGCTCACAAGTAAAAACGACTTGTTTATTCGGTCCATTTTAATTAAAGGAACCGAGGCTTAACTCTTATCTCGGTTACTCTTGGTTGTATTTGTGGCTGGCTAGCTAGATAGTTACGGTTTGCTTTTTTTTGCTGGGGATCTGAGATTTAGTATTTAGTCAATAGGACAGCAGTCACTTTAGTCGTCCGTTCGGTTACCCTTGAATTTAAACGGAAAGCTTTACCGGAGTGGTCCGCCTGCTCCGTCCTGCAGTTTCTCCTGGGAGTAGTATAGCCAGTCTTTTATCTGGGTTCTCAGCTAAGCCCTGTGAGACTTTTGGGTTAGTATATTAATAGTACCGGGTCTAGATAAATTCAAGTTGGCTTATTAGGAGTGCTTATTATTGATAGAGTTTCTCAATTTGGTATTTCATTTCTGTTCACTAAAACTAAGCCCCTGTTAAAAGAGGCTTATTATCCATTCACATAGTTTCCCCACGGTTTCTATTGTGACTGCTGCTTAGGGCTTCTCAGGTTAATTAATTAATAAATTGTGGTTCCTGAGCTTCTGTCTCAGCATTAGTAATTTTCTTTGTTATCTAGGGTGAGCGAGGTCATTAGGTAGGGGGTTCAAAATGTGGCCAAAACTATGTGACAGTTGCAGGAGGATCGCACTTTTGGAAAGAGATTTCCAGGGTGGGTTTGTCTGTCACCGGTGCCAGCTAATTGAGCATCTGGAGAGCAAGATCCTTGTTCTTCAGGGCCAGTTAGGCGGCACGACATAGTTCACAAATCAGTAGAGTTCCTAGAGGAACTAAGTAGTATGTCGTTTAGAGAAATGGTCTGTACGCCAAAGCAGGGTGGTGTGGGGACCCCAGAGCAGGCAGGGAGAGAAAGTTGGGTGACGGTAGGACGTCAGCGCAGGAAAGGGCGTGCACACCATACAGCGACAGCTCCTCCAGTGGTTGAGGTGTCCAACCGATTCCGGCCCTTGCAGGAACTCGAATTGGCCCCTGACCCTGAGAGTGAGGGGACTGATGAGCAGCAGGGCACCCTGTTGGCCTCTACCGCTCAGAAAAGAGAGTTATTGATAGTGGGGGACTCAATACTTAGAGGAATAGACAGTTTAGTCTGTTCGTGCGACAAGGAGTCTCAGCGGTGTGTTGCCTGCCCGGTGCCCAGGTAGGAGACCTCCTGGAGCGTCAGCGGACAAGCTCCTGGCCAGAGCGGGAGGGATCCAGTTGTCATGGTCCATGTTGGGACTAATGACATAGGTAAGGGTAGGTTTGAGGTTCTGCAAAGCAAATTTGTTGAATTAGCTGAAAGGCTTAGGAGCAGATCCTCCACGGTAGTGTTCTCCGGGATTCTACCGGTACCACGTGCAAGCAGAGGGAAGCAGAATTTTATCTGGAGGTTTAACACGTGGCTAAACCTGGTGTAGGAAAGAGGGGTATAGGTTTATGGGGCACTGGAACTACTTCTGGGACAGGGGTGACCTGTTCAAGCCGGATGGGCTACACCTGAACCGAGGGGGTACCTTTGCACTGGGTCAGCGTATGTTGAGGGTAGCAGAGAGTTATTTAAACTAGGGACTTGGGGGGCAGGGAGGTTAGAGAGTGTTACACAGAGGGAAATGCAGACTGCCCTGATGGAAGCTGACAGCGTTACATGCACTATTGATGATATATTTTTAAAGCAAAAAAGCATGGTGAGGGCTTTGAGCAGCAGGCGATGGGAAATCGAAGGGAGAGAGTTCATGATAACCTGAAATGTTTTTATCTAAATGCAAGAAGCATTAAAAATAAATTTCAAGAACTTGAGGCCGTTATGATTAGTGAAGGCTATGACATAGTTGGGATTACAGAGACATGGCTTAGTGAAGAGGATGGAGATGAATATAATGTAGAAGGTTATAAGCTCTTTAGGAAGGATAGATGTAATAGGCGAGGAGGGGGTGTAGCACTCTATGTGAACGAAAAAACATAAATGTGCAGGAAATTCCTGAAATTGAATATTCCGTGCCTTGTGAAGATATCTGGGTCAGGCTCACTGGCAAACACGAGACTGGTTTAAACATAGGTGTATGCTATCGACCACCAGCTTTGGACAGTACAGTCAATGAAATGCTCCTTAAGAGGATTACGCAAGCTTGTAGAGGAGGAGGGACTATTATTATGGGAGACTTAAATTATCCTGGTATTGATTGGGAAATGGTGAAAGGACAGGGTAGGGGGGAGGAAGAATTTCTAGATGTCATAAATGATAATTTTTTGGTGCAGTATGTTAATAAACCTACAAGAGAGAAGGCAATTTTAGATTTGCTGCTCTGTAATGACCCAGATAGAATTAGCAATGTTGAGGTACTGGAGCCACTTGGGACAAGTGATCACTCTACTATTAATTTTGAGGTTTCATGGGAAGTTAAAAAGGTGTCTCCAAAAACAAAAAATTTTAATTTTTTGGCGAGCAAACTTTGACAGGATGCGGTCATATCTAAGTGAAACAAAATGGGAGACACTCCTGGACTGTGAGTCTGTAAATGAGATGTGGGAAAGATTTAAGGGGGTTTTACTTGATTCACAATGTAAATTCATTCCAAAGGTGTCCAAAAAGTAAGCTGAAAAGCAGAATCCTCAGTGGATGACAGCAGCTATTCGTAGGAGTTTGAGGGAAAAGAGGAATCTTTATAAGATGATCATAGAGGATAACAATGAGATTACTAAGGCCTAATTCTGTAAAATGCGGCTGTGGTCAAAAAAAGAGCTGAGGAATGCTAGAAGACTGTATGAAAGACAAATTGCAGAGGGGGCAAAAAAACTAACCCTAAGCGCTTTTTCAGTACTGTAGCAGAAAAAGGAAAGTCAAAGAGCAGGTTAAGTGCATAAAGAATAAAATGGATCGCTGCTATATGATAATAAGGATATTATGGACACCTTAAACGGTTACTTTGTGGAGAATTTTACCTTAGAGCGGTCTTTATTCGCCAGAGGGCTTGTCCAATGCTCAAGATTATTTAGCGGAAATTGAGGTTAGGGATAACGTCAGATTAGACAAGTTGCATCAACTAAAGGCAGATAAGGCGGCGGGTCCTGATGGCTTATATCCTAGAGTGCTCAGGGAAGTTAGTGAGATCATCTTTAAGCCGCTATCTGCCATCTTTAAACGGTCTTTAGAAACTGGAGAAATACCAAATGATTGGAAACAGGGCAATATAATACCAATATATAAAAAAAGGGACCGTATTGAGCCAGGTAATTACAGGCCAGTCAGTTTAACTTGCATTATGCAAAATATTGGAATCTATCATAAAAGATGAGCTGGACTTATTTCTTGAACGTAACAATATCTTGAGGGATAGCCAACATGGTTTTCAGAAAAGGAAGGTCATGCCTGACAAACCTTCTGGAATTTTTTGAAGAGGCCACCAAGACTTATGACCAGAGCAGGGCTTATGACATCATATATTTTGATTTTCAGAAAGCATTTGACACAGTACCGCATAAGAGACTAATTTTTAAAATGAGCTCCATTGGAGTTACAGGTGGTATTCTGAAGTGGATTCATAACTGGTTGCAGGACAGAACACAAAGAGTGGTGGTCAGTGGTATCTCATCTGAGCTAGGTATGGTGGGGGAGAAGCGTCCCCCAGGGATCGGTGTTGGGACTCCTGCTGTTCCTCATCTACATTAATGACCTTGATAGGAATATTGAGAGCAGATTAGTGAAATTTGCAGATGATACTAAATTGGGGGGGCTTGGCAAATAGTTTAGAGTCCACTAAAGTGATTCAGGATGATTTGGATAGAATTCAGAATTGGGCAGAAATGTGGCAAATGAAATTTAATGTAGCGAAATGTAAAGTAGTACATGTAGGTAATAAAAACATTAGACGGGATTACTTCATGGGAGGTTTTAAACTGGAATGTGCTCCACGCGAGAAAGATCTGGGAGTGATTGTTGACCAAACCCTCACAGGCTCTAGCCATTGTGCCGTAGCTGTTAAAAAAGCCAATCGGATGCTGGGATACATTGCCAAAAGTATTGAGTTCAAATCCAAGGAGGTGATGCTTCTTTTGTACAACACATTCGTCAGACCACATCTAGAGTATTGTGTACAGTTCTGGGGACCATACTTTAAGAAAGACATAGAGGCTGTAGAGAAAGTTCAGAGAAGAGCCACGAAGCTAATTCCGGGTATTAAAGATGAAAGCTATGAGAAAAGGCTGAAGATCCTTAATCTCTTTAGTCTTAGGAAAAGGAGACTAAGGGGTGATTTGATTGAGGTCTTTAAATATGTTAAAGGGATTAACAAAGTGAATTATGTAGGATTCCTTCAACCAAGTGTTGTTAGCAGAACTCGGGGTCACAAATGGAAGCTGACTAAAGGTAAATTTAGCACTGATATTCGGAAATATTTCTTCACCCAAAGAGTAATTTCAGTGTGGAACAGCTTGCCTGACCATATTGTTGAGGCAGAGACCTTGGGAGTTTTCAAGAGCAGACTTGACTTAAAGCTAGATACCATTGAGTCATTGAGTATCTGAAGTGATATATTCACGATGGTACAAAGAAACTGGCGAGCCTAGTTGGGCTGAACGGCCTGTTCTCGCCATTCATGTAATGTTATGTTATGTTAGATATCGACAGATCACATTATGCCGACAGACTATAACTTTGGTCGTAATGGTAAAGTGAGAATTTACTCATTTCGGTGACAAGTACTTGGTGTCGTCCGTTTACGTCTTCCAGTCAGACAGTTTTTTTACAGCAAGTTGCAGTGACCGTGCTGCTGAAACAGGTGTGCGTACTTGTCACCGAAATTACCTTCATTTGCTGAGGAGTTCTGAAATACCGCTCTCGCTGGGAAAAAAAATTACCGTCGCTGAGTGGCAGTGCGTAGACCTAATTATAATTGCAACCCCAATTCCGAAATAGTTGGGACAAAGTGTAAATTGTGAATAAAATCAAAACGCAATGACTTTCAAATCACACCAGCCAGTATTTTATTCACAATAGAACAGAGATAACATAGCAAATTTTGAAACTGAGAAATTTTGCAATTTTATCCACAAAGTGAGCTCATTTAAAATTTGATGGCTGCTACAGATCTCAAAAAAGTCGGGACAGGGGCCTGTTTACCATGGTGTAACATCCCCTCTTCTTTTTAACACAGAGTAGAGGTGTCTGGGTATTGAGGAGACAAGTTTCTTGAGTTTAGCCATCGGAATTTGATCCCACTCTTGGTTAACACTGGCTTCCAGCTGCTGGAGAGTTTTGGGTCCCCTTTGCCGGACTTTTCGTTTCATTATGCACCAAATGTTCTCAATCGGTGAAAGATCAGGACTGCAGGCAGGCTAGTTCAGCACACGGACTCTTCTACTACAAAGCCATGCTGTTGTAATAGCTGCAGTATGTGGTTTTGCATTGTCCTGCTGAAATTCACAAGGCCTACCCTAAAATAGATGTCGTCTGGTGGGGAGCATATGTTGCTCTAAAACCTTCATACACCTTTCAGCATTCGTGTTGCTTTTTAAAACATGTAAGTGTCCCACACCATATGCACTAATGCATCCCCATACCAACAGAGATGCTGGCTTTTGAACTGAACACTGATAACAGGAGGGGTGGTCTTTCTTCTCTTTAGCCCGGAGGACACGACGCCCATGATTTCCAACAAGAATGTCAAATTTGGACTCATCTGACCACAGGATACTTTGCCACTTTGCTGCAGTCCATTTTAAATGAGCCTTGGCCCACAGAACACGGCAGCGCTTCTGGATCATGCTTAGCAATGGCTTCCTTTTTGCATGATAGAGTTTTAGGTGGCATCTGTTTTTACAGACAGTGGTTTCTTGATGTATTCCTGGGCCCACCTGATAATGTCAATGACAGAATCATGCCGGTGAGTGATGCAGTGGCGTCTGAGGGCCCGAAGATCACGGGCATCCAGTAAAGGTCTTCGGCCTTATCCCTTACGCGCAGAGATTTTTCCAGTTTCTCTGAATCTTTTGATGATGTTATGCACTGTCAATGAAGACACTTTCAAAGCCTTTGCAATTTGACGTTGAGGAACAGTGTTTTTAAAGTATTCCACAATTTTTTTACGCAAGTCTTCACAGGTTGGAGAGCCTCAGGCCATCTTCACTTCTGAGAGACTCAGCCTCTCTGAGACATCCCTTTTATAGCCAATCATGTTACACACCTGATGCCAGTTAACTTAATTACTTGCTAAATGTTCTTTCAGCTGATTGTCTCATATATTAATAGCTTTTTCAGCCCTTTTTTGCCTGTGTCCCAACTTTTTTGAGACCTGTTGCAGCCAGACAATTTGAAATAAGCTCATTATGTGGATAAAAATGTAAAATGTCTCAGTTTCAACATTTGAAATGTTATCTATGTTCTATTGTAAATAACATATTGGCTCATGTGATCTGAAAGTCATTGCATTTTGATTTTATTCACAATTTACACTTCATCCCAACTATTTTGGAATTGTTTCTGTACTGAATTTATTCCACTTTTTTGTCGCTGTTAGATCGCATGGGAAGAGAAGCCGTGTCTTCAATTGTCACTTGTTCATTACTATAATAGGAAAACTTGTTAATAAAGGAAAATGATTGAGAACTAGTTGGGACTAATTGTTGTCATAAATCGATGTATCTTTGCCCCCGAATTTTCAGTTACGGTGCCGGCCCTGGCATAAGGTATCTGTATTTCTGAGAGAGAACAAACATCCTTTCCGTGTTTTGTTATCCCTGGGCATTTTCTCTCAGTCAGAACTTCCACAGGAGAGCGCACCTGCACAGATGGTTTGTCTCTTGGTTTGTTACAGGCCATGTGATTTAACGAGTTTGGTTCTGGTTAAAATGTAACTTTAAAGTATTGTGGTGCGAAGTTTTGCAGAAATGTGACATGTTTTTGATTTTGTGGTGCTGGTTATTTGAAAAAGGTAGACATCTGACCAACTTTTGTGACAGCCTGGCCGTTTTCTTCGGCAGGCCTACAGAAGGAGCTGGATAAGCAAACTTTTTATTGGCCCTAAATTTGGATAAAGTGTGAAAGTTGGTCATATTAAAAGCAAATTGTCTATCTCAAGTGGAGACACGAAATCATTGCCAAAAATGAGTTACAGTAATGTTATCATATTTGATGAAGAAGTTGTCAAAAAGCCTTCAAACACACAAATCTGAATTACCTGGACCCTCCAATATCCCAAAAATCATTATCGCATGAAACAAAATCCAGTTTTAAAGGGTTAATATTGTATACAGTGGAACTAGTATCCCATTTGTAAGCATTGGTTCCAAGGCAGGAGGCAATCAATGACCGCTCCATCAATTTTTAGTTCTGTAGCTCATAGAAAAGAGAGGTTATGGGTCTCTTAATATGGTTACAAGAATCAAGCTCGCGCATTCAACTGAAGTCCCGCCTCCTGGCTCGTTCATTGCCCAAAGACTCTGCTGCCACTCAGCTGAAGTTACTACTCCGGATGTCTTGGTGCGTGTAATGGCCATGTGTTACCGAGTGCTGCGAGGAGGATAATTGTTTTGTTCGATTGTTGCTGCTGTTTTTTTTTTTTTTTTACACGAAAAGGAGAGAAATTAAGGATTGTTGGACGGAGGTGGAAAGTATGCCGCGTGTTTGTCTATACCCAAGATGTTTCAACCGACAGAAGAGCTTTCTTCTCCTGCACGCGCTTGCTCATGCGCGTGCGCCAAATGTAGGCGAGAGCGTTGAAGCAGAACTGTTGTATTGTTTATTGTTTTTAGCTAAAATAACCGCGTTTCTGGAGTACTGAGGATACAATGGACAAAGCAGACTTGGATTATACTGGATGATGCGTTGGACAATGTGTTTGAAAATTTGTCAACGGATGTTTTGAGGAGTTTTTCCGTTGCTACTTGGTGACCTCCACCTGCTTCCAGCAAAAAAGGAATTTGAATAATTTTTCAAAACTCCCCAGGGGCCATAAAGTTGCGCCAGGTGAAAAACTTTGTCCGTTCGACACCTCTAAGGGTGAGTAACTGATATACAAATTATAGTTTTTGGGTGGAATGCCCCTTTAATAGCACCCTCATAAATGCAGGAGTCATCAGTATCATGTGTATTGACACCCCCCATACCTTGACAGACACTGGCTTTTGAACCTGAGGTTGACAACAGCTTGGGTTGTCTTTGCGGTCTTTGGTCCAGCTGTTTCTTTTCTCAAAAACCACTTGAAATTTTGACTCATGGGACCACTCAACACACTTCCACTGTACTACTGTACATCTCAAATGACACCGAGCCCTGAGAAGTTGGAGTTGCTGTTGGAGAGTGTTGATGCATGGCTTCGGCTTGCCATGATCTTAGGGATTGGAGATGATACATGGTTTTTGGCCTTGCTTTTTTGTCCATGGTTTTAGGCCTTGCTCTTTATGCATTGAGGATCTTCTGGATTCCTTCCATCTTTTGATTGTATGGTGAGCAGTAGAGGGTGAAATACCAAAAATCCAACCAATTTTTCTTTGAGGAACAATGCTTTCAAAGTGATGGATTATAAGCTTATGCATCTGTTGGCAAATCAGTGAGCCTTGACCCATCCTTGCTTTTGAGGGGGCAAAGCATTTTTTTGGTGGCTCCCTTTACATTATAACACAATTGGCTCATCTGTAACACATCACCTTATTTTTGCAACTTTTCACATCATTATTTGTCCTGACTTGCATTTGCTGCAGTCATCTGATTTGAAATAGGCATATGTTCTCAATAAACAAAGCATTGCGTTGGTGTGTTTTCAATATAATACAGGGTGAATAATTTTTTGATTTTCCAAAACTTTTCTATAATGTGCAAACTGTATGTACATATGCACATATTACAAACATATACATGGTCAATATAAATATAAACACATAGAATCGCTTGCCCTTTCGTCCCTCTTGTTTAGATTCACCGACTAACTCCGGACTTCCCAGACTCCCTGTATGAATTACTCTGTTCTTTACAAGAGGGAAGAAGGCTGAATGACCAGCGTTGCTCCTTCACACTGGAGAGGAGATGCCACTCTGAGCCAAGTACTCCCGTACTCCGGCACCGAGGTGAGCAGGCTCTGTAATGCTCAGTAATATTGAAGAGAACTATGTTAAACATGCTATTTGCTCTTAGAATTTGTTAAATTTATTTTCTTTCAATGAGACCAACACAGTGGCGTGCCTGTGACCTGAAGAGGCAGTTTATGTTGAATCTCTTAGTATTCTTCGATGACAAATGGTCAGGACCATGAATATCTGGACATTGATACCCATATTTTTATTTTTGCTGTAAAATCATAGAATATTGGAGCTGAAAGTAAATTATGGATCTGAGTATAAAGTGCAGACAACCAGCTCAAATTTGAGGCAATCCACTAAAAAATTGGGTGGATGGTGTAGGAGTACAGCATTTTTAAGAAAGAGGTTTCCTCTTTTTAAGGGACCAGAAGTATTTCAAAAATGAGGTGCTGAGCTGTTCCATGACCAAGTATGTTTTAGTGCCCAATAACACAATGGACACAATGAACACAGATCTACAGTTTGTGTCAGGTTTTGCATTTTGGCTTGGAATCTGCTGATGTTAAGTTTCAAAATGAAATCCAAAGAGCAGTCAATGTCAGAGAAGCAAGCCATTACTAGGCTGGATAATCAAAACAAACCCACCAGAGAAAAGGAAAAAATTTGCTGAAATATTTTGGATATTCTTTAAGGGTTCCTTCACACCAAGCTCATTTTCAGAACGTCCCAGCCCGTTCTAAAAATTTGATGAAACGGGCTGGGGACGAGTGAAATCGGGCAACCTTTGGCCAGAAAATGCTTCGAATACGACACTACTTCGTTCTGATACAGTTTGAGACAAGTCCATCTTGTTTTCATCCCAATTACAGCTAGTTCGTACAACGTTTAAAACGGGGGAAAGTAGCCATTCATCTCATTTCTAATCTGTTCATTGCAAGTTCAACCCCGTTCTCAACACGTTCAACCCCGTTCCAACTTGTTACTACACAGTTCCTAACCTAACCATGGGTGCGTTTCCCAAAATCACAGATGCTAACTGACATTGTTGGGCCCATTGACTGTGAATGGACGAACTATGGAAGTTGCTAACTTAGTTAGCAACTATGCTTTTGGGAAACGCAGCCCATTGTGATCAAACTAGTTCTTACTCAGTCCAGCCTGTTCTCACTAAGTTCTCATCACGTCTCTAGTTCGTTAAAAAGGACATTTCCATTGCGTCTGCGCCGAACGGCTATAAATACCGCTGTGTTTTTGCCAGTTGTCTTTCTAGTTCACTGCTTCCAGCTGTACACATCGTCAGAATTGTTTCATAAATTTGTGCGAGTAGATTGATATCTAGTTTTTTGGACGACATTTCAAAGTCAATCTTGATTACTTAACATGACAATTTTTCTGGATATCAACCTCTCAATATTTATTTTGTGTACCGTTTCTAACTCTATTCTGAATAACTTTTTTTAAGTTTATAGTCTGCTTGTGTGTATCATTCAATGGGACTAAGTTACTATATATAGAGATTATACTATTTATTATGTGCATATTGCTTGAGGACGAACTAAGAATAGTTATCTATTAATAGAGAAATCTTGCTACCACATGAGGCGGCCTTGACTATATGTACTGTAAACTTTGCTGATCTGACTGCAAACGGAGTGGACATAGTAATAACTGGGTAAGAATGACATTAACGTATTACAAACAAGTTGATCTCACTAAAAATGGCATAAGAACTATTAGAATGGTGTAGAAACGTATTTCAAACCCAATCAAAACTTTTAATGTTTGTACAAAGCTATTCGGGCAGAGTAAGGACGCAGTAAGGACCTAACGTAGTCAAGTTAAGTCTGTCTGGGAACGGGAAAGATGAGGTAGAACCGTACGAAGTTGGTGTTCAAACGTACTTCAAATTTTCCCCCGACCTTGCCGTATTTTGTTTGTTCTCGATACGTTTCTACTACAAACGAAGTACGGCAACTGCGTGCACAATACGGCAATCTCGTTTGCAGTAAGACCTCACCTTTTAGGATGGGATGGCCGGGAGAAATTTTTGGACATGCTCAACATTCTGGAGCACCCTTCCAGTCCATGCCCATCAATGAGGTTCTTACTCAGATCGTAATAATGTCTAAAATGTCCATTCAGTTCCCACTCAGTTTTAGCCCGTTCCGTCAAATTTTTGAGAACGTACTGAGAACAACCTTGGTGTGATGGGGGTATAAAGGAAATGAGAGCACTGGTGAGCTCAGCGATGGTTGGATAGTTAATGACAGAAAAAATATTTGCCTGGTTAAGAAAGCCCTTCAAAACTTTGGGCCAGATCAAGAACACTCTCCAGAGGATATGCGTATCAGTGCCAAAGCCAACAATCAAGACAAGACTTCAAGAGAGTAAATACAGAGGGTACAGTACCAGCGTGGATAAAGGTACCGCTAAAGTTAACGAGAAGTTGGCTTCGCGTTTTCGTCCACCTTTCTCTGATCGACCTGGCGGGTGGCGTAGGATTACAACAGGTGTCGGTGTAGTCCCGGCAGGCAGAACTTGGGGGGACTGTCGATAGCGGGGAGTGGTTTTTGGGTATGACTGGTGTGTATCAGATATCATTGCAGGCCTTGAATTTTGGCAAGAATAAACTACTGCAACTGTTTTGGATACGTCTTATTAACAAGTCAGTCGATGTTTTTGTTATTAGAGTTTTAAAATATCAAATTCTGTAAGAGGCAGTTAGAAGTAGGAGTAGTCATGAAATAGAAACGCTTTCCTTATGGATGACAACTTACGCATTTATTGTCACAAAATATTTATTAATACATTTATAATTTCTCGTTGGATGCCCAAAATTTTAAATCTTGCTCGTGTCACTGTAAATGTCGATAATTTGCCGTGGCAAAATATTGGTCTTAATAATGTAAGACATTGCGAACTGTGTGCAAGCCAAATTGATAACTATACCATTAAATCTGAATATAAATGTTTTACACGGTATACCTAAGGCAGATAAGTGATCATTTCTCACAAATGTGAAAACATAATCAGTCCCGCTGTGAGAAAAGTTTTTAATCCGCGCTACCCCATGACACTTGCAACTGAGAGGGGCTTTATTGTGTTAATTTGTCGGTAACAGCCAAAGTTTATTCTTGAGATTAGCTCTCAAATTATGAGTAAAAGGCGACAAAAGTTAGCACACTTTACGTTCAACCGTTTGATCCGACTGAACAAGTCACCACTTTCTTGGCTGAGAGTTGTTCGGCTTATACACAACGAGGACGAAAACCTCCAGATTTCCAAAGGCCGAAACATTTCTTGCGGACTTAGGAAAAAGTGACACCGTTATTGTAAGTTACAACTACATAGATATTTGCGTATTTTATTTCTGTTTTCAGAAGTGCGGGTTTTATTCATAATTTAAATAAATATTAAAGTGGTGGCAAAACATGTTGTTGTTGTTTTGCTTTCTCCAATAACGTCGCTTTAGAACTAAAGGTTTCATTTCTTAATTCTTTTCGACAAATATTACGGCAAAAATATTATGGCAAAAATACATGAATTTGCAGACATTAACTTTCCTGGAAATAAATATATCGGCAACTGCGCAAAAGAAAATCTGTAGCAAAAATTACTTCAGGCGTTTACACTATACTACAAATATAATGGACGTCATGTTGTCCGACGAAAAAATTTCAAAGCTGAACTTATTTGGACTTCTTTGTGACGGGGATTTACACTAAGATATGTGTGAAACGGCTGACCAACATGCCTTCTCACTCACTCTACTTCTCGGTTCAGTGAGCACGGCAGGTCCACCTAACTTTTGGCTGACACACGGCCAACGGCGCGTTGGCGAAAGTGGAACCTTTATCCATACAGGTACTGTATATCTCAAGATATAGTAAACTGTTGGTATGGATAAAAAAATTTAACATTTCGAAGAAATAAAAATAAAGCATCTGAAAAGGCCTGTATAGTTCTTGATCAATATCCGATGGACTGATGAAACAAGATCAACTTTTACCAGAAAGATGGGAAGAGGGAATATGAAGAAAGAACTGTTCATGATCTGAAGCATACCACCTTGTACCAACTCATCTGTGAAGAGTGGTCATATGTTGCATATATGGCTACCAATTGAGCTGTTTCCCTTGTATTTACTGGTGTTCTGTTGACAAAAGTTGGCAGATGAATTCACAAATGTAGAGAGTTATATTACATGCTTGGATTCAGCTAAATGCTTCAAAACTTATGTGATATTGCTTTACAGTGCAGCTGGATGATGACTCGGATGCATGCTGCAAAAGCAACCAACATTTTTTTTAAGAAAAAGAAGTGAAATGCTCCACATAAGTGTAGAGTATCATATAACCTTAATGCAACTGAACATGCATTTCACCTGCTGAGGGCAAAACTTATAATAGTCTGATGGGTTGCACCTGAACTGGAGGTGCACTGTTCCTTTGAATCACCAAATTTTTAGGGCAGCACAAGCTTATTTAAACTGGGGACTTAGGTTCCAGAGTTATTCGAGTAGGGAGTAGCAGACTTCTCAGATGGAGCTGGTAGGGTTACATCCTGTAGTGTGAACACTGATAACATTTTCTTAAAGCAAAGGTGCTGGGAGGGTGAGTCTACAATCAAAGATACCATCATGAATATAAATGGAAAGGGTTACCACAAGGTAAAAACCTCTGGTAACGCTGAAAAACAGACAGGCCAAATTAGACTTTGCCAGAAAATGTCTAAAATTATCACGCCACCCCTCCAGCACTGTCAGTCACTGGTCCAACAAGACCCAGCCTGCATTCCACGCTCCATTTGATCATTCTCATCTGTTCCTAATTTTTGCAGTGACATTGCTTGCTAAGAGAGCGTTGCACTGCTTCAGTGCGAAGTCTCGTAAGCCTGTTGTGTATAGCTTAGTCTTGTAAAGACGCACATACTCTGTATTAGCTTATCATTATTATTAGAATCCCACACTGTTGTAACCGTACCAGCGCTTGTTAATTGCTTAGTCTTGTAAAGACGCTCATACTCTGTATTCCCTTATCTTTATTATCATTAGAAATCTGCACTGTTGTTACCTTACCAGCGCTTACTATATTACTGTCTATTTTTATATTTACCTTTTTCCCCCTTTGCTGTGACTAAGCAAAGGCGTAATAAAAGCCAAATACATCTTTGTGTCTGAATCCAGTTCCACTACTGCTGTATTTCCATGCACTTTGTCCAGAGCCCAGAAAAAGCCTTTTCAGAAGACTTTGCCGAATCAATGAATTCAGCTAAGATCCCACTTCCTGAAGATGCGGGAGAATTCACCTCCTGCTCCCCTCATCTTCGGCTTGGCGGCAGAGCAACAGAGGGAAACTGCTGAACTAAGGGCCACATTAGAAGTTTTGGTTCATGGCTCTACCAGTCCATGCTTCAGTCCCTCCTGCCGGCCCACAGGCATTCCCAGCCACTCCCCGGGGTGAGTCCCGAGTGAGACTGCCAGACTGCTCTGAGGGTTCTCCGACCTTATGCCAAGGATTTCTTCTCCAATGCTCCCTCTACTTCAGCTACCAGTCCACTCTCAGTGATGCAGAGAAGATAGCTGGGGTCATCACCTGGTTATCTGGCAAGGCTCTTGAGTGGGCAACCGCCATTTGGGACCGAGCTGCCTTCTCCACCTATGACAGCTTTATCAATCAGTTCCAAGCTGTGTTTGACCACCCTGGGAAGAAGGCAGGGGACTGCCTGCTGGACCTGCGGCAGGGGTCCAGGTTAGCTGCCAACTACACCCCGACCTTTCAAACCCTGGCCGCAGCCAGCAGCTGGAATGAGCCAGCATTACTGACCACCTTCCGCAATGGGCTGTGTCCAGACTTGAAGGCGGAGATGGAGTGCAGAGACCATGAGATGTCCCTGGCCTCCTACATCGATACCACCATCCGTTTGGACCAGCTGATGCAGGAGAGGCAGCGGAGCCAGCCCAGAGACCCCATCCAGCTGCCCAAGCCAAAAACAGAGCCCATGGAGCTCGGGTTCTCCAGATCTACAGACCGTCGGGATTGGACAAGATCTGGTCCTTGTGTCCATTGTGGTGAGAACTGGCCTGCGCCTGTCAAGGTAACTGTGTCACTATCCAACATCACTGGTCAGAGATTCAAGGTCCCAGTAAGGGTGGCTTATAAGGACCTGCACCTCTGTACAGATGCCCTGATGAAGTTCCCCGCTGTGCCAGAGTTAATCTCCTCACAACTGGCATGACGATTTTAGGTCTCGGTCCACTGGCTTAGCACTCCCATTGCGGTGGCAGGAGTGGATGGGAAACTTCTGGGCAGCTGAAGCATCCTCCACCAGTCGGCCTCAATCTCCCTCTGTGTGCAAGAGAGCCACCAGGAGGAACTCCTGCTCATGATTCTACCATACTCCAGTCACCCAGTGATTCTAGGCATCCCATGGCTACTCAGACACAATCCAACCATTTCCTGGCACAGCAGACATCTCACCTTCTGGTCTCCATACGGTCAGCCACATTGTAGCCTCCCTCCCGTTGCCTCCACTATAGTTGAGAGCCCTGACTAAGAGACAAGACCGGATATTCTCAGATAGCACTTGCAGCTCCAAAAAGTGTTCAACAAGACCAGAGCTACTCAGCTCCCTTCTCATTGCCCGTGGGACTGTGCCATAGAGCTCCTGTCTCTCCTGTCATAGAGCTGCCTTCTTCGTGGCTGAGACCCAGGCAGGAGCAGTATATCCATGCTCTCCAGCAGGGCTTCATCCATCTCTCTACCTCACCAGCCACAGCAAGCTTCTTCTTTGTCCAGAAGTAAGATGGCGGTCTCCACCCCTGTATAGATAATGGGGGACTGAATGAAGTCACAGTGAGGTACTGGTACCACTCCCTCTGGTCCGCAGTGCTGTGGAACAGTCCCAAGGTGCGAAAATCTTCACCAAGCTGGACCTCTGCAGCGCCTACTACCTCATCCATATCCAGAGGGTAGATGAGTGAAAGACAGCCTTCAGCAACACCTCTCGTTTCTACGAGTACTGCGTGACGCCATATTTCCTCGTTAACGCCCCATCAGCATTCCAGTCCTTCATGAACGATGTGCTGAGAGAGATGCTGGGGAAGTTCGTCATTGCCTACCTCAACATGTCCACTCCTCCAATTATGAAGAGCATGTGGAGCACATAAAGAAAGTACTCACATGGCACCTGACTCACTAACTCCACATAAAAGCTGAGAAGTGCATCTTCCACAAGCCCACCATCTCCTTCCCGGGATACATCATTGGACCAGAGGGGGTGGCAGTGGAAAGTAAGAAGGTGGAGGCAGTAGCTGCATAGCCAGTACCTCGGACCCTGAAGGAGCTCAGGGACTTCCTGGGGTTTGACAACTTCGACCACCGTTTCATCAAAAACTTCAGCACAGTTGCCTAACCTCCAACCAACCTGTTTAAAGGGAAACCCAAGGGGTTGGTGTGGAATCCTGAAGCACAATGTTCCTTCAATGCTTTGAAGAGATTATTTACCTCAGCTCCTATCCTGAAACTACCGGACCCGGAAAAACCCTTTGTCATTGAAGTGGATGCCTCTAATGCTGGGGTGGGGGTGATGTTATCTCAAAGACATGGGTTCCCTGAAAAGCTTTTTTTTTCTCCCGCAGACTCACACCTGTGCAGGCAATTTATAATGTGGGCAACCGGGAGCTGTTGGCGGTGAAGTTAGCGCTACAGGAGCAGAGGCATTAGTTGGAGGGGGCTCGCCATCCATTTACCGTGCTGACTGACCACCGCAACCTCGTATACCTGAGAAAGGCTAAACGAATCAATCCATGTCAGGCTGAATGGGCTCTCTCTTTCACCCAGTACAACTCTACCATTTCCCAGGCTCAAAGAACATCAAGGCAGATGCCCTATCCCGAAGTTACAAGGTCGAAAGTGATCCAGAGATGGAAGAACCCATCCTACCAGCCTCAGGTGTTGTCGGCCTGATCAGATGGCAGCTGGACCAAGAGATTGCAAGGGAAGCCAAGAAGCAGACGCCCCCTGCCTCGGTGCTGGCAGGCAAAACCTTCGTCCCCTCCATGCTTCGGGACTGGGTTATTCTGTCGGCGTGCACCTTCTTGTCCTCCGGTCACCCTGGAGCCCAAAGAACAACCCAGATCATCACCCACAAATACTAGTAGCCCCACTTGGTCTCAGACATGGATACAGTGGTGAGGTCCTGCACTACATGTGCAGTCACCAAAACCCCACGACAGTTACCAGCTGGCAAGCTGAGCCCACTGCCTGTCCCACACTGTCCATGGTCCCATGTGGCTGTGGATTTTATAACTGACGTTCCAGTCTCTGAAGGTAATACTACAATTCTGGTGATCACTGACCGCTTTTCAAAACTCTGTAAATTTCTGCCTTTCCCCAGCATACCCTCTGCCTTCCAAGCGGCTTCTCCAGCAGGTGTTCAGGAACTCAAGCTTTCCAGAGGACATGCTTTTGGACCGTGGGCCGCAGTTCGCATCCCGAGTGCGGGGAGCCTTCTTTAAGAAGCGGGGAGCTTCAGTGAGCCTCACCACGGGATACGATCCAGAGTCTAACGGCAGGCATAAAAAGCCATCCAGGACCTGGAGAGGTTCCTCTGAGCCTACTACCACCAAAGACTACTAGATTGGGTTAAGTACCAACCCTGGGCGGAGTAAGCCCAGAACTCCCTGCAGAGCTTCTCCACTGGGTTGTCGCCAGTCCAGTGTGTGCTCGGTCGGCAACCTCTCCTGTGCCAGAGGGACCTGAGCCAGACCAAAGTCCCAGAGGTGGATGCCTGGTTCCGGGAGGCAGAGAAGGTGTGGACAGCGACCAACGTCCAGATCCAAAGAGCTCTCCACCGCCAGAAGGACCAGGTTGACCGGTAGCATTGAGATGCCCCCAATTACCAACCAAGGGATCGTGTCTGCATCTTCACCAGGGACCTGCGCCTCGGCCTGCCCTGTCGGAAGCTGAGCCCACAGTTAATTAGCCCATGCCATGTCCTCCGGAAGGTCAATCCTACTGCCAATTGACTCCAGTTGCCGTCTAATTATAAAATAAGCAATACCTTCTATGTCTCTCTCCTCAGGCCAGTGATTACGGGGCGCTGGTGGAGACTAACCCCCCCCCGAAGACTCACCACCTGCCCTGGACGTCGACGGAGGCCCAGCCCACCGGGTGCGCAGTCTACTGGACACCAGACATCCTGGAAACAAACTGCAGTGCCTGGTGGACTGAAAGGCTATGGTCTGGAGGAGAGGAGCTGGGTGGACCGACAAGACATCCCGGATCCCCAGCTCCTGACTTTAGTTCCACCTGGCACGTCTGAACCGGCCCGCTCCTCGCCCTAAGGGTCACCCTCCCGGACATCGTCCAGGCACGCCGGGAGTCGTGCCTTGGTGGAGGGGGGGTACTGTAACGCCACGCCTCCAGCGCCCTCAATCACTGATCCAACAAGACTCGGCCCGCATTCCACGCTCCACTTAATCAATCTCATGTTCCTAATTGTCGCAATATCATTGCTTGCCTTATTTAAGGCGAGACACTACAGGTGAATAGGGTAAAATTTTTAAATAATAGATATCATCATGAAACTTCCTCAGTTGATTACTTGCAGTAGTATGAAAAAAATATGTATCACAAGTTTTTGAAATTTTTATGTTTAAATATGCAAATTAGGCATTATCTCATTAAATATGTGCTAATTTGCATATATTTTAGGAAGATAAATCTAAAAATCTGATAAAGCCAGGTGCAAAATTCTTTTTTCATTTTGTTTACATATAAAATGAAAAAACAATTACAGAGGGATTTAAGGATATCTGCTTTTATTACTGAGAAAATCAAAATATGCTGTCCATGGCCTCAAAAAATCAATTTTCGCCATATTTTTGGGAATAAAATGTCTCGTAAATCAGGCTAGGGATGACATATTAACAAATCCCTCAGTAAATATCTTCAGAATATTGCTAAATATATAACTGCAAAGTTTGGTTTACATAGGTACTACAGAGGCGGAGAAGTTTGACTTGGAGTATGACAAAAACCTCATTTTGAGAAAATGGCATTCAAAGATTTACATAGGGGAATTTAGTGCATTTCTGTTGGAAACAATTGCTCACAAACAGAATAAATGTTCAGGCCCTTATTAATAGTAATGTGGGATATTTTAAGCTCATGAAAATTGATCATTTAATAACATGACAGGCATCTAAGGCCTACAACTGTAGTTATTCACCTCATAAACATATTGGCCTACACTGCACAAACTTGCAGACAAAACTCACGTCAAACGCGACATCACTTCTACTCTCACTTTGCAATCGTGTAGATCAGTGGTCCTTAATGTGTTTGCTGATTTTTGTCTCAACCACAATTGTTATCACAGGATTTTAACAAGTTGTTAATGTCTTAATTAGTTGTTTTTCATATCTAGCATTGTTACTGTTTTTAGCCAAATGTTACATAGAAACATCCATACATGCTATGAAGAATAAAATATTCTTGAAGATTGTGGTTTTATTTCTATACTGCAAGAAATTTCAAGCATTGTAACATTTGAAACAGATCAAATTAGACACTGAGGAACTCAGTAAATCCCAAATTGGGCTGAGGGACACAACTGTTTCAAGTTCTTTCAAAAAACTTCAGGTGAACTTAATTAGATTAACACAAAGCTGGTTTGACTCTTTCCCATTTGCTTGTCGAATAAATTTGTCATGATGTGCCGATTAGTTTTCACCAATTAGGAGCCAAGTACATCTTTAATTTGATTGTTTACATTGTTTTCTCTCATTTTATGCTGTTATTTCCAATGCATAGCAATGTGGGTATGGCATTTTTTAAATTCTGGATGGCAAACATAGATATTTCTGTTGTCTTGTGAATTAAGAGGCCAAATAACTGCTCTAAACATTAAATACACTTAATTAAGACTAATGAACAGCTCGTTAAAATCCTGCGATTACAGCTGTGGTTAGAAAAAAAGCCAGCATACACGGTGGGTCCCCAGGAACAACGTTGAAGACCACTGGTGTAGATGTAAAGGCGCTTCGTCTGCACTAGTGTCCCTTTTGCAATTACTGCACTCGAGCAATAAACTGCTGCAGAACCGATGATTTTCTGGATCAATGTTTATTGCCAGACCCGGCGCAGCACAATTAGGACAAGAGGCTGTCAACTTTCACGCATTCGGCCGTTTAAATGTCATATTCACGTTCCCGTGCCGTATGTCAGCAACCATTCAACCAGCGCGTTTGTAAGAGATTCTCAGGCGGAATTGAAGTCCTTGTGCATGGAGGTTTATCAGTTTCATATGCATTTCGGTGGATTTCACTGCTAGTAACATGGAAATAATTATGCCTCCAGACTTTTCACGCTTTTCTTTTACTCAGGGGTTGAAAGCAATGGAATTGCATAAAAACATTTCAAATGGTCTTATTTGACTTAAACAATTTGAACGATCGTGGAACACATGCATTGCGTTGATTGACTAATTGCTGACCACGGCACGGGAACGCGAACATGCCACCAAATCTCAAACAAACAAACATGACGGACAGGAGGCGGGTGATCACTGTGCCGAGTGTAAGTGTGTTCGGATTCTCTTATTAACGCGGTTCTCTCCCTAAGCTGTAAAAGAGTCCCCTTTACACCTTTCCTTTACCTCATGACGTTTTACACAGAGGTTAAAGAAAAGTGGTTCGGAATTAGACGATAGGACGTGATTATTTAACTATTCGGACGCAGCCAAGGTTCCGCAGCAAGCTGAAGACGGAAGTGTCAGAGCGCACCACGTGATGCATCTGAGCGAATCACGTTAGCAGAAACCAGCAGTAGCCAATGAGATTTTGTCATTAGCTTTAAATCCCCCTATGAACTTTCATGATTGGTTACTCACAGAAAGAAAATGCCCTTATTTGGATTACACAGCGTTGTGCAGGAGAATCAGAGCTTTACAACGGTACCGGTCATGACAGATTTCGGTGAAGAGGCGAAGTACTGTTCGTAGCGTTGGAATGCTAACTTTTAATAAATTCGGAAGAAACTTACTGCCGCAAGTAGGCAAAATGTCATAAAATAAACGTCTAAATGTATAATTTTAATGTTTTCTTTAGAGCAGTTTGAAAGAATACATATTCAAGGAGTAAACTAGCCCAAAATCTCAAATTTGACCACTGCATGAAAAGTCCATGTTTTTGCCTGCCGTGTCTCGCCTTAAGAGAGAGATTCACACTGCTTCAGTGCGAAGTCTAGTAAGCCTGTTGTGTATAGCTTAGTCATGTAAAAACACTCAAACTCTGTATTAGCTTTTCATTATTATTATAAGAAATCCACGCTGTTGTTGCCTTACCAGCGCTTACTGTATTATAGTGAAACTGTTGTTCCTGTCTATTTTTGTATTTACCTTTTTCCCCCATTGCTGTGGCTAAGCAAAGGTGTAATAAAAGCCAAATATATGTTTGCATCTGAATAGTTCCATAATTGCCATTTTTCCATGCACTTTGTCCGGTGCCCAGAAAAAGCCCTTACAAAAATATAGTGCCAGTGTATGTTAGCTTGCTTGGACACCTGGATTAATCAATGTAAAAGATATCAATAAGATTTAATTAAGGCCATTGAATTAATAATAATGCATACCTGTCAACTCTCACGCATTTGGCGTGAGTTTAAGTGGCATATCTACATTCCTCTGCTGTAGTCAGCAATTATTCAATCAACGCGTATGTAAGAGATTCTCACGCGAAATTGAAGTCCTTGTGCAAGGAGGGGTTGGAAGCAAGGGAATTGCATAAAGACATTTCAAATGATCTTATTTCATTTAAATGATCATGAAACACATGCATTGCTTCCAACCGCTGAGTAAAGCGTGAGAAGTCCGGAGATATAATCAGCATGCGTTATAAATGAAAACTGGCCACACCTGATAATGTTGAGAGTTTTCGGAGTTTCTGTAGTGGTAATTTAAATGAATGATTGAAAACGGGTCATGACCAATCATTAATTTTAAGGGATTGTTTGAGTTTCCCTTATTGCCAGTTCATGAGCCGCCACTGGTCTTAACGGATTTAATTAAATTACGCACTTGGTTCTGAACATCGTCAATGCTCCGGTTTTATTGCCAGCTAGTCATATTCGATAAATCCACTAAAGCATTGATAGACTTATGAAATGCAACATGAGTTTCCTGGCTTTTTGGAGTTGTCAGCGTTTCTGTAGGTCATTGGTAATGTCACTTGTTTCCATCATTGGCACAGTAAATGTCTTCACAGTGAACAAGATCTCACACCGACATGGTTTGTGAGATATTTGACGGTGTTCTCGTACAGCTTCCAGCTACACAAGATCTAAAGATCGAGGCATTCTATGTTTGCCGAATGAAATGTTTTAGAAACAAACCCAAAGGCAAATACATATATACACACAGCGTGTATATATATATATATATATATATATATATATAGTCATCAGCAATCAGGACAGGCCAATGAATTGGTAAGGTAAACATTTATTAGAGTTTACAGCATGAACAGAATGAATGGCTGTGATGATAGCCTTTAAATCGTTGGCGCTCGGACTTGACAGGGAGATTTCGCAATTATGGAGCCTCTGGCCTGAGAAGCAGCTGGATAAATCCCCCATGGAGTTCGGACACTGGAGGTGGTGGTGGCTGATGAAGATGAAGTGAATGAACCTGCAGAGGCTGGGCGGTGATGGGGAGGTGGAGCGTGTGCGAGATGGCAGCCTGTGTGCATTAGAAGCAGAGAGACATATTGAAAAAGACAGTCCCACAAGAATAGGCAAACAACGTTGGTGTGTCGTGGTCTTATTGGATGGATGAGATCAGATGATTCAACAGACAGCCCCGCATGATCATAGCTAGAACAAAAAGCATGCGTTAAGAGTGAAAGCAGACTGAATGAAAATAAACTGGCAAGAGTGTGCGAAGTAGAGAGTCTTCTTGACTGAACTTGCGCTAAGCTTCATTACACAAAGTGAAGCACCTGGCCGCCATATTGATACACCCAACTTCTTAGTTAAAATTAATAGTTTCCTATGAGGCCAATTTCAAAGAGGTTAATACACTGTGATCGCTAAAATCCCGAGATGTGCAGCTGCTTCATTGCCAGTTATTGCAAACGCTTGATTGTAGTTGTTGTCACCGAGGGTGGCACAACCAGTTATTAGGTTTAGGGGGCAATTACTTTTTCATGTTGGGCCAGGTAGGTTTGGATAGCTTTTTCCCTCAGTAAATGAAATCATCATTTAAAAACTACATTTTGTTTTTACTCAGGTTATCTTTGTCTAATATTAAAATTTTTTTGATGATCTGAAGCATTTAAATATGACAAATATGCAAAAAAAAAAAAAAGAAATCAGAAAGAGGGCAAATGCTTTTTCACGGCACTGTATATTCATCCATGATCCAACGCCTCAGCTGCTGTCCCGCTGATCGCTGACATCATGCATAAACTGGACTCTATCTGCCCAGAGGTACCCAAGCTTATCCTTGGAGATTTTAATCTTTGTAATTTAAGAAATACTTTGACATATGAACAGTATGTGACTTGTTCTAGCACACAGAATAACACCATACAGGATCTATTTTATGGCTTAGTAAGTGGGGCTTACAAATCTCAGCCTATGCCTTCCTTTGGTGCTTCTTACAGGGTGGGGAAGCAAAACTTGCACTGACATTTAAAGTACAAACAATCCCACGACCACTCCCCTGAATTGTGTGCACCTGTTATTTGAAAAAGCAAAGACTATAAGCTGTAATCTGAGTCTGTGCTTTAGTCGTTTGGTTGTAAAATGAATAATATACAATCTATGGATGGTGATTTATTTTGCAAATTTTGCTTACCCACCCTGTACCACAGCGGTGTATATCTCATGCCTATATACAAATCATCCTTTAGGCGCTTGGAGCAAGAGGAGAGAAGAGTGAAAATATGGTCAGAGGCTGGCATCTCCTCTCTCCAGGCATGCTTTGAATATACAGACTGGCACTGTTTCATGATTTTTGTGATGATATCAATAAACTTTCAGATACTGTCTCATCATAAATCACATTCTGCGTGGACTGCGTGAATGACATTTTGATTGAATCGACAGAAGTGGGTCCAGTGGGGACGTTGTACTTGAACATTGGGTCTTAGGGAGAATGAGCAAAATCGCCTGTAGAAGGTAAATGGTTGCAGATCGAGATTAAGTTTGTATTATCAACATATAGGAAGTCATATATGACCTATATTATGGATGTTAAAGTTGACCTCAAATGACCTTGAAAGGTCAAACTTGAGGTCAAGCAAAATGTTACAATTTTCAAAGGCTTTTAGGCTTGAAAATACTGAAGATTGGGAACATATGTGTATTGATCACTTATAGGAAGTCAAACTTGAATTTTCATTTGGTGGGCTAGAACTTGACCTACGGTGACCTTCGAAGGTCAAACTTAACAGTGAAATTTCAATGACTTCTATCACCAAAACTATTACAGATAGAGCTTTGGTTTGTATTGTGGGCATATAGGAATTCATGTATGAAGTTTCATTTGGTGACCTTGAACTTGACCGTCAGTAACCTTCAACAGCCAAATTTAAGAGTGATTTTTTTTTTGTTTAATTTAAACTACATTTTAGTGATTTTACATTTGTCCCAAGAGCTAGGCTCATCGTGGGGACTTATGCCACAAATACTCAATTTACATATAATTTCTTCTTTTTTTAATACTCCTTTTTTTATAAGACAAGATACAATTCCAAATGGACCACAAAGACAAGACACAAAACAAAACAAAAAAAGGTTGACCAGCAGAGACAGTACAGCTAACATATTAGTGATTAATGACAAAATGCTTAGTCTGCTCTAAAAAAGATCTAACAGCAGAAAAAACAGCAGTATTTCTCTCAAAATTAAAAACAGGGTTACCAAAATGCAAAAGCTGAGAACGCTGGGCAGCAAAATGAGGACACATCAACAGAAAATGTAATGCGTCCTCCCTCAGAGTACCGCAAGCACACGAAGCAGATGGTCTACAATTGATCGAGTGCAAATAATAATTGAAGCCACAATGACCAAGTCTAAGCCTAGTATGCAAAATAGACAAGTACCGATCGCCTTCATAAAATAATTAATTGCAGGGTGGTGTATAGAAAAGAGGAATATGCTGCAAGTCTTTTTTAAAAGATGCAACAGAAGAACTATTGCGTACTGAATGGGGTATCGAATTCCATAGCTTAACTGAAGAGAAAAGAAAATAAGTTTTTGATTTTTCAGTATGCTCAAAAGGCAGTGCTAAGTCAGCCTGATTACATAATGTATAAAAGGAAAACTGACAAACATTGCATGGAAGAAGAAATAAAAGGTAATTTGGTGCCAAACAATTTACCATTTTATAATTAATATCAGTTTATGAAACTTTCTACGGTCACTTAACCTTAACAAATTGGTTTCCAACAGCAAGTCTGAACGGTGTGTGCCTTTCATAGCCCCAGTTATTAGCCTTAAGGCATCAAACTGGAGGCTTTCTAATAAATCAGATTGACCCAAAGTACATCCGTCCCAGACAACATCAGCATACTCAAGCGTAGAACGAACAAGCAACTTATACAAGATCTCAGGAGTGTATCGAGAAAAGATATATTTAAAACCTATTAACAAATTTAATTTTTTAGAAGCTTTTTCATATAATTTGGACACATGAGCTTTCCAAGACAAATTATCCGTAAGCAAAACTCCCAAATGCTTGTGTTTCTTCAGAACCTCAGTTGCTTCGCCATTGATCATTAGTGCAGGGTGACAGGGCTTATGATTCTTCAATGAAAAAATCATGGATTTAGTTTTAGAAGCATTCATAGTCATCAACCATTTATCTGCCCAAGAAGAGATCAATGCGAAGTCGTCATTAAGCACTTGTGCAGATGCTTCAGGAGAGTAGGATACTTCCTCCAAGAGTAAAGTATCGTCTGCAGACAAAAAAACATTCGGAACTAAGATCGTGTTGGATATCATTAACATAAATCAAAAAAAGCAAAGGACCCAAAACAGAACCTTGAGGAACCCCCGCATTAATCTTTTTCCAGGATGAACTGCTACCCTCAATAACCATGCGCTGTTGCCTATTGCATAAATAACTTGCAAGCCATTTTTACAATACCCCATCTATGCCCAAGTTGGCTAATTTTACCAAAAGGCCCTTATGCCAGACCCTATCAAATGCCTTTGAAATGTCCAAGTACACCACCCTTACTTCATTGCCCCTATCCAGGGCCTCACAAATTTTATTAACTATGTAGACTAATTGCATAACGGTAGAGTCACCAGGGTGGAAACCTGATTGCAAATGATAGAAAAAGCCTCCAATACATTCCAAAAAAGAATAAAATCTCATAAATACTACTTTTTCACAAATTTTACTGAGACAGGATAGCAAGGAGACAGGCCAGTAATTTTCTTTACACTGTTTATTATCACATTTGAATAAAGGTAAAGCATTTGCCAACTTCAATTTGGATGGAAACTGCCCAATGGAGAGGGAATAATTAATTAGGTGCATCGGGGGCTTGTATAATCCCAGAGGACAGAGTTTTATCATCCTGTTACTTATGCCATCAAAGCCACAAGCTTTACTTACATCTACACTGTTTTTCAGGTCTGATACCTCCTCCTCAGTAACAGAAACACTGGACAAAGAGGCAACACGCGCACTGTGCATACTGCATGGGGGAGTCAAAGCCTCCTCAGATGGCAGTCCTGTTTGAGTAACAAAATAATCATTAAAAATCTCTGCTTTTTCTGGAGAATCATACACAAATTTTCCATTTTCATACAGAGGTGAAATTGAACAGCCCGCCTTTGTACCATAAAAGGATTTGGCAACCCGCCACCATTGCTTAGCTGACACACTAGAAATTAGTAACAACTCTTTGAACTTCCTATTATAATCACGCGTAGCTTCACAAATTAATGTCACCACTACATTTTGCTGTGCACAGTACCTAGCCCATCTAGTCTTGGATTTATTATTATTATAAGCCTTTAATAATAGATCATGTCTCCTCTTGGCTCGTCGAATTGTCCCATTCATCCAGGGTTTATCGCTGGGACGTATAACAACTTTTTGGAGTAAATAAAGCACTTAACAATAGAGAGAAACAAATTCATCCAATTTTCACGAACTACATCAACATCTGCATCATTCTGAACAAAAATGTCATCCCAGTTTGCATGCTCCAAAGCATTATTTAAACATTCTACATCGACCACAGTAAAATTCAAAACTGTTCTACAATAAGATTTAGGTCAATAAACCGGGATAGACAATTTTGCATGAACGACGCTATGATCGCAATTAGCTGGGGGACTCAAGGTATTAACCAATAAGAAAAAGTCTGGTGTATTGGTTATAAGAACATCGAGTAAAGACTCACTCTGCTGTGTTACTCTAACCAGCTCCCTAACCAGCTGGTGCAAATTATTGCATTGGAGAAAATGGACAAGTTTTTTCCCCGTCTCAGTATTTGGCATAGACGTGTCACAAAAATTATAACATGCATTCAAATCACCTAGAATAATAATAGAAGAATAGCTCATTTGGACGCATTAAATCAACGCTATCCTGCAGAGAGGAGAAAAAATGTTCTTCCTGTTCGGCACTAGAGTAAGGCCTGCAATAAACACCACAAAGCACTTTTAACTTCCCTAAAATTATTTCAACCCACAAACATTCAATACTGGGACATTCAAATTCAGGCTTTCTAACAAAGAGTAAACAATCAGCGATATATAAAGCAACACCTCCAGCTTGACCGTCAATGCGATCTTTTTTCAAGGGACAACTGTAACCTTCAATGCCTAAGGCATCATTAGAAATACGTTCATTTAGCCAAGTTTCAGATACAGAAAAAACATCAAATTTGTAAAATAATACAAGTGTGGAAATTTCACAAAATTTTTTAACTTGGTTGATTAGAAATACAGAAACTACGAGCATTTAGATGAGTTAAGTGAAGACCGAGTTGCTTGGGCGGGCCAGCCCACATGGAAAGAATCTATATGAACATATATGCGCATATATGCAACCTATATGCCGCATATATGCAGCATATAGGCCAAATTCAGGTACATATATGTGCTTATAGAGGGCATATAGGTCTCCTATATAGCTCATATACCCAGTGGCAGGTTCTGTTTGTTATACCTATTGTATAGCTCATATCTCACTTTTGCAACTGTCATACATGATGCCTAGCTCATATTTTTATTCTCAAGGTAATATCTGCATATTAGTTCAAAGTCCCTTACAGAAATAACAAGAATTTCATGCAATAACTTATTAATTGCATGTGAACAAGTGAAATTGGCGTCACATTTGATCCTAAATACATGTTGACATGTGACAACGGCATGTTATGTGTAACTATGGCAAGTGAGAGGAGACAAAAAGCTATGATATCAACACAAATATCTAATACTATTTGTTACATTTTTTTCCTGAAACATTAACAATAACAAGGTCATCAATTCTTTCTTGACCATACTTATTTCCATTCTATGAAGATTGAGTTGTGTATTGTGGAAGAGAAGGAAATGTATAAAAACAAAATGGTTTGCTTATGTTTATTTCATCAATTAAGAATTTTTTCAAGTTTAAGTCACTGCCAGATTCACCACATTTGATAAAATTGGATTCACATCATTACAGCTCATACACATCCACTGAAAGGTTATACACTACACTGTTACATCCACCAAATGCAATGTTTTCTATCTTGTCTGTAATGCAGTTTCTAGATGAATATGGCTCGGAGGTCCTTAGTCTAAATGTAGCAAAATAAAACAAAAATAACAAAATTAAAGTACACAGAAGAACATACATTCAAGTAAACATGCCTTTCAAAAGTCATTTTCATCCCCACATCTATTTGAGCATTTGTGGTTAATGAATTTGAAGACAATGGGCTCTAATTTCTTGGCGCAGCGCAGGGTGGCGTAGCATGGCGCAGCCCACGCAGTGGTAATTTCGTCCGGTGCAGCCCGCGCAGTGGTAATTTCGTGCGATGCAACACCGTGCGCAGCCCCTTTGGCAGTTTGGTAGACGGATGTTCGCCGAGATGGGTGTGGCAGCGTAGTAGGGGGAGGTGTCACATATTCATCAAGACGCAGTGACAATTTCGTAGCAAAAGTCTCCGCTGAAGTTGTGCAGAAAGCTCGCCTGCTCCAACCTGGTTTACTTTCTGTGCAGTGGTAATTTGGCTGACCGGGGCACAGTGCGCACACGTCACCGAAATCTCACAGGCAGGTTTCCAGAATGTCAGGCACATTTCAATGCAATAAATGATTAAAGCAACCACTGTTTAATGTAACTATCTGAATCAGCACATAAATTATAGTATCTATATCGATTGTCCTGATGTTAGATCAAAGGCGGTTGGCACTCGTAATGGAAACTCGACCTGGCTTAATCAATGCAGCTGAATCTGTGATGCAAATAAACAACTTCACATCCTTCTCAGCCAACCACAAACTGCCTCGGCATCAGGCAGTGCTGCATTCTATGCTCAGTAAAGCCACTTGCACACTGGACGTGAAACGAATTTTTTCGCACGACTGATTTCAGTCAAAGTCAATGCAAAGACGCGATAATGGGACAGGATTTTAATATATCTCCGTGTCCGAAAGTCATAAAAATTCTAATTTTTCGAGTATTCCAGGAATTATTAGACGTGCAAACTTGGCCATGTTTGTGTTCGACCTTCACAAAATGCAAATCGATAGCTATCGACTTTTCTTGGTCTTTTTATTTGTTATGATTCTGTCATGCCTGCTATGTTTCTGTCATGCTTGCTCTGTTTCTCCCATGCCTGTTCTGTTTTTTGCCATGCCCTGTTATGTTCTCCCATGCCTGTTCTGTTTTTTGCCATGTTTTAGTTCTTTGCCATGTTTTGTTTTTGCCATGCCAGATCCATTATTCTGTTAGATTCCGGTCCATGTCTTTGTTCATGCCCTTCATTGCACTTTGTCTCCCCTGTCTGGTCTTTTGAGCTACAGCTTCTCCCCAAGTCCTGCGTGTCACATGTTTAGGTGATTTCATGGTTTCTGGGTTTCAAACATTCCTTCTAATCTCGTTTGCTTCCTTCACCTTGCTTTTCTATTTTACTAACCCTTAGTAACAGTTTGTTATTTTTGTGTAGATACTAACCAATACTAACATTGTATATAATACTAACTTACTAACGATCACTAAGGATTGTATAGCTGCACTTACTAATTGATTAACAAGCTCTCAGCACTCGCCCTGTTCTAGTGTCCGCCTCTTGCCTTCTCTTAGTCTTTGCTGCAATTCAGCGGATCCTCCGCACCTGCTCTACTCTGTCCTGCCTCTCATTATCTGTGCACATTAGAAGTCCCTAACCGGAGCTGTATGTTTTGTCTATAGGTTGTCTCGTGATCCCTGTCCGCGTTTTGGCTTTTGCCAATTTCATGTGGTTAGGTTCTCCCTTGTGTTTGCTCCCACGTAATTAGTCTGATCCCATTCACCTGTCCCTGATCATAGCATGTGACTTCCCTTGAGTGTACTTAAGCAGTCTTTTCACAGCAGTTCCCTGTCAGAACGTTTCCCTTGTCTACCTGTGCTGCTCTCGTTTTCGCCTCGTATTCATAGTGTTGCTTTTCTGACTGGACCGTCCGACTACCGATTTTTGGCTCTGATTTGGTTTTGTTATCTGCTCCTGTGTATCGAACCCTTTTTGTCTGACCACGATTACTGTATTGCTGCCCTGGTTCTTCGACTTTGGATTCTGCCCCTGGGATTGTGATTTTTGGATTGTGGACTTTGTACTGTTGCCTTCGGTCCTGCGGGGGTTTACCCCCTCGCTTAATAAAATCACATACTTTGCATTTCCTGGTTCTCGCGACTGGTTCCTGAACGATACCTCACAGTATTCGTCTGTTTTCTTCCGTTGAAGATAGACAACAGTCTTTATTCGGTCTTTTTTTTGAAAATTAGTCAGATGGATCGAACAGATTCACGCTTTATTCCACACCAGAGATAAAACAGTGCTTGTAGTCAGAGAGCAAATCAATTCCATGACCAGTGACAGTGTGAATAAATTATTGCATGCACGATCAAGACTGTCCGACGCGAAATGCAAAATACACCATGTCCGGCAGCCAGCAAAAAGTAAAAGTATTGATATGAGAACAGATCTATAATGAAATAAAGAATAAAAATATATCACCAACAAACAGAACATCCAAAAAAGATGGCCCGCAAATAAATTAATCGCAGTGTCATTTGGATGTTCTGTTTGTTGTTAAAATTTTTCTTTTTATTCTTTATTTCATTATCAATCTGTTCTACTAATTTTTTTTTTTTTTTTTTGGCTGTCAGACACGGAGTATTTTGTATTTAATGTCCGACAGGCATTGTACATTGTCCCACGCCGATGTCGACTCACTTTATTGAACAGAAACATTGAATGAAATTCTCGGTACTCATCTTGAAGAACTGAGCCCTCTTCTCAAAACATTCACGTTTAATATCTAAAACATTCAGTAGATTTGAAGAAATTAAAAACAATAATCGACTGTCGGACACTGAGTTATATTGAAACCATCCGACTGTCGGACACAGAGATATATTAAAACCCTGTCAGAATTTCAGACACGTAGACACTGCGTTCAACACAATCTGTCGTGCGAAAAATTTGTTTCGCGTCCAGTGTGCAAGCAGCTTAATACTAGGCTACTATTATTGTCACTTAGGTTTTATCGTTTTTAGTGGGGGAAAGGAATACAGCCTCATTGCTATGATCTCGTACTGAGTTAAGATCACATATTGAAAATAAATGTGTAACGTATCTTGCATTATTGTCCATGCACGTTAATCCCAAAATTTTAAGCAGCAACAGGGTGTAATAATGGGAATACGCTAGCCATCGTTTCTCTTCCCAATGATGCAGGCAGAAGAAATAAATGAGCAACCGTCGTATTTCATTCCAACTTCATAAGTTTGAATGATCTGACGTAGTTTCGTTTTGAAATTCCATACAAGTTCGCTAATGGTAATAATTCGCGAATGCCCTAGCTAGCCAGCTAACTCATATTCGTAATGCTTAATATAGACGTAAGCGGTGCAGAAAACATGCCTGAAGCAGCTAAGTAAAATGCAACAGTGACGAATCATGCAGATATAGGACCGAGGCTTCTATATTCCAACACATTAAAGGTGAGGAGAGGAGCTCATTTGATTGGTGAAGATTTGACTCGGCTGTGTTATACCCAAACACGCCTTCTCTCCTCCCTCTTTGCCACTTGCGCCGGCAGGAGGGACCGAGGCGGGACAGAGGAGTACTTGCGCCAGGCTGCACCGGGCACGAAATTGCAACATACGTCTGGACACACCCCGTTGGCACGGCGCACCCCCCATTCGCCGCGCCTGCGCCTGGTCTACGAATTTAGAGCCCAAAGTCTACATTTCTGTTAACAGTTTTAATGAACAGACACTTGTCTTTTATTTGAGATGCTTGTTTCACAACTAAAGGTCCCAGACTTTTTCCTACAGGGATGAAATAACAAGGATTCCCACACGGAAAGAACCTATATAAACATATAGGTTTTAATCTCCGCCTTGTATCAACCAGCAGTGGTCGGAAGCTCTTTTCAGAAGTAGCGCGCAATAGGCCAATGCGCAACAGGGATGCAAATTGCGAAGGGCCTGCTGGGAAGGTTTATGTAGATTAGGCCTCCCCTAGGCATGTCCTCTTGGCTAGATGGCGCTTATATATAAGATTTTGACCCCATATAAATGTGAATGTTCTCTGCCCTCATTTTAAGCTTGAGAAGATTCACCCAGTCAATGTATATAAAGCAATTGGTAATGGTCGCGGGCTGTGTACACTCTCCTGACTTGTCAACGGAGGGCCGCATGTGCGAATAAGCCTAAGAGCTTGCACATAGTTCCCTAATTGGATATCCCAGATTCGGGTGGAAGTGGAAATGCCAAATAAGAAAAAAAAGTGGAACTTTTAATTTGCCGTTTTCATATATTATAGGTACATATAGGTGCATATAGGTACATATATGTGCCTAAAATATATGAAAACGGCCAATTTTATGATGTCGCATATATGTGAAACCTATATCTGGCCCTATATTAAAACCTATATGTTTATATAGGTTCTTTCCGTGTGGGAGGGTGTGGCTGCACTGATCCAGAAATAAACAAAGGCACATTAAAATGACAAATAACAAAAGCAAATCCGTTAACGAAAAACCTGATGGAGCACGACAAACTATGGAAATAACGCAACAGTTATAAAGCCCAATTGCTGCTCGATATTCCTCCAAATTAACCCCCATGATACAAATGAAAAAGGGGAAAAAAAAAAAAAAAATATATCAAAAACTTACCCACCTCGGTTGAGCAAAACACGGCAGGTATCCCAGTAATGTAGAAAAAGAAAAACAATGTGGCATTGGAAAACACACACAAACAAAACAAACCCAAGTAGGCTATGACACAGAGTCTCTACGATCTAGAGTAGTGGCGCAAATGGCAGACCGACTGTAGCTTCAAAAGCCATATTTAACTAAGTCTTCATCCCTCCTAATTCTAACTGGGGGATCGTCATCCCTCCACTTGATAAAAATATAGCCATCCGCCGTGTAAACATAACCATTGTCCTTTACAGGTTTTACGAACCATCTTATAAAGCCTTTGATTACGCTAAGACAAGTCCTGGTTGATAAAAAAGGGTTTGCCCTTGAGCTTTCGCTTTTCACGCATAATCCTTTGCTTGGCTTCATAAGATGAGAATTTAACAACCAGGGCACGCTGACCAGCTGCATTTCTTTTTCCAACTCGATGGGAGCAATCGATTTGCCCCTCTCAAGCTGAACTCCAAGTTCATTCTTACAAAAGTTCATCACTGCCCGAGCGCAATCCTCATTACACTTGGCGCTGTCGGCATATGCTCCACCACTGCCCTCCAGGCCCGGAATACCATAAGTCCAAATGTTTTAGCGTCTCGAGTATTGCTTGTTATCATTGGCTTTTTCTTCAAGCTCTTGGACTTTACTCTCCAACTCGACAATCTTTGCTTGAAGTGGCTCGAGTGTGACTCTAATAATATCGTTCAAAGACTCCAATAATAAATCCTTAAATACATCGGACCGCAAAAATGAGGATAGCTCTTGCTTAATGACAACTTGAATGTTGCCCGTGGTTGTGGGATCTGCTGATTTGGGTTCAGAGCTCCTGGTGCATCTCTTGGGCGGCATAATGGCCACGTCACCAAACAACTCCCAAACACTTCTGGAAAAGCCCCAAAAAACTCAAAAATGGTTGCAAGATCACTCAAAGAAACTGAACATAGTCCTGTCAGTATGCCCGACAGGCAAAATCCACTACATGGAAACGAACTAAAACTCACAAAAAAATTACACTTTTTAGCTTGCAGACCAGTCAAAGGTACCGACTTCTACCATTTTCAAAATTTCAAAATCTTTCCCCTCTTGATATCACATGGGGAAGCAACCAACCACAGGCAACAAGAGCTGATCAACTTCAGCCAAGGAGACAATCAGATTTCAATATTCTGGAGGGTCTTCAGTTCATTTTTTCCTGGCAAAGTGAACAGTGAAATTTCAATGACTTATATCAGCAAAATTGTTACAGATGGGGCGTAGGTTTGTATTGGAGACATACAGGAATTCATATGTGAACTTTCATTTGGTGATCTTCATACTGGCCTTCGAAGTTCAAACTTGACCTAGTAAAAATTCAATGACTTCTGTTACGTGGGGGGGAAAAAAAAAAAAGCCACTAGATGGCAGTGTTGACTTTTTTTTGTTAAGCCCAGTCTAAAGCTAGTTTTTGGGCATGTCCTGGGCATGCCTCAGAGGGGGCTGGAAAAGAGTATATAAGGAGAAAAATTGAGAGAGTGAAAGGGTAGTTGGAGAAATTGCAAGGAGAAATTGTGGAAGGATACATTTGACCAGACCTGTCACTCTTTTCAAGACCTGTGAAGCTTTTTGTGGATTTTTGCCTGTGTTGGAGCATTTTCCTGTCCCAGGACATCGCAGCATAGCAGCCCATCTCAATTACCAAGAGACTGTAACTATCTTTTTTTTTTTTCAATCTTGGTCAGTAGGGTAGAGTGTAGATTAGTTCTAAGTGTTTGTTTAATTAAATCTGTTGAAGTTTAAGAATTTTGTCTGTCATCCCTTGCTGTCCGTGACATCATAACAAATTGACGCCATAACAAATTGGGGCCATAACACTTCTATCACTAAAAAAGTCACAGATGGAGCCGAAGTTTGTATCACATGAACATTCAACTTGACTGTTGGTGACCTTTGAAGGTCAAACATGCCCTAATACAATTACATTGACTTGTATTATTGCCAAAAAGGTCACAGATGGAGCCAAGGATTGTATCAGAGACATATAGGAAGTCAAAAATGAACTTTCATTTGGTGACCTTCATATTGACCTTTGAAGGTCAAATGTGATCTAGTGGAAATTCAATGACTTATATCGCTAAAATGGTCACAGATGGAGCCTACTTTTGTGTTACAGACATCTAGGAAGTCACATATGAACTTTCATTTGCTGGCATTCTACTTGACTGTTAGTGACCTTTGAGGGTCAAACTTGGCAGTGAAATTACCTTGACTTGTATCACCAAAATGGTCACAGATGGAGCCAAGGTTTGTATGGAGACATTTAGAAAGTCATATTTGAAGTCCGTTTGCCGACCTCAACTGGACCCTCTGTAACCTTGAAAATTCACAATTGACATATTGAATTTTCAATGGCATGTATCACCAAAACTGCTTCAGAGCTTAGGATTGGGTATTACAGGTGGTCTTATGTGAACTTTTATTTAGTGACCTTGACACTGACCTTCAATAATTCAAAGGTCAAACTTCACATGAAATTTTCATAACTTGTATCATCACTGTAAGATTGCTTGCCGGTAAGCTACAGGACCCTTAGTCCTATTTTTGTTTTATGTGATAGACTGAGGTTGAAACTGAATCACCCTACGGGGATAAATAAAGTTGTTTGAATCACTCTTTCAGATTCTAGCCTCCTTAAAGTGGCAATTAAAAAAGAAATACCAACAGGATGCCAGGATATACAATGTACATCCAAAAGCATTGAGAGCCAATCAAAGGAGTTTACATATATCTTGCAGGGTTTCTGCTACATGTAATTGATCATGGTGCACTGCTACAGCAAAATAAAAGCCGCCACGCCTATGCAAAAAATGACTTTACATAAACTCCAAGAATCCTAAGGACAATCAGGTGTCGCCAGTTCTCCTTGTTAAGTTAAAATGAGCACTGATAATTCTTCACCTGTTGTCAATCATTTTGTTTGATGAACACGTTTTCCAATGGATAAAAATTGGCCATCTGTAGTAAAATGCGCTGCTTTCTTCTTAATGCAATGTATGCAACGATTGGAGAAAAAATATTTTGTTCACTTTGCAAAACGATAAACTACAATGTTAACTTCTGTGTTTGCTGTGAGCATATCCTGCTCTACCTAATTGTATCTTCATGGTTATTTAATTCCAATTCCGGAGTCCGGAGTCATAATGGGTTTTCATATATATGTGAAATCCACCGTCACGCACGTGAAACTCAAAAACCTCCGTGCACATAGACTTCAATTATTACATTGCCTACGTGCTGATTAATGAAAACTGGCCACACTTGATAATGCTGAGTTTTGACCCGACGCTGAAGCCCTCTGCCACAGTTTCAAAACATCCTAGAGGAAACCCTGTCTTTTATAATATCTTTATCAGGCCACACTTAAAATACTGTGCGAAATTCACGGGACAACTACACGGGAGAAAAAGAGCCCCTAGAAAAGGTTAAAAGAAGAACCACTATGTTATTTCCTAGAATAAAAGATAAAAGGGAATACTGACATATCTCTTCAGTCTTAGTAACAGGAGAATTTGAGGTGATCTGATTGAGGCCTTAAAATGTGTAGACGAGATTAACAAACTTTACGACAAATGTTTATTAAAGCTGAGTTCTGTTTGCAAAACTAGGGGTCATGCTGTAAATGGAACTTAGCTCAGGCGAAATGTTGTACCTATCATAGGAAGTATATTTTCAGGCAGAGAGTGGTCACACCATGGTAATGCTTACCTACTCATGTGATAGAGGCAAAAACTCAGAGATTTATAAGACCATGCCTGATATAGCTCTAGATACCATCTAGTCCTTCAGTATTCCCAGAATTAGGAACACTTATACACTTATAGTGATTGGACCCTAGTTGGGCTGAGTGACCGGTTCTGGCAACTTATGTAGTTATGTTATGTCAAACTAACAGATTATTGCCCTGACAAGAAGTAAAACTGAAGACGGCTGCTGTTAAGGCCTGGCAAAGCATCACTAGGGAAGAAACCCAGCATCTGGTTACATCTACGGGGTCCAGACCTCAAGCAGTCATCGACTGCTAAGGGTTTTTCCATTGAGTATTAAAAATTACGATTCAAAAATGGTTTCGCTTGTTTGTCAAATTACTTTTGAGCCCATACTACAATGGCTGGTAAAATAGAGAGGCCAGGTGCAGGGGCCAGGGAGAGAACGAGCAGCACAGGAACAATACAAACACAGAGAATCACACAGACCACCAGAAAGTACTTGCGCTTCCAAAGGACGTATAATAGTCTGAAAAAACGGAAGCAATGCGAGAGAGAGAAAAAGTAGAAAAGGGAAAATTCCTAAAGAGGAAGGAACTCCAAAAATAACTGGAAGGTATAAAGTCACACAAATACTGACTAGAGATATCTTCGACTATAGTGCTTAGCTACAAACAGACACTCTAGCAAAGGAGGCGTGGCGGACTTCCGGCTTATATAGAGTCAGGGAAGTGCCGCCCCAGTTCAATCAGCCAGCTGGTTAAAGAATCTGATAGAAAAGGAATTTGATCTCGTCCCGGGACGAGAGCACCAAAGAAAAGTCCAAAACACAGGCACGCCTCACAAACCATGACACATACTTTGTCCAGTTACTTTTGAGAGGGCTGTGTATAAAATGGATGTCATTTTTGAATGGTTAAAACAATATTGTTTTCAAAACCCTTTGAAGCTGAAAGTCTGCTGTTCAATCACATCTTAATTGTTTCTGTTCAAATCTATTGCAGTGACGTACAAAGCTAAAACAATGAAGATTGTGTCAATGTCTAAACATTCATGGACCTAACTGTATATTGCAGGTACTGGATTCAGATGAGAAGATCAAAGGGAAAAGAAGGAAGCTAATGAGCAAAAAAGAAATATTGTGAAAACTGCACACTTAAAATTGATGTTAATGTCAAAGCTTATTTGACAAGCAAGTAATCTGGAGTCAGAGTGTGAGTTTTGCTCAATTTGCCATTGGTCCTGGGCTATGAAGAAAGCGTGCAATCGGTTTTAAAATTAATGAACTGTTCTACACTGAGCCACAATGTTTGAAGTCTTTTCTGCTGGTAGAACTATTAATTTTGCTTAGTGAAAAGCAAAAAAAGTATGCCCAACATGATGAAATGAGAAATTACAAGTTTTCACTTCTCTTCATTATTGTAGTGGTTTTCTCCTCGATGACATCATTGCAGAAAGAGGAGTTTTTCGAATTTGTGGCAACATCGCAAGGTCGCCGTCTTGACGACCAGCGAGCAGAGCTACAGGACATGCCAGCTCCGCAACCTCCATGTCAATCAAAAGCCAGCGACAGGAAGACTAGTCTCAAGGGTGCAGGGTCAAAGAGAATGTCTCAAATATCTACTCCTAAAGAAGAATTGTACAACATGATTCTCATTTCTCAAGTAATTATCATGATAATTTTGTGGAACAATGCCTTTTCAACTTGTGAATCTAAATCTCTGAATTATCGTGATGAGGACTTAATAGATGGTGTTATAATATTTTACTTTTGGGATTGCGTCACTTAAGCAAGAAAAAAGAATAAAGTAAATTTTGTGCCACTGGGGGTAAATCAAGTCACTACATTACTGCACAGTACATACAGGACAGCACATATTCATACACATATAGTTGTTAAATGGTCAAGAATTGGGCTGCAGTAGTATTGCTTTTAAGTTAGTGGGGTCAAAAATTACTGGCACCCAAGACTGGCAATGCACAAACAATACAAAAAATGTATTTAAACAATATAATTTTAGAGAAACGGAATATACCAACATGTGTGAGATACTTTACAATTATTCATGTTTTGATGGAAACAACCAAAATCATTACAATAATTTAATACAAAAGAAATTTAATCAAAATCAACATTTCATAATAATTGGCATCCTTCATTTAGCCGTTAGTGCAACCACCTCTGCTAAGGATAACAGCATGGAGTCTGTTCCTGTAATGTCAAGGTGTGGCGTCCATCATCCATCGTCTGAAACATTTTTAATCTTTTTTTTTGGCCTGATGAATTTTCATGTAAATTTGCCATAACATACTACTAGACCATATCTCCAGATGTTTTTTTGGATTTTTGATTGAATCATTTTTGTCCGTTTTATGGTCCCTTGAAATTTTGGCCCAATGTTAAAGATAGGACTGAGAAATTGAAGGAAAAGACCACCTTTGCTTAAACTTTGTATCAGTCAAAAGAGCTGTTGAAACGATGTCCGAAAATATTTTTTATATATTTTTGGGATTTTTGTCATTCTTGCAACAACCAGTTGAATTTAGCCGCGTCTTGCCTGTTGGGCCTCGCCATTTTGTCCCGAAAAGTCATGTGAGGTGATGTATAAGTGCTAACGCTCTTCAGCTCAGTGAGGTAAATTATCCTCTCAACCAGCTGCTGGTGAACTGGCGATAGGGGAGGCTCAAACCCATCCCTTGAAAATAATGATTGGTCATGACCTGTTTTCAATCATTCATTTAAATTACCATTACAAAACCTCCGAAAACTCTCAACATTACCAGGTTTGGCCAGTTTTCATTAAAAACGCACACCTGTCAACTCTCACGCATTCCGCGAAAGTTTTAGTGGTATATTTACATTCCCCTGCTGTAGTCAGCAATTACTCAATCAACGCATGTGTAAGAGATTCTCGCACGGAATTGAATTCCTTGTGCTTGGAGGTTTATCAGTTTCACCTGCGTTATGACTCCTGACTTCTCAAGCTTTTCTTAACTCAGGTGTTGGAAGCAATGCATGTGTTTCATTATCGTTTAAATAGTTTAAATGAAATAAGATCATTTGAAATGTCTCTATGCAATTCCATTGCTTCCAATGATCTTATTTCATTTAAACGATCGCGAAACACATGCATTGCTTCCAACCGCTGAGTGAAAAAAAAGCATGAGAAAGTCCGGAGTCGTAATCGGTATGCCTTAAAATGAAAACTGGCCACACCTGATAATGGTGAGAGCTTTCAGAGTTTCTGGAATGGTAATTTAAATGAATAATTGAAAACAGGTTGGACGAGTTCAAGCTCAGACGAAGGGGAAACCAATTTTGGACTGCAGGGATATCAGTTTGAACCCAGGCGCCTCGAAACTGAAACTGACGATTCCAGCGACCCAAGCGATAGAAGCAATGAAGATTCTGAGGTGGACGAACCAGGGTGGTGCCTTGACAACATCGCATGGTGTGAGTGCGGTCATTGTTCCCATGTCTTGCTTGGAAGACCTGTGCTTATGCCACGAGGACCCAAGAAAAGTTCCTTCAGTTCGACTGTCAGTTCATATCCGTCATGTTAACTTCACGTTTGCTTTAGCTCTAAGTATGTCACATCCGGCAATCAGTGAGAAAATCATCGCCATTCTCATTGGTTGAAAAAATTCAATGGCGAACCACGGCATTCAACGAAGTTTGCCTGGATGTTGCTGTATTTGAATTTGAATTTATTGAAGGATAGCCCCTTGAGATGCAGCATCTCATTTACAAGGGGGTCCCAACACAAAAACATAAAACTATACAATTTCGCTCGTTTTTCTGTCTCGCAGAAAAATGTAGAAAATTTGAAAAATATTTGTTCATGCATACTTTTCATTGCTCTTTCGATTGATGTATGCTTTGACTAAAGGTGGTCTTTTCCTTTAAAAAAAAAAATTTCTTAAAAACTCCACAATAATTTTTTTCTAAATCAGGCAATCAACTTTCTTTGGTACCCTCAATGTACGGTGCGAGCGCCATTTTGATTGAATCGACGGAAGTGAGTCTTGTGGGGGCGCTGGACTTTAACATTGGGTCCGATGGAGAATATGCAAGATGGCCTGTGGAGGCCAAATGGTTGCAGATAGAGATTAAGTTGGTATGATTGACATACAAGAATTTATACATGATCTATATTTTGGCTGTGTTAAAACTGACCTCAGATGACCTTGAAAGGTCAAGCTTGAGGTCAAGCAAAATGTTACAATTTTCAAAGGCTTCTTAGCTTGAAAATATTAAAGATTGGCAACATATGTTTATTGAACAATTATAGGAAGTCATATATGAACTTTCATTTGGTGGCGTTGAACTTGACCTTCAGTAACCTTCGAAGGTCAAACTTCACATGAAATTTTCATAACTTGTATAATCACTATAAGATTCCTTGCTGGTAAGCTATAGGACCATTGGTCCTATTTTTTTTTTCATAAGGTTAAGGCACACATTTGGGGAGATTTTGGACCATTCATCTAAGCAGATCCTTTCAAGATCCTTTACATTCTTGGGTTTGCATTTAACCACTGCCCTCTTCAGCTCAGCCCACGGATTTTCAATTGGATTGAGGTCTGGCGACTGAGATGGCCATTGCAGAACATTGATTTTGTCATCACAGAACCATTACTGTGTGGATCGTGAAGTATATTTTGGGTCATTGTCTTGTTGGAAAGTCCATCGCTATATAGCCATGTCCCAGCCTTCTGGCGGAGGCAACCAGACTGTCAGCCAAAATATCCTGATACTTGGTGGAATTCATTATGCCATTAAGCTTAGCCAGTGTCCCTGGACCTCTTTAATTAAAACAGCCCCAAAACATGACTGACCCACTATCACTGTGGGTATGAGGTGCTTCTCCTTGTCTGCATCTCTGTTTCGGTGCCGAACATGCCGATGGTATCTGAACGAAACGTGCAATTTTAGTCTCATCTGACCAAAACACCTTATCCCAGTCATAACTGAAATGACGTCTGGCAAACCCAAGCGTTTGCTTCTGTGTCTTCTGGTCAGAAAAGGCTTTCTTCTTGGATCCCTTCCAAAGGGCTCTAGGACTCTTCACCCCTGGACTTTTTGTCTCCTAGGAATTTTCGTCCCTGGGCTCTTCGTCCTCGTGGGCTTTTTTTTGATACCCTAGTGAAAAAGGAAGTGATGTAATGGCTCAACATAGGTACTTAACACTTTGATAAAACTCAAATAAGTGGAATTTAATACCTGGCTTAATTTTGATAGATGTTATTCACAATAATCTTGTAGAATGGCATTAATTTGTGAAACCTTGATTTGAAGGAAAGTGATTTTTAATTAAATCAATGAAATCAGTGAATGATTTTGGTTGGTTCCATCGGAACATAAATAGCGTACAGTATTTCTCACGTTTTAATTTAGAGTTTCTCTATAAATATGTTATTCTGAATTTTT